>OX104118.1:14036049-15236049 GCA_944474755.1 Limnoperna fortunei | reverse complement strand
TGATAGAACAAGATTTGACTTCGGGATACTATTTTCTTCATTAATCATTCCGAATGGGCTATCAATCGGTCGGTTTCCTTGCTATTTTTCTTGCTACCGAAAAACCGGTTTGCGCCTAGAGTCACGTAGCGCGTCATAGTAAACATATGTAAAAAAAAACTTAATTTGCGTTCAAAGGAAAATCAAGTTTATGAATACTATAACATTGATTTAACAAATGATGTAGTTAAACTTATGATACATAATCGTATCAGTCCAATGCAGAATATATATATAATACATTTTGTTTCTTTAAAAAAAACCCCAAGCGAATCATTTAAATTTAAGTTTAAAATTAATGTCATCGATATATTTCCTTTTAAGATTTTAAAAGAACTTAACCTATGGACATGATTCATATATAAAGATAAAATTAAAGAAATATTATTGAATGAATCCAAAATTGATATTTTTTACTTAGTAATAAGGACACTATGAAAGCTTATTCGGGTCATTTATGAGGATAAAAAAAAATCGTGGCCACGAATTTTTTTCTGTGGCCACGAATTAGTTAATCGTGGCCACGAATTAGTATATTGTGGCTACGAATTAGTAAATCGTGGCCACGAATTAACATATCGTGGCCACGAACTAGTTAATCGGGCCATGAATTAGTATATCGTGGCCACGAATTAGTAAATCGTGGGCACGAATTAATATATCGTGGCCACGAATTAGTTAATCGTGGCCACGATCAACTAATACAAATGTGGCCACGATATACTAATTCGTGGCCACGATATATTAATTCGTAGCCACGATTTACTAATTCGTGGCCACGATATACTAATTCATGGTCTCGATTAACTAGTTCGTGGCCACGATATATTGATTCGTGGCCACGATTTACTAATTCGTAGCCACAATATACTAATTCGTGACCACGATTTACTAATTCGTGGCCACGATTTACTACTTCGTGGCCACGATATACTTATTCGTGACCACGATTTACTAATTCGTGGCCACGATTTACTAATTCGTGGCCACGATATACTTATTCGTGGACACGATTAACTAATTCGTGGCAACGAATTACTAATTCGTGGCCACGATTTATTTTTTTTTTCATCCTCATAAATGACCCGAATAAGCTTTCATAGGACACTGACATTCTAGCAGCCACTGTCAGATTTAAACTAGATAAAGATATTTTAAACTAAAAAATTACACTGGTGTTTCGATTTTCAATACCATATGAACATTAATAATTCAGTGAAGTGTTGTCTTATGTATAATTATGTGTATCTATCAATTATGTTCTTTTCCTCTTTTTTTTGCACAACTCTCGTTGCTCCTCCAGTGGGCTCCTGATTTGGAAATAAAAGATTTGTTGTTATGTTATTATATTTGTCCGATTTATCTATTGAATCCTTTGAATTACTTCTGTTCCAAAGAAAACAGGAAACAGTAAAGGGAAAGGGAGCCTTATTGATACCGATTATAGTGTAACTTTATTGTTATTTCAGTTTCCTTCAACCTGTAGTGTTCAAGGATTACTCCCCTTGTGAACTTACTTCGTATTTTGTAGTTTTGGTAATATGGTCGATTGTCCGTTTTTGTTTGTTCGAATGTTGTTTAACGCCACTTCCAATTGTTCAGACAGCGAAATCGGACCCAGGTGATCTCTACAGTAACTTAGATAGGGACGACATTTCTTCATTTTCAGTAAACTGATGCTTGTTTGTTTGTTTAAATGGGGTTGAGCAACAGAAATTCGAGAGATATATATGATCATGGCGTCCAGTTTTTATAAATACCTTATAATAATTTTACGTGATAATTCACGATTAAAAAAATTATGTTAGATGAGATTTTTTTTTATAGAATCTCATTTTTTCGAAGTTAAATAGTGAAAACAAGTACATATATTTTTTGCTAATGTATTTTCACAGAACCTACACTTTTCAAACAGTATATTTATTCGTTTCGTCAATCTGTTCGGAGAAATAATTATTATCCGCCTGTATGCATCTTTCTAAACGGCGACAGAGAATGGAATATTTAATGTGTTGTGATTCTTAGCCCGGATATATTAAGCATTAACTATCACACGTGTGTACGTGATTTAAAACTGTCTTCAAAGATTTGTTCATGACGCTTGTTTTGTTTACGTTGAAAGTAAAACGGCTTTGATGACTTCTGTTATGGTCCAAACTAAACCGTGTAGGGTGTTTTCATGCACGATTTTAAGCAACCTTATCATAGTGTATATAGATCAATAAATGGATGATTTGTTCTCGGATGATTTGATACCCTTAGTATTAAAAGTCAAATGTACACAAATACTATTGATAAAAATCCTTCAGACTCTCGTATAATTGATCAATTTCCCAACAGCGATTTGACGGATAGGCAATAAATACAGTTAACACTAAATTAGAAGCAGCGATGTTCTACGTCACATTTTGTTTACGTCGTCATCATCACGAACGGATGTCAACAACGAACAAACGTGATGCATTTATTAAAATGGAAAAGGGGTGGGGGCGCGCTATAAGGGGTCCATTAACAGGTTAAAAAAAATTATTTTTCCAAAAACAGATAGCATTAATTTTAAAATTATGATAACAGCAATTTACACGAGAAAACAGAAAACAGTGAGTTAAAAAATCGAAAAAAAACAGAACAGCAGGATCTTATTGAAGGGCAATTCGGCGAGAAAATGCATGCATTCATGTGAAGACTCAATTACATTAAAAAAAAAGTGGCGAATAACATGAATTAAAAGATAACAGAGTAAAATCTGTAAAAATGTTAACAGTGTTCTGACTATTAACAGCCGACAGGATTTTTATTTTCATTATAACAGTTAATAACAATGTCAATTTCGAAAAAAACTGATAACAGTTAATAGTTGAAAAACAGTTTACAGTTGATTTATTTAAAAAAATTTAACAGACGTTTAAAAATGCCAAAAACACATTAACAGAAAAGATCCTGCCCCTTATATGACTTGCATATATATTTATAATTATAATCGGAGGGGGGGGGGGGTATTTATGTTTAACGTGTTATGGTAGGATCAAACCAATATTTACGCCACTTTTAGCAATTTTTCAGCTGTATTATGGCGTTCAGTTTATATTAGGGAGGAAGCCGGAGTACTAGGAGAAAACTCCTGACTGTTACATAGTATATAAACCAAGGACTTGTTGTAATTTATAGTTTTCACTTAGAACAAGTCTAAACTTGTATTAATTACATGTTCATTTTCTGACTAAGGACAAGACTAACTGATGTATTACAGCGCTGTCTGAGATAAGGAAAGTCGTGGTGCCATACACCCAGTTTATGCGAATAAAGTAAAAATCATAATTAAATTATAATTTTTTAAAGAAACAGTTTTTTCCATATCTCCAACACCCGAATATATTTTAAGTTGATATGAATTAACTATATTATCCACGCCGAAGACCTGCTAGAATAAACAAGTACTGTCTTCATCTTAAAAGGTGAAAAACAATTGACAGAACTTCCACCGCTACGTACCTGTACGGACGATACTGACACAGTTTTTGACAACACCGACAAATGTAACATACTTAATGCCTATTTTAGTTCCATATCTGACTTACAAGACGAACATATAAGACTGCCCAAGTTTGATGACCGTGGACCGAACACTTTGACTGACGTCATTGTAAAGGTACAAGATATCATTGACGCTATTTCGCTACTTGATCCGAACAAGGCTGTAGAACACGATCTTATTAGTAATAGAATGCTTAAAGAGGTAAAACATGAGATTGCTGGCCCACTCTGTTTATTTTTCAATAAATCATTAAGTGAACGAAAATTCCCAACATCTTGGAAGCTGGCAAACGTTATACCAATATTCAAGGATGGGGACAGATCGATAGTATCTAACTATCGCCCAGTTGCTTTGTTGTGTACTATAAGTAAAATTGTTGAAAAAGTTATTTACAAATACATTTTCAACTTACTAAAGGAAAATGACTTACTATATAAGTTTCAGTCTGGTTTTCTCCCAGGATATTCAACAACGCACCAATTTATTGAACTTGTTCATGACATTGTTCTTGCACTTGACAATCGGGAACTGATTTGCTTAATTTTCTACGACGTCAGCAAGGCGTTTGACAGGGTGTGGATAAGGGGATTAATACATAAATTAGAACGATATGGAATTAAAGGGAATATCTTGCATTGGATAGAAAGTTATTTTACTAACAGAGAACAGAGAGTGGTATTAAAGGACTCTATGTCTACCCTAAGCAAACTTAAGGCGGGTGTTCCCCAAGGGTCGATCCTAGGTCCTCTACTCTTTATAATCTTTATAAACGATATTGCTGACGATATGCTTGGTCTATGCAGATTTTTTGCTGATGATACTTCAATCGGGGAGAGATCATGCGATTAAATATTATTCAGCAGATGGTTAACATAGACCTAGAAAATATTTCGAATTGGTCAAAACAGTGGCTAGTAAAGCTTAATCCTAATAAAACAGACATGTTTTTCAGTACTAGAAATGTGCACGGTGAACTGTCTTTTAAGTTTGATAATATAACTATTGATACAGTGCATTGTCATAAGCATCTTGGTGTAATTTTAAGTTCAGATTGTAAATGGACATCACATGTTGACAATATCGTTGAAAAAAACTTTTAAAAAAATTGCAGTACTAAGAAAGCTCAAATTTAAACCATCTAGAACTTTTTTAGAGAAAATATACATAACATTTATTCGTCCTCTTTTTGAATATGCGTGTGAAGTGTGGGATAGCTGTACAAATATCGACTATAATAGACTTGAAAAAATACAACTAGAAGCGGGACGCATAGTTACTGGATGGTCTTCTTATGCTAGCATCGCGTCAATCTATAACGAAACTGGCTGGGAACAATTATCGGTAAGAAGGGAACGGAAAAAGCTATCTTTATTTTACAACATTGTTCAAGGGGATGTACCAGAATATTTAACTAATATTTTACCAAAATCTGTTAATCAAACTACAACCTTAGGAATTTTAGTAACATTTCACTTCCACCCGCTAGACTTAATATATTCCAAAATTCATATTTTCCTTCAACAATAAAACTTTGGAACAGTTTAGATATTCATATTAGGGAATCTTCTAGTCATGCTGAATTCAAATCTGCACTTAAAACCAAATACCAGCTGAACAGAAAGCCCCCATTACACTATGCAATTGGAAACCGTAAACTGAATATAATTCATACAAGATTACGCCAAAAATGTAGTAGTTTAAAAGGTGACCTGTTCAAATGTAATATAATCGACTCACCACGCTGCGACTGCGGAGATGATAATGAGTCAGTGCACCATTTCCTTTTGTATTGTAACTTGTATCATTTACAAAGAACACATAACAACATAAGATCACTAGGGCTAGATCCAACCATTGAAAACATGTTATATGGAAATAGTTCTGCTGACTTTGATTGTTATTCTATGCTATTCACTTATGTTCAAATTATATAAAAGATACACGGAGATTTGTTTAATTATACGAATCATTAAAATATACACAAACGAACCATCATATAGTTTATTATATATATTTCTGTGTCTTTCAACTCGTCATTTCTATGTTATGCATCATTTATATTTATTACAATTTACTGTGTCTGTTACATATTGTCCATGTGTAATGCGTGGTGTAATGTTGTCAATTTAATGGAGAAGACTTCATAAGTTTTGAAAACTTGTGTCTCATCCATTTGTCTATTGTTTATGACAATAAAATATGTTTAAAGTAAAGATAACCGACGCAGCAAAGATATAAATTGAGTTATGCATTGACTTATTATTGTCATAAAATTCCCCGTTTCAATAGACCAGAAATGTTTGATGGAAATTTTTGGGGGGAAGTACTGACGGACAATTATTGACTACGTGAAATCTAAACCTACAAATGCACTAGTCCAATGTGAAACGAGTTTAAAATGATTAATTTATTAATTTATACATGTGTGCCCCCCCCCCCCCGTTTATATTTCAACAGATTATTTTATTAACGTGTTTTCGGTATTAACAGATTTACTAAGCATACAGTAAACCTAAAATTGATCATTTACATACAACTACATGTACTTTGTTGTACATGTACATGTATTCCAGAACGTTTATTGCTATTATGTATTGAAACACACTGCCTAAGATACAGAAATGACGTTTTTCTGCGAGCACCAAAGCAGTTATACAAAACAAATATAAACAAATTGAATATTAGAAATTTTGTTATAAAATGTTTATAGTTTAAACCTTGATGAATAAACAAAGTATACTTTACAATTAGATCAACAACTCGCTATGTATGTGTGTACTACGACGGACGCCCAAGAACCATGATAATAATATTGATTTAATATCAACACGTATAAAAATGATTGTTGATTTGTATTTAATAAAGAAATAAATTAAAATTTCTTCTCTTCGTCTTTTTACACTCCAGAAAAGCACGCAAAAATCCAGCGTGTTAATACGAGTTTTAATTTGCGCTGTACTTCAAATAAAAAATATTTAACATTTTTGTACAAGTTGTTTGATATAAAATTTTACAAACTGCAGCTCATCTCTATCGTTCTTAATACTTAAATTACATTTTAAAATAATTTTACAAACAAACAAACGGCTAAATCTAATAATAATAGTACAAAATTTGAAAGGTGCATTGCCAATTTACCACCCTGTTCCGAACCCCACCTCCAAGTGGTTTTTGACTAATCAAGAAACAGAATTACGATCACATGACTTGCTTTTTCTAGAGGTGAAGTGTCATGAGGTCAAAGGGTAAAAAGTGAATATAATACCGACTGCGTCGGAAAAAAATCTGTCATTCTAAAGTGGAGTGACTTATAAACTGCAGAAAAGTTCCGTGTGTTAGAGTGATGGCCTGTTGAACCACAGACTAATCGGAATATCGTTGACGATACAGAATTTAGCAACGTAGATAGGTGAACCAAAGACAAGTCCGAGTTGCGCGTCGATCGTAGATCAGTGACACATCGAACTGCAGTCTAATCTGTTATGCATCGTAGACAGTCGACGTCGAACTCAACACGTTTTTTATTTACTAATAACAAAACAGCCCAGAACAAAACAGCATCAGTCAGTACACATTAAATATAAGTAAAAATACACTTATTTGACCTTAAAAGCAACAGCCATTAACTCAAATCCACATGTCACATGTTTCAACCACAAATTTGTCACGGATTACCGCTTAAACAGTGGTATTATGATTGGTCATCAAGCATTGACAATGAACAAATTAAGTACTTGAATGGAAATTATACTAATTTTATCTTGACTAAAAAGGGTATTAGTCAGACAGTTTATCACCGACGTTTTAAATAGGGTTGTGATTTGCTCCTTGACTTCCGTCACAATGCGCTTGGCTTTCTTTTCAAGTTTTTTTGCAAAAGGTCAGGTTAACTCCAGCAAATCCGTCCTGTCTCACAAATAACACTGCATTCCATTTATAGGGTATGACCAGGTCAGAAATGTGTTTATTTGTAATGTTCAACGCCAATTTTCGGCTTTATAATGGCGTCCATTTTTAAATAATGGTAGGAAGCCGGAGTATTCGGAGAAAATTCCCAACTTTCGGAAAACTGTCAATTAAGATTTGAGTTTGAGTACACCCTGCCTGCAGTGAGACTTGAACCCACAATCTGTGTTGACAGACCACGTGATCAATAGTAGACGAACTACCTATTCCCTATTCTTTGAAATCAATGAACAGACTAAAAATAAACCAAATTGTGCATATTAAGTATTCTATAAGATACAACAGGTGTTGGAAGGAAGATCTATAGACAGAATGAAGATTATAACAGTCTATTTGTAGCATCCAGACAATGGGCAGGTTTCCGCCTATGGTGTAATGTAGAACCCAAGAATACAATATCCGTTCATGTTATAAAACAATTAGTAAAAGACATGATTAAGCGAGAGGATTGGCAATGTCGTCAGATTTGAAAAGCAAACGTTATTGTCCATAGAGACTCAAGTATCTGATAACCTCATCTTACATAAAATATGAAAATAAATGTTTATTCTGGAAGAAAAGAAACGCTTAATGGATTTTTTGTTAAAGATTTTAAGTAGATGTATTTTTGATAACGATTTTAATATAACAAATATAGATATTGAAAGAATGGTTTTAATTTTAAAAAAATTCAGTTCATTTCTTAGGGATTAGTCAATATAAAAGTCAGGATCTGCAGCTCCTTAAATTGGCATGGAGTCAATGAATGTTCTTACGTTATTACGGTGAACTGTTCGCCAATCCGGTTGCAACATTTGATGATTCTGACCAAATAAATTTTCTGTCTTTTACCCCGTTGTAATTTTTATGAGTTAATTTTGAAAGTTAAAGAAAGGTCCTGTAAGAACACATTTAGCACAAGGTATCGTGCTTTATACAATAGTGACTTACAAATACGAAAACTTGGTTTTCGGACTGTTATTTCTCGCCATTACTTGTATATCCACTTTTCATTTTAATAGAAAACTGGCTATACACGGAAAAAGGACACACCCCCACCGAGAATGTCAACTAGCATAAACTTTGAGCATACCTCCCTTTTGATGTCTTTTTTTCTGTTTTAACGGTATATTTTGTATTTCACCGTGTTTTCTAAACTGCCATGAATGCTAAATTTTGTTTTTAATAATTGTTGATATGATACGTGGATTGTTGTTAGTTTCGTATCGTATTTAAGTTGAAATGCACTGTGGAATGGTAGTTTTCTTCAGTCCGATTCAATACGACCATTTCATCCTCTTTCAATCTTCATGAAACTTGGCAAAACAGTTAGCATTATATAGCTTTAGATGTTGTCAAAAGGAATTTAAGGCATCTGGACGGGTTCGGTATGTAAGGGAGCCCAACAGCATCAAATTAAATACCGAAATGGTACAGGACCTTTCTTTAACTTTCAAAATTAACTCATAAAAAAAATTTCAACAGGGTAAAAGACAGAAAATGTATTGCCTCCGTGGCGTAACGAACACATATAGTTTGCTACAGATAAGCCTTATGCATATTTATTAGCACTGATGACCACAGCAGGACAGCTTTGAATAAAAAACTTGGAGGTTATTTCTCGGCATGCACGTGCATATTCACATGTAACTAATTATTTGCCAGTTCAAAATTCAAATTTGACCCTGTTGGGCTCCCTTACATACCAAACCTTTCCATATGTATAAAATTCCCCTACGTAGTATGTATAGCAATATTATACATTTTTTATCTTGTATTTGATAATGTGTATTTATTAATATCGAATATCGAACCCACTGCTAGCAGCAAGTTCGATATTAGAATGTCGAATATCGAACCCACTGCTAGCAGCAAGTTCAATATTAGAATGTCGAATATCGAACCCACTGCTAGCAGCGCCGTCGGCTGATAACCACGCTAACTTTCCGTTCGAAGAACTCTTAAATATAAATCAGTTTAACGAGGAGATTAACTCTTACATCTCAGAAGATGAAATTCGTCGATGTATTAAGAAACTAAAAAATAATAAAGCATGCGGGGATGACGAAATTATAAACGAATATATCAAATCGTCTGCAGAGATGTTTATCCCAATATATGAAAAAATATTTAACTTTATTCTAGATACTGGAATTATGCCAGACGTTTGGTTACTAGGAAAGATTAAACCTATCTATAAAAATAACGGAAATCCTTTCGATCCACAAAATTTTAGACCTATCACGTTGCTTAGTTGTTTAGGAAAATTATTCACAGCTATTCTAAACGACAGATTAAATTGTTTCTCACAGGAAAACCTCATTTTATTGGAAAACCAATTTGGCTTTAGAAAATCATATTCTACAACCGACAGTTTATTTACCCTATACTCACTTTATGAAATTCTTAAAAGCAGAAAGAAAAAGCTGTTTTGTGCTTTTATTGACTTTGAGAAAGCCTTCGACACAGTCTGGCGAAAGGCTTTGTGGTACAAATTGTCAATGAATAACATCAATGGTAAATTATATAATGTCATTTTAAGTATGTACAATGATGTTAAATCCTGTATTGTGAATAACAATTGCAAATCAGAATACTTTCCGTGTGAGATGGGTGTACGCCAAGGTGAAAACTTATCGCCCTTTTTATTCGCCTTATTTTTAAACGACATCCAAACCTTTTTGGAAAACGAAAACCTTATTGGACTCAAAACAGTTTCAGATATTGCAGAAGAACATCTCGGTGTTTTTCTAAAACTTTTCGTGCTACTCTATGCAGACGATACCGTTCTTTTGGCTGAATCACCGTCAGATCTCCAGAACGAATTAAATAAATTTTTTGAATATTGTAAATTGTGGAAACTTAAAATAAATACACAGAAGACCAAAATACTAGTATTTTCTTCGGCATACCTTTGGCAAATTTAAAGTTTCATCTTGATGGTTCAGAAATTGATATTGTAAATGAATTTAACTATTTGGGAATACTATGTAGCAGAACAGAAAGCTTTAACAAGGCTATTAAAAAGCCTTCAGAGAAAGCAACTAAGGCAATGTACGAAATTCTCAAGAGAGGCAGAGTGCATAATCTATCTATTGAATGCCAGTTAGAACTATTTGATAAAATGGTAAAACCTATCTTATTGTATGGTTCGGAAATTTGGGGGTTTTCCAAACAAATTAATTTATTCTACATGATCAGTTTAAGCAACATTGGCACGAACAAGTGGAGAATTCCACCAAGGCCATTAATTATAGACTTTTAAAAAGTTTTTTTAAATTTGAAAATTACTTAAACATTCTGGACGATCGAGACATCTATACACTTTGAACGACAAATCACAGACTACCAATTGAAGTTGGTAGATGGAATAATGTAACCAGAGAAAACAGGATTTGTATTTATTGCAATGCAAAAGAAATTGGCGATGAATTTCACTATCTTCTAAAATGTACACACTTCTCGGCTAAGAGAAAAAAATTTATCCGAATGGACTGTTTACAAATGCCAAATATACTTAAATTCTGTCTAATTATGTGCGACACCAAAAAAGAAAACCTAATTAAACTGTGTAAATTCATAAGAATAGTAAATAAATTATTTGTTCTCTAGACATTGTTTCCTTCTACATGTTATGTAAATAGTGTATATATATAGATAGATATTGTAATGTATTTATTGTATTGTCTACGTTGTATCTTATTGTATTGTACCTCTATACAATTGTATTTGTTTATGAGAATAAAGAAATGAATGAATGAAGCATGTTAGATATTAGAATGTCGAATATCGAACCCACTGCTATCAACAAGTTCGATATTAGAATGTCGAATATCGAACCCACTGCTAATTTCACACCCGTGATTACGAATTCTATATAATTCGTAGTAGTAACTTTATATATTTATTTATTTTTTTTGCCACAGATGAAATTCGTAATACCAAATTTTAGGAATTAGTTATCACAGTTTTTTTACAAGTAGTGATCACGCATTAAAAACGTTAATCACGAATTTCACTAATACGTTATCACAGATTTATCAGTAAAATTATGCTTGTTTCAATTGGATAAAACAAGGTCAGCTGGTATTAATTAATCTGCAGTAATTTGACACGAGGGCATTATCACGTCGTGGTAATGCCCGGTCCAGTGATTTAGAGTTAAACTTAGCATTTGTCATCAAAGGAGACTAAATGATTGATTGACGCATAAAAAATCGTACATACCAAACATAATTTATATATTTTTTCAATATATTTGAAGATTAAATAAATATTGAGCAACAAAAACATGCAAAACTGAATTTGAAAACCAAACACAAGCAACACAAATGTTTTTTTTTAATTCTTCAGTGAAATAGATATAATAGTTGCCTATATAGAGGGCATTGTCATGATACTTGAAAGCTGTCGGGACAGTAGTATTGAATTCAACATTGACAATGCCCTGGCATTCGGCTCGGACATCATCAATGTTTCAGGCAATACCACTTTCCCATGTGCAGTCAAGATGTCATGACAATGTCCTCTGTAAAGGCAACTATTGTATAATTAACTTCTTGACAACAAATTTGGGAAATTACTTACCATGTAATCCAAGTAATTGTGATAAATTCGCAATAGTGGATTAAAAATCGTTAATACAAATTTCTAAATTCGCTATCTCGAAATAACTTCGTGAAAACTATTTCTTAAAAGGCCATAGACAGTTTTAAAGTATATCAAACGATGAATGTAATGAATGGAAAAAATACAGTAAATCTATTTCCAAGTCACGTTATATTTCTGCTGATCTTTGACGGAATTACTAACCCCGCTTCGATTAGTTTCCAGGTAGAGTTTCTATTTGTCGCGTTAACACCTGCTATCTGTAGGTGTGTTTAAGACAGGAACGTTATGTTGTGTACTGCGTAAACTGTTATATTATGTTTCATGCAAACGAACAATCCCTTCAAGGTCTTCAACTTTGGAAACACGTGGAAGTGTTATCAAATAGTCTTAAGTCCTTGAAGGCGGCCATCTTGTATTATAATAAAAGTAATTGTACCAGTAACAGGTTAACTTACCAGATTGTGTACGCTTCATTAAGTAAGTACACCGGTGAATACTTGAGTTGTGTTTTGATTGGGTCAATAGTAGTTACATGTGTCAAATACTTTTGTCTGTAAGGTCCTGCATGAATAAAGTTTTAAAAGTGGTAAAATGTTCTCAGATCTTGCAAGGTAAAATTTTGGTATTTTGTTTAAGAATTAAATATTTTTTTACATTTACAACATTAGAAATTGCATGTAAAAGTTGAAACGCCTCAAAATGTTCTAACTAGTGAAAAAGGAAATTGGTCACGGATATATATATGGCATATATTTTTTAAGGTATTAATTTTAAGCCCAAATAAATGCTGATCAATGTTAGAAAAGTATGCAAATCACCATCCTCACAAGTCAGGGTTTCTGTGTCCACATGTGGACACAAAAACCCTGACTTGTGAGGATGGCAAATCACAGAAACAGAAATGTTAGTATTTTTACTGTAGCGGAAACATTTACTATCGTTCTCATCTAAATCACATAATATAAATTCAGGGGGCCGAGGGACGAGTGGTTAAGGTAGTTTGTTTACGTGTTTAAATTTTTTATAGTTTTTGTCCGTTTTATCAGTTATTAAGGGTTATTAAAAAGTAAATTTTATTAGTTGTTTGAAAAGTTTATTTCGTTTATAGAACAATAATGTTTATAGTTTGGGACGAAACTGGATTTTTTTTTCGTTTGGTTTATTATTGAACAGGTTTTTCTGCACAAGTGTATAATTCTCTAATATAGATCGTTGTCAGAAATTCGGGATTTACTGTAAAAATTATGTAAACGTCATGTAATGATAAACGATTTCTATGACGTTTGGTTTATATGATGGCTTTTTCGAATTATTTCTAATATTTTAAGAATACTTTATTGCAAAATAACAATAGGATCGGACAAACCTACGTCAATGTTTCTTTAGCATTTACACATAAAATGATGACAGAAAAAGTATAATAAATCTATAACCAGCAAAAAGATCGACAGGGTAATGAAAAATGACATTTTATGACAAATGACAGTCGAGGACAAATTTTAACGGATTTAAAGTAGTTTAATTGCGTTTTTAATAAATATACAACATAGATATTTCATTAATATTTGTCGGGAACCTACGCATTTGATCAATATTCCATTAAATTATGAATCGAACAACTTACAGATTATGCGATTTGATATAAGGACCGATGTACGCGACACCTGTTTGTAACAACGATCGTTGAATTCTTTCATCTTATAATCAAAAGTCAATAATGACTGGTATAAATTGATCGCCTATATATTTATTAATTTCAATTTTGGAAGGCTCGATCCCCAAACTTGTATGCAATGGCCAAGAATTTGACAAGGTATCAGGATAATAGGGTCTGTGTTAAAACGTACCCAGAGACTCAGGACAAATAGAGTATATATATTACAACGTTCACAAGGAACTCAGAATACATAGGGTCTGTATTAAAACGTTTCTAAAAAGCTCAGGACAAATAGGGTCTGCATTGAAACGTTTCAAAGAAGCTCAGGATAAATTGGGTCTGTATTAAAACGTTCCCAATTAAGAAACTCAGAATACATAGGGTCTGTATTAAAGCGTTCGTTCCCGGGAAGCTCAGGACATATAGGGTCTGTATTAAAACGTTCCCGAGAAACTCGGGATAAATAGGGTCTGTATAAAAACGTTCACAGGAAGCTCATGATACATGGGGTCTGTATTAAAACGTTCACAGGAAGCTCATGATACATGGGGTCTGTATTAAAACGTTCCCGAGAAGC
Source organism: Limnoperna fortunei (assembly GCA_944474755.1). NCBI lineage: Eukaryota > Metazoa > Mollusca > Bivalvia > Mytilida > Modiolidae > Limnoperna > Limnoperna fortunei. The sequence continues at coordinate 15,221,685 of OX104118.1, read as the reverse complement.
TCAGGACAAATAGGTTCTGTATTCAAACGTCTCCCAGAAGCTCCGGATAAATAGGGCCTGTATTAAAACGTTCCCGAGAAGCTCGGGAAAAACGGGTCTGTATTAATACGTTTCCAAGAAGCTCAATATAAAAAAGTTCTGTATTAAAACGTTCCCAAAAAAACTCAGAATACATAGGCTCTGTATTAAAACGTTTCCAAGAAGCTCAGGATAAATAGGGTCTGTATTGAAACGTTTCCAAGAAACTCGGAATAAAAAGGATCTGTATTGAAACGTTCCCAAGAAACTAAGACTATATGGTCTGTACTAAAATATTTCCAAGAAACTCAGAATACACAAGGTCTGTATAAAAACGTTGTCGAGAAGCTCAGGGCCCAGTTTCATAAAACATCTCAAATTTGAGGATTTCCTCAACTTCTCCTCAACTCAAAAATTGACTAATCAGATTGCTTGAAAATTCAAATTTGAGGAAAAGCTCAGCTTGAGAAGTTTTATGAAACCCAGGCCAGGTATTAAAACGTTCCCAAGAAGCTGAGGACAAAAAGGGTCTGTATTAAAACGTTCCTGAGAAGCCCGGGATAAATAGGGTCTGTATTAAAACGTTTCCAAGAAGCTCAATATAAATAGAGTCTGTATTAAAACGTTCACCAAGAAGCTCATTATATATACATAGGGTCTGTAATATGAATGTAGACGCAGCCTAAATGCGAGCATCGCACATTGTTCATGTCTTTAATTCAGAGCCCCCTAAGAGTGCCTCTACATTCCATTGATGACGTGACGTTTTTTTCTTATGTGTTGGTGACGTCACAAAACTCAATTTGTCTGTCATTTTTGTAGTAATTTAAAAAATAAACAGTTAAATTTTATCGATGTCAAAATTATTTTTGTCTACTTTTATATAATATATTTTTTCGTTCGTCTACAATATTTTCTTCGGATGGCTCAGCTACCATCTGAAATGGATTTGTTCATATGGATCACGTGACTTTTTTTACACACGCATGTAACCGTATAGCTCGCATCTGCGATGCTCGCTATTAAAACGTTCCCATGAAGTTAAGATAAATAGGGTCTGTATCAAAACTTTCACAAGAAGCTTAGGATAAATAGGGTCTGAATTAAAACGTTCTCAAGAAGCTCATGATAAATAGGGTCTGTATTAAAACGTTCCAGGAAGCTTATTAGTGACTTATTACCCTGTTTTACAGCGGATTATTGGTCTTTCTACATCTCTCCTATTCTATTCTTAATATGTTTTCAGAATACATTCCAGTCAATTTTATTTGATCTTCTTTAATCGCTTTAGTTTCCAACGTTTTCTGTCCTTCTACTTCTATTTATTTCATCAATCAATAATTTCGTCGGTTAGCAAATGTATACACGAAAAGCTAAAAACATAAACACTGCATGTTTAGATCCGTAAAAATCACACAGATTTGTATAGTGAACAATGGCAACTATAATTTCTCACGATTTGCAACTGTAACAGTAGAATTTACGATTAGTGGACCTGTTATTGCGTTGCTAAATATTTATTTACATTCAAGTTATGTAAGCATGAACAATATAGCAAATAAATTTAGTAATAAATTAGAAGCAGACGGCTATAAATTTCTCAAATCTGGAAATCTTCTGTAGACGAATTTCCTTTGCGTGTGCTTTTAAATTAGAATAATAATAATTTACTGAGATGTTTCATGCCAAGACCTCATGCTAACAATTCTAAATTTGTTGTATATTTTAAAGTTACGTAATACATTTATAAATTTAATCCATATTGACAAATTCGGCACATTAAAACTAATGTAGACAAAACACTGTCCTACTGAAATTTAAACTTGATACCTCTAATGTCTGAAAGATGCATCATATAGATTCGTTACATTAATACGCACGAAAACGTCATAACGTCGTTAATTACTTGAAAGGAATTGTTTTTTTCTACTTTAAGATCGAAATCAAGTATGCAAGCAAGCAACATGCAACAGTCACTGTACAAAACTTCTGTAGTGCTAATAGATTTGGGTTTTGTTTGCTGGTAGCTCGAAATGTCAGTACTTGTGACAATTATTTCGTATTCGCTGAGAATACTTGACCATCACGTGTTTAGTGTTTACAAGCAGACGGAGGTATTTTTTAACAGTTGTCCTCACTTTCTGATGTCTATTATGACTTGACCGACTAGCACTCGCTTGTTGTCATTAAAGGCAACACAAAAGGAGATTTTTGTCAGCTGTTACAGATTCTAGTCGGAATAAAACACGAACAATATAATGATGCGACAATGCCCTTTTTGAGATAGAAAATTTGTCTGTAAACCGGTTAGCTGCAATTATGTGGCTGCCTTTTTTACCTTGGTGGATCTCGCCAAGATAAAAAAAAGGGAACTACTCTATTGTACCTCAAACAGGTTTCTCTTCATTTTTATTTCTTTGTATTATTATGTCTTTTAAAATCTGTGAGGAAATATTAAATAGTGTTTAATTACAATAAAATATGAAAAGAATTTTGGACGTCAAAACACAAACATGTAATGATTTATTTTAAATATATTAATTGCAATAATAGCATAGAAAGTTACAAACAGACATATACATAAATAAACACAAAATTTTCGGAAACAGGCTAATAAAAGCTTATATCAAGTCTTATTGTAAATATAAGTAATTATTGAAAGTGTACTACTTTATCATGATATTTTAAACAGCCTACATGAAGGAAATATGTTTATAAATTTAACCCTTATTTGACTATATATACATAAGAATGAAAGAAACAACAAAATTATGAAAAAAAACTGTGACATAATGATGAAATGCAAGATAAAGTATATTTCTTAGATGTAATGGTTTAAGAAAGTTAAAATTCGAGGAGTTCGAAGATCTAATTGTACAACAATTATGACCAGCAAACATCCTCAAGGAGGTAGAGAAAGGACTCAGTGTATCTGGTTGGTAAAATTTATAACGGTATCATTTCATGCTATAAATATTTATCCATTTTTTTAGTTTTACTCACGATATTTTGCTCTTTTACGCGTTTGAGTTTCTAAATAATTAGAAGTTTAACATATAAAATTCCAGTTACCAAGATAACACAAAAGGGAAAGAATCGTCAGAAACATTGAAGGCCAGTTCTATCTCATTAGCATGCAACAGAAATTATTGATAGAGACGTGAAACACAATCACACAGCTTTGCTTAGACAGAAGTCTAAAAAAATGAAAAATGGCATTATCAAAATAATCGTTTATAAAGAAAATATAATGGTTCAACCTACGATTCCATTATTTTTTATCTTTTAAAATTGCAGTCGATATTACTACTAATGATGTTTAAATGTTGTGGTTTGTACCGTCTGTCTGGAAGTCTAATAAAATGACATTCTATTGCAACTAATGGATCATATATCAATCGTTATGTTAGATGCACAACGCACGTAGTGACATTTCCCATAGAAATCTTTGGATTGTTTGATGACATTTTCCTTTAAAAAAAGTTATATATATAAATGAATAATAACGAAGCAGAACATAAACTTATTTATGTCTTTTCCCATTTGACACCGATATTTTTATAGCTTTGAGATTTCCAACAACACGTGGTTTTATTTGGTTTAGTTTCTGATTGGTGAACAACAATATAAGGTAACCATTTAACTGTGTCTACACCCACGGAGGGAGTATGACATATACACTTTACGTCATACTTGTCAGATCTACAGAGGCAACTGAGACCTCAGGACCCCTGCCGTAAAACCCTCTTACGAGGTGGAAACTGTCGCTTCACGGCAAATATTACGACAATCTTTCACTTGCTCCTGTTTTGTGTTATTGATCGCTGCGTTGTAAGTAGACTTGCCACAAGTCCGTTAGAAATTTTGTTTTTGCTATTAGAGAGATAGATTTCAACATTTCTTATACTATCCACTTAGAAAATGTTGATAATGAAGTAGTATCTCTCTAATAGCAAATTCAAAGGGACTTGTGGCAAGTCTACGTTGTAAGCGACCATAGCAAAAAGGGGCAGAAGTGAAAGATTTAATTTTAATTAGATTGTCATAATATTTGGCGTACCCTTCATTTTGGGCTAGGCTACGCCCCTGACATAGCAAAGCCTGCCGATTATTCGTTTTTTTATTATAGTTTCATACCTCTTAATTGTTGGAATATTTTATACGTCAGACAATGTTTTATAATGTCTTTGGAGAAATACTTACCACTAAAAGAAACCATTTTTGTCCTTTAGTTTTGTGTACCTATGTGATCTTTGATCTACGATGTTGCCGAACACACTTTTCTACGTATCTAAATCAGACACAGTCGTATATAGTGTAAACATTTCCCCACCTAATAGTCACGCAATTCATAATGTTTTATGTAATGGCAATATTATCGAAAATAAATCCATTTGTTGAGTCTAGTCAAATGTTAACCTACACATCAACTTTAGTTATCATTCTATTCTTTATGTATTCTTGTTTTATTCATAGATTGAAGTCTTCTTTTTTAAGTCCTATGGTAATTGGGTAAATAACTACCCACAGTGTCAGCCTCACTCGTGAAGTATATATATATATTTCAGGCAACTAACGAAATAAGCATATAAATGAAATTATGTTTTAATAATAAAATAACGAAGACTACATTTAATACGCGAGTATCCAAATAGAACTACTGCAGTTAGAACAAGTTATCAATTTCGAATTTGTTATTATTTTCAGTTATTTATTAATTCGCGTATATAGTTATTTCGTTGTTTTTTGAGCTAGCCGTTATTGCGTATGTCTTCCGACAAATGTCTTTATCCCATTGTTTTCGTCATTTCGTATATTGTGGCGCCATAAAAAAATAAAGTGGCACAACCATAACATACTGTATATGTTATGATACATGTATTTATGTTGAATTTGCTGGTTACAATGAAATATTTATTTGTTTACAACACGTATGTATCTGATTGGATGTTGGGGTTTAAAAAAAATAAATAAATAAGAGCGAGGTAAGACATTTTGCAAGTTTCATTCAGTGCTATTCAAAAAAAAATGTAAGTTTGCCGCATCACATACCATTTTGCAGAGCTTAACAGCGAAAACTTGAATTTTGTGAACTCACAGGTCTAGGGGAGATAATCTGTATATTTAGCCCGGCAAGACAATGTACGACGGAACAAGAAAAAAAAAACGTTTATAACAATCAATTAAACATAACAATGATTTTGAACACGCATACGCATACACACTGGTTTAGACCAAAACTAAAACAGTAACTTAAATTTAATCTTTTAGCTATTTCAATCACCAATCATTGTAATTTTATGGTTGTGAAGACTTCGTAAAAATATACCAAAATATATGTAACTTGTGTAGGTAGAACTGTCATGATTTTATTTGCATAGGCGATTATTCTAACATACCGTGACTTGCACATATCGTTCTAATATTGATAAACATTTACCTGGGGTAGGAAATATATAAGGTGGTTTTAATACAACAAAAAATACACATCAAACTGTTTATAAATACCCGCGACCAACTCCCTTTTTACTAGTATGAAAATTTTGAGATGACCCCTCTTTCACTTTCAATTTCTACTGCAAATTGAATATTAAAAATACTAAATTGTAAAAAGTTGCCATAAATTTCAACAAAAATTTTATCACCATTTTTAATTTAAAACTTATTTCATGCCAAAGATTGCCCCAATCGGTGTTCACTACATGATGAATGTAGAGTTAGCTTCGTTGATTTTTTTTGATGTCCTACAGTGAAAAACTAATGCCCTGGGTTGGACGGTGAATGTAGGGTACACTACTAGGGTACATATTTAATACCGTATCTCTGATCGTAGGTGTAAGAAACCAATTAATTTCATTTATTTTCAATACTTGTTCCTTATAGTACCCTTAGCAATTAATATCCTATGTGCATACACAATTTTATCACCGAAATATAGTGTCATAAATGTGCACGATATTTTCGGGGATAAAATTGTGTCAGTTGAAATGTAAAACTTCATTATTAAAAAAAAACTAGTACAAGAAGCTACATTGTGTGGCAAAAATGACCAAAGAATGTAGCTGAAATGTTAACATTTTAAAAGCTCGAATCTCCAGGCCTTTATATCACCCAAAATATAGAACATTTTCAATCATTAATGTTCTTATTTTTAAACTTTGCTATTTTCATAACCCAAGCATCCTATCAAATGCCTCTGGGTATTGTCTTATGTTTACTATCTTAGGTAAAAAAAACTCCCGGTGTATTGTAAATTATTGTAACATGATAAAGTTATAACATACAGACGCATCACGCCATAGTTATATCAATATTCCGGATATGGAAGGTGACAGGGAATTCCCCTCAGTACTTGTAGAAAGAAAAACAAAAAGAACGGAACAATAATAATAGAAATCATATAATTTTTTTTATTTACTCCCGTTTTCCGCGAATTTATCTCAATATGCTTCCTAAAAACCATATGACAGACAAATTCAAACACAAATACAGATATTATAAAGTATCAAAATATGTTTTATTATTATGCTATAACGTCAAATAATGTTTGGATTTCTGGGACAAAATTCAGTATGAAACCAAATATAAATATACGTCACTGCAGTTAACAGCAGAATACTATTTGGCCAATCATGAGGGATTTTAAAGGAGAGTTTTTTTTTTACCCCGAAATCGTGGTTTTGAAAAGATGAAGACTACAATACATTATACATGTATATCGTTTTTTTCATCAACTGTTACTTGTAAAAAAATATCGCCTGAAACGTAATTTTATTAATTTTATATGATCTTTATTATTCGATCCCTGAGAACTTTCTATAATTTCGATTTCGATTTATGCAAATTTAACTAGTCCAGTGTAGTATACAAGATAGCTTCCTTATGAATAAAAGTCTTGTTAATCCCCTCTGGTAGACGGAAAAACACACACTTATTGGCCAGTCATTATACAAGACTATTTCTTGGTCTTATCTACCCATTTTAGATACACGAGTCTCCGATTCTTCGCTACTATCCTTGTCATAAAAGCGCTGTACATTTTTGTTTATATAATCACAGCCATCAGCAGAACTATGTTGGTTTGGAATGTTTAAAGTATTAAAATCTTTTATATTTTCCGGTTGACATAGGTAAATATAAACCTGAAAAAAAAGAAAAAAATGGTAGTGAAACTAAATGTATCGCTGTCCATTTTGATTATTTGCGTAAATAGTTTAATGCACGAATTTAGCTTTTTTCAACTATATGCTCATAGGTTTTTGCTGATTGCTATAAGCACGCTAATGTTTATCTGTGTATAAATACATCAGCAAGATTTGTAAGTATAATTTTGATTCATTCTAACATAACCTCCGTGGTTCGCCTAGTGGATTTTTTTTTGTTCAACCATCAAGCTAACGTTAACAGCAATTAGATTGGTGTGAGAAAATCGGTATGGTTGGAGTGACAATGACGTGTTCAATTGTGGCTACGCAACAATGACAACGGTGTGACCATTGTCACAATTAAGGGTTTCTGTGTCCACATATGGATACGTGTGGACACAGGAACCCTAACTAGTGTCTGAGAATGGGGGTTGACAGTCATATGATCAAACACATAAAACATTCGTGTTAGTCTAAACTATTCATGAGACGTAAAAACGCTTACAAAGACGTATACATGCTAAAAATACCATATTTAATATTCGTCATTTTAGATACCATGATATTAAATTTTAACTACATATCGGCATGCCAAACATTTAACCTATTGAAATGAAATCCGATTTCTCATGGTTTAATATGGTTTTTCGTATAATAGTAATTGCCAGTCTAAATGCACGAAAATACATATGAAACATAATTACCTCATCAATATATCCTTTGAAGTTTTTCATTCCTGTACCTTGACCGATATAAATCCCAGAAAACGTAGTTTTCATATGACCTAAATAAACAGAAAAAATATAAAACATAAATTCAAAGATAATATAATTTAAAAGAAAATGTCCCCAAAAATACTTCTAAACGCACGTTCCTAATTAAGTTTGAACAACCGGTTATCATGTTATGAGATTCTATATCTTTTATAGATTTCTGTGATTGCAAATTCTGCTGGCAATCTGTTGCAATCAAGTTTACTCTTTTTTCTAGATACAATGGTTCCCTGCCTTGCTCCTTCAAGAAACATGTGACCACGATAATGGCTAATTAAAAGCCCCAAATACTACTACTAAAATATAAAGCTGGTATGAGGTGTTTGCATGTAAATACACATACCCGAGACTAGTTCAAAATCTGCCATGTAAATACACGTACCGGAGATTGGTTTTAAATCTGCCATGTAAAAACACGTATAGGAGATTGGTTCAAAATCTGCCATGTAAATACACGTGCCAGTGACTTGTTCAAAATTTGCCAGGTAAATACACCTACCCGAGATCGGTTCAAAATCTGTAAGTCCATTATCAAATACTCTAAACACACCATCATTTATGGTAAACATAGCTGTCCTCCACCCATCGTCATCCTAAAAAAATGAACACATTTAATAAAAATAAACATATGCATATCCGTATTTGCAAAACAATCTATTATTCTGATTATTTTCTAAATGCCTCTATAACGGCTTTATTCTTTAATATACCAACTAAATTGCAAATTGGTAAAAAAACATTCAATAGCTTTATATTTTTAGCTTAAATATTTTACTAACCGTATTATTTTTATTTAGTTTTATCTTCGTCTTTTTACTTTCAGATGCATACACTGCGAATATTGTTGAATTGCCTTCTGTGCCAATAGATAATGACGGATCTTCCAAGCACACAGAATTTAACTCGCTTTTACAGTTACCATTTGAAATCAGAGCCATGTCCAATTCCTGGTCCACGTTCTCGTTTGATTCTTTCATCTCATTTAAATGTTCGATTCTGTCATCTTCCATTTGATTCAAGAAGTCGACCCTGTCTTTCTCTGCCTCATCTAATAGCTGTATTTTCTCTTTCTTTGTATCGCTGTCTTCATGTTCAAACAAACTTTGAGGGAGCTGTTCTGTGCTGTCAAAATATCTTATATTAGAGTAAGATTTGGACTCACTATTATGCTTGGAGATTGCATTTGATGTTATGCGATTATTTCTTTCATCTTTGTCTTCACTTTCTCTAATGATATTCATCCAATTGTTACCGTTTGCATTAATGTCTTCTTTCCCTCTCTCAGCGCTATCAGCATTGTCATCGTCATCATTGTCACTATTGCTACTGTCATCGCTGTCATCATCATCATTGTCACTATTGCTACTGTCATCGCTGTCCTCATCATCATTGTCACTATTGCTACGGTCATCGTTGTTTTCGCTGTCATCTTCATCGCTGCTATTGTCCTTGCTGTTTTCACTATAAGTAATAGTGCTATCTTTACTGCTTTCATCCGAAGTTTCAGAAGTAACACCATCTTTCTTAATGCTTTCTAATAGTGGTTTCATCTGTTCATTTTCACCTTCAATTTGGTCGCTCCAGTTATCTTGTCTTTGTTCTTCAGTCGGATCGTTTCTATTCCAATCATCATTTCCTTTAACGTTACCTTCAGAACTGCTGTAATCCCCAAATAAATTTATATTGCTCCGTGTGCGACCTCTAATTTGCCTTTTCCTATGTAGCGTCTCTTTGGATTCATTATCTGTATCACCGCTATACTTTTTCATGTCTGGATCATTGTCGACATCATAAGTGTCGTATGCTGTAACTGTGTCCTTAACATTTACATTTAGTTCATTTTCATTTTGATCATTACTAAACCAGCCTTTGAAATAAGATTCGTCATCAGTTTTTAATGACACAATGTTACGATTATTGTCCTTATCATTATAATCATAATTCAAGTCACCACCATTAGCATCATCGTAAAGTGAAGTTTCAAACACAGAAGACAACCTGTCACTGCTACCAGAATCTGGAGAACCAGAATCTTTATTGTCCCTATTATTATCCATCTTTTTATCATTATCAGAAGATAACTGTAAAGGTTTCATGCCATTTTCCTTAATATCATCCTTACCGTCGATTTTCGTCATCGAATTTGTGGTATCCTCGTCTCCTTTATTTATTAAAAGTAATGAAGACTCCAACTTATTTTGATCTCCTTGAATTCCTATATCTTCTCCTTGTGCGACAATAGGTTTAATAATTTGTTCATGGCCACGTGGGTCTTTGGATATGTCACCTGACTGTTCTTTTAATTCAACTGTAGGTTTGTTAGCATCATCACTGTCTCGTCGTCGCCTCAATGACACAGACCGTTTTTCTCTCGGTTCGGGAGCATCTTGCATTTGATTCCTGTCAGTATTCCAACCTTGGGAGTCATCTTCTCCCTTAGAAAAGTCTGGTTTGTACCTACAATGAAAAATAACATATTTTGGCTCAGGATATTAATTGGTTTACATTACAACCAGAAAAAGAGACATGCCCAGCACATCAGTCTAAATTAATACTAGTATTATATTCATGTAACTAATGTCAATACGAAAATGATTTCAGTAAATACGGGGCTATAAAGAAGAACATTGGAGAAGGTTTGGTTTGTTTTTGTTTAAATTGAATCAAACAAGTAAGACATTTCCCTTGGGCTAACTGAATACTAGTATTTTCTGGTTATCGGTGAACGAATCGTACATAGCTGTAAAATTACAACGTGCATAGCCCAAAAATCTGTGTTCATGGTAACGAAGATTTTGTGAAAATTTTGCATTTATAATTATTTTAGTTTGTGAAATAATATACAGAGTCTGGACATTTGAGATATTATATCTGACATTCAATCGAGTTGTGAAATACAATAACGACGAAAAACATACGCTGTTCTAACAAAAAAAAAAGATGTTGTCACTTAACTGTCACTCAGCCGCTGTTCTTAAATGTTGACTGGTTGACACTCGTTTCAGGAATACTTGTTTCTTCTTTTAATTAGCTTTAAGCATGTTATTTCATTTGTTGTCTTTTAAAATTTCGACGTATGTTGACCTTTTGTGAAATTATGCGTTTGTGAATGTGTCATACGTAAACCATGATATATAAGTACTGACCTAAGTTTTATGTAGATTGTTTTTCCATATGTAGCCCCAGCAAACCGTGGTATAAACAAACTACCCTCTCCATTAAAGTAAGCCTTGCCTTCCCGTACCAGGACCTTATCTTCTTCATTCTGCACCAGTGTATTCTTACCAGACCAGTCCTTTAGACCTTGACAGAATGGTAAGTACAATTCAGGAGTACAAGCTACAAATGACAAAATGACATGTACATCTTGGAATATCCAGCTACAAATCAAGATTATTATACAGTTCGCGTAACTCAGTATAAAAGGCATCAGAAAACTTTAGTTGTTTTTCGATGGAAACAATGTAAACATGATTCATCTGTTTACAATTATTTCAATAACAATTAAGACCTTAGTATATAGTAATAACGTAATATTGAACAAACAAAACCTCTACGACAGACTTTAAAATGGCGTAATGATTGCATTACAGTAAAGAATGCAGCAGTTTAATTATTTGTTTAACACGTTAAACATCTATTAATTAACGTACTTTCACTTGCCCTGGCCCTGACACCCAAAGAGGATATATATGTTGTCCTCATAGTACAACCACAGTCATCTTGATCAAAGAGAGTGCCAGGTGGACACAACATCTCAACCCAATGTCCACTCTCTATCCATTGTCTATATAGGTAAGGTTTTCCATACAAAGGGCGCTTGTCACAGGAGTCTGATAAGAATTCAGAAAGTTGACAATTTAGTTAACTTCTAAATATTTCTGTTTATCAAACATATTTAATTAAATAAATAATATATCTCTTTAGTTATACCATAATGCTCTTTTTAAAAATAAAGAAAATCATTCTTGGATAACTTTACACGCATTACATTAATATATTTTCGTGGCAAGAACACACATTAGATATTTGACTGGGTTTTTATTTAAAGCAGTGTTTGTGTCGTCTCTCATTTAACCCCGTAAAATTCTTTAAAAAATTGAATTGGATTACCATCCTCAGGATTATCGTCCGGAGGGCACCGATCTACACAGTTTGGGTCCGCAACACACCCCTTTCTGGACTGGTATGACATGTTTTCAGGACAACACATGATCACGGATTTTCCATTTTTACAAGACCAGTAAGATCTGCAGCTTCTCATGCTGGGACGACTGAATAATGCTGGTACTTTACACGGATCTAAAGTGAAATTCAACATAAAGATATATTCCATATCTCTTATAAAGTTTAGCTGAACTTTGTATCAGAATAGCTTTATAATGATGTTAATTGACAGACGCTACAAAAATACGTATGTAACATCTAGTTTGTGAAAAAAAATCTGGAATTCCGCTGAATCAAACGATATTCAGAACAAGTTATCTTATTCAAATGGCTTCTAGTTAAATTTTGCATGTATATTTAGATTATCTGATTCAAACATTTGCCTTGTTTATTCAACTGCAACACGTTCCATGTAAGTATGTGAATCATTTTACAGGACACGTTAAATTGAAATGAGTGTATAGGTCATTCCAGGTTAGACGTTAATTTAGAATTAAAAAGCTAAAGAGAGTACAAGATGTGTGGTCTACTTAGAAACGCAACAAATGCATGGATTGAATGGAAATTTGTCAAATTGTTTAACATTTCAAAATGGAAAACTGTTTGGCATTGGAAAAATAAACGAAATGCGTTCGATAGGTTTTTTAGAATGCACACTAGATTATTTTTAAACAGCCAAGAAAAGTCAGGAAAATAGCAAATCCTATTTTAACTATAACAAAGAAGGTAAACATGAAAATAAATTGTTTTATATAAATGAAACCCGTTTGTGTTTACATATATAAAATATGCAACACACGAAAAGACAAAAAAAATGAAAATCTTTAACCCTTTGTTTCTGAAATTTGCTATTTAATATGGCCGATAATCTTATTTTTGTTCCTTGCAAAACTGCTATTGTGATTATCAAATAGCTTCCCAATACGCTTGTTTGTTTGTTTTAATGATATTTAACACCACTTTCAGCAATTTCAGCTATGTCATGACTTCCAGTTTATATTGGGGAGAAAGCCGGAGTACCGGGAGAATATCCTGACCTGCGGCAGGAAAAATGGCAATCCTTGTCTATTAAGTCAGAAGTCGAACGCAACCTGCCTGCAATGAGATTCGAACCCACAATCTCAGTGTAGACAGACAACGTGGTCAATAGTAGACGAAAGACGAACTACCTTAACTACTCGGCCACAGATGCCCCGCTTTCAAATATGTTGTATCAAAGTAGTCGAAATACCTCATATGGACTTACCAAAATCTGATTGTAAGAAAAACATAATAAGTGCGGCGTATATGTGCGTTTAATCAGACATCCGGGCTATATACATGATTGATGATTTATTGTTATAAAATTTTAACATTTTTCAAATAAACACCCTTTTAATAATGAAAGTAACATCAAATCCATCATTTCTGTCACGGTGGTTTGAGTATTGTAATTAAAGCCATAACATTTTGTGTTATTGGATAATAAACCTACGCCAAAACATTGTTTAAATTCACTCGGTTTTAATTAAAATTTAAAAACAGTATGATGTTCGCGTTTAGGAAATATTAAGTGACCAAACATTATGAACAAACAAACGTAACACGATACAAATACAAGTCATCTAGTCACGCCAAAAAACTATGGCTTACAAATTGTATACTTGGTGCTCAAAGAAGGACAGCAACACTTAATAACAACAACAAATAAAGTAGACAAATAAAGTAAATGAGAAATAAAGTGTTTATTCTCAAAATAGACGAAGTTTTATAATAAGGAAAATTGTATGGCCTACAAACTAACGACGAAAAAGGCTAAAATTACATATTTATATTTTTCCCTTAAAAATGCAATTTCTCTCAAGAAATCAAATAAAAAGACAAGCGACTTACTGCAGCCAATATGATTTCTGCTGGTACTTACCATTGTCACAGTCAGCGTTAGCTGCTTGAACACATGCAGCATTATTGTGATCCCAGAATTCTCCAAAGGGACAGGTCTGTACTGATGCACGGGTTTTTCCAAACTCATCAAAATAGCACTGAATGAACTTTTCACAGTCTGTTTGATGCTTCTTGTAGCCGACGCCATAAACCATTTTTGAATTTTTACACATTTCTACGAAATAAAAAAATGTAGTTTTATGTCATATACACAGAGAATCTTGTGTCACTGAATAATACAATTATAAAACATAAGTAAACTTAGGATTCAGGAGAATTCAGATCTGCTTCATACCTTGATCTTTACCACGACAATGGATGACTTCGATTTTTCTTTTTGTGAAATTCTCGTTACAGGGATTTTCTAGAAAATAAAATGCTGTTATATAATGTACCTCCGTACGTTTTGCGTCTTTCACTGATTAGGTCGATCCTTACAAAATGCGTGAATCCTAACTCTGTATTTTTGACAATAGATCTAGCAAAGTGCTTATGCTGATAGATCTCACTCATTGTTCCACGCAGTGTGAGTGATATAAACTGTTTCGTTTACCCTGTTTTGCACAATATTATTATGGACTTAAGCTGAGGAATATCTTGCTGGAAATATACATGTCTTATAAAATTATAAAAAAGGTAAAAGATCAGTTCTATCTGCTGTGATGACAGGATTACAATTATTTTTTTACAGAATTTCAATACATATAATATTTTTCAAACGATAAGTTTTTTTTAGATACAAAACTTAATGTAATTCTATTTTAATACTTAAAACAAAAATAATAAAAGTAGCAGATACCTTCGGGAGTTTCTTTTACAGTAGTTGAAGCACTGTCATCACTAGAGTTAATGTCGTCCGAGTCTAACTGACTCTCTCCACTGTTGCTATTACCTTCCTTGCCATCGCTTTCAATTGCTTTATTAGAACTATCACTCTGCTGACTGGAGTCGTTTGATCCCTTTGTTCCATCTCTTGTTTCATCATTACTATCACTCTGCTGACTGGAGTCGTTTGATCCCTTTGTTCCATCTCTTGTTTTTTGATCATTACTGTCACTCTCATCGCTTTCGCTTTTTGACCTGTCACTACTCTTACTGTCCGATTCGTCGCTATCATCATCATTGTTGTTACTATTGTTGCCTGGATTTTCTTGTTTCAATTTTCTTGTTGCTATACGAATAGTGAAAAAAATGAAATAAGAAATTTTCTAATTATAGAGGCAAAGGTTTAAATGGACAATAAACTGAACCGAATGAAAGAATTTCTCTGAATACACAATCTTTTTTCATTATGACAAAAAAGCTCACATCAGGTAATCCCCGGACTATTTTAAAGACGTTTTTAAATACGGCTAATAATTTGCTGACTTAAGAAATAGGAAAAAGAATATTTATGAGCTGATATAAGAAAATCCACAAGGGTAAAATGTAAACTATCAAACCTTTGCATATATTTGACGAAAGTTCATCAGCCTTTAGAAATACATCAGCTGCACTTTGATACACATACACCATACTTCTACTAGACGCAACATTCTGAAGGTCACTTACAACAACTCCATGTCCATGTCCAACGATAATTACAATCATTCCTTCTTTTTTGGCCATTTCCGACTGCTGTGCAGCAGGTTTGACATACTGCTTTAAACCACTTGTCAGATATACCATTACCTTGGTTGAATTACTTAAAACAGAGGACTTTGATAATTCCCCTCTGGCAGCTAGGATTCCCAAGTATGGTTTGTTTGGTCCTAAAGACGGACTTACAGTTTCAAGCGTTCTATAAATTTGTGTTGAGTTGTCGGTTAAAGGAATCATACTGGTAATCCGGGAACCGTATATTACTATTCCAATTCTGTTTTTGTTACCCTGTGCTAGCAGTGCGTTGGCAATCTTAGTGGTAGCTTGTTTTATAGACACAAATTCGTTATTATTGACGTCATCGGACGAATCGATAATGAGTATTAGATTCATGTTTTTGCAAGCTGAAAGATAAAAAATCATATACAGAAATAGGTAAACGAAATTCCGAAGCCCCATAAACTATATAAACTTTATAAATGTTATTCCGATTCATTTACAAATATTTGACTAATAAAACAGATCTGCAAACAAAGAGCTATTACTCGTTTTAGAATTTGGTATTGTTTTATTTGTAAACCTTTTCCTTTTAATTGTTTGTTTCAAGTACAATAATCGGTGAGCAGACAGAATAGTGGTTTGTATACATACTTTAAAGCCATATATTCACTTTGAAGTAACTTTTTATTAGTCCGAATCCTAAACGCTTAAAATTCGTTAAAATGCATATTCATGAGTATTTGAATTCAACGTTACGCGGAGTTATCTTGTTGCCAACGCCTATGAAAATAAAGCTGTGCTGTCAATGGGCAATGTTACGTACCAAACCAGATCATGCAAAGTGGATCAGCTTTGTTATTTCCCCCTATGGTCGAAAAGTAATCTCGGAAGTAAGTGTATGTATATGGACCAAAGTCATTCTAAAAGTGATACAGTTGGCCTGTTTACGCAACAATATAGTTTTAATGCGAGGAAAAAGATTAAAATTTCAACTATACAGAAAATATTTTAGCACAACTGAAAATCTGAAGACAAATTGTGGTTTTTTTAAACTTAAATTTTCCAACACTACAAAAAATCCTTCCTAGACAACTTTTTGATGAAGAAATATTTGTTTACATGTCGTTATGAGATAAATTTAGTATATATGTCATTTATACATTAAATCAAAGATATCTTAAATAATATTGTTTTCCTACCTTTTTGTCTTAATGGTGAGGGTTAAATGGGTTATATTCCGCATGTATGGAATTAACAAAAATATTAATATAATATGGCTATATTTTCATTGTTACAATGTTTTACTAAATTAAAGATGCATAACACCATTAGGGGCCTCGGTGGCCGAGTGGTTAAGGTAGTTCGTCTACTATTGATCACGTGGTCTGTCAACACTGAGATTGTGGGTTCAATTTTCACTGCAGGCAGGGTGAGACTGTAATCTTAGTTGACCAGGATTGCCAGTTTTCCTTCCGCAGGTCGGGGGTTCTCCGGCTTCCTCCCCCAATAAAAACTGGACGCCATGATATAGCTTTAAAATTGCAGAAAGTGGCGTTTAACACCAACTAAACAAACAAACATAACACCAATAAAGAGATGTCGTTAAATATATTGATTGATTGATAAGTTGTCTGCTTTACGTCCAGCGAGCAGTATTTCAGCTATATTAATGACGGGAACAAGTTAACAAACAATAAATCAACGAAAAATGGGGTTAGGATTTGTCAAAGGGAATACAATTTTGACTGCCACTAGAAAAGTATGGAGTTTTGGGTAGGGGCGGAAAATTAAGCCTTTTGTAGCGGCTACAATGAGCCGACTCTTTTTCGAAATTTACAAAAGGGGATTATCGTGCAAGGAGCGCACTTACCAACACGTTACCCACTACTGTCCGCGGTCAGGCTTTCCGTATTATGACCTGACAACACCCAAACGAGAGGGTATCCCCTATCCGCCACCCGGGGACGCGCTGGGCTGCTCTGTGGGTCGAGCACTGGGAACCCTACCAGTATGGTCCAGGTCGTTAAATATAGATATAGTGTTTGGACTTTATGATGTGTCTTTGGCATTTCGTATAAACATAAATAATAAGTAGCTTGATTTACACTTACAGTCAGACACCCCTTCCTGATTCGAGTATTCGTCAGAGGACGAATCAACAGAATTTTCGTTGTGGCTTTGGAAATCGGCTTTATCACTATTATCAGTTAGCTTGGATTCCATATTGTTATTGTAAATACGAACATTTACGTTTGTCTTGGTGTTATCATCTTCCCCTTTTGACTCTGAATCTTTAATATTTGTACTTTTCTCCACACGATTATTTCTAGAATTAACATCTTTTGCCCAAGTTTGTATTTCTCCGCTATTGAGTTCCATTTCTTTTACAGTGTTTGCTTCGTTGTTATTTATGTCACTATTATCAGAATCGCTGATCTCCTCATCTTTGATTTCCGTTGCGTTATTGTTGCTATTAGTACCTGAGACTGAATTGGATTTTGTATCTAAATCATCAACTTTGAAAAATGTATGCTGGAACTGTACAGCCGGATTTGTGTTTTCAGTACTATCATCTTTTGCAGTGCTTAGTAGCTCATCTGGAGTTTCCTTGACAGAAATTTTAATTTCATCAGTTTTACTATCGTCTAACGAAGTCGACTGTTTGCCTTTAGATGTATCTGAAAGTGATACTTCTGTCAACTGTAATTTATTACTAGAATCTTCTTCTTTTGGAATTTGTAAAGCTTCTGTTTGCGTTTTTTTCTGGTTCTCGACAGAATCGTCTGAAAAGATTATTCAAAAGTGTTAGAAATATACCTTATTGGATAAGTACAGTTATTTTTTATGGTCATAAAACAAAAACAAACAAACAAGCAGAATAAACCAACATAACAAAACTTAAGCTTTAATTTTTCGCAATGATATTTACAAGTTACAGTTAAATTTTTTACAGGTTACATGTTGAAGGTTATTAAATGAATGAAAGTATAGTTATTATTCATTTACTTTTTTTTTTCATTTGTTTACATTTAATAAAGTTATAAATGTTCTTTTAATTGACTACAGACGGTGAAATGATTAGTGTAAATATGTTTCAAATCAAAATATTTGTAACAATATCATTAAAGTGTTTACAAACTACACGATAATGCAAATTTTGTTTCTAAATTTATATTATTTCATTGACAAAGATATTTAGACAGGTTAAATAAAAACTAGCATATATTAACCAAAATATGTAAAAGAAATAGAGGAAGTGTCATTTGTCAAAAACAGTACAGTTTTATTCAAGAATATTCAAGAATTTTCTTACTTTAATAGAAAGTACGCGAATTTAATATGTATTTTATGTTTGTGTTTTCACGATTTTTTGCCTACATAGCTGCATGATCGTTAGAATCAATATATATTTAACTCTGACACGGCGATATTAGGTTAATGTCAATCTTAATACACCTCTTTTCGGTAAATCAGTACGAAATTTCTTTATCCCAACTATGTGAATCGTTTCGTCAAACGATCGAGTCACGACTTCTCTATTCGAGAACATGACCATACCAGACTTACAGGACTTTGCAAAACTATAGTTTAAGAGATAATTGCTTCACAAATATGAACTAGTATTTATTCATATTCAACACCTTAAATTAATGGTATTGTTCCTTTACAAATATAAATGCCTAACGGCATTATTGCGGAAGAGAACTGGACAGATCAGATTTCTGCAAAAATGTATATGAAAGAAATATATTGAGATATAAATATAAGAAATGGAAATGCATATATGCGTAAATTTATGGTAGCATTCCTTTTCATATATAAATATATATAAATGCCAAACGGCAATATTGCGGAGGAAATTTATAGAAAAGAAATATTTTGAGATACTAATATAACAAATAAAGAAGCATAGATGCGTATTAAAATGATTTCTAATATGCACTTATAGAATTAACTGTTTGTTTTACAGAGAGAATTTGTGCGTCAATTAACTATTAATAACAACTGAACAAGAAAGATATTTTTATTAATGAACATTTTAACACTTTTTATCTTTTGTCTATTAGAACTCCCTGTTTTAATATATTCATAAGGAAACATCAATCTACTCAGATTGGTTATCAAAACTAAAATTGTTAAAGTGTTTGCTTATTGAGCAATATAAACGTAATCAATGTCATTCGTTTTGTAACTTATTTTCATAGATCGAAACTTAATCTAAACCAATTGATCAATTGATCATCATATGTCTACTAGATTTACGTTTGATTGGTTACATTTAAACATAATGTGTTATTAAAAAGTAATCAGGACATAAATTTTGTATAGATGTTTATAGATGTGTACCAAGGCCACTCTGAAGTATATTAAACTGGCCATTTTTAATATTAATATATAGTATTTATTGAAATAATGTTACGTAAAAATCTATAAAGACATAATTATACACAAATTAATTTAAAAGTATGGACATCATCAACAAGAAAATGCTCTAATTTTTTATCTAAATTTAGCCGTTGCAAAAAGGTGAGGACAATATAATTTTAACTTGTCCATAGTTAATTAAGACTTTCATATGCATGGTAGAAATGTCGCCTCTAAGTTATGTGATAAATTTAGAAATGTATAACATTTCCTTTATTGACACCACAATATTTCTCCAGAGGAGTTCCGAAACAGACTCAATTAAACCAAATATGCTCCACCCAGAACGTGATTAACATTTTGACGATAGAATTCAAGAAATAAATTGAAATGTACGTAAATCGGATACACGTAGAGTAAATACCTGATGAGATGAAATGTCGTGATATCATGTATTCATATAAGGACACTCACATTTATCAGACATATTGAAAGTTAACAAACAAAATAAATAAAAAGCTTGCATTCATTCAAAAATAACAAAAACTTTTGGCACAAATTAAATATTCATGATTTCTCTTTCTTTTCCGACAAATCTCCGATTCAAATTTATCAAGTATAAGAAATCAACGTTGAAAGTATCATTTCAAATATTATAGATGATATGTTTAAATATTGCTCCTTCGAACACTCAGTTACTAAATTAAAGATATAATTGTATATTTATCTTAGATCATCATCTGCTTATATTTATTTTATTGTTTACAGTTTAAATATAAGGAAAATCAACAGCATCTAACAAAGAACAGTTGTATTACTAATCTATTTTAAGCTAACTAATAACTTCCATAAGTAACACGTTATTCGTCAAATGGAATGGCATCCATCATTTCAGTCCATGTATTACACTATGGGATACCTTAAAGTGTATGAATAAAATATTACAATCTAAGGGTTATCTTGATTTATTTCATATCAGTAAAATTATGTTTGTTTCAACTGGATAAAACAAGGTCAGCTGGTATTAATTAATCTGCAGTAATTTGACATGAGGCCATTATCACGTCGTGGTAATGCATTCTCCAGTAACAAGCAACATAAAACTGTTTATTTTTTAATTTATAAAAAAATATATGTACATGTACAACCTAAATGAGGAAAATATGTCATTAAATTTAGAAAACTAACTGTGTATTGCCTGAAAATGCTAAACAATGATATATAATGAGGTCCACTTTCAAATCATACAGAAAGCAGCTACAAATAAATAATACAGTTTTAAACAAATGGTTTCCTAATTCTTAAATAAAATAAATATAATAGTTGCTTATATAGAGGGCATTGTCATGATACTTGACAGCACTCGGGACAGTGGTATTGCCTTTAACATTGATAATGCCCTCGCCGTTGGCTCGGGCATTATCAATGTTTCAGGCAATAAAACTCTCCCTTGTGCAGTCAACATATCATGACAATGTCCTCTATATAAGCAACTATTGTATAAATCTTGCAATCTACTGAAAGAGGTAAATTCTTTATTCTATTGAGAATCCAGTGATTAATTATTTGATGTTTTTAGATATTTGTGAATGTTTTTTTACATTAGAACCATTTTCTCCATTTTCTGCAACCTCGTATTACTACCTACTCGTTAAAGTATACTAATATATATTTAATGACCAACTGCCAACGTTTTTTTATAATGTTTTACGTCAAAACTCTTACCAACACGTTTTATTTAGCGAAAATTGCTTAACTTCATTGAATATTTCGTAAGACCAAACCTCCTAACAACACGTAAACACGTTTATTAAGTGCCAAACTGCCAAAAGGTTTGGATATCGCATATAAACTATAGCAACACGTTTATTAAGTGAACTACGGAAAACTTTATTGCATATTGTGTAACGCCAAACCTCTTGGCTAGACGTAAACACATTTAATTTCTGACCAACTTCCACAATTTATTACATATTGCGTAAGGCCGAATCTCTTGGCAACACGTAAACACGTTTATAAAATGACCAAATGTCAAACTATATTGAATATTGCATTAGACCACACCTCTTAGCATCGCGTCAACACGCTTACTTAGTAACCAACAGCCAAACTTTATTGCATATTATGTAAGGCCAAACCTCTAGAAACATTCATTTAGTCAGCAACTGCTAAACTTTACTGCATATGGCAAAAGGCCAAACCTTTTAGCAATACGTTTATTTAGTTACCAACTGCCAACTGTATTGAAAGTCCAAACCTCTTAGAAACATGTAAACACGTTTATTAAGCGACCAATTGTCAATTTATTTTGATAACTATTAAATTGTTCTGTTAGACATCTTTGTACATACACTCATATATATTGCTAAATGAAATTAAACATTAAAAACACGATGTCTAATAAAAAAGACAGTATGTTAATGTATTTCTTAGCTAAGATAAAACAAGGACTATTAATTGTTAATACTTTTTATACGACAGCAAGTAGGTTAAGGCATATTTTCAATCAACATTTAAAACCCTCTGATTAACGTACTATACGTTGTGATTAGTATATCGTTTCACACTTCAAATGATATCTTTTTCGGCTTTCTCGGTTTCCGAAAACGCAATGGTTTTATTAATAATGCATGTATAAATAAACACGCGATACTTTGGTACTAATATTATTTACAGCTTTTACATCATAGTGGGAATACAAACTATAATGTTTCTAGACATTTTAATTACACATGTCAAATTTTAACATTTAGATGTCCAAGCTATGTCACGACTTCATTACTTCATTATGAAGGTGTTTAAATTTGCATTTTACTCCGAGCTTTGAATTTCTAAAATAGTTCAACGTACAAAAAAGATACCTCTGAATTTACCTATGTCATATTAGCAAATGTTCATTGTCTCTTAGGCTGCATAATTATATATCATCTTTACAGAGGTCAATTTTAATACTTTAATTTCGTGTACACCCCACAATGATCTAATAGTCGAAAATAAAATACGCATTTTACTACAAAGCAGTTATACATTATCGCTTTCAAATACAAAATCATTATGAAATGGCACAATATAAGTAGTGTTAAACAACATTAAGGACGAAAGCTTATGTGTTATATGTTAATGCTTAATGGAATCAAATCCGATTTAATTATAACATGAAACGTTAACAAGTAAACACTAAATTATAATACACTGCTCTTAAATAGATCCCATTGTTGTAAGTCGTCTTTAAAACAAAACAGTATACATGGTTTATATATAAATCCCACGAATATTACATATATATTGCAAATTTAGTCCTCACAAACAACAAAATTATTATCGTACCGTGAACATTTTCCAATTATGAAATGCAAACATTTGTTTACTTTTGTATATGAAGAAGACAAACATAAAAATTGTTAAAACATAGTAAATAAATCATGTCAATACAAAATACAAACCTTTGTTGTCAGCAGTTGCAAGGTAACACTGTCCAGTAATTATTATTATCAAGCAGAGTTTTGCAAAATACATACTCCATCTCCCATACATGTTCTTATCCTGCAATATATCAAATTAAGTTGCTACTTTAAATGTAATTACAAGTTGAAATGATAAAAACAAGCAAACATTAGCATATCATCATATGATTTTATAAACAATTAAAAATTTATATACATAAAATTGTCATATTACCTTTTGACAATTATAGCTACTAAATCACTATAAAGTTTCCTCTATTACGTATTGAACACCACTACAAAACATGCTGCCTAACCTATCCTTACGTCCGTCATTATACTTGTTAACATGTGCAACACCTCAGTAGTTGTTTTTCTATTGTTAATTAGTTATGTAATGCAATTATTCTTGTAAATAAAATTAACATATACTATCTGGATGTGGTTATTGTTTATCATATTTTAGGAATGCATGTAAATATTATATTGAAATAATATTCATCATACATATTGCTAAAATGTACACTTGCATTTTGAATGATGGCGTTTACATTGGTCACCATTTTATGGTGTATTTTTTCTGTAAATATATCATGCAACTGTTCCATATATATAAGAGCTGAAAATAATTTTTCAACAGTTAATCTGTATAATTTAAGAAGAATACTAAATAATTTTAAAAATGCAATATGAGAGATTGCAATTCCTTATTTTTAGGCTGAGGCTATATGTAAGGCTGGTAAAACATTTTTTTTAATTTTAGTCATATATTGACATTAGTAAAAGCTAGTAAAAAAAAGATATTGAATACTGTGAATCACATTTCCAAGCATTTCAATTATTATATCTGATTGTTTTAAGATATTTTATTCTGATTTCATTAACATGTTTTTTGTTTTTAATAACACATCTTAAAATACATTTAACTGTTTATAAAAAAATATAGCAGCGGTTGATAGAAAACTACATTTGTGAACAATTTATTCTCATAATATGAATTTAGACAAATAAAACGAGCTGCGACGGCGATTAAGTACAATTTATTCTGAGAAAAACATGTTTAGGGGTAATCAAATGCTCTATTAGCTTCTCGGTTATGTGTTGTTTATTGTGCTGGATATTCTTTCTTTTTGTCTATTATATTACTGATTTTTGTTTTAGCATGTTGATTTGCAAAATTAATATACATTTACCCTCTGATGCATCGTTCGAATACAAAGTTACTATTCGTAGTAACTAATCAAGCACTAAGATCTTAACATGAAGTATAAGAAATATATTAGTTATATTTAGGAAGAATCGTAATAAAATCTGATAAATAACGAATTAAACGCATGATACCCTAAAATGTTAAAATGTTTCTTCTGGAAGTGTTAAACAATAAAAATACTAGTATTGTGAACTAGTGTAACCTATCACTGGTCTACTGGGCATAACATATTCTGATCACTACAGTATGTAGCCGTACAATTTATACTCAGCAGTAATAATTCTGGTCCTTCCAGTATGCTGCAACCATTCTGGTCATTCAAGTCTGTTGAAACCATTCTGGTCATTCCAGTCTGTTGGAACCATTCTGGTCATTCCAGTCTGTTGAAACCATTCTGGTCATTTGTCTGTTGGAACCATTCTGGTCATTCCAGTCTGTTGGAACCATTCTGGTCATTCCAGTCTGTTGGAACCATTCTGGTCATTCCAGTATGTTGCAACCATTCTGGTCATTCCAGTCTGTTGAAAGCATTCTGGTCATTTGTCTGTTGGAACCATTCTAGTCATTCCAGTCTGTTGGAACCATTCGGGTCATTCGTCTGTTGGAACCATTCTGGTCATTCCAGTCTGTTGGAACCATTCTGGTCATTCGTCTGTTGGAACCATTCTGGTCATTTCAGTACGTTGGAACCATTCTGGTCATTCCAGTCTGTTGGAACCATTCTGGTCATTCCAGTACGTTGGAACCATTCTGGTCATTCCAGTCTGTTGGAACCATTCTGGTCATTCCAGTATGTTTGAACCATTCTGGTCATTACAGTATTTTGCAACCATTCTGGTCATTCCAGTCTGTTGGAACCATTCTGGTCATTCGCCTGTTGGCCAATTCTGGTCATTCCAGTCTGTTGGAACTATTCTGGTCATTCCAGTCTGTTGGAACCATTCTGGTCATTCCAGTATGTTGCAACCATTCTGGTCATTCCAGTCTGTTGACACCATTCTGGTCATTTGTCTGTTGGAACCATTCTGATAATTCCAGTATGTTGCAACCATTCTAGTCATTCCAGTCTGTTGGAACCATTCTGATCATTCCAGTCTGTTGGAACCATTCTGATCATTCCAGTCTGTTGGAACCATTCTGATCATTCCAGTCTGTTGGACCATTCTGGTCATTCCAGTATGTTGCAACCATTCTGGTCATTCCAGTCTGTTGAAAGCATTCTGGTCATTTGTCTGTTGGAACCATTCTGGTCATTCCAGCCTGTTGGAACCATTCTGGTCATTCGTCTGTTGGAACCATTCTGGTCATTCCAGTCTGTTGGAACCATTCTGGTCATTCGTCTGTTGGAACCATTCTGGTCATTTCAGTACGTTGGAACCATTCTGGTCATTCCAGTCTGTTGGAACCATTCTGGTCATTCCAGTACGTTGGAACCATTCTGAACATCCCAGTCTGTTGGAACCATTCTGATCATTCCTGCCTGTTGGAACCATTCTGGTCATTTCAGTCTTTGGAACCATTCTGGTCATTCCAGTCTTTTGGAACCATTTTGGTCATTCCAGTCTTTTGGAACCATTCTGGTCATTCAAGTCTGTTTGAACGATTCTGGTAATTCGTCTTTTAGAACCATTCTGATCATTCCAGTCTGTTGGAACCATTCTGGTCATTTCAGTCTGTTGGAACCATTCTGGTCATTCCAGTATGTTTGAACCATTCTGGTCATTCCAGTCTGTTGGAACCATTCTGGTCATTCCAGTCTGTTGGAACCATTCAGGTCATTTGTTTGTTGGAACCATTCTGGTCATTCCAGTATGTTGGAACCATTCTGGTCATTCCAGTCTGTTGGAACCATTCTGGTCATTCCAGTATGTTTGAACCATTCTGGTCATTATAGTATGTTGCAACCATTCTGGTCATTCCAGTCTGTTGGAACCATTCTGGACATTCCAGTCTGTTAGAACCATTCTAGTCATTCGCCTGTTGGCCAATTCTGGTCATTCCAGTCTGTTAGAACTATTCTGGTCATTCCAGTCTGTTGGAACCATTCTGGTCATTCCAGTATGTTGGAACCATTCTGGTCATTCCAGTCTGTTGGAACCATTCTGGTCATTCCAGTATGTTTGAACCATTCTGGTCATTACAGTATATTAGAACCATTCTGGTAATTCCAGTCTGTTCGAACCATTCTGGTCATTCGCCTGTTGGACCATTCTGGTCATTCCAGTCTGTTCGAACTATTCTGGTCATTCCAGTCTGTTGGAACCATTCTGGTCATTTGTCTGTTGGAACCATTCTGGTCATGCCAGTCTGTTGGAACCATTGTGGTCATTCGTCTGTTGGAACCATTCTGGTCATTTCAGTATTTTTGAACCATTCTGGACATTCCAGTCTGTTGGAACCATTCTATTCATTCAAGTCTGTTGGAACGATTGTGGTCATTCGTCTGTTGGAACCATTCTGGTCATTGCAGTATTTTGGAACCATTCTGGTCATTCCAGTCTGTTGGAACCATTCTGGTCTGTTGGAACCATTCTGGTAATTTCAGTCTGTTGGCACCATTCTGGTCATTCCAGTCTGTCGGAACCATTCTGATCATTCCTGTCTTTTGAAACCATTCTGGACATTCCAGTCTTTTGGAACCATTCTGGTCATTTGTCTGTTGGAACCATTCTGGTCATTCCAGTCTGTTGGAACCATTCTGGTCATTTCAGTCTTTGGAACCATTCTGGTCATTCCAGTCTTTTGGAACCATTTTGGTCATTCCAGTCTTTTGGAACCATTCTGGTCATTCAAGTCTGTTTGAACGATTCTGGTAATTCGTCTTTTAGAACCATTCTGATCATTCCAGTCGGTTGGAACCATTCTGGTAATTTCAGTCTGTTGGAACCATTCTGGTCATTCCAGTATGTCTGAACCATTCTGGTCATTCCAGTATGTTTGAACCATTCTGGTCATTCCAGTCTGTTGGAACCATTCAGGTCATTTGTTTGTTGGAACCATTCTGGTCATTCCAGTATGTTGGAACCATTCTGGTCATTCCAGTCTGTTGGAACCATTCTGGTCATTCCAGTATGTTTGAACCATTCTGGTCATTATAGTATGTTGCAACCATTCTGGTCATTCCAGTCTGTTGGAACCATTCTGGACATTCCAGTCTGTTAGAACCATTCTAGTCATTCGCCTGTTGGCCAATTCTGGTCATTCCAGTCTGTTAGAACTATTCTGGTCATTCCAGTCTGTTGGAACCATTCTGGTCATTCCAGTATGTTGGAACCATTCTGGTCATTCCAGTCTGTTGGAACCATTCTGGTCATTCCAGTATGTTTGAACCATTCTGGTCATTACAGTATATTAGAACCATTCTGGTAATTCCAGTCTGTTCGAACCATTCTGGTCATTCGCCTGTTGGACCATTCTGGTCATTCCAGTCTGTTCGAACTATTCTGGTCATTCCAGTCTGTTGGAACCATTCTGGTCATTTGTCTGTTGGAACCATTCTGGTCATGCCAGTCTGTTGGAACCATTGTGGTCATTCGTCTGTTGGAACCATTCTGGTCATTTCAGTATTTTTGAACCATTCTGGACATTCCAGTCTGTTGGAACCATTCTATTCATTCAAGTCTGTTGGAACGATTGTGGTCATTCGTCTGTTGGAACCATTCTGGTCATTGCAGTATTTTGGAACCATTCTGGTCATTCCAGTCTGTTGGAACCATTCTGGTCTGTTGGAACCATTCTGGTAATTTCAGTCTGTTGGCACCATTCTGGTCATTCCAGTCTGTCGGAACCATTCTGATCATTCCGGTCTTTTGGAACCATTCTGGACATTCCAGTCTTTTGGAACCATTCTGGTCATTTGTCTGTTGGAACCATTCTGGTCATTCCAGTCTGTTGGAACCATTCTGGTCATTTCAGTCTTTGGAACCATTCTGGTCATTCCAGTCTTTTGGAACCATTTTGGTCATTCCAGTCTTTTGGAACCATTCTGGTCATTCAAGTCTGTAGGAACGATTCTGGTAATTCGTCTTTTAGAACCATTCTGATCATTCCAGTCTGTTGGAACCATTCTGGTAATTTCAGTCTGTTGGAACCATTCTGGTCATTCCAGTATGTTTGAACCATTCTGGTCATTCCAGTATGTTTGAACCATTCTGGTCATTCCAGTCTGTTGGAACCATTCAGGTCATTTGTTTGTTGGAACCATTCTGGTCATTCCAGTATGTTGGAACCATTCTGGTCATTCCAGTCTGTTGGAACCATTCTGGTCATTCCAGTCTGTTGGAACCATTCTGGACATTCCAGTCTGTTAGAACCATTCTAGTCATTCGCCTGTTGGCCAATTCTGGTCATTCCAGTCTGTTAGAACTATTCTGGTCATTCCAGTCTGTTGGAACCATTCTGGTCATTCCATTATGTTGGAACCATTCTGGTCATTCCAGTCTGTTGGAACCATTCTGGTCATTCCAGTATGTTTGAACCATTCTGGTCATTACAGTATATTGGAACCATTCTGGTAATTCCAGTCTGTTCGAACCTTTCTGGTCATTCGCCTGTTGGACCATTCTGGTCATTCCAGTCTGTTCGAACTATTCTGGTCATTCCAGTCTGTTGGAACCATTCTGGTCATTTGTCTGTTGGAACCATTCTGGTCATGCCAGTCTGTTGGAACCATTGTGGTCATTCGTCTGTTGGAACCATTCTGGTCATTTCAGTATTTTTGAACCATTCTGGACATTCCAGTCTGTTGGAACCATTCTATTCATTCAAGTCTGTTGGAACGATTGTGGTCATTCGTCTGTTGGAACCATTCTGGTCATTGCAGTATTTTGGAACCATTCTGGTCATTCCAGTCTGTTGGAACCATTCTGGTCTGTTGGAACCATTCTGGTAATTTCAGTCTGTTGGCACCATTCTGGTCATTCCAGTCTGTCGGAACCATTCTGATCATTCCGGTCTTTTGGAACCATTCTGGACATTCCAGTCTTTTGGAACCATTCTGGTCATTTGTCTGTTGGAACCATTCTGGTCATTCCAGTCTGTTGGAACCATTCTGGTCATTTCAGTCTTTGGAACCATTCTGGTCATTCCAGTCTTTTGGAACCATTTTGGTCATTCCAGTCTTTTGGAACCATTCTGGTCATTCAAGTCTGTTGGAACGATTCTGGTAATTCGTCTTTTAGAACCATTCTGATCATTCCAGTCTGTTGGAACCATTCTGGTAATTTCAGTCTGTTGGAACCATTCTGGTCATTCCAGTATGTTTGAACCATTCTGGTCATTCCAGTATGTTTGAACCATTCTGGTCATTCCAGTCTGTTGGAACCATTCAGGTCATTTGTTTGTTGGAACCATTCTGGTCATTCCAGTATGTTGGAACCATTCTGGTCATTCCAGTCTGTTGGAACCATTCTGGTCATTCCAGTCTGTTGGAACCATTCTGGACATTCCAGTCTGTTAGAACCATTCTAGTCATTCGCCTGTTGGCCAATTCTGGTCATTCCAGTCTGTTAGAACTATTCTGGTCATTCCAGTCTGTTGGAACCATTCTGGTAATTTCAGTCTGTTGGAAACATTCTGGTCATTCCAGTATGTTTGAACCATTCTGGTCATTCCAGTATGTTTGAACCATTCTGGTCATTCCAGTCTGTTGGAACCATTCAGGTCATTTGTTTGTTGGAACCATTCTGGTCATTCCAGTATGTTGGAACCATTCTGGTCATTCCAGTCTGTTGGAACCATTCTGGTCATTCCAGTCTGTTGGAACCATTCTGGACATTCCAGTCTGTTAGAACCATTCTAGTCATTCGCCTGTTGGCCAATTCTGATCATTCCAGTCTGTTGGAACCATTCTGGTCATTTAAGTCTGTTGGAACGATTCTGGTCATTCCAGTCTTTTGGAACCATTCTGGTCATTCCAGTCTTTTGGAACCATTCTGGTCATTCAAGTCTGTTGGAACGATTGTGGTCATTCGTCTGTTGGAACCATTCTGGTCATTGCAGTATTTTGGAACCATTCTGGTCATTCCATTATGTTTGAACCATTCTGGTCATTACAGTATGTTGCAACCATTCTGGTCATTCCAGTCTGTTGGAACCATTCTGGTCTGTTGGAACCATTCTGGTAATTTCAGTCTGTTGGCACCATTCTGGTCATTCCAGTCTGTCGGAACCATTCTGATCATTCCGGTCTTTTGGAACCATTCTGGACATTCCAGTCTTTTGGAACCATTCTGGTCATTTGTCTGTTGGAACCATTCTGGTCATTCCAGTCTGTTGGAACCATTCTGGTCATTCGTCTGTTGGAACCATTCTGATCATGCCAGTATGTTTAAACCATTCTGGTCATTCCAGTCTGTTGGAACCATTCTGGTCATTTCAGTCTGTTGGAACCATTCTGGTCATTCCAGTATGTTGCAACCATTCTGGTCATTCCAGTCTGTGGGAACCATTCTGGTCATTCCAGTCTGTTGGAAACGTTCTGGTCATTTCAGTCTTTTGGAACCATTCTGGTCATTCCAGTCTGTTGGAATCATTCTGATCATTCCAGTCTGTTGGAACCGTTCTGGACATTCCAGTCTGTTGGAACTATTCTGATCATTCCAGTCTGTTGGAACCATTCTGGACTTTCCAGTCTGTTGGAACTATTCTGATCATTCCAGTCTGTTGGAACCATTCTGATCATTACAGTCTGTTGGAACCGTTCTGGACATTCCAATCTGTTGGAACTATTCTGATCATTCCAGTCTGTTGGAACCATTCTGGACATTCCAGTCTGTTGGAACTATTCTGATCATTCCAGTCTGTTGGAACCATTCTGGACATTCCAGTCTGTTGGAACCATTCTGGTCATTTCAGTCTGTTTGAACCATTCTGGTGATTCCAGTCTGTTGGAACTATTCTGATCATTCCAGTCTGTTGGAACCATTCTGGACATTCCAGTCTGTTGGAACTATTCTGATCATTCCAGTCTGTTGGAACCATTCTGGACATTCCAGTCTGTTGGAACCATTCTGGTCATTTCAGTCTGTTTGAACCATTCTGGTGATTCCAGTCTGTTGGAACCATTCTGGTCAATCCAGCCTGTTGGAACCATTCTGATCATTCGTCTGTTGGAACCATTCTGTTCATTCCAGTTTGTTGGAACCATTCAGGTCATTTCAGTTGAAAATTTTTTGTATAATAGTGAGATGAAATAACAAAAGCTGGTGGAAAACTTGGAGCTGCGCTTTATTATTAAGATAACTGGATAACATAAAATTTATTATTGTTTAAAAATATTACAATATCCTCGGTTTGTCATGCATTAATATTCTTATCATTTATAGTGGATCTTCTAAATTATTAACCACACTTTTTAAAATTCTTTTAAATCGTTTTACATAGACCCCGAAACCTTGCAATACACATGGACACCAATAACAGCTGAACAAAAATACTGAATTTAGTGTTTAAACCTAATTAAACAGCTTAAAATTATCACAAAGGTAATTTATAACTATTTCATATGTAGATCAATTCGTTTTCAAATACCACTAATCTGTTGACAATGTTATGGACAAAAGAATAGTACCTAGGTTGAATGGATGGATTTCAACGTCATTTCAAGAAGTCAAAAGTATGATTGGCAAACCGAAAGCGCATAGGTAAATGGAGGAAAAAGGTTTAGATACAACTTCCAGCTGATAGTAGTCGTATGGAATAAATTTAAACGCATCTTTAAGCAACATATTATAAAGCTAAAGCTATCAGTTACATTAAAAGCTCAAGTACACGAATAAAACAAAGAAAGTGGGCGAGTAACTCTCACCTCAATTATGACAAGATACAGTAGACTTAACATGTGGATGGGAACATCCAGGAACGACTTTGATAACTGGGACTTTGCTCAGAGGGAGCCAACAAGCATGGCCAAGCAAACTATACTTTGTAATCTTTCCCCAAGGTGACTCAGGTCGATTCCGGGAACATACTTTTTGTGTCCCATACCAATAGATACAACGATGAACACATTGTTTGTTATCTGTTCGTGTAGATATGAAGACGAAACAATGGCTACAGTAAACTGTACAGACTGATTGTTGCTAGGGACCCAGGTATCTTTTGATTCGATGACTGGTACAGGATTTGATTGATTGATTGATTAGATGTTTGATTTACGCCCAGCGAGCAGTATTTCACCTATATTCCGGACGGGAACAAGTTAAAAAACAATGTATCAATGGAAAAAAGGGTAGGAAGGGACACAGGGAACAAAGTTTTAACTGCCACTGATAAAGAACGGAGTATTGGGTAGGGTCAGACAATTTAGCCTTTTGTAGCGGCTACAATAGGCCTACTCTTTTTCAAAATCTACAAAAGGGGTCATTATCGTGCAAGGAGCATGGCACTCCCAGTGTGGTCCCAGCAAAGACCTTAAATCTATGGTAAGTAAAGTGTACACGAAAGCAGATCGCAGATCTATTCTATATTGAGCTGCACATGTAGATTAGATGTTGAACCTTTTCTGATAGTGACTTTTCTGATAGTGACCGGTACAGACAGATAAGTGCCTAGTCAATTGCTTCATTTGCCTCCATAGGTAGATAAGACTGAGAATATATATTTTAAGTGACCTGTACTTGTGTATGATACAGCGAATATATTGCTTCAATAAGGTGTACAAGTAGATAAAACCCTAAATCTACTGATACAGTGACCTGAACAGGTAGCCAAGACTGAGATTATAATGCTATAGCACCTTATCTGGTATACAGGGCTACAATGACCTGTACACAGAGAGGTTAATGGTGAATTGCACATGTAGAAAACACAGAAAATACATGTATATTTCTACAGTGATTTTTACATATAGATAATTAAAAGGGATTATTATTTTCTGTGATTATAACAATACCAAAAATAATACATTATTTGAAAGAGATTTTAATTACCTTTATTAAAAAACCTGTATTAACAACAAATAAACTGATAATTTATTCAAATTATATTGAAATTGATATCCAAATATCTTTAAAAAATAACAATTGTAAAAAAAATGTACAAATGTATAAAAGATAAATGTCTAGATTTCTCATACACTTCATATTTATTATAAATATTGCAGATCCACAAAAAACAAAGACAAAACATGTTAGCAACAATGGATTTCATTAGGTTAAGATTGCACACTACAAAATTTATATGAAATGGATTTCACTGGTTTAAAAAAAAAATTAAATTAACATCAATTTTGTAATATTATTTTGGATGATTGCGTAAAACTTGCATTTCAAATCACTTTGATCAACATGAAATTATCTTTTTTTTATGATACTTTTTTATGTCAACCTAAATTAATAATATCGGTAGGCCATGAATAATCAATTATTGCCAGTGTTGCTTTCAGTGGTTAAAAACTATCATTTTTTAACTGAAGAGCGCATTCCAAAAATTATTTGAGAATTGTTTTTTTTTAATGCTCATTTTAGAAAATTAGATCCAAAATATCTAATACTTTATCTCTTGATCCAGTGATCTCAGAGATACTTCAAATCTTGTCCAGAAAAACACTAATAATAAACTAATTTTGTTCTTCATATATGAACATTTTGTAATTATATCAATAGGTATAACATCAAACCAAATCTGTTCAAAATATTTTGTCAACAATTATACAACAAAAAAATAAATTAACAACCAAAAATATCTTTTATTACAGAAAAAAGTCTTAAAAAATCCATTGGCTATTATCAATGTCCTCAAATGACTTTGTAATAATTATTATGAAATTAGTTCCCTTGTGTAAATTCCACAAGCGGTAATAATTCTGTATTTGTCATATGAGAAAAGAAAATTAGTTAACACATTGAGATAATGATAGTTCCAAGGATATCTGTGATACTAAATTAATATCTGAATTTATAAATTATTATTTTTTATGAATTTATGCTTTAAAGCTTCAAATTAACTCTTATTTATTGTTTCTCACATGATGGTTCGATAGACATTTTTTGTCAGATTTATGGAGAACTGTTCCTACTGAGGTATTTTTTTAATTCAGTTTTGCTTTTTTTACAATGTATGTACAACCATACCTCAAAATGAGATTCACAACACCTTGCATTAATTAAACACGACTATAATTGTACATTGGTAAACTTCCTAGTTGTAGATGCCGTTAAAAATGAATTCCTTGTAATTATTTCTAAATCATGCAATTTAAAATTAAGAGTTTAATTGTTTCCAGAAAATGTATTACTTTTTGTAAGAATTTTTCAACAAAATACACCATTTATTTAAAACAGATACTATAAAACAAAAGGGGTCATGTTTATGGTCAATAAAAAAAAATTAATATTCGGACTTTGATTTTTTTTAGTTTTCTTAGCAACAGACCCAGGTAGGCATATATTAACAATTGACATAATTTTTTTCCTTCTTTTTAGATTTCTGTGAACTAAAATGCATTGAAAGAGTAGTAAATAAGTATAACCCCTGCACCCAGTTTGAATTGTTCTTTAGACAGCATAAGTTTACTTCCGATTTTGAAGAATTCTTCGTATATTTTGTAGAACCTTATCAACATCCTCAACAGAAGGATTGTGAGATCTATCTAGAAAATCTTCTAAATATTTCTCAGCCATGTTTTCTCTCAATTCTTTTCTCTTATTTTCTTGTTCTACCAAAATACTGTCGATAGCTTTTGATACACCATCTATAAACTTGTCATGGTCAATATCCTCTTCCCCAAAAGTTCTACGACTCAATGAAAACCTATCGCCATCATTAGATTTCCTCTCTGCAGCACTATAGGCCATTCCATGATTCAGAATATCAATAATGTGACTTTCCTCAAAACCTTTTCGCTGAAAGTATGAAGAAATATCATGTATAGTATCCTTTAAGTATTTCTCTCCTTCCTCTTCTTTTTCTTCCGATTCTTCCCCTTTTTTGACATTATCAGATTTCTTCTTAAAATCATGAGTGTTTCTTTTTAAGTTAAGCCTTTTTCCTCGTTTCAGCTCTAATTCTTTCATTTCTGCTATGGCTGCTTTGCTAGGCTGGAAGGCAGTAGTGTCACGAGTATTCGGATGATCAGAGGTTCCTCGGACTTCCATCCAATACCTAACAAGGGTAACAAAAATAACAAAATGAAGTTAGAAAAACATCCAATACCTAGACCGGTAACATAAAGGAATGAAACAATCAATGAACCAGAGATTTTTTTTAAAAATATATATATTTTTAAATTTTATTTTTTAATTCCATTAAAAACTCTCACTTTATATACAAGTCTATGGTGGGGTATGATGTTTTTTTAATTCTGGGATATGGGTTGTTTGTCTTCGATTGTCATTGTTCCTTGGATCAAGAAAAAAAAAACCAAAAAGAGTTTATTTATAAATTTCTCTCCTACCACCAACAATAGAGTATTCCTGATCAAAAACACTGTAACAAAAATGTCCATGAAGTTCTTTAAAAAACATTTGACACAAGTTTCAATGTAATTTCTATGATAAAATTTCATGTTACAAATGAATGTCATGGTATAACAAAATCATTTTAAAAAATACATAAAAAATTAATATGATATTTTAATAACATGGTCTTCTTTTATAAGTGGACTGACTTACAGCTATGCAAAATGCTGATCATTCAGTATTCTCTGCATTAATATAATTTAATATTTCCTTAATGCATCATTTTAGAATAATAATTATTCAAAGTCAAAGTCAATATTTCTTCTAATTGAATGACTATAAATGTAAAAATTGAACATGCCGACAGTATAAATTATCTAATTACCTGGTAAACTTCACATTATTTTGATCTGACGCTGTTGAGTTATCACAGACTTCTATCTTCCACTTCTTATCCCCAACAATATTCTCTCCCCAGTTGTTCAGTGTAGCAAATCGGAAATGAATTCCCTCCTTAGAGTTATCTCTCTGTCTGCTTGACAACATATAGGAAATAGTACCACCAGGTGATGTCAGGGTAATATTGATAGCTCCTCGTTTGTTGGCATCGGCATCAATATACAACATGTTATGTTCAATATGTTCAACGTGTTTGTTAGGGTCCTCCTGACAGGAAGCCATGTCAAGGTACTCGGTAACACATCCATCAGCTGGAACATTTCTGTAAGGTAAACAAATTGTGTTTAAATGTATTTTATTTTACAATATAATCCCTTGATGTTTGCTTGTTTGTTTCAATGGTGTTTATTGTCACTTTCAGCAATTTTTCAGCTATAATGATGACATCCAGGTTTTATTTGGGGAAGAAGCAGGAGTCCCTGGACAAACCCTGACCTTCCATAGGAAAACCAGCAATCCTTGTCAATAAAGATTGGAATCAAGTGCATCATGCCCACAGTAAGACTCGAACCCAGACCTCAGTGTTGACAGACCTTGTGATTGATCGTTTAAGAACTACCTTAACCACTCTGCCACCTATCCCCCCCCCCCCCACACACCTTGCTGAAGTGAAAAAACTTGGAATAATTTAATAAACAAAGGTTTCACACTAATTGTACATATATATGTAAAACCCATGAAACAAAACATCAACACTCATTATTCCTCTTCCTTGTTTTTAAGTGCATTGTGAAACATAAATCTAAATTATTCTAAAGTCAAATAAATGGTTTAATAAGCAAATAGTTTTTGACAAAATTTTGAAAAACTACATGTAGTTTTATAAGAAAAATAATCCTTTAACACAATGTAAACTAAAGTATACATAAATACTGTAAATTCGGAAATTATTGCGTGCATTTTTTATTGCGATTCGGGGAGAACCTCAAAAAATGCGATTTCATATTTTTGCGATCGGCTCAGGTATCAAAATATGCAATGACAACGAATAATTACTCTGCAATTGTCAGTTTTGCGTTAAATATTTGTTGTTTGTAAATAATCTCACTACACCAAATGGAATACACGTTTCCTTTTCTAAAGGGAAACACTTGTCTCGTGTCTTTAATGATGAGATGATTTGTGTATGTTTTAGTTCAGCGTGGGTACTAAAACGGCTATTTGTTTAAATCAAAGGAAAATCAATTATGTTTGTGTCCAACTAATTATCGTTTTCAAATTAAATGGCTATGGTAGGGTTTTACAGATGGTTTATGTATGCACGCTAGGTTGAGTAATTCTGGTCAATGGATAAACGAAAGTAGAATGGCGAGGTTTAATTTATTGCGATCACAGAGCGATCGCATTATTTGCAATAATAAAAACGTTGCAAAAATTTCTGAATTTACAGTATTATAGTATGTATGGACATACATAACACTTAATGCTGGAAGGTTTCACTTTAGTGACTTTAACAATCGAAACGGTTGAAATACTTCATACATTTACATTTGTATAATTTATAAAAAGGTTTAAATATATATACATGCATAACATTTATTGTTACTTGAGTTATGTCAACCTAATCAAGGGAAGTAATCCATATTGTCTTCGGGTAAGTGTACAATAAAGTTGAAAACTATTATCTTTTCGTTTGGCCATTATTTTGAACTATGACCTACTTGTTAACTTCTTTCATTCCAGAGTTACAGGACTTGGCTTCTGCTACATTTTTCCACCCTACAGCCAACTCCACCATTAGGGAGCAGTCCATCACACCAAATCCGAACTGATGACTTCTGTGGTAACCTGCAGCATTGACAACCCAGTCCTCGGTAACTGTTGGGATCCTGGAGCCTTTGGCAATAATATGTTGTACATCTCGCCAGGTCAGGTCTTTACTGAGAAAAATTTTATAATTTTTGTAATTCTTGGAACAGACAAGTTTTAAAGATTTAAGATTCCAAATTAAGTTGTTGGTGATAAAAACAGCCGTAAGGCAAAAATAGATGTTGAACAAATTAATGTAGTGACCAAAATGGTACCAAGAAACAAATATCAATTACAATATGTGACAAAAATAATCATAATTCTATAAAGACTGTTTTTTGCATTCAACATCTATATGATTTGTACGAAAAATGTAAAAATTAGATTTAGTGACACCACATGACTGTCACATGACTACACTGCACTGACTAAGCAGAAACATTACTTAGTTAGGGGATACTGAATGCGATGTCAAACCTGTAATATTGTACTTACTTAGCATCTATCATTAGTGCTACACAACCAGCCCCTAAAGGTGCGGCGGCCGAGGTACCTTCAAAGTTCTCTGTACAGCCTCCTTCTAAATCAGTAGTAACCTAGAGAAAATTGTTAAATAATTTTAAACCAGTGTCATTGCAATGGAAAACAAAATTATTAAAAGGAGTATTCTTTTTTTTTTTTAATTAATCATTAGGTCCTTGTTTGTACTTTCAGTTCGCATGAAATATAGATTATGGTTACATAGGTTCTACAATAAAACCTCATTCATGATGCTATTTTTCCACTGAAGACAGTTTTTTCAAGTTCAAAATGAAAGCATTGCTGAGAATCTTAAAATGTACAAAGTACATAAATATCACCAACATGGTTAAGTAGAAAAATCTGTTTTTCCAATGATGCAATAAAAAGTCCCAAGTGCAATTATACTCTTGAATTTGGCAAAATACTTGTACCATTATGTGGTTTATCAAAATCAACAAACTGGTCAAAACCAGTTTTAAAACTGCACAGCATTAAAGACATTCTGTCATGTATTATATATTGTCCGACCAAGGGCATTAAGTTGTCGGTGTAGGACGTAAAAAACTCCCCAAGTCAAGTCATTATATATCCCTGTATCTATAAAACTGGTCACAGTGATACAGATGGAAAGTAGCACACAAGCACATCCAACAAATACCTCAAAATGATCATTTAACATAAACTTACAACTCTTATTTTAGTTTGAAACCCATCTTCTCCAACAAATCGCTCCCCACCGCTAGGCACAACAGCAAAAGTTGAGGGGCAGACTTCCATGAAGTATGGAGTATATCCTTTGTCAGTTATACTTCCAATTGAAATGGTCTCTGGCATACCAACATATCCATCAGCGTTACAGTCGTCATCCTGACCACCACCATTTCCTGAGGCCCAGCAGAAGATACTGCCCTTTCCACCACGACCCTATAATGTAGAATTATCCCATATAGAACAAGTTAAAAAAAATAAAATAAAGGAGAATGTAATGTGCTTAGATTCCTGTATCATTACTTAGCAGACCAATGCAATGAGTTTTTTTTTCATGGTGGAGACATACAGAAAAAACAATCTGCAACGAGACAACTAGCCTCATTCTGACAAGCCAAACAGTTATTAATGGCTACAAACAAACTATTAAAACATCTGCCTATTGATGTCAATTGGATCACTTTATAACTCTTTGAAATCATGATCTGTTGGACAATTTAGTACTGTCTAACCCTTTAATAAAACTATGGTCCAGTGAAAAAATAATATTTAAAGTACAGTTTAATTATCTTTTAAAATAAAAAATACTGTACCATGTACAAAACAAACCACACGATGTCCTTCACATATATT
Organism: Limnoperna fortunei; assembly: GCA_944474755.1. Lineage (NCBI taxonomy): Eukaryota > Metazoa > Mollusca > Bivalvia > Mytilida > Modiolidae > Limnoperna > Limnoperna fortunei. The sequence continues at coordinate 15,181,590 of OX104118.1, read as the reverse complement.
TAAACTGACTGAGTGTTAAAGTTGAACAAGAATCATGTTGAATGTACAAACCTCTCTGACCCCAGCTTCTATGGCTCTTTGGGTTGCAGGCCCTGGGGCCTCCATTGTCATTCCATCATCTCTTGGCCCCCATGAAGCACTATAAATATCCACTTCCTGGTTCTTAAAATTTAATGCTTTTGCTTCTAAATCATCTGTGATTGGTCCATCCAATATCCTTATACCTGAAAAAAATGGGGAACAGGTTCATGAAATTCAATATTTTTGCTCACAAAATCTAATTAAAGAAATTTCCTATGTATTTTGTCTCTGAATCAGTAACTTACTGACTGAACATTTGAAATGACCACATTCTGAAAATTATAAATTGATCAGAGGGCCTTTGAAATTTGTAAGCAAAATAATACTATGTCTTAAGGTACCAGTATAAATGTAAAGTACATAACCTAAGAAAACTGTGGAGCAACGCACGTAGAAATGCTAGGCATTTGTCTATCATGCAGTGTGACTATCCATCTGTCTATGAGGATGGCTTGTCAGAACTTTTACACCTACATATTTCATCAGATTTTTATTGTTTATTAGCGCAGATCAATCTTTTATGTAGGAGATGCGAAACTTGAAAATAAAAATTAACTGAAAATTGCCTTGTAAGTACTCTCACACCTACATTTCTATACAATATTTATGAAATAAAATCAAAGGTATATATCAATACTGCCAGACATTCACCATACTATAACCCGGATTTTCATTATTTGAAATCCGGCAAATAAAAGTTAGAGGCCATAATATTGCTGGAGATTGCTGAGGGGAATTAAACTCTATTCAAACAAACAAACAAACCTATCCACAAAAGACATGCTGTCCAAATATAAATAAATCTCCATATCTTATCTTACCTCCAATATTGACGTCATAAGCTATACCAACTCCACAGTTGTTGTTGTTAGCCTTGGCAGCTATCTCTCCTGCACATCTGGTGCCATGACTACACAATGACAAAAAAGTCAAAAAAATATTAATACTATAAATTATGGCAGAAATATCAAGTTCTTCTTAAAGTTTTCCTTCCCAGTGCCTAAAGAGATGAATGATCTGAAAATTTAATATATTTGCTTATAATTTTGCATTGAGTATTTGTATAGTATTTATTCTTAAAGTATGCAAAACTTATTACTTTAAATAAGGTAAATATGATCCAGATGTTTTTAAAATTTCAATGTTTTTTTTCTTTTTCCTTTATCATGTTTTATATACTAAACATTTAAATTTAATATAATCGAAAACAGATACAAAATATTTTGGCAATTTGCAGAATGTAACATTAGTCATAACCATTTTGGCCTTAATTTCTAAGAACATTTAAACAGGCTTTCCAAGTATTTATTTGATAAGGCATATGCACACAAACAACTCGGCACAAACACACTCCTGTTACAATAAGCACTGAATTACTAACAAGGAATGGAACTGCTCGTATGATATCAGGCAAAAACTTGTAAAAACAGCAAATTTACAAATATTTCATTCACTGAGGATACATTCCGATTAAAAAAATAAAATAAAAGTAATTTCATGAAACTAAACAGAACAGAAATGCACAAGACATACAAAACATGCTTTCATCCAACCAATCATAATGCAGTCCAACAAAAAAACAACCATATCTAATTCAGTTCAAAATCAACATGCAACACAAAAGTTATTATGTTACCTGGTTATGTCCTGTAGAGCATTAAAGATAAAATATATACATTTAAAGAATTCATATTGATTAGTCTGAACTTAAACCTATGTAATCTAATTTAAAAAAAATCTTTCACTTGCTACCCCTTTCTTTTATTATAGTGCTGTGGAAAATCTAAACATCCAATTACAGGTCATTAAAGAATTGATTAATTCTTAATTAATTGGCAAAAATTATTCAAAGTATTGTTCAAGAGTGTTGGCAAAAAGTCTTCAAAGTATTGATAAAGAGTAATGGCAATAAGTATTGATGTTTGTTTGTTTGAGTGTTGTTTAATGCCACTTTCAGCAATTTTGCAGCTATATCATGGCGTCCAGTTTTTATTGGGGAAGGAAGTCCAAGTACTCGAAGAAAACCCCCAACCGTCAGAAGGAAATCTGGCAATCCTTGTCAACTAAGATTGGAGGTATGTGCACTTTGCCAACACTGGCACAGTGAGACTAGAACCCGCAATCTCAGTGTTGACAGAACATATGATCATTAGTAGAGGAACTACCTTAACCACTCTGTCACCAAGGCCCCTCAGAGTATTTATAGAGTAATAGTATTGATAGAGTAATAGTATTGATAGACTAATAAAGTTACTGCAGTAAGTAATAATACAAATCCATTTGGCAGTTGTATTGCACTGTAGATGATATATTTGGGAAATTTCAAACCAGAAATGCAACTTCTTCCAGAGCTTGTCCATCAATTTTTAAGTACAGTTCAATATCAGAAGTGTAATTTCTTTATGTCATTCAATGATGACCACTAAGGTGGAAACAAAGGCATATATTAATTTTGCATATTTTATAACAACCTTCTAACATTAAATAAGAAAAATGACAATTAACAGTAAGGTCACATGAACACTCTACCTAGTTACATGTTCACATGAACACTTTACTTAGACAACTATCACATAAACACTTTACCTGTTATCAGAGTTAGTAACATCTGGCATGGGGTCATTATCCTTTTTATCATTAAAATCAGCACTCAGTTCAGGTTTCTGTAAAATACATCAGAAATTATACACTGTCGTCTTATAGTAGTATTAATATTAAATTGTTTAGATCATGTTAAATGTTTCCTTAGCTAATTAAATAAAAACTTTAAAAAAAGGAAATATGTACATTTCAAACAATTGTACATTGGTTTTCTGTACATATCAAAAGCCAGAGAATTTTTTTCATAAAACAATACAAACTAATATAGTTTTCCTTCGTTTTGGGGATCGGATGGTATACTCAATTACCCAGGATAAGAACAAACACAAGGTATACATGAGGCTTACATAGTTGTCCTTCAGATCAGGATGGGTGTGGTCAATCCCGTCGTCCAATATCAGTACATTTACACCCACTCCGGTGTATCCATTCTTCCATGCAATTACTACATTCAGATCTACATCTACAGCTCCCCCTGTCTGTCCATCATTATGCTGAAAAAATAAGAAACCATACAGCTTTCAAGAACCTGTATATGGGCAATGTAGTCTTGTAATTTTCAGTTTTCTGCTTGCATAAATAACATTATCTTTGTTTGGACCATCCAATGAATACTACTGTTTTGTTACAACTGGTTCAGTAGTTTCAGATAGGAAAACAAAAAATCAAAACAAACTTAATCTACTTTTCAATTAAAATTATAAAACTCAATTTTACTGAACTCTGACTTACAGTATACCACTGGTCCTTGTAAAATGGATCATTGAAATCCATAGTTGGTGACGGGATTCCATCTTTACGTTCTAGCCGAGCCGATGGTGCTCTGTAGTAAATAGAATTGTCTAAAATCTTCTTAATAGGTAGTTCATTTTGTTTATCATGAATAATCTCTCTCTTGACTCGGATCAGCTGTTTTTGTTGGTCAGCATATTTTACCTGTAAAAAGCATTTGATGTTAAACTTTCTTACCATGAAAAACAAAGTGAAATACAAATAGTTTTTCCTGACCCTGATTTTTACCAACAGATAAAAATAAACCAAATGAATCTGTGAAAAACAAGGTAAATCTGTGAGCTAATGCTCACTAGTGATACCCCCTCTTTCACAAAAAGAATTCAGTAAACAGGAAGTAGATAAGGAGCATAAAATCCTATACACCATATGGTACTATAGAATAAAGCAATATGCAAAATATCAGGCTTCTGCATCCTATAGCTGCTTAGAAAACTGCAACCGAAATTGTTGTTACAGAAGGACAGATAGACAAACAGATCAAATGGACGGACAAGGGTAAAACAGTTTATTCAATAATATATATAAAACATTTTGTATAAAAATAATGTGACTGAAAAATTTGAATAAAAAAGGATATTCACTAAAAATAAAATGGTTATTCACCGTGGTAAAATGCATGCGATTGTTATTTAAAAAAGGGAATAACTGGGATTCTATAAATAACAATCGCATGCATTTTCCCGCGGTGAATAACCATTTTATTTTTAGTTAATATCCTTTTTTATTGAATAAAACAATAACTGTCTTTTGATTCGGTAAATGTGTGGAGTTATTGACTTTTGAAAAAACTCTTTGTTATTCACCTCGCCCGCTGGGCTCGGTGAATAACAGTTTTTTCAAAAGCCAATAACTCCACACATTTACCTCATCAAAAGACAGTAATTGTATAATATCCCCCTCTTCTTTGAGAGTATAATAAACCAACTTTACCTGTAAAAATAAATAAATACTACATAGTCACATTATTCAATAATTAGACAGCTTTATGGAATGGAATAATGGGTACCACTAAACTACACAAAAAACCCCCAAAAATAACAAAAAAAACCTCCCAAAAAACCCAGATTTTTGTTTTAGTTTTTTTCTTGAGGTTACAGTTAATCATTTTTGTTAATGTTTCAAATACTACACTGACATTTTACTGAAATAAATTACCCTGGAATCAGACTTGAGTCTGCTGACTAAATCATCCGCACTTCTCCTTGATCTGTGGTCGACATCTTTGTGAGTAAAAACCATAAACCCTAATACCTGTAGAAAAATACCATACTATAATAATCAATCATACACCCTTCAATATCAAGAATACATTTTTTACACTGTTAACACACATGTTATATGCATTTTGTAATCTATATATTTACATGTTGTTAAGTTCATTGACACGTTTGTTTATTTCTAATTATCACTCATTAGTTTTTTTTATTTACTTCACACAGAATTTTTGTTTTTTTTGTTTATTTCTACTTATTTCCCACTATAATTTTCTTTAAATTTATTTCACTAATAATTTTAAGTTAAAATATTGAATAAATTTCAATTTTGTCTAGCAAGATAATCATTAACAGTAGAGCTGAGGATACACGATAAACCTGTCAACTGTTTTAAATTACAAAAGTGGGAAACATCAATGTTAAAAGGGTTTTACTTTATCTATAGATAGTATTTTATCGTACATGCATTAGTACATTTTAAATCAAGTTCACAGATGAGTATACTGGGTCATACATATATAAGGCATAACTTTTGAGATAATTTTTTTTTTCATTTATTCATTATCATGAAATTTTACCCATATATGAATATAAACAAGTGTGGACACAGAAAAACGTCTCGCCTGTATTCCGCATCAGTAACGAAAATAAATTTCGTCATAAGCATTACGTAAATAGCATTTAATATCAGCAGCAGCCTGTATACAAAATATTGTCACCATACCCTGCATAGTTACAGGGGAACAGCCGTAACCCAAAAATTTTAACGTAGTTGCTGGACCGTGAAATTGAGGTCAAGGTCAGGTGGAACCTACCAGACAGTCATGTACTATTCATCAGCAACCTATATACCAAATATTGTCATCCTACCATGCATAGTTACGGAGGAACTATCGTAACCCAAAAACTTTAACGTAGTCGCTGGACCGTGAAATTGAGGTCAAGGTCAGGTGACACCTACCAGACAGTCATGTACTAGTCATCAGCAACCTATACACCAAATATTTTCATCTTACCATGTGTAGTTACAGAGGAACTGTCGTAACCCAAAAACTTTAACGTAGTCGCTGGACCATGAAATTGAGGTCAAGGTCAGGTGACACCTACCAGACAGTCATGTACTAGTCATCAGCAACCTATACACCAAATATTGTCATCCTACCATGTGTAGTTACAGAGGAACTGTCGTAACCCAAAAACTTTAACGTAGTCGCTGGACCGTGAAATTGAGGTCAAGGTCAGGTGACACCTACCAGACAGTCATGTACTAGTCATCAGCAACCTATACACCAAATATTGTCATCCTACCATGCGTAGTTACAGAGGAACTGTCGTAACCCAAAAACTTTAACGTAGTCACTGGACCGTGAAATTGAGGTCAAGGTCAGGTGACACCTACCAGACAGTCATGTACTAGTCATCAGCAACCTATACACCAAATATTGTCATCCTACCATGCGTAGTTACAGAGGAACTGTCGTAACCCAAAAACTTTAACGTAGTCGCTGGACCATGAAATTGAGGTCAAGGTCAGGTGACAGGTGACTGACTGGCAAGTACTCATCATAAGCTACCTCTGGACCAAATTTGATGGACCTAGGGCTTGGGCTTACAAAGATATGAAGCAAGATGTCAAGTGTTTACGCCGCCGCCGCCGCCGGATTCCCATACATATGTCTCGCCTCCAGCGACTTTCGTCGCAGGCGAGACAAAAATTGGTTAATAAAGTCTTATGATATGTAAAGGTCAATAACAATACACAAGTCAATTTATTACAAACCTAATTTATTGTTAAACTTTCATGACTGGAATGGCACAGGTTAAAGGGAGTTTGTTTTATCAGTTCTAGCTTTGCTTTAAGTTATTGAACAAATTAAAGGCAATATCCAAATTTCCATGAATAAAGCCCCATAAAATAAATAACAAATTTAGCAACTGTTACAGACTGAAATTGGAGCTTTCTTCTGTCAGAAAATCATAAGCTTTGATTAAGCATATCGAAGTTATCGTAATACTGAGTATTAAAATACAAGTGGATGGTTGCATATTTTTCTTTGTATATGTTATATATATATATATATATATATATAACACAGTAACATGACTTCTCCGAGGAAAAACAATTTTCATAGCAAAGTAAATAAAATATTGCATATCCTTTTAACTAAATCAGAAATGTATCTGTTCCATATTTCTTTGATTTATATTCTTTTGATTTCAACTAACAAAATTATTGAAAAAAATAACATGGAGATCAGATAAACTTGAATAAGTCAAATAATAACCTCATCTTCAATGTCAAAACCATGTTCCCTAGCAACGTCTTCTGCTGTTGACCTTTCATGAAGTTCAACAAGGAATCTGTTCATGTAATGATCATCTTCAGCATTGAGAGGGAGGGCGTGGAGAAAACAATAACATATCGTCAGTATCACAAAAAATGTCCGCATAATCACCATGCTGTAAGAACAAAAAGTTAAACTAATAACCACAAATGTACTAAAATATGCTTACACCTGGAAAAAAAAGAAGCAATTATTGGATTTTTGAGTCTTGCACCTCCTGTGGATAAAAACCTGCCATCTAAACTGTCCATTATCAACACTGCTGTGAACCAAACAGTCTCAAGATGACAATCAGATTTAAAAAGATGTTAAATAAGAGTACACTGGTGGTACTCAATATTAAGATACTAGTATATCTAAATTCAGGGGAGATAATTAACATGAATATTAATTTGTTCATTGTGATTACATGTATAACAGTTGAGAGGTCATTATTCTATTGGATTGGCCTGTGAAAAAGTAACTGAACAGGTGAGACATCGACATTTTTTATTAAAAAAAATCTTTCTTTCACTTAAAATTTCATATATGGGGCATTACACATATAATGCTAAATTAAATAAAAAGGTAGAAAAAAGTATGGGTGTCCACAAACTTTGTGCGGGAATTTTACTTTAAAGTTTAAGAATGGTTTTTCTTCTTTCATTTCAATGTTGTTATCGCATATGTACCACATTACACACTTTAGGAAGTGCTTTCACTGGAAAGAAATATATTCTTGTTCTACAGTAATGCCATTCCTTTCAAAATATCCAACTCCTAAGCAATAGCAGTTGACATCGGCCTCTTAATTATTTGCATATTGGGCAAAAACTATTGACCTTTTTTGCTCTGACTCGGGCACCAAGTTTCGTTGAGTAATGGGGGACCCCTCAAAACGAGCGAAATCATGTCACTAATATCACATTAAATTTTCGGGGTGTCATGTCAGATAAAATTTTTCGCAAATTTAGAAAAACCGAAAAAAAGGGTATTCAAGGAAACTCACAAGCACCCATAAAATAGTCCAGAAATGGGCTTTGCACAATCAGCTGAAAAATATCCAACGCATTTAACAAACTATATAAATAAATTTATTTATCAATTCTGTATGAAATTGCTTTTTAAATGCAGCTCTAATATCTAAATTCCATTGAATAATAAATCCACTGTCCATGCTACAGCTCGGCGCAGCCAAATATCAAAATAAGAACTAATTTCCTCTCCCTCAGTCAAAGGTCATTTACAGAGCCGTTGTCAGTTATAAGCAAAAGCAGAAACAAAAGAGAAATTGTGGACTATTTTTTCATCTTACCAAGTTTTGACATGCACCGGAAATTCCTTAATCAATAGGATAATGACCCCTTTATCTGTTCACTATATGGAAGGACTCCCAGTGCACAGAGCTGCCAACATGTGGCAGTTCAATGGTTTCTCTATCCTTTGCTGTCAAGTTATATGTATAGCTTGGCATCTACTGCTTTATACTTAAAGGTGACTTTAAAAATTTTCTGTCCTTTATTCGATTCCACGACCAGAGTTGATTCAGTCTTGGTTAACTTGTTCTCATATTGAATACTAAAATACTGCTCACTGGATGTCAAGAATCCAATCAATCAATATATATATATAAGCCTTGAGATTGTTTATTGTGTTTGTATGTCTCTGTTGTATTTGTGTCTGTGTAAAATTTTTTTAATGTTCTCCATGTTGTGATGGTTAGTTTCTGAATAAATTTTTTGAAAAACATTTTTGTAAACTAATAAAGAAAACATACTAATTAATCATTACTTAAGTATTCAAACTGAAATGAAAAATGTGACCAACTGAACATGCTGAAGATTACATTATAATGACCAAGGATTATATTAGAACAAAATTACATGAATTTTCAACATAAAACTAAGTGTAGAACCATCAGAGCACATGATTATTTGCTATCATCACCAAATCATAGAATACAAGATAATAATTGTCTAATTTATTCTGAAACTCACCCAACCAAACAGTCTAGGTACTACATGTAAACATTTTAAAGTGAATTAATTGATCATCGAGGGATTAATTTCAACAATAAAACTTTCCATTTCACTGGTAAATGGCCTACAGTAAAACTTACATTTTAAATGTAGAATCATGTATTTAAATAAATATACAAGTTTCAGAAAAACATTATAGCTACTTACAGACTATACATGAACCTATTGTTAATTCATATGATATCAGATTGTGATTAAATTGTTGTTTAATAACCACCAGTGAAAAATAATATAGCTACATGTACATGCAATTATAGTTACCATGTGAACATTTGGACAAACAAAATATACATGTACATAAACGTATTATAGGGGGCCTCGGTGGCCGAGTGGTTAAGGTAGTTTGTCTACTGATGATCACATGGTCCGTCAACACTGAGGTTGCGGTTTCGAGTCTCACTGCGGGCAGGGTGTACTTGACTCCAATCTTAATTGACAAGGATTGCCAGTTATCCTACCGTAGGTCGGGGGTTCTCTCCAGGTACTCTGGCTTCCTCCCCCAATAAAAACTGGACGCCATGAAATGGCTGAAAAATTGCTGAAAGTGGCGTTAAACATCATTCAAACAAACAAACAAAAAACGTATTATATGATCACATTAAAAACAACAATAACTGATCTCACAACATTATATATACATGTACATACTGATACAGATAAAAACCAACAATAGAAACTAAAGCAGTAGAGGAATAATTAATGGCATAATTAGTTTCATAAACTGGAATGTAAGTAATAAACCTGTACCAAAAAAAAATTCATTAAAAATGTAAAATATATGACCATACCTGACATTTGAATATAAAACACAGTTAGATGCACTTGTAGTATTCTGTTCCCATTGTGATGTCAGGTGTACAAATTAAATGTTGATTTGTGGAATACAACAAATTAATTAAATTTATCATTGTTATAGTTATTCAGACAGTAATAAAGGTATTGTCATTAAAGTTGTTTTGATGTTCGAGTTGAAATAAACTGTGAAATATATCTGTGTTGATATTTACCTGGTACTTTACATGTATATCTTATGAATTAACTGTTTAAAGAAATTCAAATCATATGCCTAGCAAACAAATTTATTTAATAAAAACATTTTTATTCTATGTGAATGTTAATATTGCTTAATTTAATATATTTATTACAATAGTTTTACGAGCAATATGTTATAATATAATAATATAACATAATAATACACTAGATTTATTAAAAAGTAAAATATTATTGTACCGACATTTACAGAAATTTGAATGTGTTTGTTTACTTCTCCTTTTTTTACTTTGTAATATCTATCCATTTGTACATGTATTTAAAAACTTTCAAAAATATTTAATCTAATTTTCATGTTTCTATTGGAATGAAATTATTTGTATAAATTCAGTCATCATTACATGTAATAATGAAAATACAAATACTTGTTAGGGTCTAGTGAGTTAATACATGTATAGCAGAATTTGTAAAAAGAAAAGGTTGGGGGCAAGCATGTTTCCTTTGTTACAAACTCCATAAGACCTTTAATATTTAAACATGTAGTAATAATTAAGAACTACCTACTTACTAGTGTTATGATAAGCAACAAATAGCAAATAATTCCTCCTTAAATGGCAATACTATTTTACTTAAAAGCCTTCTTTAAAATTAAAACTAATGTAGCATTTCTGTTTAACCAACTAATTACATTTGAAAACATGTTAAATTGAAGTTTATTACATCATAAATCCCTGAGGAGAAAATAATGTGTTCTATTCAAATGGAACTAAAGTTTACTAAAATAATGATCAAATTTTGAACAATAAGTTTAATATATCATGCTTTACATGTAAGTTATACAGACAAGTTCAGTACTTACAAAAAAAAAAATAAGATATATTTTCCCACAGTTTCTCACATAAATCCAATAAAAGTATTTTGTCTATGTGGCAAAATGGCAGGTGAAATGTTGTGACGAAAATTCTGTTTATTATTAAATTGTATGGTGAGTGATTTTAAACCTAGCCTCATTAAATTCTACCTGTGTTCTGCTTCAGTGAATTTATCTACCCTTGATGATTTTTGCATCTAGACTTTCTTCATGTAATGTAATCATCTGAATTTAATTGCAAACTTAATTTCATTTTACCTGTACATTTTCATCCCTCTTTTTTCTAATGAACTTTCCAACTTTTTATAATAAAAGATTACATTCAAATATTTTAAATAGACAAAGGTTTTGAAAACCTCTAAAATCCCTGGTTTGGAAATACCTGCATGTACCAACAGCAACTATTTCATTACTTAATTACTGATTTTTATTGCGAATAAAAAGAAGCCACTTTGCTTACTACACACAGATGTTGACCATTAACACAATAAGAGAATCTTCTTCCGTCCAAAGCTTCTTTTGACTTTGATGGGAGTTTGGGAGTCCTAGAATCCACTGCTGTCCAATGCTTTTGTGGACTTGATGGAAGCATGGGCAGATGATTCTCTGACAATGTAACACAATGACTTTAATAACATTGTAAATTTTTATTTGACATCTATATACATCTGCGATAGATAACATACAGGTAGAGAATAAATAGTTCCATGGTAACAATAAATGTCTTTTGTTTAAATGCACATTATGAATAACATGTATTTAACTTTTAAGGAGGATTTCAATATGTTTAAAATTATGGACCTATTAAAAATGGAAAGTGCCAATTTTTTTTTAACAACAAGTATGTAAATCAATTGAGATATATATACCCTTAGCCTCATTATGATAATAACTTCCAAAATAATTAAGCTCCAAGACCATGATTTTTAATTAGAATTTGAAAATTTTTCATCTTTTTTTGGATATTATAACCATGTTGACTTGAAATATAGGAAATGCATGATGAAGTTATTCATACGGTGTTTGTGTGGGAGGGGTGCGAAAAGACAGTCTCTGAAAAGGGATTTCTAATACTTTATTCAACTTACCCTATTATGCTTATTATACGCGTTCCCTACTTAAAAACTGCAGTTTATGACCTTTCACATGTCAAAATTCACACTGAAAATTCACCTGTGTATAAAATTTAAAACAAAAATCAACATTAGAATATAAGCTCTACATGTATGTATGTACGTCACTAAATTCAATTTTATCTATTGTTTACATACCAAATTTTATCATGATCTTTAACTACCCACTATTCTGTTTGACGTCATATCGCCTCGAGTCTTTAAGATATTATTTAACTTTCCGGTTCAATACAAATCGTGGTTCTAAAATTAAATAATAATCTGTGGTACAAGGCACTCTCTGAAAGTCGGACGAACTTATTCTAGACCGGACTCCAATAAATTCTGAAACAATAATAATGTCGAAAGATAGATTTAATTTGTTTGAATAATCAGGAGTTCGCTAAATTCTATAAATATCTGTCAACTAAAATTTTAATATGGAGTAGGCATTGCCAAAATGCGAGCACAGACCATATAGTCCTTTATTATTTATATATAATGCGCTTTCATAATTGGCGTTATACTTCCGAATAGGTTCGGGCCTCACTGCGGGCAGGGTGCGTTCGACTCCAATCTTATTTGACAAGGATTGCCAGTTTTCCTACCGAAGGTCAGGGGTTTTCTCAGGGTACTCCGGCTTCCTCCCCCAATAAAAACTGGACGCCACAATAAAGCTGAAAAATTGCTGAAAGTGGCGTTAAACAACATTCAAACAAACAAACAATACTTCCGAATACACTAAAAGTGCCTCGACTTCATTCCAGTGATCATGTGACGTCTTTCTTTTTGTAATGTTGACGTCACATGAAATGTCTTATGATTGTCAGTTTTTAAAGATCGATTTAGAGAATGCAAAAAAATAGTATGAAATTTTTGTTTTTATTTTTAAATATAACATTTATTTTTTATCGATGTCAATTTTCAAGTCATTCTTTGAAATTAATTTTAGCCCTTCTTCATTCACTTTGTTACAGTTTTTTGACGATATCAATTTCCGGACGAAAAAAATCAATATCAGCATTAAGCAGATTTTGAACACGTAATTGCCGTAGAGCTCACCGCTCTTCGCGGACAGCTTCGCTGCCGCTGCGAGCTGTGCTCGCTATTATAGTAAGTGACTCCTATAATATGGAGTAGGCATTGCCAAAATGCGAGCACAGACAATATAGTCCTTTATTAACAATATATAATGTGCATTTCATAATTGACGTTATTTCCTATCACCCTAGAAGTGCCTCTAAATTCCAGTAGTCACGTGACGTCTTTCTTTTGTAACTGTGACGTCACATGAAGTGTAATTTGATTGTCAGTTTTTAAAGATAGATTTAGAGATTGCAAAAAATAGTATGAAATGTAAGTTGTTAATTTTAAATATAACATTTATTTTTTATCGATGTCAACTGTATTTTCAAGTCTTTCTTAAAATTATTTTTAGTACTTTTCTTCATTCACTTTGTTCCAGTTTTTTGACGATATCAACTTCCGGACGAAAAAAAATCAATATCAGCATTAAGCAGATTTTGATCACATGATTTCAATTTGATCACATGACACGTAATTGCTGCCCGCTGCGAGCTGTGCTCGCTATAATTACGAGCTTGCAAACAAAATTGCGCTTATACCAAAAAGTCACTTCCAGTTAGTAGTGGGCATGTACAACACATGTACTGGTCACGGAGTAGTTCTCGCCGGCCATCCGATCTATTGACAGTTTCTGTGAAAGATTGGCATCTTCAAAGTTTAAAAAGTTATTTGTTTTGGATAGAAGATAGTGAAATCTAACAAATGAAGCCTTTGCCATCGACTTTAATAGAAAAATAATGGCACAATCACTAAAATGGCTAGTCCGAGAATCCTCTGCCGTCCAACGATTTTTTTTGCGTGGGACGTCAGAGAGCTCTCCATAAGCAAAACAGCGGATTTTGCGACACCGGTCTGGGTCGGCACATTTCATCGTGTCAGATTTAATAAAACAATTTCATCCAGTTAATCTATATATAATTCTCGTCTTTAGATATTTTTCTCTAGGAATATAATCATCTTACCTTCAATCAAGCTGATTTAAGTCCATTTCTAAGCTCATTTCCATCGATACCCTTACATTCCTAAATTTCACTTTCATTTTGAACAAACAGTCACATGACAACAATGTGACTTAAATCCAGTGCTTAAATTAGCTTGATTGAATGTGTAACGGTAGAGCATGAAATAACGAGATGTCACCACCGGGGATCCAACCCGGGATCTCAGTATTGCCAGTCAGCCCTCTAACCAAGTGAGCTAAAGAAGTACTCCCTTTAGCTCAGTCGATTTTAACTGGCTATATATACCTACTACCTGCTAGAACGCAGATAGGCCTCCTGTTACAAATGTATGGTGATTATATTCATAGAGAACAATATCTAAGAAGCGATTTATATATAGTTTACCTGGACGAAAATATTTGTTAACATCTGGACACGATGAAATGTGCCGACTCAGACCCGTGTCGCAAAATCCGCTGTTTTGCTTATGGAGAGCTCTCTGACGTCCCACGCAAAAAAAAAGCGTTGGACGGCAGAGGATTCTCGGACTATAAAATGGCGAGAATTCCTTCTGTCATTTTAATGGCGAGAATTCCTTCTGTCATTTTAATGGCGAGAACTACTCTCTGACCAGTAGGTTTCCATTTAGAATTCATCCTGAACGGTAACCGGACAACTCGGACCGCGGACAACTCGGATCGTGACAACTCGGACCGTAGTAAGGACCACTCGGCCCGTAGAAAATGAGACAACTCGGACCGCATTTATTTCTTATACTGTCATTAAAATATTAAAATACAATAGTCCTGTTTATAATAATTATCAATATAACTACATAAAGGTTAAATGTTAAGATGAGAAATGCGACACAATCAACAACATTAAATCTTAAGAATTCAGAAAACACTCACAATTATCTATAATAATTGTGGCTTAATTCAATTAATGTAATCGGTAATCATGTTATTCAGTTAATAATAATTAAAAAATTAATTTTAAGATCTGAAAGAATTTGAGCTTGTTTGTTTTCAAATAAGTGAATTTAGTGAAACTTAATTAGACAAGAAACTTTTGTGATTCCAAATTAGTAGCTTAGCCAAGCTGTAAAATAATAATAAAAACCCTGACACGGCGTTCTTTATCATATCTCAACAACCATGTCAGTAGATCGTAATTCTGTTGTACCCAAACCATTCGACCACGACTAGAGTCCGAACTTTGTTACAGCTGTAACTACTTCCACAGAACATGTACAAACATTACCCAATACAAATTTAAACAACAGAAAGCTGTTCCTCGGGTCCAGTTCTGCTATGTACAATACATGCAAATTTGGTGACGACACGATACCATACTCTGATATTACAATTCTATGGAACGCCAAATTAACATATATTCAATTAATTGTACCTATCTTCAAATAATTGAAGATATCTTCAATCATTTGAAGATATCTTCAAATAAATTGAAGATATCTTCAAATAAATTGAAGATATCTTCAATTCAATTGTACCTATCTTCAAATAATTAAAGATATCTTCATATCAATTGAACCTATCTTCAAATGAATTATACCTAGGTGCAATTTAATTGATTCATTTGAAGATATCTTCAATTCATTTGAAGATATCTTCAATTCAATTACACCTATCTTCAATTGAATTGAAGATATCTTTAATTCACTTGAAGATAGGTCTAATTCCAACATCTCCATAATTCATTTGGAGATATCTCCAATTCATTTGAAGATATCTTCAATTCATTTGAAGATATCTTCAATTCAATTACACCTATCTTCAATTGAATTATATTATAATACAAATTTGATTAAGTGCAGTTGAAGATACCTAGGCACAATTGAATTGAAGATAGGTTTAATTCAACTGAAGATAGGTTCAATTCGATTGAAGATAGGTTCAATTCAATTGAAGATATCTATAATTGAATTGAAGATAGGTACAATTGAATTGAAGATATCTTTAATTGTGCTGAATTGTACCTAGGTACAATTGAGTTGAAGATAGGTATAATTGAATTGAAGATATCTATAATTGAATTGAAGATAGGTATAATTCAATTGAAGATATCTTCAATATTTGAAGATAGGTACAATTAATTGAATATATGTTAATTTGGCGTTCCATACAATTCCCTTATTTTAAAATAAATTTATGTTGAAATTTTTTTTTCTGATACAAATGTCACATCAAAGAACACACTTCAGTCTAGTCAACTGCTATACAGTTAATAAAATAAACGTCAGTTAACAAACAAAAACTTTATTTTTAC
Source organism: Limnoperna fortunei (assembly GCA_944474755.1). NCBI lineage: Eukaryota > Metazoa > Mollusca > Bivalvia > Mytilida > Modiolidae > Limnoperna > Limnoperna fortunei. The sequence continues at coordinate 15,165,247 of OX104118.1, read as the reverse complement.
ATGACAATATAGATTTCTTGGACCATATAAATTATAGGACAACTCGGACCATAAAGTATAGGACAACTCGGACCGTATATGAATAACACGGTCCGACTTGTCCTATTACGGTCCGAGTTGTCACGATCCGAGTTGTCCGCGGTCCGAGTTGTCTCGCATGAATTCATCCTGCGCAAGTACGATCCTGCGATGCTCGCTAATGCCACGTGGCTAATTTCTCAATTATTAACCCGGTAAAAACCCCTATCTTCGATTGCAAAACGGGCTCAAGAAATCTTTTGTCAGTTAAGATTGGATTCGAGCACACCCTGTCCGCAGTAAGGATCAGTGATGAGAGGCACGTGATCAATTGTAGAATTTGATTTCCAGAGTGTACCAGTCCATAGTTTGGTATATGCCGTGTTTCAGTGTAAACAACAGCGACTTATGAACGCAATAGAGAAATCCCGAAGTCATTTTACGCGTATCATGTGACTTGTCCAAAATGGATGGTAACAAAAAAAGATTATGATAAAATTTCTGCGATTAAAATTGAAAGATTAACAAAAACTAGCTATCAAATGAATAGTATTCATAGCGTTGCAGCCTCTGGATTTAACCAGGTAAGGGAAAATAATTATAATAGCACATTGGATCTGAAAAACATTCATAAAAATACTATAAATTATAGTGCCTTGGGTAAAGCATAAACTATTATAAAGGTTATTGTCATTGTTGTTAAACATTATTTTAAGAATTTGTTCAACTAAAGTATACGTTTAAATCCTATTCCTTTTGAATTTATACCTGCTTATTACTAAAGAGCAGGTACATATGTTTACATCTGTTAGAAATTACCAGTTGAAACCTGGGTCGTTTCCCCCATACCTTTATATAATGATAAATAATTGTCTATTAGGTGTGCTTGTGTTATGGTTTCTTTAATAATTTACTTTTTTTGTTGAAGGGCATGATAATTGGTATTTGATAGTGATTAACAAATTAATTGAATTATTTTGATGAAGTAACAAATGAAATTATAATTGTTATAGTTCGAATATAATTTTGCAAAAATACGCTTTATTAATTAAAGTTCATCAGCTCCAACACACAAAATATGTTTCCCTTTGTTTAAAGATACACATTGTTTTTTATTTAGAGGAGAGAAAAGATCCAAAATTTTGTTTGGTAAAATTGAGCTTGTACCCAGAATAGAACATATTCGTCTATATAACTATATTATCCAACTAATATAATAAGTGAAGGGCAATGAGGAAATGAATGCATTTTTCTTAGATGCATCACAAATATGAAGTTTTTTTCTTTTTTTTTTGAAGAAATGTAAAAATTTTAGCAATATATAGAGATCAAACATGTCATGTGTACACACTCATTCTTTTTACAAATAAATTGTCAGGCATTCCACCCTATCAAAAATCATATATTAGATATGTCACATGTTGATGAGCTGGATATTATCTCAATATTCATTGTCACATCATCAAGTCAAGTAATATTTATTTATAAAGTCTGTGCACATGTAATAAATAAATATGACTTGACAATTTTTTATGTATCAAGTGCTAATTACATGAATCTAGTACCTGATGTTAAATTAAATTTTATCTACTCTCCTGGCAAATGTGAACTTTAATGCAAAGTCAAAATTTCTTATCACTTCAAGTTATATAATGAAAGCTTTAAATTTTTTTGGTTCAACTAAAAATTAATGATGTTTTACTTTCAATAAACAAAAATACTTTATGTAATAAAGCCATGTTTTATTTAAGGGAACTCTTTATGACAGCAACCGACCATCATACACAGACCAGGCATTAAGATACATTTCTGATATACTGTCAGAGTTATCTACTTTAAACAGAAAAGGTTTGTATCAATTCAAAAAGTTTATGTGCATGCATGGTGGTTACAGTAGGTAATAAACAATGTACCAATATGATCCAATATAATTGAAATTAAATCTTTCACTTGCTACCCCCTTTTTTTGATACCCCCCGCTTGAAAAGCAGGGGGTATATAGTGATCATGGTGTCCGTCCGTCTGTCCGTTACACTTTCTTTTATTTTCAACTAATCCTACAGTGTACACCACTAAAGGGAATTTGATGAAACATACACAGAATCATCCTTGTCACATAGTGCCATTGTGCAGGAGATATTTAACATTTTGATCAGAATGATATTTGGGGTTTCCCATAGAAAAACATGGACTTTGTCATTGACTTAAGGGGATACCCATCTCTTACAATGTATGTGCAACTCCTCCTACACCACCGAATGGAATTTGATGAAACTTACACAGAATCCTTGTCAAATAGTGCCATTGTGCAGAAGATATTTAACATTTGATCAGAATGATATTTGGGGTTTCCCATAGAAAAACATGGACTTCGTCATTGACTTAAGGGGATACCCATCTCTTACAATGTATGTGCAACTCCTCCTACACCACCGAATGGAATTTGATGAAACTTACACAGCATCCTTGTCAAATCGTGCCATTGTGCAGGAGCTATTTAACATTTTGATCAGAATGATATTTAAGGTTTCCCATAGAAAAACATGGACTTTGTCATTGACCTAAGGGGATACCCATCTCTTATGTGCAACTCCTCCTACACCACTGAATGGAATTTGATGAACCTTACATAGAATCCTTGTCACATAGTGCCATTGTGCAGGACATATTTAACATTTTGATCGGAATAATATTTGGGGTTTCCCATAGAAAAACATGGACTTTGTCATTGACCTAAGGGGATACCCATCTCTTATGTGCAACTCCTCCTACACCACTGAATGGAATTTGATGAAACTTACATAGAATCCTTGTCACATAGTGCCATTGTGCAGGAGATATTTAACATTTTGATCGGAATGATATTTAGGGTTTCCCATAGAAAAACATGGACTTCGTCATTGACTTAAGGGGATACCCATCTCTTACAATGTATGTGCAACTCCTCCTACACAACTGAATGGAATTTGATGAAACTTACACAGCATCCTTGTCAAATAGTGCCATTGTGCAGGAGCTATTTAACATTTTGATCAGAATGATATTTGGGGTTTCCCATAGAAAAACATGGACTTTGTCATTGACCTAAGGGGACACCCATCTCTTATGTGCAACTCCTCCTACACCACTGAATGGAATTTGATGAAACTTACACAGAATCCTTGTCACATGGTGCCATTGTGCAGGAGATATTTAACATTTTGATCGGAATGATATTTGGGGTTTCCCATAGAAAAACATGGACTTTCAGTTTGTCATTGACCTAATTATAAGGGGATACCCATCTCTTATGTGCAACTCCTCCTACACCCATGAATGGAATTTGATGAAACTTACACAGAATCCTTGTCACATAGTGCCATTGTGCAGGAGATATTTAGCATTTTGATCAGAATAATATTTGGGGTTTCCCATAGAAAAACATGGACTTTGTCATTGACCTAAGGGGATACCCATCTCTTATGTGCAACTCCTCCTAAACCACTGAATGGAGTTTGATGAAACTTACACAGAATCCTTGTCACATACATGTAGTGCCATTGTGCAGGAGCTATTTAATATTTTGATCGGAATGATATTTGGGGTTTCCCATAGAAAAACATGGACTTTGTCATTGACCTAAGTGGATACCCATCTCTTATGTGCAACTCCTCCTACACCACTGAATGAAATTTGATGAAACTTACATAGAACCCTTGTCACATAGTGCCATTGTGCAGGACATATTTAGCATTTATCGGAGTGAAATTTGGGGTTTCCCACAGAAAAAAATGGACATTCTTTGAGGTGGGGGAGGGATGGGGGTTCCCATGTTTTATCTGCAACTCTTCCTACACTAGATTAAGTTTCAAGTTCATAAGTAAGAACACATGCATTTTTGAAGAAATCATGAAGCGGGGGATATCAATGGTGAGCATTGCTCACAGTTTTTTTTACTCTAGTTCTATGTAGCTGTGTTGGTTGTAAAGTGTGGAGCAAGTGAAAGATTTAATTTTAATTAGATTTACAAAGTCTGAACTGAAAATTGGGGAATCTCATGGTTGCAAAGGGGTAAAGAAATCTGCAAATCTGCAAACAGGAAACCAGTGTTGGAACTGCTATTGGTTACCAAGTAGTTGTTAAGTCAGGCCATCAATGCAATTTTATCAAGGTGAAGGTAATCTCAAGTTAGGGACTTTTAACTAACAATTGTATGTACACAGGTAATATCTTAAGGGAATGTTTGATTATCATGGGATATGAAGTCTGTAATTAGGCATCCTTTAATTACCAAATGATGGGCAAACTTAGGTAGTTTAAAGTTAAGAAAGATGATTCTTTCAAGGATTGGGTAATCTCAAGCTTTGGAAGCTTTTGATAATGAAAGGGTCGGGAAGTTTCTATGAGTAGGTGTTCCAGTGTTGGTGAACATCCTAGTTAGGGAATTCTTTAACTATCTCATACTTTGTTATAAGAACCTTTAATTTTCAATGGTAGGTAATCCTAAAATAGGGAGAGCTTTGACTACCAATTCCAATTAGTAGGTAATCTAAAATTTGACTATGAAGTAGTTAATTCAAAGATAAGGGAAATTTTATTATCAAGGGTCAGCTATGCCTAATCCATCATTAGTAAATCAAGAGCTTATGCTTGAATGTATGTTTTGTTTTTGTTTTCTCAGACCAACACAAATTTTAAAAATATGTGGCATAATAATAAAATTCAATTTATTAGATAGCACACATTTTCTGTGCATTGAAGACCATATTTAATTGTTTTCTGATACATTTTGTGCTCTAGAATTCAAGAACCAGGAGGTACATTAAATTAATTGGATAGGTAAAATTTTTAATAATAGACATGTACATGTATGATAAACTTGTAATTTGTTAAAAATTAAATTACTGTTTGTTAAACAGAATATAGTAATTATTGAAATATGCTATCAAATCAGTGTTATGGCTAATGATTAAAATAGACTACATCAAGTCAAATCTGAGTTGGAAACCTTGAAATGCATTTTTTTCTTTGTTGTTTTTTGTAGACTTGGCATATGATGTACTAGAGCTGGGAGCTGGAACTGGTAAATTTACAGAGAAATTTACAGCATGTATATCCCAAGTAAGACTCCTATATTGGACTATCATCACTTTACATCAGGGTTCAGTTTTATAAATTAATCATGAGGGTGCATGCTCAGTACAAATGTACTTGTTAATTTCTGTGATAAAGAGCAAGGAAAAAAGAACCATTTATTTGCCAGACACAGTTAATGGTAATGACTGTGTCCCAATTAACATAATGCTTATCAGTGTAATATTTTGGCTTCTTTCTTTTCATATTAAAACAAAAAGATGTTTTGTTCTGTGAAATGTCTCTTATGAAGCAGGAAAGCCCAAATCAATGTCAATTCAAAACCTACTCCTAATATTTTGTATGGCAAATAACTCTAACCTCAACTCTCAAGGATGGCCAGTTTTCTTGTTGAAGGTCCAAGGTCTTCGCTGGGTACTCTGTTTTCCTCCCGTAATTAAACCTAGACACCATGATATAGCACAAAAATTGCTGAAAGTAGCATTTAACCTCAGTCAAACGAACCTGTCACGAACTTCTTTAGGTTTCTCATGATACCAACTCCATAATTCATTTTTCTTTTTTACTTCAGGATGTGAAATATTTAGCTACAGAACCATCAGAAGCATTCTTACACACATTGCGAAGTAAAGTACCAAGTTTTGTGGAATGTGTTGCTTGTACTGCAAATGCTTTACCACTACCCAACAACTCTGTTAAGGTCTGTATACCTCATGTCATATTAAAAACTTGGCTGAACAGTAAAGTCACACAAATAAATTGCTGAATCTTGCTATAATAAACAAATGCACTTTTCTGGTACCCTTGTCATCACTTCCAACAATATATACTCTTCTGTACTGGTTCTCAAAATGTTCTCAAATATTTTGTTGGTGACATCATGTTTTAGTAAATTATTCTGCAAAATTTTTTTCAGACATCTACTAGAAATGATGGTTCTGGAATATTCCAAATGTAGATTAATGTTGGGATGTTGGGAGTGTTATTCTTAAAGTCCTTATCCTTTATGTATCTAAATATATCTTAATAAACATAATTCATTTAGACAGGTGTATCAAGTAAACTATTTCTAAGAATCATGCAGGCAGTGATTCATGGTTGGAAAGAAACTCATTAATGTTTGAATATGGCTCTGTATTTTTATGTTTATTCACAGTTCACCATCTTTCTTATTGACATTAAAAATGCAACATTTACCATAGCTACTGTACCCAGATCTTAAGTTTAAATGAATTGATTTGTTTTCTATTACAGTTAGTCATAGCTGCTCAGTGTTTTCATTGGTTTGCTAATTATGAGAGTTTACAGGAATTATATAGAGTCTTGGTGCCTGGCGGGAGATTTGGTGGGTTTAATTATAGCATTGTGGGAAGTCGTAGTTAATGAAGACATGGGCACATTATATATAACTATTTAAACCATTTCCATCAGTTTAAACCAGGATGTTTACACATCAGTATTCCATGCTTCTTTACTTTTATCCAATGATCCCATAGTACTTATGTAAGATTCTGTGTCTTTAATTTTAAATCGTAGTAAATTTGCAAAATAACATACAAATTCTTCCAACCCCAATTTTACATGTATGGTCACATAGTAAATGGAATTTTTTGTTTATGACATCATTATTTTTGTTTACGACATTATTATTTTAAACCAATCAACAGATGAGACCGACATATTCACTGGTGATGAGAATTATTTTTTCCACACTGGTCAAGCTGTTTGAATATTGCCTAAAATTAGAGAAATGACTATACCTGTACACTTGATTGTCTTTTTTATGTCTTCTACATTACACATTGTACTGGTATATCATTTTAATTTATAATTATTTATAGCAGCAAACACTGTTTGATGTTTGTTTGTTTGAATGGTGTTTAATGCCACTTTCGGCAATTTTTCCACTATTTCATGGTGTCCAAATTTTATTTGGGGGGAGGAAGTCAGAGTACTCAGAGGGAGAAAACAACCGACCTTCAGTAGGAGGAGCTCGAATAAAGAATACCAGTGCTTTGTGTTCTGTTACAGGATAAAAGCTTAAAGCGTTGGTGTGTCAGCTAACTTTTTTAACAATTTGTTTCAGTCTGGTCTGGATTCTAAAAACAAACTTTTGTTATATATCAGGTTTAAGTTTGTTTCAGCCACCATAGGAACATTAATATTCTAAGGCTAAAAACAAGGATTTAAAACTCGAATTTGTGAAGATTTTGGGGGGGGGGGGGGGGGGGGAATCATGTAAAGTGAAATAGTCTAAAGGCAAAGATAATCATGAGTTTACTTAGGAAAGTGTATCAGGTGATATTAGTGATGAGACATTCCAAGTGAACAATTAATTAAAAAAATACAAAAAATTTATATAATTTCTTAAACTGCAAACACAAATATTTTCAAAACTTGTTTTAGTTATGTTATGGAACAATAAAGATTGGACTGTTCCCTGGGTAAAATCAATAGAAGACATCCTAACGCAGTATTACGAAGAAGACACACCCAGAGCTGTGACCTATAAATGGAAGCAAGTGATAGAGAGTTTCCCAGGATTCACCTTGAAAGGGCATTACATGTTACCAGGGATAGAAATGAAGGTATACCTTAGTCTAAAATATTTGTATGAATCCCACAATTAGAGCTGTTCCATTAAAACATAGATTGGACTTAATAAATGCACTTTCCAATCACTTTGATGTTAATGTTTCAAAAGTATTTTGGCCTATTGCAATAAAATAAAAATGACTACAGTAGGTGGTTTTCCTATTTTTGAAGTGCCTTTCCAGGGTGAAATATGTGTTTATATGGAACATTTCTGAAGAAAAAAAATCATGTTCAGTTTTTTTTCAGTCTAGTTAAATTAAATTTTTCAATTGCATTGCTTTGCCATTTTTGTTATTGTAGCTACATGTACTTAACATGCAGCAACAATAACAAGTGAAAGATTTAATTTTAATTAGATTTATCTTTTACTAAATTGTAATTGCTATAACAAGGGTTACTGTTGTAAGGGAGATAACTCAATTTAGGTTAACATCAAACTGGTACATTGATTTAAATCATTGTTCAAATCCTATTTGAAAGTACCAATGAGCATGTTTAATTACATTAAATAGGGCTGATGAAAACTAAATAATTTTTGCAAAATAAATACAGGCTTTGTTCAGTTAGTATTAGAAAACTAGAAACCAAGGCATGTTGAGCTTTCTTCATTTTTACCACTACCAGTATTAGCTGTCTGTTAATTTTTCCCCGAAACTAAAACCAAAAATAAATGAAAATAACAATATTTAAAGTCAAGTAGTATGAATGATGCAATTATGAAAAAAATTATACAATTTTTGTAATAATCTGATAAAAAACTGACTAAATACTTAGTAAATCACAGGTAAATGACATCATTGTGTCAAATAGAAATTGACATTGAAATGTACAACGTACTCAGTTACAAACTGAAGGAACTGGTGTCTTTGACAAGTCAGTGTTTGTGGTTAATTTATTGTTTTTAACAGTTATGATTTTTGGCTGTACAATTTACTTTGTAATACTGAGTAACCAGATTAATAAACACATGTAATTGGCAAAATGTATCTTCTTGTTGAAACAAGTAGACTTGACAAACTGCAACGAAATCATCCCACTATGTTTAGTTACTGAGATCCTACTAATCATAATGCAATCGGCTGTACATTATACATATTGACTTGTGAGATCAACTTGGGTGAGAATTATACACAGGAAGTAAAATAGTATAAAATGTAAACTATGTAAATCACATGCTGTAAGCACATTGGATGGGTGAGTATTATACATTATTGCCAACTATACACAGCAAATTATGGTAAGGTAGAATGACTGCATTGATTATGGTAAGGTAGAATGATTGCATTGATTGTGGTAAAACTGTGAGGTTAACCCAACTCTTGATTTATTGTTTCCAGGGCGATAGAGATTTTATTGTAGGACATTTTTCGTCAATAAGTGTAATAGCTAGCTTGTCAGAGGAAGAAAAACAAGAAGCTCTGGCTAAATTCCACAATGTTTTAGATAGCAGTGAACTTACACAACATTTATTAGAGATACAGATACCATTCCATACGGAAATTTATGATGTAGAAAAAACGGTATGATGACAGATGTTAGTTGTCTTGTTGTATTCTTTTTGTTAAATTGATAGGAATATATTCACATGCTTTATTTTAGTGTATTGGTCTTATTATTTATTAAGTTTATAATATTCAGATTAGTTTATTATAATTCAGAATATAGTCAGGGGAATACTTTGTGTGACAATCAAATGCTTTGTATCGTTTTATTTTGTTGTGATTTTAAAATACAACTGACTCCTGTTTTGTGAATTTTGACGTAATTTAACGAATTAGTAAAAAAGCTAGCGAAAATCAGTAATACTTTTAGAGTTGAAGAATATAAAGTTAATTTGAGATCATAAATTTTTTAAGGGTAGTATTTTGGTGGTTTCAGGGGGTTACTGTACAGAGAATGTGGGCACAAGGTGAGACAACCACCTAGCCTGAATGATTTTTCCCACTTGGGCAATGGGTGGGCAAAACATCAAGCTTTCTTAACCTGCCCCACCTGGGCACATCTAGCTTGTATAACCTGGTCCAACCTTTGAAGTGGACATGCTTTTTCTTGTGTTATTTCATGAGGCTGTTTCATTTATTAAAAATCATTTATAGTCACTGTTTTTACCGAATACAAGGTTAGTTAGTGTAAAGGGGAAATAGGTTGGCAGCCTACTGCGAAGAGGTAGAAAAACCAACATCTACCCATTTAAGCTGTAGTGCACAGTAGCAAAATACTACTAATATCCAATCGACTTACATGCATATTAATGTAGTAGGAATCGACAATACACAGAATTTAATATGCTAAAGAATCATAGTTCCTTATAGTATTTGGAACACTGAAACTTACACTTGATATGAACTCAACATAACAAGAGTTTGTTGTATTTTTACAGTGTTGTTATTCCTGTAAGTTTCTGTTATTTTATAAGTATTCATTCTCTGTCAATGATTATTGTATTCCCTACATAAAATCCAACACCCACCCCAGTTTCTGCCCAAAACATTTCTGCAGTATCAATCAACTCCACTAACCTGCAATAAAATTTACTGTACTTTCAAGACACAAAAAATGTCTCTGCAATTTAAAAACTGCTTGAAAATCAGTTTTTTTTCTACCATGAATCACAATATCTACAAAGTCTACCATATTCTTAAGAACACTTCTACTTATGATCAGTCTTTTAAATATGAAATCTCCCAATGTGATCACTATGGCAACTACAGTTAATTTGTAATGTCAGTATTTTAGTTTCATTTGAGTTAGTTTGGTTGAAGTTTGTCATTTCTTGAAAAATGCTAGTATTCAATCTATTTTGAGGTATATATTAAAATAACAGTAAATTTAAAACAAGCACGAAAGACTATTAAAGTGTTAAAAATAGAATTGTCTGTCCACTACAGTTTATGAAAATGTGTTTGCTATTTATTTATATTAACTCAATTCGTCTAATTTGGCTTTAAGTATAATTTGGCATAAAAACAAAAAAATGTCCATGAAAACCAAAATGTCTTCAATTTTACATTGTTCAATTTTCATTGCTGCAATAAATAAAACTAAACATATGTTTTCTTCCATCAAAGATTTTTTCTGTCTTCCCTATAATATGAAATTGTTTTATTGTGCATGCATGGTTGTCTCTCTGGTGCTTGGTTGTCAGCATTTTCTGTTTGTTCTTACCCATACTTTTTTCAACCCTGCCCATTGGAATGTACCCTACAATAAGAAAAATATATCTATTTATTGTCAATTAAGCTTTGAATATATTTAATAAGTGTGTTTTATTCTTTGTAAGTAGTATGTAGTACCATTTTTGTGTATAAATGTATGATTATGATGAAATATTTGCAGTTAATTTTATCATAAGTAGGAATAAAATGGGCATTAGGATAAATGTATTTGTGGTAAACACACCATTTTGCCTTTGGTATAGAAAGGCATAAGCCTGATTTAATATCTTGATATTTGAATAGCTGGTGAGCAAGTAATTCTGTAGGTAATTTACATTGTAACATTTATTGGAATAGAAGGAGCCTTATGTGTCATCTGCTTCCTGTGTTTCATTTCAGTGTTGGCTTTTTGGTCAATATTTACTGTCGTCTTAAATGAATTGCCATTGTATAATGTTATGAAATGAATTGCTATGTATATATTTAAATGTAAAGAAATCAGGCGGTGTTATGTATGAATGGAAATTAAAGAAGATAAGATCTTGTCCCGTCCAATGCCATCACAACTTCACACTACTGGCAGTGACTGTGTTATGTATTAATATTGATATTTTGAAATGGTTAACCCTGCTATTAATAGTACAGATATAATGACTTGTTCTCTGCATTCACCTGTTTCTAAGATTACTAACAATTGAAAATAATGTACTTAAGTATTTCATTGCAAAAGCAGCTAAGATTTAAACTGTAGTCTCAAGAGTTATATAATACTTTTGCATATTTTGCTAGTTATGCAAGTTATTTTTCTGGACAGGAAATAAATTATAAATCTTCTGATCCTTCTCTGATACCACCATTTCAGTTGGTACCATCTGGATATGGAGGGTTGTTGGATGGTTTATCATCACAATGAATTATACTCAAGAGCACCAAGATAGCACGCATTAATTACTAAAATATTTCAACAAAACATTTACTATTAAAACTGAAGTCTTATGGAGTGGAGTTCAATATATTGTGGGTGTACTTGAAAATATCTATATATTTATTTTTCATTTTGACAAATAAGAAAATTGGGACTCTTTTGCTCAAAATCAAAGAAAATCTTCATTGAAACTTCAAGGACAATTGAAACAAATTTGGCATGCATATTCTTTTAGTGTTTCTGATTGAAATTTGTATCTTATAGCCCTGATGTCTGTCCCTGTCAACTACATAACTAAAAATATACATTTATCTCACCTCGCATCATTTTTCACCAAATGGGCTCAAATTGAAATGTGAGCTCCCTTGCCATTTAGGGAACTTTCTTGTAATTTACAATGTTTGAACAGACGTAAATTATAAGTATTTTACTTATTTCTTTTATATACTAATCTTTGACAGACACATGAGATTATATTGTCTTACACAAATCTATAACTAACCTACAAATCTTGCAATTTTTCTGATTTAATGACTCTTCTAGCTTGCATGGAAAGTGTTAAAAGTAATTTGTCTACAGAAAGCAAAGTTGTATACGCAAATAAGAAACTGAATGAAAAGTGTGTTTTTATTTCTTATTGTTGAACATTGTTATTGTTATGGATTGAGTTCTGAATGAAAATGTATTAAGTGGTATTATTACTGTATTATGTTGAATATCAATTTATTGTTTGCCATTGATAAAGTTGACTTAATAATGTTTTATTTATTTAGAAATACAACTTGCATACAGATTTTGTTATTAATTTTTTTTTATCATATTCGCCCATAGCATATTTTCAAGCATTCTGATGTTAAGAAATTGATGCCTAAATCACGTGGTCAGGTCTAGAAAAACACACACAAAAGACACAATATAAATATAAATGGTACCTATCAGAACAGGTCACACCAAACACAAATAATTGACACAGTGTTTGAGGATTTTTATACCTGGCAGTATCAAACCAAATAAAATTGAGACATACATTGTATATTATTCAAGAAAATTTATGTAATTTTACTCTAGCAAAGATATTTTAGTTTATTATCTACATGTGAATATGCAGTGATGTCACAATAAATCGTTACAACTAGTCCACACAAGCAGCCGTCAGTCATTATCAAACATATTATCATCCGTAAGAACATACTATTGCCATGAAAAATCTGCCAATTGTTCCTGGTACACAATACATGTAATAACTGTTCATGGGCTATATATTGTAACCAGTTGCTGGTTTGAGGTTAACTGTCCACTCGAAACGCACTCTGCGTTCTTTGATTGATTGCTTATCTCCAGGTAGCTACAATAATGTAGCTCCTTTTTTTTATTACTATGGACGGAGCTACAAAGAGGTCCCATTACTCGTAATGGAGCAAAAACACTTTTGGGATTTACACATATTTCCGCTATTTAACCTTTGTCTTTATTAAATAAATATGTTTTCTTTCCTCCGCCGTTCATCTGATATGTCTACAATGTCTAATTAAATAATTTTTAACACTTTTTCGTAATCGTGTCATTGTTGACATAATTAAAATTGTGGAGTGTAGAATTTCGGAATCGTATCGGTAAAATTTGCAATAAGGGGACATAATCATAATGCAAATGAATGCAGCTGAAATCATCCGGAATTTCATTTTTTACCAAATCGATTCCGATATTATCGAAATTATGCACTTCCGGAATTCATATTTTTGTCAACAATGCCATGATTATGAATAAAGTGATAAAACTAACGAATACGTTGTTGTGGAAATATCAGTTAAACTGCAAATACATAAAAAAGTATGTAGCAAACCAGGGAAACAGTTAAATTGCTTATAAAATGCATAAAACCCCCGGGTGTGAATCACTCCCGGGCTGCTCCATTACGAGTAATGGGACCGCTTTGTAGCTCCGTCCATAAAAATTTTTTTTTAAAAAGGAGCTACATTATTGTAGCTAATCTCCAGGAAGGAGTAATTTCAGCTATAGTCAGGACGACGACATGTTCTCCAACAATAAATCGACCGGAAAAGGAATTGGGACGTCAGGAACACAGTTAAGACTGCAACCGGAAAAGTATGGTACGGAGTAATGTGTAGTTCGGAGAATTTAGCCGTTTGTAAGGTCTTTTGTTAAAGAGCCGAAAACGTTACCCACTACGTTTTGCGGTCACACTTCTGGTATTGTTATCTGAATATCCTCTCTAAATGAAAGGATTTCTCGTATCCGCCACATGGGGACGCACAGGGCAGCTCTATGTGTAGCACGGGGTGTCCTACTTTGGTCCCAGTGCATTTTTTCAACAACCATCTGTTTGTCCTATCCTAGCTAAGGAATATGCGTCAATTAATTATTGAATAAAATAATTAAAGTAGTTCTTGAAGTTGTTGCTTCTAAAAATTGAGAGGCCTCGGTGGCCGAGTGGTAAAAAGGGATAGGACCATCATGATTTAGATTTAAATTATAGAAAATATTACTGTATCCAATCATCATTAGTAATAAAAGTAAAACAATTAAATTATATAAATTTCATGTATATTATATTTGTCTAGTACTTCTACTCTTTCTTTCTGTCATCCATTCTGTTATAGAAATGTTATGAAACTAATAAGTAGGGTCCCCATTTTTTCCGTAACTAAAATGAATGCCTGAATTTCTGGATAAAATGGGTCCACTAGTTATATCATTACGGATCAATACAGTGATTGGTTTACTATAGACTACAAATACAAAAGTGATCGAATGCTTGTTATTGCTTTAACACACTTTACTCATTACAGTAGTGGGCAATTAAAAAAAAAGTCTAGTGGAGTTATTTAGCAATTCTTAGTCCATTCACTACCAAAATGATCAAGTGATATTAATGAAACACTTTGTAAAATCACCGTGGTTTATATGGGCTTAACATGCTTAAGATGAGATATGGATATATTTAGATTATTCACTGCTACCCAATGATAAATTTTTCAATGAAAATAGCTACTACCTTTTCATATATTTTGGAGAGGTAAAAAAGTGACCCATTCGGGCCGCACATCCGTATAACCTTATATATACCAAGTTACCCCCCCCCCCCCCGCGTGGTGAAAACATATCTTATCATTTCAGTAATACCTAATATTAAATACTAAAGCTCCAGCGATACAGAATCTAACTTAAATGAAACAAGGCATCAGTGACTCGTATTCCATTGCACTCTCACTGTATTCCTAAGATTCGAGAAATAAACACATTCAGAAATAACAAAATTATAAAGAATGAAAAGTAGCAAATTAATAATGTTATCAGTCGCTTGTCAGCTAGTTAACTTATTCTTCTTAGTGAAAGACTTAAATTGTTTAATATATACACCTCGCCATAAATTAAGCAACACCTACAATTTTTTATTATAACTTCAAAAATCTGAATGAATATTAACTTTGTGTTATTTATGTTCTAAAGCCATCATTCGAGCACGCGGGAAAGTTACTTTAATTGACTCCTCAGGTAAATCTTTAAATAGCAAAACCAGTTTGTCATACGGTAGTCGAGCACGCCTAAAAGCCTTGTTTTCCTTAACGATTTAGTGTTCATCTCCAGGTCTTTTTCGACTTCAACCTTACATTTTTACAATGCCTAGACGGAAATTAAGTGAAGCTGAGAAGTGGCAGAGCGTAATAGTGGACAGAGCTTGCGTCAGATAGCACAACACTGTGGCATTCACTTTAGATGACGGAACTTTCCAGGAACATCCAAGGTCAGGCCGACCACCAAAAACATCTGAAAGGGAGGATAGAGCACTCGTTCGTGTAGCCAAACGCTAACTGTTTAACACTGCAAGATATCTTCGTGACGATTGGAATCTTGCAACCAGAGTCGCCGTTCGAACAGTTAACAAGCGCCTAAACAATGCAAGGTTGAGAGTTCGTCGTCCCTTGAAACGTCCACTGTTGACACAGAGACATCGCCAAGCACGTTTAGAGTGGGCACGATATCACCGCCATTGGAATATTCGAAGCTGGCGACGAATACACTTGACCGACGAAAGCAGATTCCTTCTTCGTCATATTGATGGGTGCATGCGCGTTTGGAGACAACGAGGCACTGCTTACAACCAGAACAACATCCTAGGCACTACAGCGTTTGGCAGTGGTGGTGTTACAGTGTGGGGAGGCTTTTCATACGACTGTAAACTGAATCTGTATGTGGTTGATGGGACAATGACAGGGCAGAAATATCGAAATGACGTCATTAAAGTTATTATTGTGCCACATTTTGACAATCACTTACTTGGTAACAGACCCATCTTTATGGATGACAACGCAAGACCTCACCGAGCTGCAATTGTACGTGATGTTATCGAAAGGGAAGCTATTGGGCATCTTCCATGGCCATCTATGTCACCCGATATGAATCCAATTGAACATTTGTGGGATATCATTGGCCGTAAAATCAATAACAGAGCACCTGCTTGTCAAAATGTCCAAGAACTACGTGTTGCCATTCAAAATGAATGGCAGAATTTACCACATGCTACACTTCGTCGTTTAGTCAACAGCATGAGGAGGAGAGTTAATGAACTGTACCCGAAGCGTGGTGGTTACACGACTTACTGAGTATTTTTGCGTTTAACACATTTCAAAGTGACTTTTCTTTCCCTGAACGTTGACCTGTGATGATGTGTTTACTTTAAGTTCATGAAATTGAAGTATGCAGTCAAGCATATTTTTTGACTAATGAAAGTTATATTTGCAGTGTTTTTTGATATCTTTGCTTTTAACATTTTTTCATCAAACAATAAGTAAAGCGACTGTAAACATGTTGTTTGTATGTTTCATTTGTCATTAATGTTCAATAAATTATTTCTTTAAAAAATATTAAAATATATAAAATCTTACATGAATCCCTGGAAAATAATAGGGTGTTGCTTAACTTATGGCGAGTTGTATATTTAAGCACCTTCGAATACATGAAATAAAAAATTCCAGGGTTTCCGAGTCTCTGTTCGTTTCTCGTCACTAGAAAACAAATGTGAACCCATAAATCCTTATAATTGATAGGATATGAAGCTATTATTCTATGAAAAGACTATTTGATTTTGCGTTCGCATGGTAAATTGAATGAGGTAAAAAAAATCGTGCTAATACCAATTATGCTACTAGTTCCAAAAATATTTGTTCGCTTTATGTTATCATTTGTTATGTTAGCTGGGATTTTCAGATGATGTCAAAGAGCGGAGGGCGGGTCACGTGGGCGGGTAAATATAACTTTATTTACATATCTTTTATACAAACAATAATTAAATATAAAATATAGTATAAATTATAAACATGTTAAAGCATAATTGTGGATGACACAATTAACATCGATTGAAATTTAATGAGTAAGAATTGAAACAGTTGCAGTCGCTATATTGGATTTCACATGCTGGATTGACAAGACACGGGGGGTGGGGGGTCACTAAGGATACTTTTAGGTACAGGTGTGCGGACGGACATTTGAAAACCCACCCTATTCATATATTTTCGGACACTATAAAACAGGATCTAATCGTATATTGAATGATTAAATCAGACCTATTCATATATTTATTACTGCACATCCCCATTGACAAAATAGTACGTTTACTACCAAATTGATAAATTGATGTTAATGGAACACTTTGTTTGTAAAATCACCGTGGTTTACATAGGCTTAACATGTTTAAGATGAGAATTGAGGCATGGAATATATTTAGATAATTTACAACTACCCAATGATATATTTTTCAATGAAAAAAGCTACCTATTCATATATTTTGGAGAGCTAAAAAAGTGACCGCACATCCGTATTACCCTATATATACCAAGTTACCCCCCCCCCCCCCCCCCCCCCCCCCCCGTGTGACAAGCCTGTTTTAAAAAAACCCAACTGAACCTCAACTTACGGAATCTATTTTTAGATTAACTATAAGGTAAAAGTCGCATCCATTTTTGTCATCAGATTTATTTCTCAAAAGGTAGGTGGATTCTTAGCGACTGTTTAAAAATGAAAGGCGATACTGTAAAAAGAAGATATTTTTTGGACATAAAAATTAAATGCTTTTCAATTACAGAGTTTTCCTATAAATATTGTTGTATATAATATCTGTCAAAGCTATTATATAAAGGTATCAGATTTAACAACAGTTGTTATTGAACACCAGATTTACTGTAAACAAAATAGTGCACAGTAATATCAAATACGTCTTTGCAAGCCTCTAACACAGGAATTTGACCACATATCATATGAGCGAAATATGACAAGAAAATGAAAAAATATTTTTCGCGAAGTAACTTGCCGAAATATGGTTCGAAATCGAAAAAAAAAAGGTCGCGAACGAAAAGCGCTTCGCGACGATGTGTTTTTCGTTTTCTCGCCATATTTCGCCTCAAATGATATGGGGTCAAATTCCTCTGTCTAACATTGAGTCACGAAACACTGATTACAAAGGGGCTGCATGATTCGTTAGTCTTGGACATGTTCCGGATGTTTGTTTGTTTGTTTAATGATGTTTAACGCCACTTTCAGCAATTTTTCAGCTATCTCATGGCGTCCAGTTTTTACTGGGGGAAGAAGCCGCAGTACCCGGAGAGAACCCACGACCTTCGGTAGGAAAACTGGCAATCCTTGTCAATTAAGATTGGAGTCGAGTACACCCTGACCGCAGTGAGACTCGAACCCGCAACCTCAGTGTTGACAGACCACGCGATTATCAGTAGACGAACTACCTTAACCACTCGGCCACCGAGGCCCCTTGTTCCGGATGAATTTTGGCACACATCGATAATCGTTTGGTTATGGACATGTTCCGGAAAGGAATTAGTTTATTCAATGATCTGCTTCTTTGGGCTTGAGAAAAACTGTGGTATGTAATGAAAACTCAAAAAACCTGACTCCTGAAGGTGAATAAAGCGGCCAAGATTCATCAACATATTGAAATTAAAACGTACATCCCTACCCCAACAGCTTCAGTCTTAGTATCTTCGCATTGTCTAGAAAATCCATGTTATTTAAATAGGCTCTGTGGCGTTTATTAGTTGGGACACACACAATAAACTGGAGTAGCAAGCATATTATAATAATATGTTTGAGAGTGAGCTACAATAATGTAGCTCCTAAATAAATTTTACTGGGCAGACTTACAATGCGTTTCTTGAAACGAACAGTCAAGGTTAGATTTATTTGCAGTATATTAAAACAAATAGAAAAGGTGAAAGATTTAATTAGATTGACCCGGTCGATAAAATATATAATTAAAACATGGTGATGAGGTCGAAGTCCGAGGTTAATGTTCTCATTCTTGGTTGGTGCGATAAAATCATGGATCGACTGAATAACCATGCTACAATTGCTTAATTATTTTTCCAACTTTCCAACTTTAAAAGTTTTACTGCCGTCATAATCGTTTTTTTCGTATTTGTCTTAGATATTTGTCTTAATGCACATTTTTCTGGTGATCACGACTGAAAATAAAAACGAAAAAAAAGTATTGTTTCTTCATGTATGTGTTTAACATTATTCAGAAAAACAGTTCAGCAAAGATAAAGTACAAAGAAAAATAGGCAGTATCAAATACATTGTTGCAAGAAGAGGTAATTATTATTTCAAAATCCATTCAACAGAAATCAAAGCACATGGTAAATAATAGCAAATTTCTTAAAAAAATACTGCTATGGCGCTGAAATTTGTGGGAGTACTACTGGACAAGTGTATCGAATAACACAGGTTTCTTTTTGATTCCAAGTCTATATATATATACCAACCCAATTTTCTTCTCACAAGTCATCGCATCAAGTTTATTTGCTGTAGGTTAAAGAATGGAAGAATTTAGTATGTCGTCAGAAGATGTGGCAAGAAGGGACAACATATTTCCACAGTGAAAAACTCTCGGAGGCATTTATACAAAAAGTCGATAAATTGATTAACGGTCAAAGAAAAGCAAAAGTTTTTGTTCCTCTTTGTGGGATGGCGGTGGAAATGAAATGGCTGTGGCATAATGGCCATGAAATTGTAGGAGTGGAGTGCAGCGAAGTAGCTCTAAAGCAATTCTTCGAGGAAAACAAGATCGACTATAACGTTGAAGTTGTTCCGGAAATAAAAGGAAAACGTTACAAAAGCAAGGAAGGCAATATTCGTCTGTACTGTTGTAATTTTTATGACTTCACGCCATCAGTAGAACATGATTTTGGTGCAGTGTGGGATTGTGGCGCTTTAAATGCAATAAATATTGAAGACCAAGAAAAATATATTAACATTCTGAAATCCATCATGTCTGAACATTGTGTTAATGTCACGGTAATTGATGATCCCGAAGAGTGGGAAATAACTGTTACATTTGAAAAAATGAAATACCTTTTTAATGACGGATTTAAAATGGAGTGTTCTGATTACATCCAAGCCAACGACGAACTGAAATCGCTTGGTATTAAAGGTCAACATATTTATGTTATATCCAAACTATAGAAGTCTCAAGTTACTGGTGTAAAAATATGCTCGTGGACCAATGTTTTAATTTTAATTAACCCAACGGTATAGTAACAGAAAACACATATCATTCTGTGATGTATTGGTTTGGTCTTGGTATTATATTATATATGACCGAATGCTTTTATTATTGTTTTTATTTACTTGTAATTTGATCCCACTTTTTACATATTCCCGGGCCTTTTGTTTGTTTTTAGAAATACTGTGAAATGAAACCTAGAATATTACAATTGTGTTCAAAGAATTATTCTCTTAACAATATCTGTTTAAATAGAAATTAAATGTGTAAAATTCCTTAAATAAAACGGAAATGGGTTTACATATTTATGTTATATCCAAACCATAGAAGTCTCAAGTTACTGGTGTAAAAATATGCTCGTGGACCAATGTTTTAATTTTAATTAACCCAACGGTAAAGTAACAGAAAACACATATCATTCTGTGATGTATTGGTTTGGTCTTGGTATTATATTATATATGACCGAAATAATGCTTTTATTATTGTTTTTATTTACTTGTAATTTGATCCCACTTTTTACATATTCCCGGGCCTTTTGTTTGGTTTTAGAAATACTGTGAAATGAAACATAGAATATTACAATTGTGTTCAAAGAAATATTCTCTTAACACTATCTGTTTAAATAGAAATTAAATGTGTAAAATTCCTTAAATAAAACGGAAATGGGTTTAATTAATAGTGATAAATCTTGGCAGATTTCGAAATTTATTATTTCAATGGTCACAACTGCATATGCAACAACATCAATACGATTCTAATGCTGAATACCCACACTGATTTTGAAAGATGACATATCTGTTTTAATCTGCTTAAGTTTCCAGTAAACAAGACTTTCGTGCAATCTACGAGTACTATTTAGCATATTATCTGTTTATTCCCAGCATATGTGTTGTAATCAGTAGAGAAATACTGTAGTTTTGATACAAAAGCATCAGAAACCTAAAACTTTAGTTTCTACAGTATTTGCTAAATCAGCTTATCGTTGTATACAAAACAGAGAAATGAAATAAAACAATTGTTCATCTGGAGTTAAACATTCACTCACTTGCTATTCCTGAAATTTACGACTATATGGACACGTTATTGGTTTGTAATATTAGTTACAAATCAGTGAGGAAAAACCATTTTAATACAATATATAATATAACTACTTAGCTAATACTTCGACCGCGCATCGGTGTAAGGTCCTTTAAATCATATACATTAAACCAAAAATCTGCAAATCAAATTAAATTATTATTAAAAAGTATATTTTAAAACATCATTTCTAGTTTAAAAAAAGTTTTAATGTACAACTTAAAGTTCTGAAAATGTTAACAACAAATAATGATAATGGCACAGTATATATCTAACACTAATTATAAAGGAATTCTTGCAAAAAAAATAGTATTGCTTAATTGTTTGTATAAATGGTTAAAGTGTAATTTTAAACACTCTAAACGCACTCTCATGGAGAGCTTATGATATCCAGTTTGTTATTCTGTTAAATTTGGCAAAACTAAATCTTGATATGTTACAGAAGTGAAGCTTGTACAGGAACTTAAAGAGTGTTCTGCACATGTAATTTCTCATTTCATAAGTAAAATATTACATTGAAATCATAAAAATATTTAGTCATTTGATGTTATTTGAAAATACAAATTTTAAATAACGCGCTTTTTGAACATTTAAAGACTCATAGGCTACATTTTTTTTTCTCGAAACAACTTCTATGTCAAACTAGTGCTGTTATTCGGGAATCAAATTATTTTCAGACATTAGACTGGGCTATTAAGTCAGAATATATAAACAAATGACGAAAAAATCTAACTCGGCGAGGGAAAAAATTAAGGTGTCATAATAAGCAAGTATGAGACGAAGACAAACAACAGTTTTCGAAAACGATAAACACAAAACTAACCCCACTTAATAACGTAGTCCGAGAATCCTCTGCCGTCCAACGCTTTTTTTTTGCGTGGGACGCAAAAAAAAAGCGTTGGACGGCAGAGGATTCTCGGACTAGAAATAACGGAGTTGAACTTTGATGCTTTTGTAGGTATTTGTCATCGCTTATCCTCATATCTAATTTACAGGAGAAGGCAAAGATGTGCGGTTAATTGTTGAGCATTTGTTATATCCTTATATCGAGCTCCCGAAAAAAGGTGCGATTATAAAAATTGCAATTGAAGCTGGGAATTAGACCATGAAAGAACGTAATTTATAGAGGCACCTAGTGGACTGTCGCTAAGTAATTTTTTTATCAAAAAGTTTATGTAATGCGATAGCATACAAATACACTGTCATTGGGGCATTGTCAGATAAAACAACATCACTCTTAACACAAAAACATGCAGTTTATATATCTATTATACAACATCAGTGTCTTTGAAAATAAACTGTCGATTTTGTATTCATTTTATTCTAGTTATTATCCATGACCCGAATGCCTATTAATCATTATTTGAGAGTATCAACCGCAGTTACCGCGTTTTGTCTAAAATGCGCTTCAACACAAGCAATTAGGAGATTACATGGGCATTTCAAGTCAGTGGTCCCGGGATATCTGAAAGACCATCATATTCGCATAGCTTCTCGGTTACATGTAATTTTATACTTGAAGGAACTACCAGGCCAAGTTTAATGCTATAAGTCATCGGTCCTTATAACATCAGAGCCTTATATACAAACACGTCAATATTAACAAAATTAATTAAAAATCAAAATGAAAATAAATTTCGGAGCCGGAAAAGGACAAAACACAATCCTATAGGACAAACAAAGAAAATGTAAGATAAGCAGAATGGAAGCAACTAAATTGTAGAGGTGGTCCCGTAAGCATTTTTAGCATTACTATATTATTAATTATGTTCTTTTGGTTATCACGTACGATCTGTGACACAGGAGAAATCTTGCAGTCGGACAAATGGAGTCTCGCATGAAAACTGGCAATTCTTGTCCATTTGTCAATAAATGTTGTAGTCAAAGACACACTGTCCACAGGAAGACTCATACCCACATCCCCAGTGTTGAAAGACCACGTGATCAAAAGTAGGTCTGTGTTAAAGTCGGACAACAAACACGACAACAGCTGGCGATATAGGACGTAAAAAACTCCCCACAATCAATCAACGACAACAGTTGGGATAATTAGGGAGGATGTGATGAATGGCATGTCATCCATGTATTCACTCGTTTTCTAGAATAATTTATGATTTACTATTGGGACCTAGGTGGTTGGGTGGTTAATGTAGCAAGTCATTGTGACTGTATGCGGTTAAGATAACTAAGGTAAACGTCGCTTAATTAAAGAACCATTGACTTTAAGTTTGATGCAAGGCTACATAATGTACATAGTACATGTGACAAAATTTACATGTAGCAGTTCAACAAAGCACAAATAATAAACATAAAATTCATCAAGGAAAAGAAGAAAAATCCAATACAACTCCAGTCGTTCCTTCTCCGGAACGTTTACTACTCTTCACTCAGTAAGCGCAGATATGGGGCAAAAAAGACTACTGTTTTGGGCTTGAAAAACATAAGTATTTCATAGAGATTTAATCAATCGTCAGTTTGTGCATGTTTATAATACTTTTGCATATTACAATGTAAAGTTTAACTAATTTACTATTAAATATCAAGAAAACTTTTATATAAAAATGTCATTATAAATATAAGAATATATCGTTTACCATTTAACAAATATAGTTAATCCATTAAACAACGAAACATCGATTTGATGATTTTCCATTAATCTTATTTTTTCGTTCTGCGTATTGACATAAACACATTGCTCTTGAAGTGTGCCTTTTAAATTCACAGTCGTCCAGTTTTTCATCTTTGAAATCCTGAATGAAATCTGCCGATAAATTGACTAAGATGTCTATTGCGTTTCTCTGAAATTAATTAATAAATTAATTTATTTACTAATTACTTATTAAACATATTTCGCATTTATCATTGATTTATAAGCATAATAAATATAACTGACATGAATTTAATTAACATTTCTGCATCTTTTGCAGTGCGTAGACAGTTTTCCTGTCCAAGGTAAGTGGACTATACCACGAAGTCCGGCATCATGCCCCAAATTAACACTGGACGCTATCAAAATTGCTAAAATCCCAATCAAACAAGAAAATCCCATTCTTTAATGCACGGAACAACTTCAAATTCTATCAACTGTTATCAATTTTGGTATTGCCTTTTCTTTATCAAACGGAATAAACAACTGTTTTTACACATTAGTTAAATGCAACAATAATTAAAGCGTACCCTCTCTTACAAATTTCTGCAGAAAAACTTTTAAAAGTTTACTATAAAAAAATTGCTCAACAACGTTCCACTTTGGAGATGATAGTATTTGACCAAAATTAACAAATAAAAAATAAAATAAAAATATTGACCAATACATTGATTTATTACCTAATAGAAAGGTAAATTTCATTTTATAAGATATTTATTAATTTAACCTCTACACCTTGCAAATGTTATATTGCCTGGTTTTTCTATTGACTGGCGTTCTACAGCCCTCTGTTCTATTGCCTGCTAATCTTTTACCTTTTTCAGATTGAATGGTGAAAGGTCATAAATATTCCTAGCTTATCCGAATTCTATTCGTGACTATACTGAACAGGATGTTTAGAAAATGCATTTTTGACTTAGCTAAGATTACAAACAATAAATAAAAACGGAAGTAGGTCGCTTTCCTTTCAAAAAGAATGATATTGACATAATTGTACACAACAAGAATTCCAAGAGTACAAATAATAAGACAACAAGTGAATATATTAGCTACATACTGTGCTAGCAAAGAAATATGCACATAAATGTATATATGTTTTCGTCACTGTTGCACACCTTTGAGATAGTTGGATGTTAATATTGATGATACAATTTAAGTTGAAACTTGTCTACTTTAGCCCTTTAAGACAGTATTATAATTTACATTGAATATCTAGACAATTAGTATCATCATGGTTCTGTGTAAACTGTCAGATATATGCAAATGAATTAAAAAATAATTCACGGAGGCTGTGGTTTATTGTTTTACAACGGGTGACCATTTATGTCGTATTATTGTATCAGACATGCGACGACATAAATGGTCACCCCAGTTGTAAAACAATGATAAACCACAGCCTCAGTGAATTTTTTCTATTCTAATAAGACAATTACGGTACATTTATTTCATGTCAATGTAACACACAATATACTGCAACGGATAATTATAGCGCGTGTCGCTATTAATAAGATTAATACGTCATACACAATAGATTTTCGGTGGGAGTTAGAGTTTTGTAAATGAAACAACCCTTCAAAACACCCCCTCGCGTGTTGCTCATAAATAAATCATTTTTTACCACAGAAATGTTTTCAAATCCTTTGAAGCACGTCATATTAGAATATGGCTTAGTTAATAAAGCTGATATTTAATAGTTATTTTCCCTCGGTACTGGGAACAGCTTTGTGAGCTTTTGCCCTAGTGTGTTCTATTTTCTTCGTGCAATAGAACACTAAGCTGTTACCAGTACCTTGGGTCAAATATTCTGGTCTTATTGTGTAATTTATAACAGTGGACCCTGAGAATATACCACATGATTAAAGAAAGTGTACCTAGTATATATAATGACTAAAACATAGTTTAGACTAACTTTACATGATTTTAAATTACCCGTAACATGTTTGCATCCGTATCTTCTGATTCCATCGCGTCGTCTTGTAAAAGAGGTATGATTACCTCGTCATCTTTGTCCATATCTCGTTCTCTTGGTATATAACGCACACTTGCATTTATATCGACTTGATCCCGTGATAATGGCAGCCTTGTGAAACGTAAGGAAGAATGATGAAAATCAGTGTCCTGCAAAATAACAGAAGACTATCAGCGAAATTATATAGCATGTGCAAAAAGATTACCGAAAATGTTTTTAAAAAGGCGCCAACTGTTGAAAGGTACAAATATATTTGGAAATATGTCTGCCATGGCTTGGATAATTATATATTTGCATCATCTATATAACTTACCCTATCTTGTTGAATAAGGAATTCATCATTGTCAATCTTAGAGTTTCTCTCTTCACAATCAGTTCTGAACGTAGTCTCAGTCGTTTTTATTTCTGTGTTTTCACAGTCCGAATTGTAGCATCGCAAAACTGATTCAACATAATCCTTTAAAAGTAATAATGTAAAAGAAATATTGAAATCACTTTATTATTCTTAATGCTTAAAATAGTGCTACTGTTCTGCATTGCTGAAGATATATTAAAGTCTTGAAATTTTGTGTTTTGTATTTTTGCGAATTTTATTTAAACAGTTATTAAATTAACGTACATTTTTATTTATATATTGATTTTGCAACAAATCAACTGAGTTGAATAATTATAATAATAAATTCCCGGGAAAAGCAAACAAATGATATATATATAAGTGACAAAATGTGTTCCATACAATGACTTTCAAAGTAAAGATAAATGGTATTCAGGGAAACCGTGTCTTTTTGTATATCAAATGACGTAGATAAATATTACAACAACACTTACAATACATGGCTGGTAATTGAAGTACATAAAAACAACATGTACATGTTAAGGAATATTACAACTACAATTATTACACATCCCATTAAGCAACTTTTAAGCTATATTTTGATGAGACCAAGTTAATATATATATAAGGACAGGGCACATTATTTTCAGCTGATCATAGGGAAATCTTTTATTGCAACAGAAACCTTTGGATTTTTAGTAGACTTTAAATACCAGCACGACGTCTAACAGTCGTCCACCAACTTAGTTGCACAATAAAGCGGTTTCCAAACACAAAACCTTATATTGTGTTAACTAATCATCTATTCAACGTTGCTTCATATTGAGAAGTTTAACAAATTGGAAAAACGAATTCCAATGCTTTACCAAATTGTTCACTTGGGTGGACATCAATATCATTGAAATACAAATAGAGACGGACATTGACACAATTGTTTCAGGTGATGGATATCTTATTAATTCATTGGTTAAATTATGGTAGAGACCCCGACATGAAAGGATACTTTAATTGTTGCAGACCAATAGTGGATGTTGAACCCGGCAATCAAGTTGTTGTACATTATCTTTCTGTTTACAGCTATCAAAATATTTCTACTCCATTTTCTTTGCTGTGGATACAAAAAAAAAATATTCAACAAGCACACTTTTTACATTCACCACATTGATCCTAAATTGTAAATACAATAGTGTTGCCAGAGTAAATAAAGGCCATAACTAATGTTTACTTTGTAAGTAAACACTGTTGTCTGCCCACAGTAAATAAAGGACATAAGTAATGTTTACATTGTAAATTAAACAATGTTGTTTGCCAGAGTAAGTAAAGGCCAAAAGTAATGTTTACATTGTAAATACAAAAGAGATGTTTGCCAGAGTAAATAAAGGCCATAAGTAATGTTTACATTGTAAATACAAAAGAGATGTTTGCCAGAGTAAATAAAGGCCATAAGTAATGTTTACATTGTAAATACAAAAGAGTTGTTTGCCAGAGTAAATAAAGGCCATACGTAATGTTTACATTGTAAATACAAAAGAGTTGTTTGCCAGAGTAAGTAAAGGCCATACGTAATGTTTACATTGTAAATACAAAAGAGTTGTTTGCCAGAGTAAATAAAGGCCATACGTAATGTTTACATTGTAAATACAACAGTGTTGTTTGCCAGAGTAATAAAGGCCGTAACTAACGTTTGCATTGTAAATACAATAGTGTTGTTTGTTAGACTATTAAAGACCATTATTGATGCTTACATTGTAAATACACCAGTGTGTTTTATGTCGAAGGACAAAAATGCTAAAATAATGTTTATTTTGTAAATACAACAGTGTTGCTTGGCAGAATAATAAAGGCCATAACGAATGTTTAAATTGTAAATACAATGTGATTTTTGTCTAAACGTTATTATACTGATTATTTGTTATGTTATTCTACAACTACCGCTTCAACTATACAAATACAACCCTACGAATAAAGTAAAGCTTTATTTGTAAGTAATGACGTCAGCGTCTGGTACCCTTGTCCACACTTCTAACAATATTTAGTATTCTGTTCTGGTTTACGGCTTGTTGTCGAATACGATATTTGTTTGTGACGTCAGGCTTTCACTCGAATACGCGCCGAAAATTTAAAGTACAAATTCGGCTAGAAGTGCATTTTTTTATGTTTTCAAATAGAATAAAATGAATTTTCTGGTTGCAGAATAAAAACAATATTCATACATTGTCAGAAAATATAAAGTTTATTTGTACTCGCCGCAAAACAGGTAAGAAATGCTCGACAGAGCCTCGCATGTATATTTTCCGACAATGTACTAATATTGTATATTTATCATGCATTAAGACTTTGTTACGGATGATCTTTTCAGTGTTAAACAGGCGGAAGTTTCCTACCTAGCCATATTTTGTCAGAGGACATGATATGCATATTAATTTATCGTCTGCTCGACACCAGTGGCGGATCCAGGGGGGGGGGGGACGTAGCGGCGTACGCTTAAAAAAAAAGAAAAAAAGAGAAAAGGAGGGAAAAAACCAGCGCCAAAGGCAAAAATGTAATCCACGCTCGTCCTCTCCATAAATTTATGCATTAACGGTACTAATTCGTTTATAATGATATCTCTGTTGTATATACTGTACCAAATAAAGGTCACTGAACACTATAAAAACCTTGTTCGTGGCCTTCCTATTACGATATCCCCTTTTTACGCCCCCCTTTTGAAAATCGTGTATCCGCCCCTGGACACTGAGTAAATAAAGACCATAATAGATGTTTACATTGTAAATACAATAGTGGTGTTTGCCATAGTAAATAAAGGCCATATTTAATGTCAACATACTAAATACAATGTGTTGTTGTTCACAGTCAAAAAAGGCCATAATATATTATTACATTGTAAATACAACAGTGTTGTTTGCCAGAGTAAATAAAGGCTATAATATATGATTACATTGAAAATACAATAGTGTTGTTTTCCATAGTAATAAAGGCCATAACTGATGGGGGCCTCGGTGGCCGAGTGGTCAAGGTAGTTCGTCTACTATTGATCACGTGGTCAGTCAACACTGAGATTGCGGGTTCGATTCTCACTGCAGGCAGGGTGTGCTCGACTCCAATCTTAATTGACAATGATTGCCAGTTTTCCTACCGAAGGTCGGGGGTTCCCTACGGGTACACCGGCTTCCTCCCCCAATAAAAACTGGACGCCATGATATAGCTGAAAAATTGTAAACACTACAGTGTTGTTTGCCAGAGTGAAAAAGACCATAATTGATGTTTACATTGTAAATACATTAATGTTTTTGGCAAAATATATTTAAGGCCATAACCATAACTAATGTTTACATTGTAAGTACAAAAGTGTTGTAATAAAGAGTAAATAAAGACCACAATTAATGTTCACTATTGTAAATACAATAGTGTTGCTTGTCAGAGTAAGAAAGACCATAATTGATGTTGAAATTGTAAATACAATAATGTTTTTGACAGAATAATAAAGGCCATAACCATAACTAATAGAGTAACAAAGACCATAGCCATAACTTATGTTTGCTTTGTAAAAACAATGTTGGAATACAGAGTAAACAAAGGCAATAGCTGATGTTTACATGGTAAATACAAAAGTGTTGTTAGCCAGAGTAAATAAAGGCCATAAATGATGTTTACCTTGTAAATACAAAAGTGTTGTTTGTCAGAGTAAATAAAGGCCATAACTGATGTATACATTGTAAATACAACAGTGTTGTTTGCCAGAGTGAAAACGACCATAATTGATGTTTACATTGTAAATACAGTAATGTTTTTGGCAGAATAATTAAGGCCCTTACCATAAATAATGTTTACGTTATAAATGCCATAGTGTTGTAATGCAGAATAAAGGCCATAATTATTGTGTACCTTGTAAATACAAGTTTTGTTTGCCAGGGTAAATAAATGCTATAACTAGCGTTTACATTATAAATACAATATTGTTGTTTGTCAGAGTAAATAATGGCCATAGCTATTTTTTTCCATTGCAAATACAATAGGGTTGTTTGCCAGACTAATAAAGACCATAATTGATGTTTACATTGTAAATACAATAGTGTTGTAATACAGAGTAAATAAAAGCCCAGAACTGATGTTTACATTGTAAATACAAATGTGTTGTTTTCCTAGAGTAAATAAAGGTCATAATTGATGTTTACCTTGTAAATACAAAAGTGTTGTATGTCAGCGTAAATAAAGGCCATAACTGATGTATACATTGTAAAAACAATAGTGTTGTTTGCCAGAGTAAAAC
This sequence comes from Limnoperna fortunei, assembly GCA_944474755.1. Lineage (NCBI taxonomy): Eukaryota > Metazoa > Mollusca > Bivalvia > Mytilida > Modiolidae > Limnoperna > Limnoperna fortunei. The sequence goes on along the minus strand of OX104118.1, from coordinate 15,134,651 downwards.
ATACCATAATTGATGTCTTCATTTTAAATACAATTAAGTGTTTTTGCAGATTAATAAAAGCCGTAATTAATGTTTAGATTATAAATACAATAGTGTTGTAATGCAGAGTAAATAAAAGCCACAACTGATGTACATTGTAATCACTATAGTGTTGTTTGCCAGAGTGAAAACACAATTATTGATGTTTACACTGTAAATACAATAATGTTTTTGGCAGAATATTTAAGGCCATAACCATAACTAATGTTTGCATTGTAAATACAATAGTCTTGTTTGCCATACGTATAAAGGCCATAACAAATGTTAAAAAAACCAAATTAATGGCTAAATGCAGAAGAGATAATAATTTAGTGACATGCATTTTGCATTTAATGACTGATCGCGATATATAAGAGATTTTTGAAATACATTGTGTGACAACAAAACAAGGAGAATTGTGCATGATGTTCACAAAATTTGTAAATCGCTCGAGAGTCATGCGAAACATGTCTTAATTTATATCATGAAAATTTAGGTGCTGACAGTAACAAAATAGTTTGCATATGACTGTATTCACTAGAGAACAGATTACCAATTAAAGATCTCGCCAAGATGTTTATACTTGAAAGTAAACATGTACAACTTGACAGGTAATAGCAACTATGAAAGTTACTTGCCAAATGTGTACATAAGATTGTTGATATATTGGGATAAACTAGTTTGACATATACATTGTTTTAAAAGTACTTTAAATGCTGAAAACACACATATTTAGATTATTGCCCTTAGCTTGAATTGCTAACACACTACTTAAATTAATTTACCTTTAGAATATATATGCAGCAACCAACTGTCCATACGAACGTTACCAACCAAAAACAGACGGAGTTTATCAAATTAAGTGCTATACTAATGCTGACCGATTCTCGTACAGTTAAATTATATTTAATGTCATCTTCTTTTGATTTGAAATTGGATATAGTAGTGGATAAGAAGGAAACACCTAACAATAACAGGAAAATTAACAATGTGATCAAAGGACATGACGGTAAGCAAATAAGTCGGCCTTGAAAGAAAAGTGACTCAGATATGTCATAAAGTACGTTGCTGTACATGTCAGCTTTCAACTACAAAACAAAATGTAAAAACGAATCATTGATACGTTCATTTTAAATCCATATTTTTAGTCAAATTACAGATCTTTAACTCAATTATTATCGTTGAAAAGCTCTGATTTATAACTATTTAACACAAAATACATATATAAAACATGAAGTAATAATTATTTATGCTGTTATAATAATAAGAATTTTTTCTTATGTTCTTTTATTGTAACTTTTTCAAGTGTTCACAACATCCCGGGATAAGTGATCAAAAGCTATACTGCGGAAACCAGTCGTACATCAAGGATAACAGATAAACAATGCTGTGTCTTGATTGGCTGCTAAATCGGGAGATAGCGGCCGATTGGCCAACAAATAAGCAAAGCTTAGTAAGGGATGAAATCCCCGCATGATTACGGGGCGGTAGCAATCATAATAAGCCGGCCACTCGAGAAAAGCCGAGCAATCACGAATCGGTTACGATGAAAAAAGGAAAATATGTGCAAGATAATGGGAATCAAACTGTTTTAAAAGGAAAGTGGCATTGATTTGTGCGTTTATTATAAAATGTGTGTCATCAAACTTAAACGGAGATACACGGAAGGAAATCGCCGGAAAAAGGCGAAGCGTGAAATTTTCGCAAACAAGTCTACATCAACTATATTGGTGACTATGATACTGCCTCTGATTTGTATTTTATGGACAAATGACTCCGGTTAGGAGAACAAATTTAATTCTTTTCCTGCTTACTGACAAGGTTCACATCAACTATATATCTTTCCACGTATGATGCATCTACAGATGCTGAGCACAGTGCATGCTTCAATTGCTCTCTCTGACCTATATTTTGCAGTTGCATGATTTCGCTATCTAAACATTGTGTACTTATAATAAAGTGATGTAAATAATAATAATACATATTGCCATTTAACAATAAAAAACAGTAATTATTTTTTTTCACAAAGAAAAATAAAGCTTAGAGACGGCTAGCTTTTTATGTAAGCTAATACTTGTACATTTAAGGTGCATTTGAGCTTGCAGCCAAAGTAGAGTAGTGTGATTAAACATGAAAGGCGACTTGTGAATTTGCATATAATGACACGATATTGTAGACAGAGAAAACCAAAATAACTGCGTTTTATTACAGTGATTTGTAATGACTATATTAGAGAAAAATATTCGTTTAACAGTCGAATAAAAAAATAAATCATAGCTGTCCAACAAGTAATGATCGATAGGATCACTCGTGGTATCATAAGGTTTATCACATAAAGTACAAATACACAGCGCTTAACCCAAATTCAAGCTTACTTTAAAAACTGCCTTGTCCAAAGCAGCTGGAATATAACGTAATTTGAATGGTGACCTTCCACAACATCCACATCGGCTAGATTCTTCATGCACTATATCTAAATTGGAAAATTCTGTAGAAAAATAAACAGTCTTGTGCTACTATATTGTATTAAATTTTAGTCTTAATCCAAACAAGATTCTTTAATCCTTGACTAAAACAAACAAAATGATAGAATCATGAACTAGGAACAAGTTATGTTACGGACAGCTCATGAAACCTAACATTAATATGATTAACTATTTTTAACTAAATAAGTGAACTTCAGATAAAATTAATGATGTCCGGGTAAGGCGAAAACTCTGATAATTTCTCATTGTCGTTCGCACATGACAATTTAGAAGAGATTTAAGACTATTCTATTTTAATACACGTTTCATTCGCGATAATTCATTCGCCAGGTTTCTTTGAAGTGTATGCAGTATGGATGCCGTTTGCAACCAATGTGAATGTAAGTTTTCCAAGAAGTCATTAAATATTTCATATATTATTTATTGAAAAAAAACCAATGCACTGAATTATTCCATAATTGCCATTTTATACATAAAACACTTACGATCATCGGTGTTATATGGCGATAATTTCCTGTTGTTAACATCATCTGCAAAAAAAAAAAACTTCCATACGTAATTATATATTTTTTAAATTGAATACATTTTTCTAAAAGCTAAGGGCTTGGTAGATGTTATAGGATGTTAAACATTGTTCCAAATTTCTTCTTTAAATGATTGCATTTTAATTTTTGACAATTGTAAAGTGGATTAACAGTGACCATGCAATATTGAGTCTGGCAAGGGGTATATTTTTCAGATATGTAGATTTATACCTGAAGATTCTATAGCAGCAACTAATCGAGGGACCCATAATTCCATATCACCTCTGGCGTCGATGTATGTTAATGGCTTGAGTATATCAGGAATATCACAATCTTCCTTAAGAACAGGTACAATTAATTTTTGTCTTGTTTCCATACTCATTTGATGAGTAAAATCGACTTCTAGATTACACCAGTAACTTTTCAGATATTCTTTAGACAAGATCAGTAAAGTCTTTACTGAACTGGTGACTGCATGTTTGATATTTTCAACAATTTTTGTTCCGGGTTGGAAGTCTACAGAATGATCGCAGCAAATCATGTTATACTCTGTTTTCAATTTTTCTGCCAACACTCTAACCCACTTTTTGTCATCGTCGATATCTCTGTACGACAAAAACACGTGATAATCTTTTCCTGGAGGAAGAATCCGACTTTTAGTCTTTTCCCCGGAGAAAAACCCCTCTTCCATCTTCTCTCGTTAATACCTTTCTCTGAAACCAAAACCAACATTAATTACATGTTATTCCAATTTATTCTGTTATAAAATAACAAATTCCTAATTACACCAGTGACATGTTTTCGAGGAGCAAAGTCAAGTTTAATGTCTTGTGCAGAGATACTCTTTACATCTATATTGTTCTTAAGACACAACTCATATTCACTTGTATAGTATGCTGTAGTCCCATAACTTTTGAATGCAAAAGTTAGTTTTCATTTGAATATTTTTTTCATGAAACTGTATTTTCTTTCTTGTAAATCAGCATTATATACATCTGCATGCATTTTGAATTAACGCACGCAATACATTTTAAAACTCTACAATAAATCAACAATTTAGTCATATATCTTCAATCACATCCATAAGGAAAATAGTAAGTTATCCGACCGAACAAGAGCCGAAAGTAAAAAATAAATTACAAATCCGGCCAAACATATGCAATGCAAAGCAAACTTCGAAAACACCTGTACAGAAAGTTGAGTAACCCAAACCTAATAAACACCATGGGTAACTCGGGAGTTCCTGACAAAATAAGCAGTAATTAGTAGTGCCTGCCTCTAATAAGACACCCTCATTGTTATGTATAGGCAAAAAAATCAAATCCAAGACCTATGATTCAGCGAAAATGTCTGATCGTATTTTAAAAATTTGTTTTCCATAACGGCCAATTAAGTCGTGGTGACGACAATGAAACTTCTGAATGGATAACATCAACCTAGGCACAACAAACACTTGTTTAAGTAGCTTAATAGTCAACATTAGTGAGCTGTCTAGAAAATCTGAATACCGATCACAGGATCTAGAATTACGCATAAGTTGTGAGCTGGAGCTGTTGGAATGTTTCTATCAATGAATGAATGGGAAGTTGATAATTGGAAAGTTGGAATCATCTTAATCTAAGAGGCCGACGTACATGTATTGGTAGTATCTTAAGTTTCAAGCTCGCTAGGATAGATTAAATGCAAATAGTCACGTTCTCACAAATTTGTTTAATTCCCAGTGGAGTATTATCTCATACTCTTAACAAACAAATCCGTGTGTGCAAGGATCATATAAAAGTGCATGCATGAAAACCTTTTCGTTTGAAATTGATTTTACTGTTACATACCTTTTTACAGATCAGATATCAGCACGGTGACAAACCATGCAGGACATATTATTTTTAGAAGCAAGATTCGTTTTAATTTTTCTGAAAAATTTAAACGGTATAATTGATAATTGATTATTTTGTATTGACTTTAGATTTATTAAAAAAAAACATGTGAATATGTTAGTTGTAATTTGTATATTGCTAAAAATATCATTTTTGTTCACTTACCGATATCTACAATAATTACAATTTACATAATGAATTTCATTTGATTTGTTAAAAATATAAACATTACTCAGTCAGGAAAGTTTTTTGTTGTTGAAATTTTGAATAATAATAAGTGAAAATTAAATAAGATAAGCAAAACCGACTCCTCTTACCGCATACAAAGGGTGTAAATATAGGACATCTACGTCATTGAAATATTTAAATACATGGTATACTGATGTCGAGGTCCTAATAATAAATAAAAGATATTAAATATTCATCTTTTATAAATTTCTGTACTGGAATATGTTCGCAATTTGAATAATAAAGCTGAAACTAAATAAGGTAAAGAAAACATCTTTACTTACCGTCGACAGACATATTTAAACCGGACTAAAGATAAAATGCTTCACCGAGTACACACTACTATAAATACAAACACCTAATATCGACGTTCTTCACCGTGACATTCATTCAATTTATTGCAGTTAGTTACGTATTGATTGTCGATAAGTAAATGGTAACAATGGTAATAAAAGTTCTTGCTATCTCCGTCTTTTTTATTGAAAATAGAAACAAAAAACTAAAAAGATATATAAATTATTTATAACTGCACATGAGTCAACATTCTAACAAGAAATGTAACAGTAATTGTTATTATCTGTAATACAACAATTTAGGACTTTTAATTCGGTTGATACGCTTTATATGGACCTTGTAGAAAGATATTGACCTTCGGTCAATATCTATATCAATATAAAACGTATTGACCTCTTAACAAGTCCATTGTTGAATAAATTATTTAATACAAAGGTAGTTAATACGTTTAACTAAATCAAAATGTCCGCATGGAAAACAGTATTGCAACACCAAATATAACATGAAATAAAAGGCATAAATTTGAATTCTGAATTGTTCATGCAAGTTTAATTCACAATGAAAGATTGATTATTCAAGTTGGAAAACTGTGTATCGTCTGATTCATCGTGTCATCACTCCAACGTGGACAATTTTTATTCGCAAGCTTTTTATTCGTGTCGTTCTACATGCTCTGTATGAGGTGTTCTGACATTGACCGAATGGGTCTGCTACAACAGCCAAATGATGTTCAAGGGCAAATTATTGTAACATCTGCCCGTGACGATGGTGCTCCCAGCTGATTTGTCTGAAAACTTATTAGTTAACAGCACTGTGTTTAAAAGACAGTAGCTTCCTAACCATGTGCTTTTATCAAGAACATAATAGACTCAGAGCTGTATGTTGAGGACAGGCAGTAAATCTTCGATTGTTCACACAAAAACATAAAGCAACACGTTTTGCAATGGTTCTAAGCCCATCGTCAATGGAATTAAGCCCCATGGACAATTTACATTGTTCTGATGAGAGTCGTATGTATGTTGCATGTAATTGACGGCAACGAAACACTGCTTATGCTAAACGCAACATTACTGAAACCGGCTAACCAATCGACACAAACTGTTTTGATGGTTCTCTACAAATTGTATTTTTTATGGCAATCAGATATTCAAAATGTTCATTAACGCAGGACTTGTTGGAAACTTTTTAAAGAGGCTTCTTCTCTTAAACCAGTTAACCAATCGAACCAAACCTTGCAACCAATATTGTCTGGATGGTTCTATATAAAGCTTATGTTTTTTATGCAAATCGGAAATTCAAAATGACCGCATACTGAGTTTAACAAAGGACCCTAAGGGTAAAATTTTTTAAAGGCTTCTTCTCTGAAACCAGTTAACCCATCGAAATAAAACTTACTAGAAATATTGTTTGGATTATCCTCTATAAAGCTTACGTTTTTTATGCCAATCGAAATTCAAAATGACCGCCACTGCAGTCTGATGATTTTTAGTAACATATAACTAATTGTTATAATCAGAGTTAGCCTTTAAAAATGATTTGTCCCCATCTAAAACCAAATATTTGTATACAGAGTTGAAAAGTCAATCGTTATATAACACTATTGCATGAAGACAGTGACCCAGACTGCAGATTCTCTAACAGATCTTCAGAATCTTTCAGTATCAACGACTGATTTCGCGCAAACCTTGGAGTAGTTTATTTCAAAGTATCTCTAAAGCCCACTTATAACTGCTAACAAAATAGATGATGTTATAAGTTTGGAAAGAAGTTTAGGGAAGCAATGAGCAGACACGGAAATATAACGTTGTTATTATGAGGTATGAATATGTCATCGTCACATGCATGTACACATTTATTTTCTCCATCTCTAATCCCAGTTGCAGAAAGCTCGATAGATAAATAAATGTACACTGGCACTGTTATAAAACGTTGATAACAGCTAATATTATTCTTAATCTATATATAAGCATCAAGCAGACAACTAATTGTCTTCTGAACAAATAAAATGTAAATAATGAATGCTACATATTTTTGTTTTAGATTCAAATCGGGTAATGAACCTATATTTCATACAGCTGATTAGGTCGAACGTTTCAGGGCTAGTAGGTGCCACTATTGTTCGAAGCACTGTAGGATGTTTCATTACTCTCGGCGAATTCCGCGGAGGGTTAGGAAACATTTGACAGTATTTAGATCTAACTCTAACAGTGTTTGTTCATTTGTAGATGTACGTTTTCTTCCTCAAATCGTCTTTTTCACAGACATGGGTATAGGTATCAAGACGGTTGTCTAATTAGGTGCTCACTGCTTATTCGTTCTGATCACCTGAGTGCATCTAAGTTTTTATTAGGTTACTAATTTTTGGTTTTTGTCGTTTGTTTTAATCTTAATATAATTACATGTTTAACTTGATCCTTCTTTTTATTGACACTGTGTGGATGCGGAGACAATATGAAAAAGGGGAGCAATTGAAAGATTATTTTAGTTTCCTTTTTTATATCCTGTGTCTTTGTCTCCATCCAGATTTTTTCACTGTCTTACTGATTTTGATAGATGTAGACTACACTTTATTTAGTCAACACACAACTAAAAGTGTATTTTTAATTTTAGATTTGATTAAAATATTTTGACATAAATAAATGCATCCCAGAATTATTAGTGCGGAAAGTCTAATTTTCTGGTTAATGGTACTTTACGGGCTGTAAATAAAACACTTTTAAGAAATTATTGTAATTTATTAAAAAAAAGTAAATGTAAATGTGATTACCACTTTTTAAAGTGTAATTATAATTTCATTAATTACATTTTCATGCAATTGACTCCATGCCTATTCGTTGTGTGGCACAATAGGCAAATTAACATAAATGCACAATGTATTTTAACAATTAACCACCCTTAAAACATGAAACAAAATACAATAAAAAACAGTTAAAATAGTGGATCTGTTATACCTCAATGATTCGTATTTCATTAGTATTATCGATTTGGGAACGTTTGAGCTCTGCATACTGACATAAACACATATCCCTTGAGGTGTGTCGCGCTGTTATCCATTCTTCCGTTAATAATATCTTGAATGTAGTCTGCAGACAAGTTAATAATGGTGCAATAAACAAACTTGTCAACCTAATTTACTTTTCAATTTCAAATTTAAATTTCAATTAACTATTGTCAAACAAGTTTGCAAAATGTAAGCATTTTCTAATTTTTTTAGAATTTGAACCGATTTAGTGGGCGCAGTGACTGGGAAAGCTCAAGCTTATGTGGCAGAGGTGATATCTTTGGCGTAGTGTCACAGAATATGGAACAGAGCGGATATGACCTCGTATCCGGAGATTGTTGTGAAGTGATATCTTTAGAGTAATGTTTCTGAGTAAAGATTGTAATTGTAAATTATTGATAAAACCTTTTTTTATTCATAAGATTCGTGTCAAAAATAAAGAATGCAGTTGTCATTTAAAAATTGTTGCGTTTCTTATTTTTAAGTATTTTATAACTTTCAGGAGGACACAGAGGCCACCATTATTAACTTGTCTGCAGACTATATTCAAGATTTTATTAACGGAAGAATGAATAACAGAGCAATTAGGAGACACACCTCAAGGGCAATGTGTTTATGTCAGTATGCAGAGCCGAGGCACAACTTAGATAATCTCGAAAAAAGCATGAAAAAGATTATCTATGTATATATTTAAGTTAACCTACATCAAAGTATCAATACAAATGAAATACTATTGAAATTAATTGATTGATTAGTTTGTTTTGTTCGATAATATTTCACAGAGGCTAGAAAATCAATAATTTGGGCGGAGCTTAAATTCATTGTGTGGCAGGGGTGAAGTCTGAGAGAAGAAGATGTGTAGCCCCTGTTTCGGAGATTGACTTCACACAAACTAAGGACTGCCGTAAGATGCGCAACACATTAAAACAAATTTCTGATAATGCAAAAAATCTACTAAATATTCGTCGTTAATTGTATGTTATAGACAAAACGAAAATACTCTAAAAGCTGAAAAATCTTCGATGTTCTATCTGGTACGATATTTTGTTTATATGCAGCAGACGATCTATTTCTAAATAAAAGTTGTTCCGAATTTCATTATTAGAATCAAAGAAAATAGTTATTTAAAAAAAACATAAATAAATGTAAAACGCAAGTTAGGCACGTAGAAAGTATGTGTGACAGAGGTGATAATAACGAAGTGTTACGGATTATTTTATATCAGCTTGCGTAGAAAATTCTTGTACAATTAAACGTAGATAAAATGCATATATCCAACTAAAAGTCTTAACACACATTTCTAGTTTAATTGGTATAAATTAACTTTAATATCAACCGTTGCGTTTGTATTACACTATCTAAAAGATTGTTTGAAATTACCCTTAATATTTTCTTTTCAGCTTCTTTGTTGTCAACAGAATCCTCTTGTTGTAGAGGTATGATAATGTCATCTTCCACGTCGTTATTTCTTACTGCCTTCCAGCGTACACCATCAACACGTGATTCCATTTGTTCCATGTAGCATACTGTTGTTAACGTTGCCGATTTGGTATATACGTTACGAGTTAACTCTATGCCCTGAAACCAGAAGATTCTTAAAGTAAAGGTAGAGGTCAGAGGATTACATATTTTACACAAAAATGTCGAGTAACCGTTGAACAGGAATTAATGCGATGTTATGACTTCTCCCCTTACTTTATCTATAGGTCAATGGTATCAAGTAAGTTGAGCATAATTATTAGCACAAAAACAGTTGATCGAATACGCAATGTACAAGGTAGATGATTGATTGACTTGTATCAATTATAAATTAATCAATCAATCAATGAAATTATTAAGTTATAATGTAAATTGTCTAATTTGTTTATGGTTATAACACTATTTGCGTAAGTGACTACAGTGTTATCATCCAACAGTGTGTTGTTTCTTCGAATGTAATTGCATCTAATTCTGTTGTTTCTTGTTGTTTGATCAGATGTCCTCTTAAAATTTAGTACATATAATCCTAAAAAAAAAGATAGATTAAAATTTATTAATGCAACTTAATACATATATATTGATGCAATTACTTTTTTTATGGGAAAAAGGCTGTAAATATTTGCATCAAAACAAATATCTTGATTTCCCAACGGAAATTTAGTAGTTATCGATATTAAAAATTTTCGGAGGTACATATATGTAACTGACGTATTTCCGATGCAAATCATTATGACGTAACGTCCGGCGTCCGTTAATCAAATAAAAATAAAAATACAGTTTATAAAAAAAAATGCTTGCATAGATTAATGTCTCGTTTGTGGATTTAATTCTAGGGGAATGGTCAGTTTAACTCGAAAGCCAGAAAACAAGAAGCAGGTAGCTACTTTATTTAAATTGTATTCTGACAGAAATTTCCTACAGAACAAAACGCACAAAAAGTAAGCTAAATCACAGTAGTGACCTGAGGTTATATTTGAAAGTGAAGCTGGCGTAAATGAAAAATATTGCACCGTGGTATCAGGTTATGTTTAATGCATATTTAGGATAATACTCTTTCGGGTTTAGAATATTCACTTTCTGTTTTGTATTTTTGGTTTTTGGTCCGTGGTGTATGTTTTTCTTAATCTGGATTTGTAATTATCACTTGACATCAAGGTCTTGTCGTTTAAAACTGACCTTTGAAAAGTTAATATAAAGGCTGAAAATGTAAGTGTTTATAATACATGTATTTATGTATTCTTTTATCTACCTTTGAATAAGATAGGTATGTCTAAATTTCGTCATATAAGCTGTGGTTTTGTTAAGAATTTTTAAGATACAAATACATTTTTTTGAAGTTTCAATGACGAATAAAAGTGCTGACCGAAGAACAGTTTCGATGAAAATGTGCTTCGGTCAACCCTTTCAAACGTAATTGAAACTTCAAAAACTTCAGTTCTGACATTTACATTCTATTTCATTAAAAAATGACGGGGTCCTGATTTAAATAATATTTTTGTTGATTTAAGTTACTCTGCGTAATTTGTTTACTGTCGACGTTGTCAAGAAGGCGCGTGCGCTTTACGTCTACCACTTTCATTGAGAAATGCAAAGAATGATTTTACGTCCTCTGTAATGGTTTAAACCAATAGAAATCCAGGATATCAATGAAAGACATACGTAATGTAAATATATATATGGTACTTCTCAATGATACTCCATCATGATGAGTGATCTTGTCGCATGGAACAACTTATATAATACAAATTTCCATTGGCCTTTGAATGTTATTTTCCATATGGAGCTACCCTGTAAGATCATTATTTGGTTGAAAGAAAAATTAATTTAATATTAAATTAAGGCGGCATACCTATGTTATTTAGGTGTTTGTTTGGTATTATTTTATGACTCATAAATGACAGTCAAAATTCTTTCTTCTTCCAAAGAGCGTTTGAAACTCCTTAATTGTGTATTTTAATACAAAGGTTGCATTTCATTCGAAAATATGTTCACTGCAGCAGTGACCAATCACGCTTAACCTGACCGATGTTTACGTTTTGTTGTGGGCTTATAAAATGGCCGAGCGCTTAACGTTATGCATTAGCACATTGATACCTCATAATTACTTATGAAGGACCGATTAGGAAATACCGTTGTCACATGCCAAAGGAGTTGTTTTGTTATAAACTAAAATGTGGTCACAGGGATCGTGGTTATAAAATTTAGTACGCCAGACACTATAGTTTTATTTGTAATTTATTGCGAATACAAATTTAACTAGACAGTTATAACATAATCTATGGAGAGCTTTACAAATCAAAATGTTAAAATTATTTTAATACTAAAAACTCAAAAGAGTCCTACCAAAATGACATGGAAATAAAAAATCTTAGAATTTTAAGAATTTCAGGACAATTATTAAGAAAATTTCTATATCACTAGATGATTCAATAATATTCGTGTCAGCACCAAAGTATAATTACTGGGATATTGATAGCCAGCGGATTAATATTCCACCAGCAGAGGCATCGACCTAATGGCTGCAAATCAAATTCCATCAAAGATACGAAAGCTATACAATTAACTACGCCAGACCGTCCATTATGATTTAACAGTAATAGTATTGATCTTCGAAAGGATACTTCCAATGCTTGATTGATTCTGCATGCAATAATTAAGTTATGATGCATTAACATCCAGTTTACATTCACCAATGTCTGATGAAACAATTATCGTTTCTGTAAGTTAAACAAACGAAGGAATATTATAAATACAACCCGAACAGTTGTGTATAAAAGTAATTTCTCGTGTGAAAAATGATAAGCAGAACATTACTTGATTGACTCGGATTTTGTTGGTTTTATATCTTAACAAACAATTGGAATACCTGTGGGCAACTTATTGTGAGACCCGCCTCGCAGAATGTATTCAATGGCTAGTATAAACAGGAAAAAACTAGCACATTGCCGACAACATAGTTCTGCTTTTTCGATCGATCTTTTGATAATAATGGAGACAACTCCATGCAAAAGGTATGTTTCCTTTTCTGAATATTTTATGTATGAATTTTTGTAGTCTTGAAATTACTGAAAATACGTAGTAAGTTTCATAAAATCTCTACAGTACTCAAATTTAAAATTATATAATATTATTGAGTTTTTGATGGATTGTGGGTTGGCATATAGACAGCATAAACGTCTCAAAAAAATTATTCGTTCAACTAGGATAAGTATTTGAAGGTGCTCCAACATATATATAACTATACTGGAGTTGTGGTGTCTGCCTGTTATATAAACTTGCTTTTCTACGGAAATTCCAATAGTACAAGGTTTAACTTGTTTTTTTATATTTTGTCTGTTTATTGTTGATTTATGTCATTCCTATTACGAAATCTGATAAAGTTGTTTGATAAAATTGTTATTCTTCTTTTTTCTGTACGCGTATATCGAGAACTCGATTAAATAAAATACTTAGAGTTATAGGAAAAAAAAACAATTCGACCTAATTTTGTCTATTTGACTTACCTGATAACAATATATTGTCTATTTGACTTACCTGATAACAATATATTCAACAGCCGATTGACCAAAGTATCGCAACTAACGAAAAGATTGCAGAAATTAAAAAGGCCTTTGGAATTTTAATAGTATCAATAGTTGAGTTTCCATTAATGGTTGACATGTTCAAGTTTCATTGCGGCGATTTATCAGTTGAAAAGATATGGCAAACAAAAAAGATACTCTGATGACCAGTAATATTAACACAATGCAGATTACGGATTGACAGGAAGGTAAACAACACAATCTATATCTAAAATAGCATGATTTAGATATTTCTTTCATCCATCTACAAAATAGAAACAAGTCGTAGCACGAATGTATTCTAGTAGATTTTGAAAGTAAATAAATATTTAAATATTAACTTGTTTTTCAGAAACACAAGGACAAGGCTATTAACTAGTTAAAGGTATATAACAATGCAATCTTATCACTGAAATGATAGCATTAGGCATCACGTTTCTGGGATGGTGTTTTATATTTAAAGAAAATACTTGCCCTGATTTTATTTTTTCATGTCCATGATTCCTGACAGATATTTGTGAACGAGAATGTTTTAACATTATTATATGCTTACCATATACAACTTCAGTTAAAACCAAAGTAACCAAACGGTTATAATTAACAACCATTTGACAGTGTAAAAATTCGGATTCAGACCAATACACACAAGACCAAGAAAATTACTCTGCACCCATAAAATCAACAACTAAAGCGAGTAACCAGAATCCGCCAAAACATAGGTGCTCTCATGTACTCCGGAGAAATAATTAGATAATTAATTACATAACTTTTGCTCATTGTCCTATCCAGGAAGAAGTCACACACAGAAAGATGAAAGCTTACGGTAAAATTTAGAAATAAGATCGCATCGCATGGATTTTAAATTCCGATCAACTAAGTCATAGTGAGGACCATAGAACCTCTGAAAAGCTGATGTCAACAGAGAGCTTATTTGTCTAGCTTGTTCAGGATAGAAATTCTTAATACGATCGCAAAACCTAGCATTGCCTATTAGCGAAATGTATTCTCTGTTATTTACTGGGATAATATTATGAACTACATTGTTTATTATCTAAATTATATTTTTGTGTTCTCACACTCCAAGATTTTAGATAATAAAACATTTTTACAGCAGTTAATTTTTTTAATTAACAATTATAATAAACATACATTAAAATGTCTTTTGTTCAGCGCATCAGGAACATAATTGGTAGCAAGGAACGGAAATTGACAACAACAAATTAGTGTACTGGATACTTCGTTAACTTTTTCTAAATTGCGAAAACCTTCAAAAATACAAAAGATATTTATCTTTAATGCTGACTAAAGCAACACTAAATTATGCAAATATAGTATCAATGCTTTTAATTTATTAATTAAATGACTACAAGAGACTACTTTAATGTTTTCATAGTTCAAAACAAAAAGTATCAATTACCAGTATAAGCATACACTGAATCTTTATTTTGGTGCTCACCGTGGTGATAAACATAGTTTCACAATCTTGTAACTTTATATAGGATTCTTTTACTAGTATATATAATGATGCCATGAATCAATAGATGCCTCAACACGTTATATACATAACTATTAGGACTAATGTACTTGTTTATTATTTGGCAATATATTAAATTGTAATTGCATTGTAAGATAAATGGCGTTATTCCTGTTTTTCCAAATGTAATATATGAGACGACGTGGTAAAACATGAAATATTATTTTTATAAATTAGTTGATAAAACTAAAACTGTATTAGCAGAAATAGCCGAAATTTCTGGAACTAGTATAACTAATTATTTATAGGTCCCTGCAGAAATACATAGCGTCATTGTTTCTACTTGTAATTGAAAACAATATTTGGTCGGAATGGATAAAAGTGCTATAAGAAAAAAGTATATACTAACAGTCATCAGGATCTGACTATCTTTACTCCCATATACTAAATTAACGACAAAATAATGTTCTTATTTCATGTATTTTTCACATCGATGCACTTTGTTTATGTTATATCACTTTTCTGATATTAAGTTTCATTTAGTTACATACAATGTATAATAACGAAATAAAAAAAGTTGAAAATATAGGTCTAGTGACGAAATTTTATTTCACATGACATTTGATCACATGTGACCTTTCCTTGCCTGGATGCAAGAAAAATGTAGTCGTTTAATTGTATTCTAACTGCACCTCATTGCGAGGTTGGATGTTGCAACCTGGAATTACTTTTGGGGCGTGTTCAGCGGCGAATCATTGAATGCAGCTGACGGACTCCACAACGTAAACCGGACAACGATTTTCTTCACTCTCGGAAATGTTGTAATCTAATGTCATGTAAAATAACTCCCCGATAAATGCAAAATTATACAATATATAAAGAGCATCGTCGGTAACATTTACCTTGCATTCTATGCATATATGCTGTTTTAATCCTGAAGGTACGTGGGCTTGTATATGTGTTTTCATACCTGGTGAATGTATAGCTGGCTGCAGCAACTAATCCGGGAATCCATAATTCCATGTCACCTCTGGCATCAATGTAGCTCCATGGCTTGATGTGATCAGGAATATCACAATCTTTCTTAAGAACAGGTATGATTATCTTTTGTCTTGTTTCCATACTCATTTGATGAATAAAGTCAACTTCGTAATAACACCAGTAACTATTGAGATACTCTTTAGGCAGTTTCAACAAAGTTTTACTGAGCTAGAGCTAGTAACTGCATGTTTAATATTTTCAACAATTATTTTACCAGGTTGAAAGTCTGTAGAATGATAACAGCAAATCAAATTATACTCAGTTTTTAATTTTTCTGCCAAAACTCGAACCCACTCTCTGTCACTATCTGCATCTCTGTATCACAAAAACACGTGATAATCTTTTCCTGGCGGTAGACGTCGACTTTTTTACCTGACTGTAAGATATCCATATTTCCTTGTTAATTCCTTTTTGAAAATAAATTATAATTTGTTATATAAAGTAAGTACATTTTCTGAAAACAGAATTTTTATTTGACTGGAGGTAATGTTGTGCAAAGTATAATAAGATTAACATGAACCGTATGGTAAATTTCTGTTATCATTATACCCGACGTATTTAAACCCAGAATTGATTATTGAGAATGTCATACACATGAGTCACGAATACAACTTAGTAACGATAGTTTTACCTTTAAATATGCTGTATTTTTACTTTACTTTGCAGCTACATATTCAATACGAATATTTCACATGTTGTTACTGTACCATTACACGACTATTTATAGATAGTATTTTTGGCACGTAGTACTTTCGTTTTCGGACCACTTTTCAAGAGGATTTTGAGTTTGGGTATCGAAGCAGGACAAATTGACCAGTGTTCGGATTTGTCTATTATATTTGCGTTCTCTATTGTTCGGCAATCGGATCACCCGGTAACTTCCACCTATGGTCGGAAAGTAATGTCGAAGGTACGTGTATAGATATGAACCATTCCAAATTTTATACGGTTAGCCTGTTTACACATTAACATCATTTCAGTGCGATGAAATAATTTACTCTTTAATTATAAAACTATACAGTTAATACTGTAGCAGAAGTAAAAAATCAGAAGGTTCATTGTATTTCTTTTTAACTTAAAAATGCTAAAATTGCAACAAAAATCCTTCCCAGCACTTTGATGAATAAAATTTGTTTACAATCTGTCTGACGTCATCAGTAACAACGAGCTAGCGTTGATCGACGTTATTTTAAAATTTTCTTTTGTGTAGTTTAACAGTTTCAAACAGTTGAAGATTTGAAAAGTGTACGTATGATTTATTAAAACGCACGATTTTAAAATAGCGCTGTGAGATTTTGAATAGATATTGAAAATTGTTCACTATTTCGATACTGTTTGTCAGAATAAACACTAGAGATCAGAAATAAATCCTCTTCAAATGCACATTTCAAAAATGCAAACCATTTTGTAATTTCTTTTCATGCTAACGAAGGCTTTAGCTTCGTTAAATTGTTAAATCGAGTTGCATTTCAAATATTTACTAAATTTTATAATTACCGTTGCGTTAAAAACTTCCGGTTTAGCTGATTTTAACAAAAAAAACCCCATTATTGCTTCAAAATTTGAAAAATCAGAAGCTATTTTATGATTTTTAAATAATAATGTTAATTTCAGTCCCCCGTCTTTATTTTAGAGTGTTATTTTCAAGTATAAATGGATGCGTGCAATTATGACTTTGAAAATTATCCCATATAAAACGAGAAAAACGATTTCTTCGTTTGAAACATGGATTTAAAAATATATCAGTTTCGTGATCTCGAATTCCAAAATTCATTAGTACGAATTATAATCCGTGATCACGAAATCTGAAATTCGTTATAAACAATATAAATTCACGATCACGAATTCCGAAATTCGTTATTACGAAATAAAATAATATCTTTTGAGGTCCTAAGGAAGGTTAGTTTATCCAGACAGTTCTATCGAACGCAAGCATGTTTTGAGTTTCCCTTTTGTCATAAAATTAATGTTATAACAAATTAAAATCCGCGATAACAAATTTTAGAATTCCTTATAACGAATTAAAAATCCATTATCACGAATTCCGAAATTCGTTTTAATGAATTTAAAATCAGTAATCACGAATTATGGAATACTTTATAACGAATTATAAAAAATTGAATGTTCTAAAGAAGCTTCCTAATTACCTGTATAATCACCAAAAAATGTTTTGTTTTAATGTTAACTGTAGAGACATAACCAGATTGACCAAACTAGAGACATTTCACCTTTTCTTTACTAGTAAGCTAATTTGGAATTTATATAAGGATTAAAATGAATGAAACATGTACTATCATTGCTCAAGATGGCTTAACACTGATTTAAATTACATTTGCAGTCAAATAATAGTCTGGAGATTTATCAATTGTGACTATCTCGTAGATAAATGTCGTTATTCTCAATTTTCACCAATAAAAAATATTACACAGTAAAGTATTAAGTATTAAATCAATCACTGTTTTGAGCAAATAGTTTTTAAAAAGAGATATACAAGCAGATTTTATGTTTCGTACATACGTGTATTTAAATACATCAATGCTGGAAAATGGATGATGAAGAGTATGGAGTCACTATAAATTAATACATACTTACAGTTATCAGGATAACAAAACGCATGGCTATCTGTACTTCTATATACTAAAGTAACGACGAAATAATTGTTAATGTAATTGACTTGCGCAGTTGTACGTGGTTGAACTTAACTCTTATGTTACGGTGTCCCTAGGGGACAACTTGTCTTACAGTTTCCATTTCTTTTATAAATATACTTTTACTTCAAGCCAATCTTATCTTTGTTGTTGTGTGATTTATCAAAATATCTGAAAATCCATATCACATACATTCTATATTCAGCAATAAAAAAATGTCGAACAATTTTATGCAACTGTTGTTATACGTTTAAATAAAATGAGGACGACTCAATGTAAGCCATATTATAGCAAGAAACATAGCAAACTGGAATAGATTACATTACACTAGTCACCGAACATAGAATTGGTCAGTGATAAGACATCACCTAATTGCAATTAGAAGTCTAAACGAATTTTTTTGTCTTCTTCAGTACATGGTACAGTTATACGATCCCGCTTATGACGGCTGTTTGTATTTGTGTGTAATTTCAGTATTCAATAAAACGATGAGATATCGCGATCACTGATTTTATTTTAGGGACCAAAATATCAGCAAAAAATATTCGGGATTTTTTAAGAAACTCTTTTATTAAAAGTATTGTGGGTGTAATTTTTCTAAGCCTTTGTTGTCAATTTTGCCAATTACACATTACATTGACGGTTAATTTTTTTTTTCATTTGTTACTCCTAATGCATATAAGGTGTTTTCTTGGCTAGACGGGGTACATTTGTATGTGTATATTCATACCTGGTGAAAGTATCGCAGCAACTAATCGATTGATCCATAAGTCCATTTCACAATCACAATCACAATCCAACATCACAATCTCCCTTAAGAAGAGATACGATTAGCTTTTGTTATGTTTCCCTACTCTTTTGATGAACAAATTCAACTTCAAAGTTATACCACTAACTATTTATATATATAGATAAGTTTTTACTGAGCTGGTGACGCCATGTTTAATATTTTCAACATTGTTTCTACATGTACCAGGTTGAAAGCCTACAGAATGATCACAACAAATCAAATTATACTAAATTTTTAATTTTTCTGACTTAACTCGAACCCAGTATGTGTGATTATCTGCATCTCTGAAAGACAAAAACGTGATATTCCTTTTCTGGAGGAAGACGTCGACTTTGAAACCCTTGTCGGAAGATTACTATTTTGTCCATATTTCCACGTTAATTCTTTTATGAAAAAAATCATTTTAAATGAAAGTTGCTATTTCAACAAATTGATGTATAAGAGTCGCATATTGTTTGCCGTTTTTTATTGGAATTACACATTTACTGATAAATTGGTAGTCAGGGTGAAGTATTTGGACCAGATTTACAAGTTTCTTATGTGAACCATCGGGCGACTTGAGGGAAATGACAGGGCGACTTCGACTTCGCTTTTGAGGCGCCTTAGGGCGACTTCAGGTCCTAGTAGGGCGACTTTGTCGCCCACTTCGCCCAGTGTGGTGAGCCCTGGTATATGTATCCGAAACTGTTATATGGACCGTATTCGAGTTATCAGCCTTGACGCATTTCTGTTATTCGGTTTTTGACTTAACTTGAAAACGGTTAGAGATAATATAGTTAACACGGTCTTATGTCGTGCGCGAAGAATCTGCCTAGCTTTTTGAGCAATTATACATCACTGACCAAAGCTCATGAATATTAATGAAAACATAAATCACGATAAAAAAAATACACATCTTTGCTGCAATTAATCAGACCTGTCCAGACACAAAGAAGTGTTACAATATATAAATCGCAACACATAACCAGTATCTAGAGAGTATCTTATATCTTCGAACTCATTTGATATGGACCTGATAAGCCTTGTCGAGCGAAAAAAAAACAACTAAGAATTAATATGTATCAAGATATTAGTATTTTTTGTGATATAAAGGGGTAATCATATGAGACTTAAAATTTTTCAATGATGGACAATTCAAAAAATAGCTTAAACACTAATTTCAAATTTTTAGTACATACTAAATGTACTTTTTGTAACATAAAAAACTAACTTTTGGCAAAAATTGATAAAATAATGAACATTGAGTGAGTTCCGACAGTGGGTAATTATGTGTCTAGTGAAGAAAACATGAACTTTGTTACAAAATTAAAATATGCTGTATTAAACCAAATGTGATAATTATTAAAATGATTGAAATGATGTTAACTTGCACATATTTTCATGAAAAAATATTCAACACTGTGACAATAGCCTAAATCGACACATTTTAAACCAATGTTAAAACAAAACCTTGTGATTTCTACAAGTTTCAATCTTTTCCTTATTGTTTTATTATTAAATTTAAAATATTTAAAGCTGATGTGTCCCATTTTAGTGTGTTTCTCCGTTAAAAATGAGTACAAAGCTATTTCTGAATCATAATAATAATATTGTATGGAGACAATCAACTAAAAATACCAAGATGTATGACAAAATAAGTTTGCATAAAATGCTATGTAGTTTGTTCTACTTTCATAGTGTACATTTTTTCAATATACATGACCAAAACACTAAATTTAATCAACTTACCTTGTTAGCTAATTAGAAGATACTTTCCGTTTAGAATGTGGATTTCAGTCTAAAAACGTATTTCCTCAAAGTATACGAGTCAATAAATCCTTAAAATCCCAGATTGAAGCAAGTGACCACTCCTCCCCCTTATTTGTAAAGTTTGTCTGCTGTGATGTCCATTTCAGTTATCGTCAGTGAATCATAGTGTAAATCGTTTCTCAACAAGTTGTTCTAACTATCCGAACTGCATTTTACCTCAAATTTTAATCAAATTGAAACCATTTCCGACGTGAATTTTTGTGTATTCAGTCGTCTGCTACGTGAATCGTATCCTTATTTTCCAGCGTGAAATTCCTATGAAATAATGTGAAAACGTCTTTAAATGATCGTCGGCATCTCCGTTTATAATAATCAGTGTCATCCTGAAATAAATAATCACTGAGATTAAAGATCGTGCTTCATGTAGTATACTAGTACGTCCACACAGAACGAGAGAGACAGAAGACGCTGACAAAATGCCGGTAAAACGACAAAATGCTATGAATGCGAGCTTCGACGAAGACACCTCAGTGAAATGTAAAGTGTTCATTTAATGTGTTACTATAATTAGAGCAAAATGACAAAGAAGTATTTATTTCACACACCAAAATAATGTATATGAATTTTTAGTTTAACAAATTTTTGTCACAATATTAAAATCTGCAGAGTCCCATTTTCCCGTTTTTTTCTCAAAATTAGTGCAAAGCTATTTCTAAATCAATGTGAGACAATCAATTAAAAATACCAAGATGTATAACAAAATAACTTTACATGCTGGCCCTGGTTGGGGGGCGGGGCCCTTTTTTTAATTATTATTTTTTTCTTCTTCCCCGGAGGTTTGCCAAAAAGTGTCTCGACATATCATTTCGATACTTGGTACCATTAATCGGTCATATCCGGAGATTACATGGCTCATGCTTTTAGACCGATCTATTTTTAGTAACAGAGTTATCTGCCCTAACACGAAAACCCTTGTTAGCAGATAAACTCAGAAACCGTAACCGATTCTCAAAATCTGAAGTGTACAAAATGTAGACTGCCTATGGCGATGATTTAACATGCAAATTTATTTCTTCCACTCAACTTCCTGTTTACGCGTTTTTGACCTGAAAAATGACGTAACGCGTCAAAATTTTTTTCTCGAAAACCGTGAGTCCTAGAGACTTGGGACCACCACCATTGATCCTAAGTGACATATATTACATTTAAAATTGTCAAGGTCAAAGGTCAAAAGTCAAGGTCAAAGGTCACCATAGGTCTTGTTAGCACTATATCTCGTAAACGATAAAATATAGAAGCAGACAATAAATTAGGAAAATACTCCTCATATCGAGGCCTTCATTTTGTACAGTTTGCCTGAAGCTGTGTGATGTACAGTTTTCGAGTTACAGCCCTTGACGCATTTCGGTTAATCAGTTTTTTGGTTAAAACTTGAAAACGGTTAGAGATAATATAGTAAACATAAAGGTTTAACATGATCAGTAGGAAAAGAGCTTCAATTTGAGCCAAAGGTCAAAGGTCATAGGTCAAGGTCATACCATAGCAACAAGGTGACCGTTATAAAAAGTCCTTAGCAACCATATATTTTTAGAATCAGAATAATGTACTTTACTGAAATATGTCTTTTCATGACCGAAAGTGGCCTCTTGTCCCTAGCAACCAAATAAAAGTCCTTAACAACCATATATTTTTTGGTTCGGGACCAATTTCTTCACTCATATAACTTATTTTTGTGACTGGAAGTGACGTTTGGTGCTATAGCAAGACAAAATCCCATAACATCACCTAAATTTTCTGACTTAAGAGGAATAGTGGGAAAGACCTTCTCATTTGTTCTCAGAACAAATGTCAGTTTAGTTATTATAATAATTATTATTATTTTTCTTCTTCCGCGGAGGTTTGCCAAAAAGTGTCTGGACGTATCATTTCAATACTTTGTAACACCAATCGGTCATATCCGGAGATGACATGGCTCATGCTTTTAGACCGATCTATTTTTAGTAACAGAGTTATCTGCCCAAACACGAAAACCCTTGTTAGCAGATGAACTCAGAAACCGTAACCGATTCTTAAAATCTGAAGTGTAGAAAATGTCGCTAGACCTATGGCAATGATTTGTCATGCAAAATTTTTTTTTTCCAATCAACTTCCTGTTTACGCGCTTTTGACCTGAAAAATGTCGCAACGCGTCAATTTTTCTCTCTCAAAAACCGTAAGTCCTAGAGACTTGGGACCACCATCATTGATCCTAAGTGACATATGTTACATTTAAAAATGTCAAGATCAAAGGTCAAAAGTCAAGGTCAAAGGTCACCATAGGTCTTGTTAGCACTATATCTCACAAACCATAAAAGATAGAAGCAGACAATAAAAGGGGAAAATACTCCTCTTATTAAGACCTTCATTTGGTACATTTGACCGGAAGCTGTGCCATGAATTGTTTTCGAGTTACTGCCCTTGACGCATTTCGGTTAATCGGTTTTTTGGTTAAAACTTGAAAACGGTTAAACATGATCAGTAGGAAAAGAGCTTCAATTTGAGCCAAGGTCAAAGGTCATAGGTCAAGGTCCTACCATAGCAACAAGGTGACCGTTATAAAAAGTCCTTAGCTACCATATATTTTTAGATTCAGAATGAGGTACTCTACTGAAATATTTCATTTCATGACCGGAAGTGGCCTTTTGTCCCTAGCAACCAATGAAAGTCCTTAACAACCATATATTTTTTTGGTTTGGGACCACTTTCTTTATTCAAATCACGTATTTTTGTGACTGGAAGTGATGTTGGTCTTATAGCAAGACACAAAATCCCATAGCATCACCTAAATTTTCTGACATTAGAGGAACAGTGGGAAAGACCTCACATTTGTTCTTTGAACAAATGTGTTGACATTTAATGCTTCATGCTTTTGCTGAATTGTAATTTGTAAAAACTGGAGTTAAGCAAGCTATAAAACCTTGTTTAACTCACCGTTTCTTTTGAAATGCCTGTATTAAGTCAGGACCATTGCTGTAGTTGCTATATGTTTTGATTTTTATATTTCACGTTTTCCGGTTTCTTCGCCTTTTTTGTTAGTACCTTCATTTCTCATTTTGGCACATAGCGACACATGATGAAAGTGTTATCATGACAAAATATTGAAAAGTAAAGATACACTAAATATTGGCTCCAACAATTTGTGTGAATGAATCTTCATTTTTATATCTTTGATTTGATGGTACAAGATAAAAATCCTTAACAGTAAAGCGTCTTATGTATGATGGGTGTTTGTTCAGAAATTCAGTTTTAGAATTAAAGTCGGTTTCTTGTTTTAGCCGATAGCCGTTCATGCAAAATCTTAAAAATAGACAAAGGAGCCAAATTTGTTATTTAAGTATTTAAACAAGATTTCCTTTGCTTTTAATGGACATGATATAAATTAAAATATTATGTATTCCAAACTCTGTGTTACGATTGCGGTAAGATGGCTTTTTAGCCTATGCCCAGTGATGTTGGGGCATCTAGTAATTAAATGTGAGAGATTCAATTTAGATAATTTTTTTTAAATGAAACAGGCAAAAACGATCGGTTGTTAAAATATTGAGTTCTTTTCACTTGTTAAACGATCGTAAAATACCAGTACTGCTTAAAATATTCCGTTTTGGTTACAAATTGCACTTTAAAGATAGCATATGTAATGATATGTTAAACGATGTGTTAAAGTGTTTGCGCAAAACAACAAACAATACCAAATTGAATCGATTGTTTTAATAATATTATTGTTAAACACTTGATTGCATAATTCCTTCTTTTTTTTTCTAGATTTACGAATGTCATATCTTGTAATACAATTAATGATTGGGAAAGTAATAATTTTGCATACAAATATTTGGAACAGATTATTTTGTATCTGAAGTTTTTGAAATACACGTCATATTTTACTGTTTGGGGGTTTACTTAATTTAATTTCTGTCATGTGGAATTTAAATACGTATTACACTGGCTAAACTAGATTATAGAATTAGGTGGATTTGACAATTTATTAATCAAGGTTTATCTCAGTGCCTATTATTGTAGTCCATAATTTTATTATTTCTGCTGAATTTTATATTTATTATTGATATCTTGATTCAACAAATAAAGTAATATACATCTGCAAGTCGGCTATCCGCAAAAATACTAAACCTAAATAAATTACGAATAGTCGCAAATCAAAGCTCTTGTGCCTAAACAAAAACAAAAAACAAAAAACAAAACAAAACAAAAACAAAAAAAACCAACAAAAAACAACAAAAAACCCGAAAAAAAACCTAAAAACAGAAAAACAAAATAAAAAAACCAACGACTATCTATAAAACTGACATTTCCAAATTGACTAATCATAGTTCATATAGTATTCAGTGACAGTTCTAAGAGAGTTCCATGTGCTCGACACCAAACAGAAGCCTTTTTGTTTGGTGAATGTTAATACGTGCATTCCACTCATTTGTTAATGTTAAATTATCTAAATATTAACTACCATGTTCTCGATTCCAGTTCGCTGTATTGTGTAAAATTATGTGCATGCCTATTTAACAGAGGAAAGGTTTATTATCAGTAACACAAAATAATATCTCATTTTTCAAACTATATGTAATCTGGACAAATATTATGTTCTTAGGCTGCTTTTAACATGCACATTTTAATTTATTTAATTTTTTTGTATGTTTGTTAGATTGAATTTTCACAAAAAGTACAGTTCTAACCTATACAATTTAATATATATGAATAATTAAAATAAATATTACTTGTGCTCCCATGATTGCTGGATACATCTAAACGTGACTAGTGGTATATGATTCTCATCTGTTTTAATCAACTAAAAAACTTACATTCTACAGTAATGAAGCAGGAGGTTTGGTATGCCATAAAACATGGTTTAACCCAACATTTTTTGACATGGCTGTACCAAGTTAGGACCATTGCTGTAGTAACTATATGTTTGGATGTTAGTCCTGGAGTTTGCCGGTTTCTCGGACTTTTTTTTTGTGGATTATCATTTTTGATTGTTTCATCGGTGTTCGGTATTTTATTATTACCTTCATTAATGATGTCAGAGCCGGTTGAATTAATATTTAAAAAAATGTAAATGTCTCATTTGTTTCAGATGTAAATAAAAATTGACTATAATATGAACTATGATTATTATATTTTCAAAAAATATAAGTATTTTTGTGTTACTCGAAGAATCTTGTATTTTCGATTATCCGACGGCGTCGTTGTCGTTGTCGTCGTCTTTGGTAGCTGTTAACTTTTTACATTTTAATCTTCTTCTCTGAAACCACTTGGTCAATTGAAACCAAACTTGGCCATAATGTTCATTGGATGGACCTTTACAAAGTTTGTGTTTTTTATTTGGATAGTAAACTAATATGGCCGCAACCGCAAGACTTAGTTTAACATAGGACCCTATTGGAAAAAAGTTTTAAAAGGCTTCTCTGAAACCGGTTATCCATTCAAAGAAACCTACTAGTAATATTGTTTGGATGGTCTTTTATAAAGTTTATGTTTTTCATCACAATCGGAAATTCAAAATGGCCGCCACCGCATGACTTATTTTAACATTTGAATTGGTTTAATATTGGATCCTATGAGCAAAAAGTTAAAAAAGGCTTCTTCTCTGAAACCGGTGAACCAACGGAAACAAAACTTACTATGAATATTGTTTGGATGGTCCTCTATAACGTTTTGGTTTTTATTGAAAAATCAAACTGGCCACCACCGCAGGACTTATTTTAACATAGTATCGTATGGAAACCAGTTAACCAATAGAAACAAAACTTACTAACAATATTGCTTGGATGGTCCTCTTTGAAGTTTATGTTTTTTATACCAATAGGAAAATCATTGCATTACATCGATTTACATTGGACCCTATGGAAAAAGTGTTAAAAGGCTTTTTCTCTGAAAAAGATTAACCAATGGAACCAAATTCACTGGCAATATTGTTTGCATGGTCTCCTTTAAAGTTTATGGCTTTTATTGCCAATTGGAAATTCAAAATGGTCATCACCGCAGGACTTAGTTTAACATAGGACCCTATGGGCAATTTTTTTTAGAAAATCTTCTCTAAAACCGGTCAACCAATGAAAACACAACCTACTAGCAATATTGTTTGAATGATTCCTTTAAAAGTTTATTAAAAATGACAGGACTTAGTTTAACATCAGGGAAATGCTAACTTTATTGGCTTTAAAATCAGGTGAGCGATAATGCCTCTCAAGAGCCTCTGGTTTACGGATAGTCTACTAACAACTTATTGCTAAACTATGTTTACATTTTGATCGTTTACATAAATACAATAACATGTAGCATTATTGAAATATTCTGTCGAGACTATAATATTCTGATTGATATTACTAAAAATTGTGTGTACTAAAATATTGTGTTATACTTACTTTTTACTGATATTATGTCGCAACTGGTACATTTGACAGTCTTTTTTTGTATAAAACCAATATGATATATGTTCAATACACGATGGTATGCATCAATAAGTCCATTTACCAATATCTATAGGTTTAAATATATATTCAGATATCTCGGTCTAATTAATGGCGTTTTAAAATGTTCTAGATGTCGTTTTTCTGTCTTTTTATTTAATTATAATTTTCACAGATCCAAGGGACACCTATCACATAAGAATCAACGATGACTATTTTTAATTCAAAAAATCAAAACGAAAACATCATCTACACATACACATCACCATACAATTCATTTCATCACTAAAACACAGAGCAACAAATCACCAGGGATTGAAGTCGATTCGCCCCCATCAAAAACACCCATGGTAAAATCTTAGCAAAAATGCTCCACATTTAAGAAAATCGCACCACTTACAAAAAATAATAAATTAAAAAAACGTCCCCACCTGTAGCAAAACCTCCCCAACGAAAAAAATCCCTTTATTATAAAATTATATCTTTTCATTGTGTAAATGCCTATACATTAAAGAAAGAGAAAATTAGCTGAGGTGGCTAAATGGGAATTTGTTTCGAATTGCTGATCTTGCATATTCTTTTTGACAAATAATTAAGAAAAACGCAAAAAAGTTTTGTTTTATCGAAATGACTAAACAGTCATTACTGATATAGTTCTTTTTGACAATCGTTAGGGTAATTAGAATCCTCGATCTTTGTTATCAAAACTTGTATAAACTATTTCATATCAGTAAAATTATGTATATTTCAATTAGATAAAGTAAGGGCAGCTGGCATTAATTAATCTGCACGTGTTTGACACGAGGGCATTATCAGGCCGTGAAAACGCTCGTTTACGTTCGTTATCACGTCATAGCAATAACCTCTCCTGTAACATTCAACACAAACTGCTTAGCTTTAATTTGTATCAATAAATATATGGACGAGTAAAACTTCAATAAAGAAACTAATGTAATAAAAAGTTTAGAAAAAGAACTGTATGAGGCCCAAATTCAAATCATAAAGTAAACAGCTACAAATAAATTGTGGAGTCTAAAACACTCCGTTTCATAATTCTTCAATAAATAAAAATAATAATTGATTATATAGCTGTTATGCTACTTGACAGCACTCGGGATGGTTGTACTGCCTTCAAAATTTATAATACCATCGCCTTGGCTCGGGCATTACTAATGGCAATGCTTCTCTTCCTTGTGCGGCCAGGGTAACGATTTTAGTAAAAGTGGGGGAGTTTGTTGACGGAGTCGATTTTACGGTGGGGTAATCTGACCTGCTCCCAGCGCCAAAATTAACGTTAACCAAAATCACGGATAAAGAAATACGAGGGAATAAACCTCTGGTTAGGAACTGTCACATGAACATGACAAAGAGGGATTCATCTGGTAAGTCAGATTACTAATCCTCTCCTGAACTTTACCCTATCTTGACTGATATGCATAAACGTATTACATATTAATACATAAAAACGACACCTTCACAAAAACAAACCAACAAAAACGGCCAATGTTTAAAAACATCCTCACAGTATGTAAATATAATAAGAGGCAACCAATCAAATGCCAATGCTGATACTAAAGAAATTACTCAAGAAAAGCACCATTGTCAAGGCGTTTCACTATTGGGCATAGTTCGATGACATTGACAACATATTAACGAAACTTTTTTTGTTCCGGGTGTCACAAAGAATCAACT
This sequence comes from Limnoperna fortunei, assembly GCA_944474755.1. Taxonomy (NCBI): domain Eukaryota; kingdom Metazoa; phylum Mollusca; class Bivalvia; order Mytilida; family Modiolidae; genus Limnoperna; species Limnoperna fortunei. The sequence continues at coordinate 15,105,332 of OX104118.1, read as the reverse complement.
AAAAATGCATTGTCCTTATTCTTTCGGGTTATATAAAATAGTTAAAGTATTAGGTCTGCTGATAACCTTAACCTTATTGACACAGGCAAAAGGTTCTTAAAGTGAATTTGTGACGTTTCCACTCCAAAGGCATAAGCTTATGTCACAGAAATGCAACAATTTGAAACACTAGAATAATTAGATTCTACGTTATGAATATATTACAATGCAGGATACACTTGCAAATTCCAGAAAATTAGATAGATATCATTACACTCGAAGAAAATAAAATCTAATTTTCCAAATACTATAATATTTATTCATGCATACTACGAAATATTTAGCCATTTTGCTAGCTTTGTATTGATACTAAAACTTGCGAATCAAACATAAATAATGCCTTTTTTACATGCAACGTTTAAAAACGTTAATAAAAAATTTTCAACACATTTTATCTTAACTACCTGAAAATGGGATAACAAACAAACTTATGTTTAGAAAATTGAGAGAAAAAAATAAACTCTTATTGTTTTATCCATGCGTTTAGTCTAGTCATATTATTTTTTGAACCTGGATCGATATATTCATACTATCTATAAGGTAATTCTGACGTTATTCTTGATTAAGCAATATCTGAACTGGTCTGACAATATTCCATTCGATCAGAATCAAGTTTGACAAAACTGAAAATGATTTATATGTGTTACCAGAGCAACTTATGTTCATTGCGTTGAGAATCACTGTGAAATGGCGGTATTTGTAACACTTTTTAACGCCCATAAAAAATTGCGGCCCCTTTGTTGTAACTTGAATCCCAGAGAATATAAACCCGTGCATTTTATAGTTACATGTACATGAACGTATGACAAATAAAAGTGATAAGGTTAAAATAACGCGGCATGTTATGGTTTGTGAATAATTTTCTTAGTTTTTCCGTAAATGGTAAGGGATTTTATACATTTTGTATACAATATGATTATTCCGCAAATGTAACACATACCAAAGACTAGAAATTCATAACAGCCCGCCTTGTGTTTTGTTATGAATTGAATAAAAATTGAAGCTTCAAACTTGAGCTTCTTCAATGCCTGTGTGCAAATTTTAAGATATTTGGAAGCAGTCAAGAGATCCATAACACTAAAAAATGTAAGTGCATTAACGTTTTAGGTAAACGTAACACGTTTTTGTCATAGCCATAGAGCTAGGGAACTTTTGTTGGATAGCTTTTACAGGTTTGAACTTTTAAACTTGGATTTAAGCACATAACTGAAGGAGCGCGCCGATACATAAACGGCACAAAAATGACCGACAGACTACATAAAGCTCACGGCAGATGCAAATTCGATGCATTATACTATCGACAATTTTGTTAATAGGTTATCAATTAATGAAAACCTAAATATGTAAACATTATTTTTCCAATTTCTTAATTAAGTTTGTTCTTTCCTAATTGTTAAATTGTTTTATATCTTTCTTTTGTCTAAAAAGAGTTAAAAAAAAAATAAAATCAAAATAATTTATATTTGGACGAACATAGTGAAGAAGAATAAAATAATATTTTTGTGGATTATGTTGAGTGTATTGAGTTTGAACTATCTGGTTATGTTGGCTATTTAAAGTTCTTCTCCCTCTTTGTTTATTTATCATTCATTTCACTGGATTACGTCAAACTAGTTCGGCCAGTTTATAATATGTATGATTTTGTATTTGAAGGCATATGCAACTATGATCGACATCACATGACTTGTGTGACGTATTTTTGTCATCCATATTGGATTTTCCACACAATAGAAAATCAATGCGAGTATTTTAAAACGCCGATATCTTGTAAAATAAATATATATGTTTTGCACATTGTTTCTGGTTCCACAATCGCTTATCTTTCTAATGATATACATTTTATCAGTTTAAATTACTTTCAAAATACTTTCCATTTTGTTTGAAAAAAGCATTATTTTCTGCCTTCTGGTTACATTGTTTCAATGCAAAATAGTCAATTATGCACCACTTCTGACGTGAATTGCATAAATACAGCTGGAATAAACTATGTTTTGCACAAATAGTAGACACATTTATGTTTTTAATTTTCACATTTTTAACACCGTTTAATTGCTGATCTTCAAACTTCCCATTTCATTTGACATTCGATCATTTTACATTTTTTAACATGGCGGATACATCCGAGTTCAGACAGGGGGCAGGGTTGTGCGATATTTTTATGGTCTTATTATATCTCAGAAATTTGGCACAATTTTAACTTAGAAGTAAATATTTTAACAATTAAAAACATTTAAATTTAAGAGTATTTGACTTACAAAATATTGTCGATAGAAAGCGTAGAATTAACCGCAATTGTTTTGTCTTGTCCTGAATTGAAAATGTGGTAATGAACTTTGTGATAAACATTGATAAAGTATTCCTATAAAAGTTAATTACAAAAATATCCCCATTTTTGTCGCCTTTTTCTTAGTCATAAAGGTAGTCAAAATGCAAGTTTTAAGGAAACGCTATTCAATAAACATCCTCTACAGAGAGTACAAGTTAAGGCAGTACAAGCTTTATCAGAATGTCACAGCATGGGTTAAATATCAATACATTAAAGGTGTTCTAAATACAACATCTGTCACAAATATTTATTAGGTAACCATAATTCATTGATATTTTATGATTTATTAAATTATGAAATATAGTAATAGTTTTTGAGAATAAAAGAATAATGATGCCACGGTGAAACAAAAATAAACAAGGAACTCCATTATTGTTAAAAATAAAAATATAAAAGTATATATAAAAATGAAAACAAAATTGCCCATATTAATAATAGGATAAAAAATACAATTATTTTATTATTAATATTAGCAGTTTGATAAATTAAAATGTTGCTGTTAATGATACACAACAATCAAAACAGAGTAATCGAACATAATTATGACATCAATAGTTGAATATGTAAACTTTCTAACAATTGTTAATTATATTTTGTACATTTACATTTTTTTAAGTGTTTTAATAATAAAACTGTTTGGTGTGCCTCTCCTGCGTAGTATTTCAATAAATTGTAATTGACTTTATTCTTGTAATGTATTGCGCTAGGGCCATTTGTGTTGTTTTAGAAAAACATAGAACTCTAAATTGTGCTTTATTGTCAGAATGGAGTGAATTATTTTCTTTGTGCTACCAGTTTTAATAGAATAGATACTAAAACATTTGTCAGATAAAATGAACATTTCGAAATCGGGATCTATCATTTTATAAAAGGTCACAGCTGCATAATATTAAATAACATTTTTATGATTTCAAACACTGATTTTTCCGAATGTCATATATGTTTTAATCTGCTTAAGTGTACACTCAACAAGGCCTTGCTTGTTATCGACAAACAATAATTATTATGCATTATGTTTATTCCCCTTTTCCATTCCATGTTGATAGAAGATATATTGGTTTTGATCCTAAACCATGTTAAAATACTACATTGGGTAACTAACCAGAGTATGTGCTAATCCACCTCATAGTGTTGATCACGTAAACAGAAAAAACAAAAATACACAGATTGTTTTATCATTTTAAGCTATAAATAAGTAAAGACAATGAACATTTCATTATTACATAATGGATTTCGCGAGTCAAAAAACCGACAGAGTACTTTAAATTAGGTTAACGTAACTTATCAATCTGCAAATTCAATTACTATTTAGAAAAATATTTAATAGTATGTTTTATTTACAGTACGAGTCATTTACTGTATCTTATTTACAGCGAAGGGGTGTGTAGCAAGTGCGATAGAAAGAGAGATGCCGCCCCTTTCGCTGTCTATCAAATACAGTAAATGAGGAGTATTGTAAATGTTTTGCGGGTGGTCTAGTAAACTTTTTCGAATTTATTACCACAAGTTACAATGCGGCAAAATTTTAAGACTGTCAGATTTCAAGGACATAACAGAAGCACAAGAAATGGAACTTTTTCATCATGTTCGTCAGTGGGTGCAATCTTATGATTTTTCAAATAATGTATGGCCGCAAGATCATGTTAGTTTTAGTTTAGGGGATAAATTACGTTGTCATAAATAACCAAAAACATGGAAAATGAACATTATGTTTTTACCGAAATGAAAGAAATGTATATAAATCAAAATGTCCAACAATTTCTTCCACCTGGAAATTTCAACTTGGATTTAACAATGTCAGATAGTGAATCAAATTTTAGAAAAGTGGGACCCAATTCATACAAATGTTACTTCGTCGAGGTTCGTGAAAGCTGTTACTGAAAAGGAGCTTAGATGCTGAATTGAAAAATTAGCATTAAGAATGTGAATTTATTTAACAAACAACGGACGAAACAAACAAACAAAAAATCAATCCAAATTGCTATCTGTAAAATTGTTACAAAGATAAGTTTTGAGGCTAGGAAATTCGCCGTAAGAGATTTCTACCTATCGCACGATGCAAGGGGTGACGCAATAGTGATGTCACACAAGCTCCATCCCTTGCATCATCTAAAATAATGTACATATAACTTCTAAGAAATCTAAGACAAACCAGTCCACAATATCTCTTTATTAACTTTTTATATACGAAATTAATTTTGAAAAATGTACACAACAGATGTTGAACAAATGATGGTACGAATAACTTCAATCTACTAAGTTGTTGAAAACACCATGTCCCTACGTCATTGCGTGCTAAGCCAGTATTGTAATTAATCCATTCAAAATACTACCACTAACATTATATTTTATTTCAAACTTTGTAATTCATCAAGAATGTAATATTGCACATATATTTTTGTAGTACAAATAGAACTAAGATCAAAAACATAATAAAAAACCAGCGACAATAGAAGACAAAAATGCTATCATGTGTCAATACGAATTACTGTTAATTTGTATTATCTGGGTTGTTCAATTTTCCACTCTGCATATTCACATAAACACATTGCTCTTGAAGTATGCCTCCTCGTTGCGCTCTCTGATAATTTCTCTTGTATAAAATCTTGAATGTAATCTGCTGACAAGTCAATTAGGATATTCTCAGCGTCCACCTAAAACAAATAATTTAAAGTAATAAACAATATGAAACCATCAATTTAATTCGGTTTTTATTTTTATAACATTACAAGTAAAAATTGATATCGCCCTGAATTTATCTTAAACTTTATTCCAGACATATTATAATTATACTTTTACCGGGGCCTTTTTCTTCTTCTTTGCAACAATGGACGGCACCGAAGCTTTCATGCGTCAATGTAACTATTTAAAAGAATGCATTCAATACTTAATTAATCTTAAACATAGCTTCCTCGCCAACTGCAGTAAGCTAGGAACACAGAATGTTAAGTTTTCAATATAATGCTATGATCTAATTAGGCAGTTCTAATTAAGTACAAATACATGAAGTAATAATCAAAGAAATAACAAAAGGGCAATAGAAAACAGATAGAAACGTAGCAAATATAAAACTCGACAATGTCATATAAGGTTTTTCTTTAATTCAAATCTATATCTGTTAAAGGTTGTCATTGACTTTAGTAAACAGGTAAATAAAGCATGCAACACAGACTGAATGTAACTAGACCATTCAACAATTGACGAGGCCCATACCAGGATACAATCTTAAGTCTGTCCAACAAATACAGCATGCATAGTTAAGCATAATGTTTGACATATGAGATGGTTACTACTAGTCTAAATATTATTAAACTTAATGAAAGATGATTGGTAGTTCGTAAAACGATGGTCCCAACAATAACCTTATGGTTTCAGAAATTTAGGCATTTGATTATGTATTATATGATATGATATATAATTATTTTTCGTTATATTATCTAAGGTATTTAAGGTAAAGGATTGCAAGATAATGCCAAAACGTTTTAAGAATATTTCTGTAGAAAACCGGATGGGAGAGAATAAAATGTTTTCGCGTAGCATTATTTCTTTCAATAAAATCCTTAAGATTTAACTATAATATATATATAAACAGCATAAGATGGGACTCTTGTTACTGTATCGTCTACAAAAATAAAAACTGAAAAGCAAATATATATATATAATCTCCTTTTTATTGTTGTTTCTTCTGCTCATTTTCCAACATAGCGTACATATAATCCTAAAAGATAGATAACATTTAACGGTAAAACTAAATACATGTATAGATGTTTGTATCGTTTTCCACCAAATCAAATCAAGCAACAGTGTACTAAAAATTAAACATAATTTATCTGATATTTTTATGCTTACGATATTTCTGAAATCATACAGGTCTCTTAAAGTTAATGGTTTAACAAGAGTTCTTTGATAAAAGGTTATCTTCGATGGATAAGTTTAAGCATTAAATACTTACCAAACACGGTTAGTAATTGTAGTAATAAAACACAACCTGTTCAAGTGTTAAGTATCTTCAAATGTAAAATGTTTATTGCAATATCCACACGTTTCATCATAAAAAGCATGGTTTGAGTTAGACATCTTTTGAAAGATATATAAGCGACAGTTAATGCGACAGCGATAGTTTTGTACATTGCCCTTAAAGTTTAAAAGTTTTTCTTTCTTTCGTTGTAATATCTTAAGTACTTAGGTACCAAGTACGAATTAAGACGAAACCGAAAAGTGTAAAGAGTATTAAAGTTATTAAAATACCTACGAATATGAAAGGAGAACTTGGTTGCCTAGTGGTTAAGGTAGTAAGTCATCTTTTATTGATCACGTGGTATGTCAACAATTAGGTTGCGAGTTCGAGTCTCATTGCGGTCAGGTTGTACTCGACTCCAATCTTAATTGACAAGGATTGTCAGTTTACAAATGAAGGTCTGTAGTTTTCTCCGATAACGCCGGTTTCGTCTTCCCTTAAAAATTGGACGCCACGATACAGCTGCAAAGTTGTTAAAATTAGCGTTAAACAACTTTCAAATAAGCAAGAAAACAAAAACAATTATGAATGGATATAACAAAGTTTTCCCAGTTTTAAATTAAAAATTACAGATTTAAGGCAGTTTGACAAAGCAGTGGTTGAGTTAAATTAACGTTTTCTGCCGTGTCAACGAATTCGGATATAAAGTTAAGATAAATGATAGTTTTCTTTTATTGTATTCAAATAGATGTTTGGCCCTGAATGCAAGAGACGTTAATAAATGTTGTGACGTCAATGTAGATCAAAACTATATTTCTTGTTAGCTTTTTGTTATGGATGGAATACATTTAGATCTTTTCTCCGAGATTTAATTTTCTGTATAGAAACAAAACACTTGATCATTTCGTATATTGATGCAACTAGCGAACTAGTGCATAAAGTATCCGTTTCAGTATGTAATACTCCTGTACTGACATGATAAAGAAATGTACTCACTCTATATGTAAAACATATATTATTTGATATGAAAACATTAATTGTGATTGGGAAGAATTTATTATTAAAGTTTAATTTTATTTGGTAGCTTAATTTTTTATCACTAGGGTTCACATCGTGTTAACCGCCTTCACACTTTAACAACAGTGAAATAATACCCCATACAGAAACGTATAAGTAGTTAACAAACATATAAAGGATACTTTAAAAGTTGCAGACTGAATCACTACTATGTATCCAATAATTAAGTCACGAGACAAAAGCTTCCGGTTAACAGTCATCAATGTCTTACCAAGCCATTTTCTTTTCTGAAAATGTATAACAAGACAAAGAAAGTCATAATCAGTAATACATTTTCATTTACGCAAGCTTCACTTTCGTATATAACTCCACGTCACCACCAATCTTCCTCCCAGTTTTGATTGGGAGTTTTAGTTAAAATTCGGGCTTTTTTCCCGTCTTAAATGTCTGTAAAAATACAACTCAAGTTAAGCTGCCACTGCTTCTTTTTCCAGCTTTCGAGTTTAACTGACCATTCAAATAGAGTTATTTACACAAAAAAGACAGAAATCTATAAAAGAATTCTTTTGATAATCGACCGGATGTCCGCTTACGGTTTTGAGAATATTTAGTCAGGAGTCCATTCAAATGCACAAAATTACATGATCAAATAAATTGTTCCATTGTGAGAACATTGCACTCCGCATACAAACACACTCTTTTTAACAATAGTGTTTTGTTTGCGAAAACCTTTTGACCTCATAATATTTAGTTGCGGGATGTTTTCTCATATAACATTACAATACACTCGGAGAAACAATATGTTCAACTTATTTGAATGGTAGAATTTAAATGGTTGATTTTATTTGATATTACTAAGAACGAGAAATATATATAATGTTAAGTTTGTTTATATATAATGTACGGAGAACATGCGCATGTAACAATTAGCTGTAATATGTGAGAGAAGCAACTTTAATATATTTAAGAGTTTAGTTTATCGACATATTCTGATACGAGGTCGTCAGATTAAAGACGTGACATGTTTTGAATCTGATAGTCCCTGACTTACAATATTTGTTAATTGTTATTAAACTTGATTTGTTTGCTGGGCAATTATTGCATGTTGACTTGGCAAACATTCTAAAATGTGATGATTTTCACACAAAAGTGGACTTTCTCAATAATAATTATGTTTATTGTTCTATTGATTGATCTTTATAAGCATTAGTAAGGTTAACTATATTTTTATGAATTAATAATTGACTTCAACTTGCATATTCATTTTAGTGTAACATAAATGAAGAAATTACAGGTTATTTTTCATCTTTTTTGCACTTATTTATGTTATTCCACAAAATTTCCAAATAAATAATATACTGTGCTTCAATGTGATTAGTAATGTGAAAACACAACCTTCCATTTTTCTTTTCTTGTAACATCTGTACAAATTACTGTAAGTGGTACCTTGCTTTTTTCCGTTTTTGCTATTTTGTTATAAATTCGTTCCATCATTTTGTCTTTCGTGCTGATTACCAATGCTAGTCAACCCCTTTTCAAAACGTCAAGCATGAAATTAGTGTCGCGCATGACCTTGAAGAAGGTTTGCAAATGTCTTTGCTATATATTGCCACTAAATTCCTAAAGCAAACAGGACTGACAAAGACTTAACAAAACCCAGCAAAGAGTAGAGGCCTCTACAAACTTGGGGTCCTTCTTGCAGACATGGAACGCGGATCCATAGCAAACTCTTATCACGGATCACGGACGTCAGGTTCCCGTTAACCACGTTGAAGCAGCAAGACCAGTAGCACAGCCAGTTTTAGAAAACGCCAACGACCAAAAGCAGAGGCTGCGAAAAAGATAAATAGCAGGAACTAGCCATAAATGTTTTGTCACACGTTTTGTGTTTCATTTGTTGTAAATATTTATATAGACATTTTCTTCATCACCTGTGAAATCTTCAATGATGGATTAATTGTGTTTCCTATACTTGTTTGGATATTCGATACTCAGTGGATTTTTCATCTCTTCAATTATAGATTCGTAATATTTATAATCGTGTCTCTCTCCCCTCCCCTGTTCTCCCCCACGCCATTCAAAACGAAGGACAAACGAAACTTTCACTGTGATTTGTGGCAATCCACACAAGCCGACAAAACTCTGCTAGAAGCCCACACGGATGGCCGAGGCCGAGGCAAGAGCGTTTGAGGACAACGACAGTCAAGATATCGACGATTTACCTCATGTCGGCGTCGACCTACCACTACCGACGGCCGATCCGATTCGACGGGTGCAAGATTATGTGAGTCAACACAACAGTAGTACTCATGCTATTGACGAAAATCCAGCCGACGTCGGGACAAACGTATATCCGACACACTCCAATAACACAAGAAAAGTCACCGTTTCCGAACCGCCTGCTACAGCAACACCACTTAAGCAGTTAAGACCACCATCTATGATATCGACACCCTTCCGACGGAGACCGACGACGTCGACATCACTTACAATACTGATGGCTTCAACCGGGATGCTCCCATATTTGTGCCATCTCCTCAACATCGACATACCTTACCGACAATGTCGGTTGGGACGCAGGAACACCATTTCGACAGAAAGGATGCAACGTGCGACGAATTGACTACGTTCCTGCTGAGAAAAGACCTGCTACTCTCCCGTCTTACCCAATTCGACGATAAAGCAGAGTCATACGCCGTTTGGAAAGCCGAATTCAAGGGTGTCGTTGACGAGTTAGGAATATCAAACTCTGAAGAACTAATTCTTCTCAAGATATGGCTCGGGAATAAGTCGTCGCAATACGCCAAAAACATCAAGGCATCGAACTTCGACAATCCGACAAAAGGTCTGAAGTGTCTTTGGAAGCGTCTAGGCGAACGCTATAGTGCGTTACAGCTAACAGAGCACGCATAGAGGCAAAACTATGAAAGCTTCCCTAAATTGACAAACAAAGACACCGACCGTCTGTGACTCGTATGATCTTGTCTCCCACATTCAATGCTTGAAACGCAACTAAAACCTTCGAGTATTTCGACACGTCATCAGGACAATTGCCAATAGTTGCCAAGTTGCCATTTGGACTCTGGGAAAGTGGACTACAAAAGCCACAAAATACACAAAGCAACATCAAGTACCATTTGGGCTATTTTCGGAGTTATCTGATTCTATCCAAGAAATGGCAAAAATCAGAAACAATCCTTGTTTCAATTATGATTCTAGTAATCAGCCAACCACTAGGCCACATTCCCAGGCTGGAAAAGGGAAGATGTCAGGAAGGAGGGCAAACGATCTTGTGGTTAGGTCAATTGAGAACGATTTAGAGAAAGATTTACCGGTGATCATTGAATGTAACGACATCCCTAACAACAAGTCCGAGATACCAACACCTGAAGTTGCGTTACACCACGCGCATCTACGGGATCGCCAAATTCATCCCGCGGATCGATAACAACTGCGAGATTCTACTCCTTATCGGGAGAACACTCCCGCAGTACATCACACTCTCGACCAGAGATTAGGATCTCACTTTGAACCATTCGCACAGAAGTTGCCGTTTGGTTGGGTCATTATAGGCGAAACTTGTCTGGACCGACAACATGCGCCACTTGATATTGATGTAAAGAAAGCGTTCATTCTACCGAATGGACGAACTTCGACGATGCGACTATGTCCGAGCCAGTTTCACGTAACCGAATATCGTGATAAAGTACCTTGCGATCAGAATGATTCGGGCTTGAATGGGTTAGTCATATTCGAGAAAACACCGGATGACGATAAACCAGGATTATCCCAGGACGACCGACAGTTGGTCAAACAATTGGACAGAATTCAAACGAAACGAAAGTGGAAATTGGGAAGCTCCACTTCCGTTTCGATCGTGACGAAGACTATTGCCAAATAACAAGGGACATGCAACCCATCGTGCTAAGATACTCGACAGAAGTCTGAAGAAAAATCCTGAGAAATGGAAGCACTTCCAAGTCTTCATGGCCAAAATATTGGACAACAACCAAGCGGAAGTGGCCCCTCAGTTACATAAGGGCGAAGTATGCTGGTATTTGCCTTTGTTAGGACTCTATCATCCCAAGAAACCCGATCAAATCCGAGATGTTTTCGATTCCTCCGGTAAATTAACACAGTTTCTCTAAACGACATACTACTTTCAGGACAAGATCTCGCCAATATTCTTCTCGGGGTACTCCTCCGTTTCAGAACACAGATTATCGCAGTGACAGCCGACATACAACATATGTTTCATTGTTTCATCGTCCGCGAAGATCACCGTGACTACCTACGATTCCTGTGGTACAAAGACAATGATATTGAAAAGGAACTCATTGAATACCGCATGAGGGTTCACGTGTTCGGAAATAGTCCGTCACCGGCTGTAGCCAATCTTGGATTGTACAAAACAGCAATGAAAGCCGAACCAAAATATGGAAGCGACGTGGTGAACCTCATTTCTACGTAGATGACGGTCTCACCTCATGTCCCACAGCAGAAGGAACAATTAAAATCATGAAAGATACACAAGACCCCTTGCTAAAATGCGGAAACCTTCGCCTGCATAAGTCTGCCTCTAAAAGCCCGGAAATAAAGGCGGCCTTCCCGCAAAATGATCTTGCTTCGAACCTTAAGAATCTCGATTTGGACGCCTACGACAAGCCTTTGCAGCGTAGTCTCGGAATATCGTGGGACCTAAACACCGACCGGTTCCTATTCAATTTGTCACGTGATGAAAAGCCCGTGACTTGCCGAGGGATTTTATCAACAATCAACAGTATATTCGACCCGATTGAATTCCTTGCGCCAGTCATAATATTCGGGAAACTACTTCTCCGTAGATTTGCAAAAATCACAACTGATTTGGACGAACTGGTATCGGATGAGATAGCTTCTGATTGGGAAAAATAGCAAGAAACGCTCAAGGCTCTAGAAACGGTACGAGCGCCCATATGTTCCCAACCTTAGTGAAAAATCCGAAGAAGGAGCTTCACGTCTTCTCCGATGCCTCGAAGGATGCGATAGGAGCTGTAGTGTATCTCCGGACAATTTATTCCGATGGATCTCCGGACCTTGGTTTCGTCATAGGTGAAGCCACGGTCACACCAACTAACAAGCATACGATTCCGCGTTTGGAACTATGTGCCGCTGTACTAGCTATTGAGATAGCCCAGATCGCGTCACAGAACTCAAACTGGAATTTGACACTATCAAATACTACACGGACAGCAAAGCAGTTATAGGCTACATATGCATCGAAAAGAGACGTTCTACGTTTATGTGCCAAATAGAGTAGAGCGTATTTAATTTAGTTCACCCGAACAGTGGAACTTCGTCCCGAGATCGATTCTCGGGCAAGAACTTCAAAAACAGTGTTTAGCAAAGCGGACCAAAGGACTTTTTGGACAATGCTCTAAACAGTCCGTTGATATCTTGCCTCGACGACAATGGTTTACTAAGAGTTCGCGGCCGCTTAGAACATTCAGACGTCCATATCATGGAAAAGAAGCCTCTAATTATACCCGGTTGGTACCGGATAGCACCGCTTCTAGTGAAACATTTCCACCAGGAAATAAAACATCAGGTCGACACCTAACGGAGTGTGCAATTAGATCAGCACGTTTTTGGATAACTGGTGTGAAACGACTTATCTCTAGCATAAAACGCCAATGCCTCGAATGTCGTAAACTCCGAGGGAAGTTACAAACTCAGATTATGGCCGATCTGTCAAAGGATCGTCTCGAACCGTCAACTCCGTTTACTAACGTCGGAGTAGATGTCTTTGGACCGTGGAAAATAGTTACACGTAAAACACGTGAAGGAAGTGCTAACTCAAAACGATGGGCGGTCATGTTTACGTGTCTTGTCATAAGAGCTGTACATCCGCATTCATAAACGCCTTGAAACGTTTCACTTCAGTCAGAGGAAAAGTGAGGTTCTTTCGATCTGACCAAGAAACAAATTTTGTCGGTGCGGTAAATGAACTGAACATTAATGTTCGACACACCCCAATCAACGTAGATGAGGACCCCACCGCATCCAAGTATCTTCACGATGCAGGCACAACATGGCAGTTCAACCCAGCTCACTCGTTCCACATAGGTGGTGCGTGGGAACGCATGATTGGAATCACTAGGAAAATTCTAGAATCGCTATTTCTTGAAAATTCCGGGGAAACTTTAACACACGATGTGTTGAACACCTTTTTGGCGGAAGCATGTGGTATAATCAATTCTAGACCGTTGGTTCCAGTATCTTTTGATCCGGAGTCTATGTTAATCCTAATACCGGTAATGTTGTTGACTCAGAAAACAGACTACGTTTTTTAAATAGACCACCCTTAACCCGCAGACAAACGAGATTTATACAGAATAGAATGGAAACGGGTTCAAGCTTTGGCCAGCATGTTTTGGACTCGCTGGCAAAGGAGGGAATACTTACCGCTCTTACAACGAAGGCGAAAATGGACAGAAGTGCGGAGAGACCTAGGCGTAGGCGACTTAGTTCTTGTTAAGGACGCAATGGTCAACTTGCATAATCGCCAACGCCGTACAAGGGTCAGACGACCATGTTCGAAAGGTTGAAGTCCGTATCATGGTAGACGGGAAACCTAAGATATACACCCGACCGATTACCGAACTGGTTCTGTTAGTTGAAGAGGACGAAACCTAGAGACTTGAAGTTATTTGCACCGTGTGCAAACTGTATATATTTGTAAATATATCGCAACAGTTGTGAACCTGTTTTGGACACTATTTCCTGGCATCTTCGATAATTCGATGATACTCCATCCTAGTAACACGCTGTTCCTCACCACGCCGTGCGTGGGAACGTTAAATATTGCCATTGTGCAACACTGGAAGCCACACAACGTTGGAGCTACCTCACTATCCATGCCAATAAGAACTGTACATTTGTATATACTTACATATATGATTTTTAAATGACATTGGGATTTATGTGTTTATTCCGTTATGAAAATAATAGTGATATCCCCCCTGGATACCAGACGGGGAGTGTTCTGTCACACGTTTTGTGTTTCATTTGTTGTAAATATTTATATAGACATTTTCTTCATCACCTGTGAAATCTTCAATGATGGATTAATTTTGTTTCCTATACTTGTTTGGATATTCGATACTTCAATGAATTTTTCATCTCTTCAATTATAGATTCGTAATATTTATAATCGTGTCACTCTCCCATCCCCTGTTCTCCCCCGCGCCATTCAAAACGAAGGACAAACAAAACTTTCACTGTGATTTGTGGCAATCCACAGCGTGAGTACTACATAAATATAACAATCAGTGTTTTTAATTGATGATCTAACATATTTTCCATCGAAATATGAATTTATTCCGTTTGGATCTAATCTAAATTTAACCGGACATGGAAAATGAAAACTGCAACAGACGAAGGGAATTTCCTGGTTATTTAGAGACAACGTTTAGACTTTATAACCTTTCATCCATTGTGTTTATATGAATGTTTAATTTAAAATACTTAATTACAAACCTCTTTACTGTTTTCTCTATGAACTTTAACGTTTTTCTATGCACTTTGTAATCTTATTATATCTCCCTTTTTTCAGTATTTTACCACACGTACACACACTACATCTGACTGTCTGTTGCTGCTTAAAATAAAGGTCAACCTTAGACTAGTTATTTATTCAAGGCCCAACAACTTGTTAGCGGTTCACCTATCCGGGAGAGCCGAAATAATACATGATGCTAGAGTAAAAAGTGAAGATGTAGGCCTCCTCTTTGATAGCTGTGGCAATCCAAATTAATGACCAGTTCAACCTCGTTGAAAGCGGTTACCATACAACATACGTTATGCAGAAAATGCAGATACACATGGTATGGAAAACATATGAAGATGCATAAAAGAAGAATAAAACCATATAATTGATGTTTTTGTCCTATTAGAAAATATACATGTATGAAATATAGATATATTATAGAATATAAAGGCCTAAACCGTGTGCTATTTCTTAAATCATTCACTATTATCAAAGTTTTACCTCGTAATGATTGTTTTTTAAAATTATTGTATGTGTCAAGGGCATCAAACACACAACAAAACAATACTGACATATCATAAGAATATTCTTTTTAATGTTAAAAGTAGTTCATCACAAGTAATGATCAGCTACTACTAACACGATATACATTTAAATTATTTAACAGATAACAGCTGATTTGGGAATTCATGTTCAGAGGCATCAATTAAAAAAGAACAACACCTTTGAAATAGAATTATATATTTATATAAATGTTAGAAGTAGTTCATCACATGTAATGATCAGCTACCTTTAACATGATATACAATCTAATTATAAGGGACATAAACACACAACACAAGAAAAAAACAATACTGGAATAGAATAAGCATATTCTTTTTTAATGTTAGAAGTAGTTCATCGCAAGCACTGATTGGCCACCTGTAACTTAATATGCATTATAATTATTATTTAAGAAATAGCAGCTGATTTTGAAATTCGTGTTTCAAGGAAAAATAATATTTGCCTTGAATTATGATATTAATTTTAAATCTTAGAAGTAATTCAGCACAAGTAATGATCAGCTACCACTATCATGATATACATTTGAATTATAATTTAACAGATAACAGCTGATTTGGAAATTCGTGTTTCCAAGGCATTAAACACAAAAGAAAAAATAATACTAGATCAGATTTATGGTATTATTTTAAATTGTTAGTTCATCACAAGTAATGATCAGCTACCTCTAACATGATATACATTCTAATTATTATTTGACATATAGCTGATTTTGAAATTCGTATTTCAAGGTCATCAAACACAAAAGTAAAAACAATATTGGAATGACCTTTAAATATTCTTGTTAAATGTTAAAAGTATATAATCGCAAGCAATTGCTTAAACTTCTTTATAAATAGAAAATGTTTACTCTTATGTAACAGTTGCAACAGATGCGGACATTTAGTCTACAGTGGCATTCAATGCACTAATGAGGACGATAATAATATATTACCGGAAGCCCCATTTGATTTAAGAATGATTTTATCCCGTTGAACTGCTACCTTAAAAAGTAAAAGCAGGTAACAAATCCGGTATAGTTAAACAGGTTCCCATTTGCTTATTAACTGGTTTATGTGTTCCAAAACGATTTTTGCTTGCTCATCGTGGCTGTTCTGGGAAGAATTATTTTGTAATGGTCACACCTTTAAGTAATACTAGTAACGGTGTTACCAGAAATTCATCTTAAAACACTCAAGGGAAAGATAACTCTTTCAATCACGTGAGAACCAGGTATCCATGCTACCAACAGTAGCTCCAGACACTAGAAAATTTAAAACTTCATATTAAATTGCTGAATTGTGTTCTTCGTCAATGCTGCTTTTTGTGGCAAGAGGTTAAATGTGTATTTTGTTGTTTTTTTAGTTTTTAAATGAGTATAATAATTAAGTTATTATAGATCGGCGCTACCTGAATCTGTCAGTGCATAATGCAACTACAAATACAGCAATGGTCCCGACTTGGTACAGGCATTTCAAAAGAAATGGTGGGTTAAACCAGGTTTTATGGAATGCCAAATATTATATATATATATATAATATAACTATTTAGCCAATACTAAGACCACACATCGGCGTAAGGTCTTTGAATCATGTACTTTAAACAAAAAATGTCTGCAAATCAAATTAAATTATTATTTTAAAATATATTTTAAAACAACATTTATAGCATTTTCTTAAAAGTTTTAAAGTACAACTTAAAGTTCTGAAAATAGTAACGACAAAATTTGAAAAGACTAATGATAATGGCACATTATCTGTCTCTGTTTAACTGAACCAATAGTATATATCAAACACTTACATGTATTATAAAGAAATTCTTGCAAAAAGTAGTATTGCTTAATTTAATTGTATATATGGTTATAGTATAATTTTAAACACTCTAACGCGCTCTCTTAGAGAGCTTATGATATCCAGTGTGTTATTCTGTTAAGTGTGGCAAAACAAAATCTGGATTTCCTGCATATTAAGTGAAGCTTATACAGGACTTTATACAGTGCTTTACAAATGTGGTTTCTCATTTAAAAAATAAATCATTAAAATATTTAGGCAGATTATGTTATTTAAAAATACAGATTTCAAATAACGCGCTTTTTGAACATTTTATTACTCCTAGGCTACATTTTATTTTTAACTCGAAATATCTTCTATGTCAAACTAGTGCAGCTTTTCGGGAATCAATTTATTTTCAGACGTTTGACTTGGCTATTTAGACAGAATATATAAATATATAAATAAATGGTATAAATGACGAAAAAATCAAACTCGGTGAGGAAATAAATTAAGGTGTCATTATAAGCAAGAATGAGACGGAGACAAACCACAGTCGTCGAAAACGATCAATTACACAAATTCAACTAAACCCACTAAATAACAGAGTTGAACTTTGGTGCTTTGTAGGCATATGTCATCGCGTATCACCATATCTAATTTACAAGAGAAGGCAAAGGTGTACGGCAAATTGTTGAGCATCTGTGGTATCCTTATTCCGAGCTCCCGTAAAAGGTATGATTATGAAAATTGCAATTGAAACTGGGAATAAGTCCATGATAGAACGTAATTTATATCTAAGTTAAGAAGGCAAATAAATAGAATCACCCAGTGGACTGTCGCTAACTATTTTTTTATCAAAAAGTTCATGTAGTGCGATAGCATACAAATACACTGTCATCGGGGGCATTGTAAGATAGAAAAACAACACTCTTAACATTCAGGTTATAAAACTGTTGTACACCATCAGTGTCTTTAAAAGTAATTGTTGATTTTGTATTCATTGACTTTTTGAGGTTTTAATTCTTGTTATTATCCACGACCTGAATTAATCATTATTTGATAGTTTCAACCACTGTTTTCGCATTTGTCTGGTATGGGCTTCAACACATATATTAGGAATTTAAAGTTGCATGCGTTTTCTTGAGATCTCGATATTTGGTCATTGAAAGACAATCATATGCATATCGCTTCTAGCTTACATTTAATTTATGCCTAAAATTGCTACTAGGCCACGTTTAGTGAAATGCTACTAGTCTAAGTTAAGTGTTATTATTCATCGGTCCTTTCATTGTCAGACTGGAATTAAAGAAGCAGCATAATATAACAACACGGAACACAATTCATTGAAAATCAATTTGAATGTCAAAATATAATCGGATAAAGACAAAATAACCTCAAGAACAAATAAAGGAAATCTAAGATAAGCACAATGAAAGCAACGTAATAGTATAAAAGGTGTTAAATGTGGTAACGTAATCATTTCCAGCATTTGGTTTTAGGATGACAAATATTTTACATGGTGGTTATTACGTGCGATATATGACACAGGAGAAATCTCGCTGTCAGAAGATGCCCCATGTTTAAAGTTTAGGATATAAATGTGACAAATAAATTATATGACATTCATCAAATATGTTATCATTAACGTTCAAAACATAATTTTTTGGAAGTCTTAAAAGTACCCCCCCCCCCCCCAAAAAAAAAGTGGGATAACATTATCCATTCTATTCAAACCGTGTTTAATTCACTATCATGGCATTCAGAAAATGTTAAAAGGTCCAAGGGTTTCCTATTATCAGGTTATAAATGGGATAAGCCTGATTCAGCTTACCCTTTTAGAATTTCGGTGATGAAAATTTGAACATATTAATTATTTGGCATTTAAATATTTTAGTTTGGTATGTCTTTATTCGACGAAACGATCGTTTGGTGTTGTTAAATCATCATCTTGGTATATCTGACATTTTATTTATTTACATTTGCATAGTACTGATTTTATTTTCTACACTAAAATTCGTACTCCGCGTTTTTTACGTTAATGTCGAAAGGGAGTTACTACCTGATGAATACATGAGGACATGTCCTTGATCACATGTCAGCTTTGTATCCTCCATTTCATTGTCAAAGCTGCTTACTAAAGGGTTCAAGGTAGAACGATCGAAGTCATCACTTGTAAAACCTTACTGTTACCGAATATCTGTGTAAAAATGCCTATTGATGTGTTCCGTTTGTCGTCAATACCTTTTCTCCTACTGGATTATAGCTTCCATTAATATGACTGATACGAATGCGACGCGTCGATCAGGAGTTGTTAACCCTTCCAGTGCACCTGTACTCACCCCGGGTTTTGAGTTTCCTGTCACTCAGTTTCTGTTTTTTGTGTTGTGTGTTTGTTTTGTTCTTGTCAGTTTTGTCCGTCTTTGACTTGTTATCTAATGAATACTCCTCGGTACTTGGATTAATTGTTTTATGAATGTATTTAGTTTCACCCAAAATAAGAACCACTGACTTTTAGTTTGCCGAATTTACATGTCGCTTCACCTCTTCACCGCTTAGCAATCGTTACGTGACTTCGATTCTTTTTTCTTAGCACAGAAAAAGGGTTAGATACATGTACGAATACTGCTCTTGACTTGTAAACACAAGTATAAACCAGAAGTGCGGGTTAAGTAACAAAGATTCTGTGTGAACAAGCCATATGAAATTGCAGGAGTAAAACCAGTTATGTTGGATTCTTAACGCGAGACTTAAAATATTTAGACTTTGAAAAAGTTTTAAAACAATAGAATGCGCTAAAAGGACTGTAGATACATAAACAACGTGATAAGAAAGCTGGACCATGCAAATTTTGAAAAAGACGTTCGCAAAGAGCTTTAGGTGTTTGTCTACTTTCGGTAAGCACTAACAATATGATGACCTGTTTGTATCCACATCTTGATGGTTAAGAACACAGGTGTTAGTTGTGCATTAAATGCACAAGTTTGCACATTACAATGTCAAATAAAACTTCTTGTAGCCTATAATTTTTTTTATACTTTTATAATACAATTATATTTTTAATATATTGATATAAATTAAGATTATGTTACACGGATAAACTAAAGCCAATATTAAAATGCAAATGTAAAAAGGTTTTGTAATCTGTAAAGTTATCGTTTAAACAATGAGATTTGGTGTTTTTCTGGGGATCTTATTTTTTTGCTCTGCATATTGGCATAAACAAATAGCTCTTGTAGTGTGCCTTTTTGATTCACAGTCCACCAGGTTTTCATCAATGAAATCCTGAACGAAATCTGCTGATAAGTTGATTAAGATGTTTTTTGCGATCCTCTGAAAATAATTAATATTTACTAATTACTAATAAAACATTTTTTTACATTAAATTGAATATATAACTTGGTTGGTACCATAACTGACATGAATGCTTTTATATTTTTTTATGCAGTGTGTTTAGGGAAGTTACTCATCTTCAACACTGAGATTGCATGATCAAGCTATTTCACCAGGATATTCGACATGCTCCCCCAAATTAAAACTGGAAGCCGTCATACAGCTAACAAAAAACCGTTTTGTTTTCAATTTTGAATCCCATTCATTGTTGCCGTTTCTTTGATCCTCTTTCCTTTATGAAGTACATATTACACAGTACACAGTCGATGAATGCAGTATTAATATAAGCATACCTTCCTGAATCAATGTCTATTGAAAATCTTAAAACATAAAACAGTTTGGTAATAATTCTATTCATGGTGTAATTAATTTATAACAAGTGTTTTGATTAATTAAAACACATCTATTACGTCATCTCAGATAAATCTATAATAATTGATACATCGATACTTCCTCGACTACTTTTATTATCAAATATAAACAAGATGGAGCCCACCTAACGTATTATATGGGAGGGACAATGTTTCATGCCTATAATTTTTAATTTCGTCTATTCAGATTTAGAAAAAAAGTCATATGAATATAAATATTGTGTTTCTTTTTTCTATTAATATCTAAAGAGCCGGGATTCCCTTGGAACTATGTTTGTGTATTCCTACGCTTTTCCATCTAGGTAAATTTTTTGGGTCTAGATGTTTTTGGTGCTTCTTCTCTGCCCTAAAATCTGCAACGACTATTTATGATAATTATCAGGACTAAAAACTGGTTTTATAGAAAATTATAAATGTGTTTACTCCAACGACTCACTCAAAAACTTGACATAAAGTCCTTCGACGTTATTAAGTTTGTGAGTGGGTCGTCGGAGTTTACATATAGATATCTCTTCACAATTTGTGCAAGTTCTAAAGATGGTGTTGCTCGTCAAAAAATTACAAACTGAAAAAAAATGACTGATATATTTTTATATTTTAATGAAAAATTGTTTGGACTAACTGTACTTCATTTAAAATTACCCGTAATATTTTTCCATCTGCATCTTCTAGCTCTATCTCGTCGTCTGGTAAAAGTGGTATGATCAACTCGTCATCGTCATGATTGCTAGATATTTCACGGACAAATCCATTTCTTAATTCCTTTACTGTCGGCAGCTCCTGTTAAATTACATAATAATATATCACTTAAAAAAATTCAATGAACTGAAAACGTTGGAAAAAGAATAATTAAAAAGAAATAAACTGTTCAGAGAAATTTTATAATATGCTTTTTTCACTTGTAGTTTTTCTGATCTCATCTATATTTGTGTGGTGAAATTAGGCGCCTCCTTATTCTGGGGATTAGTCAGACCCATTTACGCCCGGGGTTAATTGGGGATGTGCATTACAACTGATGCTTGACGTATGAAGAGCCTGGAGAGGATCCGGATCCAGCGTCCAGTGACGTTGAGTGTGCTTTCTCAGCTACAGCCGAGTACAGACGCCATCTTCCTGACTGAGATATTCAGGTAATTGCACATACACATAGGGCTCCAAACTGGGAGCTGGAATTAGCAACCCCACTTGGTCTCCCACCCGTATTTCACTAGAGTGGCGACGAGGATATTTGGTTAACTTTAATGTTAAAAGTCGAAGCGGGAGGCTGGGTAGCCCTGATAGGAACCTATTGGGAAAAACAGGGGTTTTCATTTTTGTGCATGTTATTGCAAATTTTGCGTATGTAGAAGACTGTCGTGACAACTGTTCTATATTTTTAGTAGTTTTCGAAGTTTGTTTTGGGGTTGGAAAACTTTTTCATTTTTGAAGCGAAGGTTGCACACGATACTTTTTCGTGGCTGTTTCCCGCCATTAGTTCAGTCTGGCACACGTTTATTGTATAATCCAAGGTCGACGTACAGGAAATTGGATTGTGGGGAATACACCAGTGTGTATTGCAAACCGGAAATCAGGTCAGTGTTTGTTTACATTTTGTTTTTGAACGATTTTATAGTAGATAACAGTAAAATCGTGATAGATTTACTTAGATTAAGGATGTGTTGTGTTGATTTAGTTATCGGAAGGTTATATCGTGCAATTATAGTAGTATTTCAGAAGTTTCTAGTAGTTTTTAAGAAGTTTTCTGTTTATTTTGCCCCAGTGTTAGTTGTCAGTCAGAAATGTCTAGTTTAGTCAGGAAGGGTGTTTTGTATCCCAAAGTTTATATTAATAGCGTTGAGTATAAACAGCTATTATTGTTACCAGGAGTAAGAACTGTTACAGCGCAAAATATTTTAGTACTAAGGAACAGTAGTATTACAATTACTAAAGAGATAGCAAGTCGTATACCGTACTTCAGACCGACTGAAGCATTTTTTGAGTCAGTGCGCTGGCCTGAACCGTTCGATACATCGAATCTCACCAAAGAAGGTGCTGAGTTGTATTTTGCAAAAGGAACAAGAATGTGCAGATGCTATATTTGCGTTACATTATAAAGTGGATAAACATACATTGGAAAAATGTAGGAAGTCGAACGTAAGGAAAATTGATCAAGGATATCTTGATAGAATTATTAAACAAGAAATTGAAACTGATAGTGGCAATCTGTATGATACACCGTATCGTGAGTTTAAGCAGGATA
The DNA here is from genome assembly GCA_944474755.1 of Limnoperna fortunei. NCBI lineage: Eukaryota > Metazoa > Mollusca > Bivalvia > Mytilida > Modiolidae > Limnoperna > Limnoperna fortunei. Next base: position 15,082,152 of record OX104118.1, on the reverse strand, counting down.
TAGTTGATCAACCGTACACATCTACACCGTTCGTTGGTATGCGCAGCCAACATGATGATACGCTTGAGGACCAACCAAGTCTATCATTTGAACAACAACAACCAACCGTTGACCGACCATGTCAACAACTTCAACAACATTCACTTGTTGACCGAATAAGTCAACAACCGCAACAGGACACACTTGTTGATCGACACCATTAGCAACCGTTTCAACAACATACAACCGTTGATAGACCATGTCAACAACCACAACCGTACATGTTTGGTGACCAGCCAATGCATCAACAAGTTCAACAAGAACAAATGATGATGGAACGACCAAGTCAACAACATCAACATATGTTTCCGCCGATATTTGGTGACCGACCAAGTCGTGAACTTGAGATTCAACAACCGACTATGGTTGACAGACCAAGTCAACAACCGTTTCAACAGTATCTATTTGTTGATAGACCAAGTCAACAACTACAACAAGACATGTTTGTAGATAAACCATATCAACAACAGTCGAATATGGACAAACCAAGTCCACAAGAACAACCTCACTCATTTGTCGAACGACCATTCAACAAATGCAAAATGTCATTAGTAATCAGCTAGGACAACAATGTCAACAACTGCCTCAACATACACCTGGCGTCCAGCCAAGACAACATCAAGTTGGAATTCAGCAACAACAACAGATAGCCGTTGATCAACAACGAGAGCAACAAGATTTTCATGTTGATAGAACACGTCAACAGCATGTTGAAGACCGTCAACAAGGGTATCTAACTACCAAGCACCAACAGTCAGTAAAACATGTTCAACAAGATATGTTGTGTGACCGAAAAAGTCAACAACATCAACAACAGCTATGGTAACGGACGATGAACCAGTTAAGATACAGGTCTATGGCAAGAAGCCAGACAGCAATATGGAACAAATTAGCTCACTGAAGGACGAAGTGAAATCAATGGCATCGAACTTGATGAAAATAACGGACACGTTAGCTCAGAACATGGCAGCTATGTCTAGTCACATGACAGCTATGACAAATAACATGACAGCAATGTCGAAGGAGCTGAACCAGCTGAAACAACAAAGGGCTGAACCCTTTAACAAACAGTTTAAGCAAACTGATTCACAGTCGGGATACCCTCCTAGAACAGGAAGAAAACAAGACAGTAGACAATATGAATCGAAAACGTATAGACCTACTGAGCCGAGTAGGCGAGAACAGCAAAGTAATGACTATAGATGTTTTTATTGCAATAAACCAGGGCACTACAAGAGAAACTGCCCGGAACTCCGAGGTATGCCATTTACCCCGAGGGAAAGACCAAATTACCCTAGCAGACAAGGGAACAAACACCGTACATGGGTATCCGCTTATTGCTGTAGTAGACACTGCAGCTGAAGTTACAGTTATTTCTGATGAAGTATATAATAAGTTTAGAGAGAAACCTGAACTGGTTAAGGACGTAATCATGTTCAACGCAGGCGTGGATTTGAAATGCGTGCGAATAGGACAGCTCCTGTAAGTGTAGTTATAGGATTGCGTAATTGGCAAGAAACATTACATGTAGCACCAATTGATGATGATATGCTACTGGGACTAGATTTTTTTAAGAAGCACAATGCTATCGTTGATATAAGGAAGGACATCTTGTTTATGCATGGTGACACGAATTAATTGCACTATGGGAAGAAAGGAGCAATGGAATAGTCAAAACCTAGGATATGTAGGGTGACAGTGGACAGGCGAACTGTCATACCCCCACACTCAGCTGTGAGACTCAGTGGTAAATCTGAACATATTAGTAAAGAATATGTAGTAGAAACTGTCAAACAGGATCACCTGTTAGGAGCTAGAACAGTTTGTAATCCAGGTTGTCAACCGGAACCATGTCTCATTAACGTCACTGAGGACGATATCATCCTTAGGAAAGGACAGCATATAGCAAATGCTGACGAAATTTCAGTTATTACTGGACCCCAAGTGGTGGGCCAGGTGAACACTATACAACACAAGGACAAATCTAATGTTGTTTTACCAGAGTATTTACAACAATTGTTTGAGAAATCAACTGAAGAGTAACCGAGGGACAGAAGCTCAAGCTTAAACACCTGTTATACGAGTACAAGGATGTTTTTGCGAAAGACGATTACGATCTAGAAAATTTCACACAGATTGAACATGAGATTGACACAGGCACAGTAAAACCTGTGAAACAACGAATGAGACGTACTCCATCATGTTTTGTTGATGAAGAAGAACAACATCTTAGAAAAATGTTAGATGCAGGAGTTATACAACCCTCCACGTCGGAGTGGGCGTCAGTGCTTATCCGGAAACGGGATGGTGGTGTCAGGTGGTGCCTTGACACTAGGGCCCTGAACTCAGTCACTGTCAAAGACGTGTACCCATTACCGCTCATAGATGAGTGCTGAGATACACTTGCCGGAAACAAGTGGTATTCTAAACTTGATGCGAATAGTGCGTACTGGCAAAGAAGTATAAAACCTGAGGATCGTCAGAAGAACAGCATTTAAAACTAAATATGGACTATTTGAATGTGTTAAGATGAGTTTTGGACTCTGTAACGCTCCAAGCACTTTTGCCCGAGTGATGAACTTGGTGCTGAGAGGAATGACATGGAAAACAGTCTTAGCATTTTTAAAATGATATTTTAGTGTTGGGATCTGATTTTGAGAATGATTTGGAATACCTGAAACAAGTTTTTCAGCGTTTAAGGGAATATAAACTCAAACTGAAACCAAGGAAGTGCGAACTATGTAGAACTTCCGTTGAGTTCTTAGGAAGGAACATTATCAGCAATGGTATACAGATAGGTCGACAGCATCTTGAACCTGTTATGGGTTGGCCTGTACAGACTTGTACCAAGGAAGTGGAACAATTCCTTGGATTATCATCGCAGTTTTATTAAGGACTATTCTAAGATTGCTGAACCATTGCATGACGTTATAGGAAAACAACAGTTCAAATGGATTGAAAGTCAACAGAATTCATTTGATCAGGTCAATTTGAAATTGACTTCAGCGCCAGGTTTGGCATTACCAAAGAAATATGACTATTTCATCCTAGACACGGATGCATCCGACAAAGCTATCGGAGCGGAACTAGTTCAGGTGCAGAACGGCAAGGAAAGGGTCATAGCTTATGGAAGCTTTGCACTGACCCCAGAGCAACGTCGTTACTGTACGACAAGGAAGGAATTACTAGCTGTAATCAGGTTTACCAGGCAGTTTAAACACTATCTGCTTGGCAGGAACTTTACGGTCAGAGCAGACCACAGTAGCTTAACCTGGTTACTAGGTTTCAAGCAGCCACAAGGTCAACTTGCAAGGTGGATGTAAGAACTTAGTCAGTATGATATGAACATTAAGCACCGTTCAGGTAGACTCCACGGAAACGCGGATGGACTTTCACGGATAGGAGAAAGTAAGTGCCATGCCCAGGTTTCCAGGCTGAACTTGAGTTATCGGACTTACCTTGCAGAGGTTGTACTAAGTGCGAGAGAGCACACCGTACATGGAAGAAATTTATGTACGAAGTTGATGAAGCAGTATCTCTGACTAGAAACAGGAAGGGCATAGATAAACCTGTTCAGGACATTGCTACAGCACTGATAACATTATTCAGTGATGATGAACAATCGAACACACCGTTGGAAAGTATAGATAATATCTTGTTTACCACCAGCATGGACATATGCTCTGGTCATCGACCAGTGATATTAACTTAAGTGAAAACCATTACACTGTGACAGCTGTGTCACAGGAAGGAGGATTGCTGATCACTGGATTCAGTAATGATGAAATTAAACTAGCACAATCTGAGGATCCAGATTTGAAATTTATCTTGACTTGGCTCAAGGACAAGATAGAACCATCGGACAATGTACTATTTTTAGCATCACCAGCAGCTAAGAACTTTTATATAAACAAGTCTATGTTTTTCTTAGATGAGCAAGGAATCTTGAGAAACCTTCCCAAGAAGGAGGGAGCGGGAACCAGGTTGGTTTTCCCTGCTAACCTCAGGGGAGAGGTACTTGAACTTTGTCATGAGTTACCATCAGCCGGTCACCAAGGGACCGAACCCAAAATGGTGAGGATTAAACAGAAATACCATAGGTACAATATGTCTAAGGAAATCAGAAACTTTGTAGTGACATGTGATATTTGTAGTAAGAATAAGAAGTCGAATAGATATGCTAAGTGTAAGATGACGCAATACCATGCGGGTGCACCGATGGAGCGTGTACATCTTGATTTTATGGGACCGTTGCCAAGACCAAGAATGGCAATGAATACATACTCATGATGGTTGATCAGTTTACAAAATGGACAGAGTGCATTCCGTTACCGTCCCAGACTGCGGAAGTAACGGCTAGAGCAGCAATCAACGAATTTTTCACCCTAGGTGACAACGCCTTACAGACCGTCGGCGAATGGTCAAGTTGAGAGAAAAAAACGAGAGTCCTTATGAACGCCGTTCGATGTTTTGTGGATGGCTCACAGGATAATTGGGATGAGCACATAGCTCAGTTAGCAGGAGCTACGTTCGTCTGTGAATAGGAACACAGGATTTACACCTAACAAAAACTGAGTAGTCCGTGGAAAGGACCGGGAATAGTTGTACAAGTGATTATGTAAGACATAATTCTATCCCGATTAAAATATATCCGGTGGATAGTTTTTAATATTAAATTTTTTCCATGTGACTATATCTCACAATTAAATACTTTCCAGTCCTGTGTAATTTTCTCCACTGTTTAATTGTGTTAAGAACAATAGAAAGACCTAGAGACATTCCATAGTTCAAAGTGGACACTATTTGATTGTATTAAATAATATCCTTAATCATTTTAATAAACAAGTTAACACTGACTGGTGAACAGTATTCAGATGTAAAATATTAAACCATGTTACATGTACATATTTTCCAAGTTTATATTTAATAATAAAATATTATCCTGGATAATATTTGATAATAAAATATTATCCTGAATAATATATAATGCTAAATATTATCTTTGAAAATATTGTATAATGAAATATTATCCTGGATAATATTTGATAATAAAATATTACCCTGAATAATATTTAATGCTAAATATTATCTTGGAAAATATTATATAATGAAATATTATCCTGGATAATATTTGATAATAAAATATTATCCCAAAGTTAATTTAATGTTAAAGTCTATTATAAACTTATTTACAAAACAACTTCCTCTTTGAGTACTTACCCACACAAAAAACCATGCCCCACTTTTTTCAATAGTCCCCCTCAAAGAAACCCCTTTCAGACACTTGGATATCTAATCACCCAAGTCAGATTGTGAAGGAAAAATTTTAATAGAGGTGGAAAACATTTAATATAAAAAATGTCTCTGGAAAGAAATTAATATTAAAGGTTTTCCATGGGATATTATTGATAGTGGATACTAATAAATGTTACAATTACACCGTACGTTTATAAGATTAAGTTACAAGAAGTTGTGTTCAACACAAATCATGATAGACTTAAAGCATGTAGAGACAGGAAAATTCCTGCATGGTTGGAGAAAGCCCAACAGCTACTCCTACGAGGAGAGGATATTTTAACAAAGGAGACTAGTCAGACTAAGAAAGATAGAAAATACTGTATTTGCAGAGGTTCGGACACCGGTGACAACATGGTGCAATGCGACACTTGTAAGGAGTGGTATCATTTAATATGTGTAAACTTGTCGGCACTGGAAGCCGAGGAATGGGATACGTATAAGTGTCCCAACTGTCAGGTAGTAGGCAGGAAGACCTTCCCTCGACCGAGGAGGGGGAGGCAGGAAAGTAGTTTTTTCATGGTTAGGAACTCAGTAGGTGGATAGGGAACCACTGCTGCAGTTGTCACGGCGGGTTTCTGTATTATTTCATAGGTCTGATAGGTCTATTTTATTTTTCAGGTCTTACAAGGGACTAGTATGTTGCGTTATGCAGTTATTGGTAAGGGTGCCCACCCTTTAGAGGGGAAAACATGGAAAATAGGGAGGATACAAATGACAATATATCGCAGAATATACCAAGAGGTAGAGGTGTTACAGTAGATATCGGGTCTATACCGATGGATGCTGGGGACATTACCCCACTCCCACGAGGAGCATTATTAGCAGGAGGTGACATACCTCCATCACCCACAGGCCATGGGAGGGCAGGTTTATTATGCGTCTAATAGCAGAGAACCAGAATCAGCGTAAGGGAACGTTTCACCAGAAGGATAAGGGTGAGGAGAACAAAAGAATTCCCTCGAGAGGAAACCATACACGAAGATATGGAAAATAATCAAGACGAGGAAGTCCTCATCCAACAAGATGAGGTACGCCCTGACACACAGGTAGATGACACAATACCCTATGTCACGGAAGGAGTTACAATACAAGAGAACAGTACCCCCGAGGTCCCCTGGCAGCAGGATTTGCTAGTAGTAACGAAACAGTTGGACATCTCGGGTGAGGCAATTAGTGATGGTATATTTTCGGACGCTGAGAGCGACCAGCCGCTGTCACAATAAAATGTGGAACCTGCACGGACAGACGAGGTCCGTAGGATCCAGGTAACCGGAGTTTACACGCCGGCAGGCGGCTAATCTCCAGAAGTCAGCGATTACGAATATTGGCCAGAGGAGGAACAAAAGGACGAAGACGTGAATCCCCGTCCAGGGATGAGATTACACACTGAACCCGGCAACACAGGGGTGTCAGTGAGAATACCAATACAAGTTCCAGTGGAAACGAAACAGCCTGGCACAAGCCAGCAGTGAGCGTGCGGTGTAGCACCGCCCTCACCACAGGAGGAAAAACCAGCTAAGTCATCTGGTAAGGACCGCCCAGAGAAGGAATCACCTTGTTTGGTTCCCGGGTGCGGGATCCGCACGAGGACATTGCGCAAGCATGTCGTGCAGAAACACTTACCACCTCTGCTTACGGACAAACAGACGGAAGCATAACAACATAGTTCCTAATTTCAAAGAGAAATTGGCAGGCTTCTGCAAGAATTGGCCAGGACTTTGTGCGGCCAATCGGCCAAAGTTAAGCATTTGGTGAACTATGTTAACACTAGGTGTAGAATACCGACAGATTTCAAAATTAAAGCGGATGATCGCTTCCAATTGCTTTCATTGTGTCATGAAATGGATTGGGACGAGCCGGACTACTTCAGGCTCCACCCAATAAACTGTAATGCTATCCTCGCGTATTGGCGAGTGATGATGCACCTGATGAGGGTGCTACAGCCGTGGCAGTGGGACATGCTCAAGGGCTGGTATACCCCGGACGTGTAGTTGGGATATGGACATACTTTTTCTACATGGGGAGAAAGGCTTATCGGCTGCGGTCTTTCCACGCCAGAGTGGCGTTAGTGGATTTAATATTTGTCATAGGTAGTAGAGTGGGTGTATAATTGTGTATATATGTTCCATGATGTTTGTTTAATTTTACTCCAGGAAGGAGGACTCTACCATCTATCCAGTCTTTGCACCGGGGGGGGGGGAACTCAGTTGTCATTGGATTTAAATATTGTTAGCAGGTAGTTAGGTCGTAGTTTTAGGTAGATTTAATTTCCAATGAATTCAGAGATTTTCAGTTTTTTTTAAATGTCGTCTTCAGTTAAGTATTTTTTCTAGTCCTTATGATAAGAGCTAAGGGTAACAGTTAATAATAGGATCCCGGGGGGTGGTGGTTTGTAAGTCAAGTTAGAAGTCACAGACCCTGTGAAGTACACCGTTAGGGAATTGTTTTTATTCGGGACAGGGGTCCCGCGCCGAAGAAAATGGGGGAGGGGGTGTAGTGAAATTAGGCGCCTCCTTATTCTGGGGATTAGTCAGACCCATTTACGCCCGGGGTTACTTGGGGATGTGCATTACAACTGATGCTTGACGTATGAAGAGCCTGGAGAGGATCCGGATCCAGCGTCCATTGACGTAGAGTGTGCCTTCTCAGCTACAGCCGAGTACAGACGCCATCTTCCTGACTGAGATATTATTCAGGTAATTGCGCATACACATAGGGCTCCAACCTTTACCCCCACCTGCTGGGAGCTGGGATTAGCAACCCCACTTGGTCTCCCACCCGTATTTCACTACATTAGTTTGAATGCATTTTTTTCTCACAAGCAGTTCTAACATTCAAAAAGTTAAAAAAAAGTCGACTATAGTTAACTAAAAATACGCAATAAAGTAATTACAACAGGCTTTAAAGTGAACATAAGTTTAGAATCTAAATGTATAACTGTACAGCTCGTATCATGTACATGCCATATTTAATTTACCCTATCATCTTCAAGCCTAGATCTGTATTCACAACCAGTTTCATTTATAGTCTCAGTCGTTGTTCTTTCCTTCTTTTGACAGTACGAATTTGTACATCGCAAAACTGATTCAACATAATCCTTTGAATCGAACAATTTAAACAATATTGTAAAAAACAAATTTTTCGTGATGCTAAAATATATTACTGCAATAAACTGTCTGTATTTGTAATGCTGCTAAAAATATTTAGGTATGGTTTTAAGTATGTATTGATTTGATTTCCTTTTTTGCTGTTATTATTATACATCTTTGTATATGTAAGCATTATGTAGGCAGAAAAGATGAGATATGTTTTCAATTGTTACAGAGTTCAAAGGATTTCGACGCTAATGAACTGCCTTGAAACAGTATAATAAATTCACAGGAAAAGAAACAAAGTTTTCTTTACAAGTAACAAAACATGGTTCAGACAACTACAGATTTCAACATATAGGTATTTGTCAACTTCATTTGTATATAATGTGACGAATAAAAAACAATAAAATTAACTTACCATACATGCCTGGAAATTGTAGTAAACAAATACAACATGTAAATGTTAAGGAATTTTTAATTGCATTTAATACCTGACACAACTATTTTACTTATTGGAATTAAGATCTTGAGTAAATAATTGTAATGACACCAACATGAAAGGATACTTTAATTGTTGCAGACCAATTATGTATATTGAGTCCGACAAGCAAGTTGTTAGACATTAATTTTCTGTTAACTGCTACCAAAATATTTTTAATCCTTTTTCTTTTCTGTGGATATAAAAAAGGTAGTTTTGGTTAGAAATGTTTTGTGATCTGTCATTTTTTAAGATATGTAATGAATTTTAATTTGACCTAATTAAACTTTGCATCATTCATTTGTGTTTGCATTTAGTTTGTAGATCTTTTACGAGAGATATTAGTTAAACGGACGCAGATAAAACTTTAATAAGATTGCATGTTTGCATAAGTTACTTTTGATGCCATTTTTAAACGACTTTCTGAAAATAAGCCCTTACAAACTTGCAATAGTTTGGATGACATTATGAGGCATTATTACACAAAGTTCAATAGATACATACGAAGAATAAACTGTGCAAGACTCGTGTGTGTTGCATCCAAACACATAATGATCTCCGATTATGATGAGTATATTATATGTGTATTGCATATCAAAGGCATTTTTGCTATATTTACAAATCATAATTTTTATAGCAGAAAGATGTCGATGTGAAAAACTGTATTATATTAAATTTTAATAATGTCAAAAAAGCAGATCTAATAGTACAACATTCATAAGATTTTATGAATCACCAATGAAAATTGCACATATTATGCATTGATTTTCAAGAATATAGACCCCATGATTTTAATGTAAACGCACTTGTTATAAATTATATAAGATCCAAAAAATAAAATAAAAAAACAAATGAAAATTGCACGATTTTCGCAAATTGTGTAAATCACATGATAGTCAATTTTCATAATTTGCATCCTTATTTTACTTTGTAATAGTAAAACAATTTAGAGTTGCATATTTATTCTTTACAGAGCATATAATCATGAACATGAATTCTTGTTTTATGTTGTCTAGATGTTTGTTTAAACTTAAAAAAAACGGTAGAATTTTTAAAGTTATTGCACAAATGAAGGCTTTTTGCCAAAAGTGTACATACGCTAGTTGTCAAATTTGTGTAAAATAGTTCTTTATTGTCAAAACATAGTTGTAAAAACCTTTATAATGCTTCAACTTAAATGTAGTTGAACACACACATCCAGATGATTTCCCTTAGCTTGAACAGCTTACAGGACAATTATAATAATTTACCTTTAGAAAATATCTGCAACAACCAAGTGGCCATATCAACATGCACAAGGTTAATAACAATCCCAAAACTGCTCCAGCGATGCCACCTGCGATATCAGAAGATCTGACCATTTCTTGTGCAGTGATATTTTGCTCAGTTGTTTTATAGTTATCATAAATTGATTTGAGGCCATATATATTATCGATCAATGTGTTAACACCACTATATAATACTACAACAAACACAGTTATCGAAAGCCACCATGGTAAACAAATCAGTTGGTGTCGATAAAAAGTGGATTCAGATATTATTTTAAGTACTTTGTTGTACCTGTTAGCTTTCAACTACAAAACATAATATAATAGAATCATTAACTGCACATTAAACCAATTGATTAGTACAAAAATCTTAAACAGATTGTACATGTGTATTGTCATTGTTTGGATAGCTTTACGTATTGAACAATACATTTTTAATATACAGCCCGCCAAAAGTTAAGCATCACCTAAATATTTTCTTAAATAATTTTATTACAAAACGATTCATTCAGCATCTGATGCATTTATGCAATGCTTTCAAACAATACCTTTATATAACATACAGGTCAGATGTCAATAATTAGAGTTTTAAAGTGTAAAAACCGGTTTCAAAAACTTGTCCCGCTTCTAATTAACAGACTGACTTTGAATGAAATAGCCTTCTCCGATTGCACGTGGATATTGTGGTTAGTTATTATCTTTTAAAGACTTTTCAACATGGTAAGAAGAAAATTAAGTATCGCCAAACGCTGGCAAGCAATTGGAATAAAAAATGCTGGAATGAGTAACCGCAAAATAGCAGCCAATTTTGGGGTGAACAACTCTGTTAATATCAGACTTGTTGCGAGGCATAGACAGACAGGGTCAATCGAGGACCGCCCAAGATCTGGGGGACCCCGTAAAACAACCCCTAGAGAGGATCACTTCCTTGCTCGTCAAGCCAGATTGCACCCCTTTTCAACAGCAGGCCAGTTACGATGAATGTGGCCTACTGGTGGTCAAATCAGTGACTGAACAATTATTCGGAGGCTTCACAGATCTCGATTACGTGTCCGCAGGCCTTTGAAACGACCAGAACTGCCAAGAAGGCACCGCCAAGCACGAATGGAGTGGGCAAGACATCATCGTCACTGGAATATAAGAAGCTGGAGACGTATTCATTGGTCAGATGAAAGCCGCTTTCTGTTGAAGCCTTTTGACGGTCGGATGCGTGTTTGGCGGCAAAGGAATACAGCTTTGGATAGAAACCATATTGTAGGAACAACTGCATTCGGTGGTGGCGGCGTTACCGTATAGGGATGCTTTTCACATAACTGCAAGCTCCCTTTACAGATTCTCAACGGTACATTGAATGGTCTGAAATACCGCGATGACATCTTGGATGGTCACGTTAGGCCACATTTTGACAACCATGCTCTTGACCAATGTTTCAAGACGACAACGCTCGACCCCATCGAGCCCGTGTTGTGAGGGACTTTATTGAAACAGAAGCCATTGACACACTTGCATGGCCAGCCATGTCACCGGACATCAATCCGATTGAGCATGTGTGGGACTTTATCGGGCGAAAAGTCAATCAACGGAACCCAAGATGCCAAAATGTTTGAGAATTAGAAGTCGCACTTGTGGAAGAATGGCAGAGATTTCCACAGTACAGACTCAGGCGTTTGGTTGCTGGAATGAGGCGGCGTGTTAAACATTTACACCGGAAGCGTCGAGGTTATACCCGATATTGATGGAAAATAAGTCAAACGACAGTCCATTTAGTACTCTTTCACCTCAGGACTTGTTGAAAGACTGTAATTTTGTAAACAATGAAAAAGTTTGTGTCAAACTAAAACTTAAAATCACCTGTTGTTTTGTTGTTTTTTTTTTTGGCTTTTTTTGTGATCATTATTAGACCACTAGAATTTAATTTACAATTTGAGGAATTAAATAAAGAATTTTACACGTTCAAATTCCCTAATGATATACTAGTATATATTTTCATACAAATTAATAAACAGTTTCTCATTTGTTTATGTTATTGAAAAAACATTAGATCAGGAAAAGTAGGTGATGCTTAACTTATGGCGGACTGTATATATACAATTAATGCTAATTCTCACTAGTGATACCCCGGGTTTCATAAAAAGTATTCGGTTAAAAGGAAGTAGACAACAAAGAGCATAAAATCGCTATACACCATATGGTACTATAGGATAAAGCAATATGCAAAGTATCAGCTTCTTCATCCGATAGTTTCGTAGAAAACTGTGAACAGAAATTTTAGTTTCGGATGGACGAACGAACGAACTGACGGACGGACGTACAGGGCTAAAACAGTATATCCCTCTTCTTTTTCTTCCTCTTATTCTCTAAATTATAATTTATTCTTATAATTCCAATTCTAGGTAAATGTGAATACAATTTAGATACCACATATTATCTTTGGGTTATTGGTGTATGTTAAGCCATTGAAGCTTTTTGAGTACTTTCACACAAAATATATAAAGCATGAATTTTATGTAAAATAAATTATAAAGTTTATAGCAGCGGGGAGTTGTGGCTCTGTTCTGTTATTAAATTGGCCAATTAACCACTGATAATCCCAACTTTCTAAAACGTCGTCGGCATTATCATGGCACCAGAAAACATGCGGCGGTGATTGAGATTCACATCCAAATTGTAGATAAGTTAACAGATTTAATGAGGATATACGAGAAATAATAATTACAGAAACCTAAGCTACACAACCTTAATGAAGGGTACACGCCGATCAAGGAATCAACTTTTCAGCGTGAGCAGGAGCCATAGCAGAGCCATTCAGATACAGCATATATAAATTTTCGACCAACTGATGGCCTTCTTCAGTGTCAATTGACACTGAAGAAGGCCATCAGTTGGTCGAAAATTGTGTCATATTTATTAATAGAATCATTTTTTAGTAGAAATATCTTTAAATTTGTATCGTTGCATAATTCTCTAGACTTATATATTATTTTTTTGTTTATGCTGTATCGTCATATTGGCGATCCGATACTTAGTAAGTGTATTGGTTGGTAGCTTCTTTAGACTTATATATATATATATATATATATATATATATATATATATATATATATATATATATATATATATATATATATATATATATATATATAATACTTAGACGTTTGTATATAATTTACTTACTGTGACTGTATGACAAGAAACTTTGTCATCCTATATAATATATACAAAAATGCTGAATTAGATTACTGTCAGATTAATACCTATTGGTTACGAAAATTCCATCGTCACACGCTAGTACACATGTACTATGTCTATGTCTACGTTTCACCCCGGTTAATGAAGCTATATTTTATATAGCGGATTTGGCCGAGGGGTCTAGACCGCTGGACATAGTGCAGGCGAATTGGTGCCACAGTGTCACAACGGTGTGACTTGGAATCCCGCTGAGGGAAAGCAAAAATTTGACAGTGTTAAAAATCTAATTCAAACAGTGTTGGGCTTAATTTGTAGACGTATATATAAATATTTGATATTAACCCTGTATTTCTGATGTTTCGGAAATCCGCTGGATAGATATATTATATGGTTGTCACTATACTTAGACGTTTGTATATAATTTACTTACTGTGACTGTATGACAAGAAACTTTGTCATCCTATATAATATATACAAAAATGCTGAATTAGATTACTGTCAGATTAATACCTATTGGTTACGAAAATTCCATCGTCACACGCTAGTACACATGTACTATGTCTATGTCTACGTTTCACCCCGGTTAATGAAGCTATATTTTTATATAACGGATTTGGCCGAGGGGTGTAGACCGCTGGACATAGTGCAGGCGAATTGGTGCCACAGTGTCACAACGGTGTGAGTTCGAATCCCGCTGAGGGAAAGCAAAAATTTGACAGTGTTAAAAATCTAATTCAAACAAAGTTGGGCTTAATTTGTAGACGTATATATATATATATATATATATATATATATATATATATATATATATTCAGGACAAAATACAAAATGGTGAATATATTGATTTGGAATCTCTTTTAGAAACCTCCCCACAAAAAAGTCGTATAAAATTTGTTTTAGTAAATGGGGAACTCCAACCCCGGTCCACTGAAAAAGCTAAGATTTCAGATATCGGTTAATGGACATGTTTTTTTAATCTTTATAAGTATATTTTCCGAACGCAATCCACAAAAATTTCAAGAGCTACTTAAATATATGCAAATCATTGGCTTAGGTGCTGGGCGATCTGTTGAAGGCTGGCGCAAATATGACGAGCGATTTCGAATAAAAAAAGCTAGAAATCCATCAAGTTCGTGGAGCCAAGTTGACTCCGAATTATGGCTTTTGTATATCAATTAAAACCAGTTTTTTTTATAGAACCAACCCTATCCGAACACTTAATTGCTTTGATTATAACTAAGGGAATGTGTAGCAGAGCTCCTTGTAGTTATCAACATACTTGTATAAAATGCAAAAAACCACCCGTCATGCTATTTTTCAGCTTCAAATTCTGGTATGTTACTTTTACTGGACAGTATAACAACAAGCAGCCAAGTCCACGACTTGCTCAAACAGCTATGGGAACTAGGAAGTTCCCCAATTAAGTTAAAGGAGTTCGAGTGTTTATTGTTGAATTATGATGATAAGGAATCTGCCAAATACATTTTAATAGGTTTCAAGGAAGGTTTTCACTTAGGTTACTATGGCCCTGGAATACAAAGATATTGCAAAAATCTTCCCACTGCTAAAGTTCATGCTTCTGAAGTATTTGAAAAAATTATTAAAGAAATAAAGCTTGGACGGATATTAGGTCCATTAAAGAAACCCACCATTTTCCAACATAGTAATTTCTCCAATTGGTGTAGTTAGTAAATCTGATGGAGGTTGGCGTTTGATTACTAATCTTTTTTTACTCGTATGGTAATAGTATTAACGATTTCATTGATCCTGAAAGTTGCTCAGCCAGTACACATCATTTGATGAAGCCGAGTTTATGCTCAAAAATTGACATAAAGAGTGCATTTCGTTTGTTGAGAATAAATCCTTTCTATTGTCCTTTGTAGCGTTTTCAGTTTCAAGGTAGATACTCATAGATAAATTCTTTCCCATGGAGTGTTCCATGACATGTCCTGCGTTTGAACAACGTTTTTTGGACAGTTGAACGCAGGAGTGGTCTTGACTCAGGAGTACATTACTTAGATTATATGATTTCCTGTTTGCCGCTACACAAGACTCCCTCGATTGTTCCGTTTTAATGCAGGCCTTTCGTTCTTTTTGTCTGGAACTGGTTTGACAGTACTTCTCATTTCATAGCAAAGAAAATGCTTGAGGGCACGAAAAGGCTCAAAAGCTCCAAAGACACAAGGCATTCCATAACAGTTGATTTATTGAGGGATATCGTCTAGTCCTTGCCATTGATCTGCAGCTCAGAATATGGAGTTGTATTGTTCAGGGCAGCTTATTGTGTTGGGGAATTGTCAGTTGGTAATAATGAAAATAAAGGTTGATAATCATAAGGGCCATATTGAGTTGACAATACCTTTTCCAAAACAGATCAGTTTGGCAAGGGTAAGACTATTATCATAACAGAAGTCGGATCGTCAGTCCGACCGATGCTTTATATCTTCAGTTGTCGTTATGCAGACCAAACTTTGGCGGTTCATTCTTTGTAATTTTGGTGGGAAATTTTTGACCAGGTATCGGTTTTCAGCTGTTTTATCGAAAGCACTGTCATAGTTAAGCGTAAATAACAATAACACTTTCCGAATTGGGGCAGCAAGTTTTTATCTGAATGGGCTATCAGAAGATTAAATAAAGGTCAAGGGAAGGTGGAAATTTAGGGCTTTTCAAACTTGCATTAGGATTCCAGCTTTAGAAATTAATGTTTAAATTTAAACATGTCTAAAATCCAGAAGTACGTTTTACGTGTTTCAGGTGCACCTGCTTATATATATATATAAGTAAACATGTACTATGTCTATGTCTACGATTCACCCCGGTTAATGAAGCTATATTTTTTATATAGCGAATTTGGCCGAGGGGTCTAGACCGCTGGACATAGTACAGGCGATTTGGTGCCACAGTGTCACAACGGTGTGAGTTCGAATCCCGCTGAGGGTAAACACAAATTTGACAGTGTTAAAAATCTAATTCAAACAGTGTTGGGCTTAATTTGTTGAAGTATATATAAAAATTTGATATTAACCCTGTATTTCTGATGTTTCAAAAATCCGCTGGATAGATATATTATATGGTTGTCACAATACTTAGACGTTTGTATATAATTTACTTACTGTGACTGCATGACAAGTAACTTTGTCATCCTATATAATATATACAAAAATGCTGAATTAGATTACTGTCAAATTAATACGTATTGGTTACGACAATTCCATCGTCACACGCTAGTACACATGTACTATGTCTATGTCTACGTTTCACCCCGGTTAATGAAGCTATATTTTTTATATAGCGGATTTGGCCGAGGGGTCTAGACCGCTGGACATAGTGCAGGCGATTTGGTGCCACAGTGTCACAACGGTGTGAGTTTGAATCCCGCTGAGGGTAAACAAAAATTTGACAGTGTTAAAAATCTAATTCAAACAGTGTTGGGCTTAATTTGTAGAAGTATATATAAAAATTTGATATTAACCCTGTATTTCTGATGTTTCAGAAATCCGCTGGATAGATATATTATATGGTTGTCACAATACTTAGACGTTTGTATATAATTTACTTACTGTGACTGCATGACAAGTAACTTTGTCATCCTATATAATATATACAAAAATGCTGAATTAGATTACTGTCAAATTAATATGTATTGGTTACGAAAATTCCATCGTCACACGCTAGTACACATGTACTATGTCTACGTTTCACCCCGGTTAATGAAGCTATATTTTTATATAACGGATTTGGCCGAGGGGTCTAGACCGCTGGACATAGTGCAGGCGATTTGGTGCCACAGTGTCACAACGGTGTGAGTTCGAATCCCGCTGAGGGTAAACAAAAATTTGACAGTGTTAAAAATCTAATTCAAACAGTGTTGGGCTTAATTTGTAGAAGTATATATATATATATATATATGGATTCTTGGTTCTTCAATAGTTACGCCACTGTTCCTGACCGCCTGTTCCAGACCAGAGAGTATACATTGAGGCCTACGCGAAATGATATTTTGCAATGACAATCTGGAATGAGGTGGCATCATGTGGTTAAGAAAATTAAACACTTTTTGGAGTTTGTGTATCCTCCAAATATTTTAATGATGCACTGTAGTGGAAATGACTTTGCAACTATTGCTAAAAAAATCGTTCGAGGTGCGATTATTCGGGATTTAACGACAATAAGCAGTATGTTGCCTTTTACTTAAATCGCATGGTCGTAAATTCTGCCCAGATCGTCAAGGAAAATTCATACTCGTCTTTACATTAAAAGGTCTAGAATAAGGGTTAACAGTGCAGTATCTAAAGAAGCAGTCCAAAACTTACATTGTAGTTATATTAAGTATCCTGACATTAACAGGAGTGAGCTTTTTCTTGACGATAATGTACATCCGTCTACGATAGGGAACGTTGTTTTCTTAAACATTATAACTGGGAGAAGGTTAGAATCAATTTTAAGGGATATAAATTTTTTTCCCTGGCTCTCATTAAATGAAATTTGGCCCACGGATTGTGTGCAGGCTACTCCTCCTTTTTGGCGGTGTTAAGTTAACAGTATTTATCTATAACTGTTAACAGTCCATTAGGCACAGGTAGCCTTCCGCGCACAATTATGACGTTCATCCATCGCTGTTTACAGGGTGAATTTTACATTAACATTCGAGTAAAATTTTCACTGTGCATTGTAACATAATGATATACAATGTTTTGTTGCTCATATATTTTTATTTTTGCCGTTGCCAAATATTCATGCCATTCATATTAAAAGTATAAAATAGTTAATTAGTGTTTGTTTTATATCACAGTCTGCTAAAATAAGTTTTATGAAAATTGTTCTTTTGTCTTTACCAATTTCGACCTATGGGTTTTTACATAGATATAGAGAGCGAAAACAATCGTTGATACTTCTGTGCATAGGCAGAAGCCTAGGTAAACAATAGATGTTTAATTATACATTTGAACCATGCAATCATTTGGAAAGTAAAGTTTTAATGTATTGAGTAAACATTAACATTCCGAATGTTTCAAGATAACGCTCATATTCTATTATATACAAGGACACGATGCCAACAACTAAAAAAAACAAAGGTCAGTGTTTTTAAGGCATGAATTGTAATTACTTCACAACAAGGAAATATCATTGGCTTAGCATTCTCACATAGGAAACTATATTTATAACTTTACAACCAACAGTAGATGGGAAAACTGATTGTACTATTAGGATGATCAAATAAACATATCCTAGGCACCACTCAAATTTAAGCTTACATTAAAAACTGTTTTATCCAAAGCAGCTGGAAGATAAGGTGATTTTAATGAAGACCTTCCACAACATCTAAATCGACTGGATTTTTCATACACAACATCTAAATTGCAAAATTCTGTGTCAAAAGAAACATAATTGTGTTACTATGCAGATAATAACAGATGTAAGGTAAAATTTTCTAAAGCCAGACCTTTAAACCTTTAAGTAGAAAGATATATAGATTATTGTGATGCTTTTGGTGGGAGTAAATGTAAGTGGTTATCATTTACCTTGATTCGAACATACATATGCAATTTATGTCATTCTTGAGACTTTCCCACTTAAATATGCTAGAAAATATGACTTTAAAATAAAACTTTAAAATTGGAATAGACGTTTAGCTTTACTGTACTATGCTGATAGTATGTAATAAACTAAGAAGAACTAAATGTTCTACCACTTGCGGATATATCGTTGTATCAAATTAAAGTCGTCAGTCCAAGCATGATTATTGAAAAACTGACTACTGCAAACGAAATTATAAAATCATAAACTTCAAAATGTAAGTTATGTATTTTGGAACTAAATTGAATGTGTACAGCTAATAAAACCTGTAATGAATCAGGTTACCAAGTTTAAGTGAGTTTCAGATTAACATCAATACACAGTACGCAGGAATACCTATTATTAAAAATTAATTATCATCTTCTATTTTGTAATGAATGTAACGTTATTAAATCTGCTTCTAATATCAAACTTGCTACCAACACATGGTAAAGCCGATAGACAGATATCAATAAAACCAATTGAATAACAAAGGCAAAATGTCAAAAGGCCATTATAAATCTGAATTTTTCACGCACAAAAAAGAAAAGGCTAAACGCAGAACAAACAAAGACAGATCGCTAAACCGATTAAGACACGAATCTGGAAATTAGAATGTTTGTTTGTTTGTTTGATGGTGTTTAACGCCACTTTCAGCAGTTTTTCAGCTATATCATGGCGTCCAGTCTTTATTGGGAGAGGAAGCCGGAGTACCCGGAGAAAACCCTCGACCTGCGATAGGAAAACTGGCAATTAAGATTGGAGTCGAGTACACCCTGCCTGCAGTGAGAATCGAACCCGCAAACTCAGTGTTGACAGACCACGT
Organism: Limnoperna fortunei; assembly: GCA_944474755.1. NCBI lineage: Eukaryota > Metazoa > Mollusca > Bivalvia > Mytilida > Modiolidae > Limnoperna > Limnoperna fortunei. The sequence continues at coordinate 15,062,406 of OX104118.1, read as the reverse complement.
GGTCAATAGTAGACGAACTACCTTGACCACTCGGCCGCCGAGGCCCCGGAAATTAGAATGTAAAACCCATGAAAACATACGATTGAATTACAGTAAAATATTTCATCATGTCCGAGGATGCATTACATTCAGGAATAAACCTTCATTTCCCCCTGTCGCTCGCATCCCTAGGTCACCACACAGCAGATAATTATACAGACATGAAATTGTAAAAAAAAGAATCAGAATCAAAGATATTGAGGGGGGATTTATAAATAAGTCATGGTAAGAAAAACCAAAGTTAGAGAGGAAATAACAAAAAAAAAAAAAAAAAAAACGGGCAGAAGACACAAAAACAAAGCAAGTGATATGAACGTAACTAAAAGCGGCAAGGTGCTGCGCAAGGGTAAACAACTTCTGAAAAAGAGATTTGCTACAATTTCTTTTTAAGTACAATCATGTTTTATTCAAACTAGTTTATTCTTCATGCTTCGTTTGATGCGATTTGTACACCACTATATATGTATTTTTTTCCAGAATTACTTTGATTTTTCATTTAGTTTTCTTTAAAACATCTATGTATAAACTAATTTAAAACAACGTTGATTATGCAAATATTACCATTATATATATTGAATACTTACTATTTTCGGGTTTATTGGGCACAATCGCACTGTTGTTTACATCATCTGTAATAATAAACAGTTTTCATGCCTAACTAAATTTTCTATAAAATTTACGGGTAACATTTAAGCCTGTTTGGATGATAAATATTCTTGATAATTTATTTGCCGATATTTCTTTTGTATACTGTAAAAATCAATTGATGCACGCGCAACACTTATCACAGACCACGCATAGTGGTGGGTATTAAAATGCTAATGAGGTCGTTTTCTTCTTCGCAAATGATTACCAAATAAAAATGTTTTGACAAAAAAGTAACTAACATGATTTTGATTAAAAACAAATCAGTTATGACAGAACAAACAAAATGAAGTATTTGTAATTGGATAAAACAACAGCACAAATAAATAGGTATCCTGCAGCGAACTTATTCTTATGGATCTAAGAGAGAAATGTTTTTACGGTCTTGCAGACCTCTTAAGATCAAACTTAAGTTCAACCTCTTAAGCTTGCTAGAGAATACAAGATAAATGTCACACATTTGATCACTGCCATTTTTCACAATGGTTTTTTGGTCTTTTCGTGTTCAGAAATTCACCTAATTTTTTTAATATAACGTAACGAAACACAACAGGGTAATGATTAAGGTTTTTCATGGTTTTAATAAAACTCGTTTTTGGTCTTTGATTTCAGATTCTGAGTCCATGCGTAATGTATCGGTAAACTGCAATCAGTGTAAATCAAATAAATTGAAAATATTGTAATATTAAAGACATGATCCATCGACAGACAATTGGCAGTGAAGACAAAGACACAGATTTACAAACGTTATTTGGATATGGAATGTGAAACTAACAATAATTATTAACATGTTAGTGTAATATTGGGATAAGAGCGGAATTTACAACTTACGATATTTATTTTTAAAGTAATTATATATTCCCTTAATAAGCCTATGCCTGAAGGTTACCTAACAAATTATAATAATTCATTATTCCTACTAAATTTAAGGAAACTTCATACATCATCTTTCCAAATTCTAGCGTTTCTCGTTCTTGTAAGTCATGTGACAGAAATATTTATTTTTGATGTGGTATTGCTAAGTTATAGAACCATAGACTCAATAAGATCAGACCTTCCTTTTATTTCCTTTTTTTCATTTTTTATAGAATTATAGTTAAAAATAACAAAAATGTATTAATTATAAGTGCAATTACTTGCGCTAAACAGGGATTCATTGTTAATATTCATACGTTTTCACGTTTAGCTTAGAGACTTGTAAACATGTCTACCAAATATGATTTTCATTCTTGTTTTTTAAATTAAACTTGTAGCAAGTCAATTTACATTTATATTTATATTTTATAGCGACAGTCAATTTTATGTGTGTGTTTTAAGCCTTTGGGCAGTGAAATGACGGAACTTGTAAATAAGGTTTCCTTGCGGACACAGTCCACAAGTTTAAAACAGATTAAAAGAAGTTAGTAAATCGGGAAAAGACTAATATATTATTCTGACAAGTTAAAGAAAGAAGACCAATATGGTTAACATTTTTATTAGTCTGACTACAATTATGAACAAAATTTAAAGTTTGTTATCCATGTAAAATGTCCGTCAGTAATTCCTTATAAAACTGAGCACCCAGATGAATACTTATTCAGTAATTCCATTATTCATATTTGAATGTGCCATGAAATAATAAACAATATTATGAAAGCAAAATAAAAAATCTAAAAGTGTTCGATTCCGTCTATTGTTAGTAAACGAAATTAAAATGTAAAATAGCACCCATAATGAAGATTCTGACAATAAAAAACCTCACATATATACGTATATAAAACACAACCACTTATCGGCCCGTGGTTCTGGAATTTGTTGCAATATATACATTGTTGTAGACATATTTATAATACAACTTCAACGTTTGGACGGGAAGTAATGCTTTATCGTTCTTTGCCCTTTCGTGTCAGAACAAGATAAAGAAATTGACATTTCCCGACAAGAACATACATGTATATATTATATTATATTATCCTCTGATTTCATTATGATACTGAAATTTGTCTAATATAAAAGATGAAACAAAAAGAAAACTACACTATAAGAATGCGGACAGAGGAGATTATTTCTCAATGTAAAACATTATTTGTTATTTGTATTGAATTCAATTTTTCTAAATTGGGTACGTGAAATGGTCTATGAACCATTATACCACAGTTTGTTATTAAGTACTTATTAGTCATTGAAGGATAAATTCAATATTAAAAAACACTACAGCAATTGTTGATATTGTTGTGTCCTTGACATTAGTGTAGGCATATGAAATATTTGGTAGAGACAGAAAAAGTGTAGGTTTCGGATACCTAGACCTTACCTTGAGATTCTATAGCAGCAACTAATCGAGGAATCCATAATTCCATGTCACCTCTGGCATCGATGTAGGTTAGTGACTTGATGTGATCAGGAATATCACAATCTTCCTTAAGGACAGGTATGATTAGTTTTTGTCTCGTTTCCATGCTCATGAGGTGAGTAAAGTCAACTTCGTAGTTGCACCAGTAACTACTGAGATACTCCTTAGACAAGATCAGCAAAGTTTTTACTGAGCTAGTAACGGCATGTTTAATATTTTCAACAATTGTTTTTCCGGGTTGAAAGTCCACAGAATGATCGCAGCAAATTAGACTATATTCTGTTTTCAATTTTTCTGATAACACTCTAACCCACTCTTTGTCTTCATCAATATCTCTGTATGACAAAAACACGTGATACTCTTTTCCTGGAGGAAGACGTCGACATTGAATCTTTTCTCCAAAGATGTCCCCTTTGTCCATATCTCCTCGTTTACTCCTTCTGTAACCAAATCAAACATCAATTTATTCGTTCATTATTAACGAATTCCTTTTAAAATCAGTAGTATGTTACATCTGGAATGTCAACAGATACCAAGATTATAAAATTTACTACCCCAAAATACATTTAAAATTCATATAACTAAGAAGTTGTGGACCATTCATAATCAAAATTCCAAAAAAGGTGTAACAAAAATACTTGATAATAGCATATGGCTTCGTACGCAGTTTGTTACGTGTAATTTTATACGTAAGTTTCAGGACCAAAGTATAATTTTATGCCAAGTGCAGATATACTCTTTATATCTTGTTAGTCAACACTTGAAGGGTTCTTAGTGCTCGACGTACAGAGCTGTAAAGTGAGTCCCTAAGTGACTGATATTGAAGACTATCTTGTTGGAGGTTGTCAAATTATAGTACGGAAAGCATTACTGCGGATAGCATGAGCTTACCTACCTAACCTACCTAACCTACCTACCTACCTACCTACCTACCTATCTATCTATCGCCAGTATAAGGCCGTCATCATGACATTAAGGTTAGGTTTTACATTGTCACATATTCGTCTTTTCCGTAATTAGAGGCAATCACTGCTTACTTGACCGAACGACATGAGGGCGCCCATGTTTTTTATTGTGTACTTTTTGTTCTTCATCATATATCTTTATATCGGGTGTCTGTCCTTGTCTTACTCTGTATGTTGTCATTAGCCTATTGATTTTGATCTTCATGATCTTATTTTTACAATTTACATCTACAAAGACTTAACTCTGAACTTATTTCAAATCATTTCAAACAGCAGTTCTATACAGCTTATCCCAATAAAAGTCCCCATACATTTTAAATCTACAATGAAGTATCGTATATAATATACGTCGAAGTATCATCCGTACTATCTACTCTAAACAAACAAATTCGTTGGGATAGAATTTCATTTATAGTATAAAATTAAAAGAATCAACACATAACAAAAGATGTTTTATAAAAAGTATTTCGTTTAAAATTCAACGAGCTTTTCTTACCGTTTTTGCGATCAAATATCACACCGTTGCCAAACTATGCAGCAAATGTTAGTTTTAGAAGCAGGTTGCGTTCTAATAGTTTCGGAAAATTTTCAATTTTCTTCACTCCAATTTTCTTGACAAAGGAATTATGAGAAATAAGGAATAAAGGCTTAATGTCTTTTTTCTAGAACTAATACTATCACAATATAATTTTTTGTTCAATTAATTAATTGTTATGTATTAAAACAAATATCATTTTAAATAAAGTAGTTTTTGTCAACACAGACTATGTTTGATGGGAGGTAATAAAAAAACTCAGCATTGAAAAAAATTGAAAAAATAATAATTAATTTATAGAAATGATGAACACATAAGCTATAAAATCGTAAAATACACTAGCATACATAACAAGATAAATTGAATTATGTTAAACTTCAAATTATAAGTTGTTTGCCTACCATATATCAAAAGATAGATTGAAATGTATTTAACATTTATATTAAAGCACCAAAAAAGATTAAAATATATATTTATCGTTTATAGTAAAGCACCCATCCCATTGAAGATGGTGATATTATTCGAATAAGCCCTAACAATAAGCTTTAAAGCCTGATAAAGATTTCCATTTCTGAAGGATATATTAACGGAAGCTATTCAGGAAATAGAGAGTTGTTAATCAAATTTGTTTGTTGGTAGACCACGTGAGCACTAGTTCATGAACTACCTTAACCACTCGGCCCCGAGGCCCCCTAGAAATAAAGATAATTACTATTATAGGATGGATAAATTATTTTCATAGAGAAATAAAGATAATGACTATGAAAGCATTTATCCCTTCTAGATTGGCAAATCGTATTTAATATTCTCTTAATACAATGACACAGGATAAAGAAGAAATATGTTCTTACCGTAGACACGGATTGTTAATTCTCGTCTACCACGGTATTGAAATCTTTAAATATATGCCTCACTGAATTAGTGGACGGTTAATAGTAAATACAGGTTATAAAATATATACCTGATACAAATTTGTATTTTAATATGTTCTCTATTTAAATAATAACATGTAGTGAAACCATCCTGACTTACCTTCGACAAGAATGATTAAAATCAGACTAAAGATAATATGTTGCACCGAGTTCAGCTACTATAAATAGATACACTCAATATTATTTTCTTCACTCGAGATAGTTCTTAAATTAGTTGACACGTCTTGAATATAGCTGAAATATAGCTTGCTGGACGTTAAACATCAATCAATTAATTAAAGTAAGGTCCCTAGTTAATGGATTCAAATTAATTGTCTATAAAAAAGATGCTTACCAACCTGTTGTTTCATACATTTTTTTCATTTATACTGAAGCATGTTACATTCCGTCATGTTCAAGCAGCTAGTACATATGTACACAATATAAATAAGGGCGTGTATTTTCAAGAAGGGTGCTTTTCGTGTAAGATATAATAATTTCCTTATTTGTTTTCACTTTTAATATGTAAGAATAAACATTACCGCATAAATGAAAAACAAATTATGTTCTGTTTCAAATTAATATTTTAAACAGAACAGATAGACGGTAGTTTATATACTTTTAAAATAATCACAATAGTTTTACTCTCAACACCTTACGTTAGACACAAGTGATTTTACACATCCCGGATTGACGGTTTCTTACATTGACATTAAGGGAATATATTCTGTCATTCCGTATCTACTTTTTAACAGAAATAAGAAGAATATCTGAAATTCATTTCTTTTAACGATTCGAATTTTCACTTCAATAGGTATAAACTGGGACAAGTGTAGTTCTTAACATATTATATTCATGTTCTTTTTGAAAAGTAACATGAATAGATTCTGACTGTAGATTTTATATTCTGCAATAAAACGCGTTGTAGTTATGAAGCAAATGAACTGCCAAACATTATAAATGGTTTTAGATACTTTTGTATTGTTTATTTGTTTAGGAAACCATTGCCTGTATTTCATACGTTTATAGTCTGGAAAACATGGAATAAGACAAAGACAATTGTCTTTGTAAAGTTAAGCAGATAATCAGATAACGTACAAACAAATATGATTAGGAGTCTCTTTAATTGAAATAGGTTAATGACCAATTGAAATGAGATTTTAAAATTCTCTTTTTAAAATTTAAATATGGCCCCACTAGACAATGTTAAATCTTAATGTTGCGCGATGACTCTATGCAAAACATTGCACGAGGCTACGAAAAAGTGCCGACGACAAAACGAGTTAAGTTTAGAGGTTAATAATGAGATTTGATGAAACCTGTAGTCAAGCGTGAAAGGAAGCTTGAAAAATGGCTGAACATGACATGATATAAAAGAAAAGTGTGCTTTCTTTAAATACAAATAAACAAACAAAAACCTATAAAAATTTAAAACAAATATTGACAAAAACAGCAAAGGTTAGGTATTTTCATTAGCATATTTTACTATATATTCAACATAGCGGTTTCAAAGAAGTGCTATTTTGTATTAAATTCATCTCTCCCCGCAGATGATATCGGGCTTTAAAAAAAAATTATGTCTCCCCCACTTTGTTGGGAGACATATTGTTTTTGTCCTGTTCGTCCGTTCGTCTGTCCGTCTGCCCGTCACATCTGATCCTAAAAATGTTGTGGGAGTTATGGCCCTTTGAACATTGATTTTTCCAAAAATTCATCATAAATCATGGTTTCGCTCAACTCCTTTGAAACTACTTAATTTTACGAAACTTGTTACATACCAAGTACATCATATCCAGTTGTGCATATTACTAGGAAATTTTGATCCTCAAAACTTTGTGGGAGTTATGGTCCTTTGAACTTAGAATTTTCCCAGAAATTCCTTACAAATCATTGTTTCCGCCCAACTCCTCTGACACTACTGCACCATATTTTACGAAACTTGGTATGTAGCAAGTATACCACATTTAGTTGTGCATATTACCAGGAAATTTTTATCCTCAAAATTTTTTTGTCAGTGATGGAATTTTGAACTTAGAATTTTGCTGAAAATCCGCATGGGAAACCCATGGAGGCACCGTTTTTGTTTGTTTTTTTTTTAAAAAAAACTTGAATTATTATGTGTTTTATAAATTGCACACCAGCTGCCAGGTTACAAATCATTTCTTTAAGAGTTTACTTTATATAGATATAGCATTTGAAAAAAAAACGGTTTGCGATAGGTAAATTGCAATAGTAGATTTGTTTCCAAAAAAAATATCTTTTGCCAAACAGTTTATATTGTCTTCATAGATTCTTTATAAATGCTTTAAGAGTATTAGTTTTTAGTAACATAATGTGTCAATTTAGTATGCCATTAGAAGATTGGGCTAAAATGTGGCAAGAAGGCGAAAATGATTCTACAATAGCAAACTCTTTGAGTGAAGGTAAAGGAATGTCTGATGATTGCAATACAATTACTGCATTGAATGCGGCGATGTTGGCTTAAAATATTTTTGGAGGATATAAATCATGTGATTACATGCCAGCCAATGATGGACTTAAAAAGCTCAGTATTACAAGTCACCGCTAGGATCTGTGTGTACAGATGATTTTCGGAGTGGAAATTACAACAAAAATTTTTAGTTAATTCATTAGACACTAATGCAAAGCCTAGTAACAGCACGGCACGTCCGCGGCTGGCGGACTGGGAAGCAACTATTTTGGGTTAAGTGGAAATGAGACAGTTTAAAATCAATATGTTATGACTTGTTTACGTCATTTATTTATATTGACATTCAATGACTAAAACATTCGTTGGTTGTCTAAATTTTTGACAAGAAACACCGTCATTTGTATCGTTGCATAATCTTCTAGCCTTGTATATTATTTTTTGTTTATGCTGTATCGTCATGTTTGTCGATCCGATACTTAATAAGCTTGCTGGTTGGTAGACTCTGTAGACTTTTTTATTTAATATTTTAACTACCTGTATTGTGTTTTTACACGATCCCAGTGGACTTATATTATTCCATCACCAAATGAAAAAATACTTTAAGCATTTAGAGTTAAACGCCACTGATGAGTCTTAAGTAGACAAAACGCGTAATGAATTTGTCACCTTGGTAATTTTGATTACATCTTGTTGGAATGTTTCAGCAATATATATATATCCGATAGCTTACATTGATTTTCCTAACATTTTAAATTGCTATTAACACTATACTAGTGTCTTATTGCTATTTTTTATATATTCCAGTGCAATTTGTTTTGTTTTATAACTGTTATATGGAGGAAAGAAAAGTGAAGCTTGAAATTGGTTGTTTGTGGAATGTTTTAAAGCCACTGTCAGCACTTTTATCGTTATATTGTGACGTCCATTTGTTATTATGGGAGGAAGCCAGAGTACCCTGTGAAAACCCCGACCTTTGATAAGACAACTAGCAAGTCGTGTTAATTAATTAAGATTAGAGTCATGGAGCTCTACACGAATACAGGCTCAAATCCGCAAACTCAGAACTGGTGTTTAAAGGTACTTGATCAACATTAAATGAAAACTACTCGGTCACCTAAAACTCTCTCTCAAAATTGTGATATACTTAATAGTTTGAATTAATGGTCACAACTGTATGCCATAAACATTGGTATTTTAATGCTAAATACTCACACTAATTTTGACACATGTTATATCTGTTTTAATCTGCCTTACTTTAAAGTCAATAAGACCTTGCCAGGAATCTACGAACATTTTACATTATGCCTTAAGAATACTGTAGCATTCGGGCAGAAAGACATTGGGCAGTACAAGCCAACTGACAAATATTTAAAGAGAAATGCATAGCCTTTTAAATTTTTAAAATGCAAATTTAGTGTTTTACCAGGTGTAATGAAATCGTCAATTTAATCATTGATTGTTTACAGGCAACTTTCCAATTTTAAAGATCTGTTCACTTAATTTGACTCTCTGGCAAATGATCATGGTGATTCTCTACACGTGCACATTGTATCGCCTTGAAATTTTACTAACGAGTTCCATATGAACTTTGTGGTTAATTCAACTGCAACGTTACAGTAAGTGTACGACTCTGCCAAGGTTGGACCGTGCTACTCGAAATATCGTCATCAGCCGTGTCCGGGCTTTTGAATCCAAAACTAAGATAGCACTTAAGGAAAACGTAAACGTAAACCAGACCACAATTTCTACACCGTTTCTGTGTTTTTTAGTGGCAGTATTTAGATCAGAATTTGTTGACTTCTTGACTTATATTCAGGTTCATTTAGCGAAGAAACAATATAAAGTCTATTTTTGGCATTTATTTGAATAAAATTCGTTGATACTCATTTATTCATCATATATTTATTTGGATATTGTATTAAAATTCTTTGAAGCAATTTTATGAACTATAATTTACAATTGAGTAAATGTAATCTGCACATATCTAATTGTAGTTTATTTAATTAAATTTTATGTCTTTCACTACATGCCGGGTGTATGTGTGGCATTTAAGATCAACTATAGATACACACTAGAACTGTGGAATTCAACATACATTAATCGACACGCCCTCAACCTCACCATAATAATATTGATAAACACAAATCCCCGACTACATTGTCTATGAAAACGTAAAAACAACAATCAAACAACATTTCATAAACTGGACATGCTATACCACAATAATTCGCCTTTCATCAGTAATATCAATTTTTCGTCTTTTGAGTTCTGCATACTGACATAAACACATTCCTCTTGAGGTATGTCTCTTAGTTCCGATGTTATCCAGTTTTTCGTCAATAAAATCTTGAATATAATCTGCTGACAAATTAATTGTGGTGGCCTCTGTGATCTCCTGCAAATAAAAAATGTTCAACTTTACTCTTTATCATTAGAGAACAATTGAATCTGATGAAATCTGAATTAAATCCATAATTTACCCATAAAACCACAAAAATATACAAAGGTTATAAAATTTACTGCCTGTTGAAAGTACGACAATAATAAATTTTGTTTGCGATAATCGTAAATGAGGACAAACCAACAATATAGTAAAGCGATAATTTTAGAGCAATACATATTATGCTCTCTAATATTTAACAAATAATAATAAATAAATGAGCTATGAACTTGCAATTAACCACAGCCAAACAATGAAAAGACACGTAAGCTACCCTTTAATGCCTCAACTGCTTTGTGTAAAATTATACATGTATTATAACTTGACCTTTCTTATATCAGACAATTTTTTGTAGAAAGCCGTTAAACTGGAGAGACGATATACAGTACTTGCACCCGTAAACGCAACACTTTGACTGATTGATAACTGATTGCTGACAGATTTTGGAACGCTGTCTGATTGATGATGAATACATCCGTCCAAAATTATGAATCCGTCATTACCTTGGTAACCGTCAGCGATCAGTGCGATCAGTCCAATCAGTGCGATCCAGAATCCGTCATTTAATTATATGCATAAATCGGTCAGTTTATTGACGGATACGTATAAATTAATAATTTAAAGATAAAACGAATTCTGCGTCATGTGTATATTATTTATGCATTTATAATAACATTTATAATAAAATAAACGCAAGTATTCAAAAGAATAGTTAATACAATGTCTCGTTCTAAAAAAGAAAATAAGAAAACATATTGAAAGAAAAACTATTTTCTTTATATTATATATAATTAATCAAATTTCTTTAAGGCAGGACATATCTGCGGTCGAGCCCTGTAAACCTTAAAAAAACTTCGATTTAAGGCACATCAGTAGCGACGAAGTAAATGTTTTCTTTTCGTAATCCATTATTGATTCTCTTTTTTAATTTCCGCGTCTCGTGATTTTGGCATATTTAATTTTCTGCCACCTGTTACATGTATATTTTTTGTCGTATATTAAGCCGTCCCTACTCCCTCAATCAGTAACAGATTTATTTCCGATTTAGGAAAGGACGTGGCCTCTTTTTGACATCATTACTAGTTACTTTAATGTATGCCTGCGTGTTTTTATTTAGTCTACAACATTTTAAAATACAATTATAAAACTTTTGTGTATAAACAATTGTTGAACTTTAGAACAAGCATTGTCAATCAAAACACATTGTTTACTAAACAAAAAGTTGTATTGTAAAATATACAGCGATTCTGGTCGCAAGTTTTATTTGAAAGGCAATAAAAGAAGTTTAAAAAGTATACTTATAACAATTACGCTGGATTGTTTCATTTCTTTCATAGCGTCCATTTTTTAATTGGGGTTCGGGTGGGTGGAAGCCGGAGTACAGGTTAAAACAGACAATCTTAATCAATTAAGTTGGAGTAGGGCACACCCTATCTGCAGTCGTTCGAAAATCCGCAACCTGTTGACAGGCATGTGATAACTAGTAGATGACTAACCAATCGGCCACAGAGGCCCCAATAACGCCGGGGAGAATTGTCTGCGAATCCTGCAGTTAAGCGTAAAAATATGTTACAGATAGACACGTGTTATAGTACGAAATAGTAATTTTTTGAACAAAACGTCATTAATTCTTTAGGTCTATGAAGATCGGTTTTAACATTGTCATTACAGTCATATCGATAAAACAGAACCTTTTCAAAACTTGCCCTTTAAAAGAGTGTCATTCAATTTGAACAATAACTTATTTAATTGATTGATTAATTGGATGTTTGCTTTTCTTGCAGCGAGAGTATTGCAGCTTTATTCATGACGAGAATAAGTTAAATATCAATCAATTAGATTTGTTTGTTTGTTTAAATATTGTTTAACGCCACTTTAAGCAATTATTCAGCTATATCATGGCGTCCAGTTTTTATTGTAGGAGGAACCCGCAGAAAACCCTCGACCTTCGGTAGGAAAACTGGCTCCTTTTCAATTAAGTCGAGTGCACCCTGCCCGCAGTGAGACTCGAACCCGCAACCTCAGTGTTGACAGACCACGTGATCAGTAGTAGACGAACTAACATAACCACACGGCCACCAAGGCACCCTAAATCAAATAGAGAAAGATGGACCAAAGGGCAAAAATGTTGAATTCCACTGGAAAAATATGTGGTATTGGTACTTTTTAAAGCCTACTTCTTTTCGAAATATACAAAAGAGATCCTTATCGTGCAAGGAGCGTGACACTCTCTAAACACGTAACTATTGCGGCAGTTCTAACCCACCCCCCCCCCCCAAAAAAAAAAAAAACAAAAACAAAAACAAAAAAAACGAGAGCACATTCCGTGTCCGCCAGCTGAGGACGCGCTGGGCAGCTCTGTGAAACCTAGTAACTAATTTCAAATACTTCCGAATTTAAGAGAAACCATTTATACTTATATATCAATAATGTTTGAATAACTATAACAGACATCGTAAAATAAGCAAATTGTGACGGCTAAAATGCGAAAGCAGAATTGATTTTTATATTACGCTTACATGTTCGCATCTTTAACTCATAAGCTTCTATATACAAACGCGTTTAGTAGTTTATTCTTTATTTGAGATATAATTCTGAGTAAATTCATGTGACACAATGAGATAGTGAATAAAATATATAAATAGATCTTTTCGCTTTTGTCGTAAATCTTATTCAGTATTATACAGCGGAATTCTTAGGAATTGTGGCACAGTAGTTTATTCTTTATTTGAGATTAAATTCTGTATAAATTCATGTGACACAATGAGATAGTGAATAAAATATATAAATAGATCTTTGAGCTTTTGTCGTAAATCGTATTCAGTATTATACACCGGAATTCTTAGGAACTGTGGCATAGAAAGAAAACTGATCAAACCACGACAAATGATCTTTTTAAACGTTTATAATAAAAAACATCGACCTCGATGGTTAAGGTATCAGTAATCTATTATTGATCTCCGAGTTGTCTGTTCGACCCTTACATCGAGAGGGTGTGCTCGACTAATCCGTAAATTTGCAAAGAGCACCAGTTTTCCTGTCGAAGGTCTGCTGTTTCTTGGGTACTCCAGCTCTTCCCTATAAACACTCGACGCCATATTATAAAGACTAATATAATTTTTTGAAAATAGTGTTAAACAAATCTCAAACAAATATACAAATAATGCTAACGCGAAAGCGCGAATTGAAAAAATGTTACGATTCCGCTCTCACGTTTTTCGTCATTCTCGTTTTTTCCGCTTTAAAAAAATTTGAAGACAAATACGAGATGTACGCCTTGGCACGCGAGGTCAAATATTTTTTGAATTCATTGTGTGAGTTTTTTTTTCATTTCTTTTTTAATTACTTTTTTTTAAATAAAATGACACTATATGATGTTTATATTCCGTCACAGATGCATTAGTTATAGATTGGGGGGGGGGGGATTCCATTTATCATTTATAACTTTAGACTAGACTTTTTCCGCTTTAAAAAAATTCGAAGACAAATACGAGACGTGCGACTTGGCACGCGAGTTAATTTTTTTAAAGTCATTGTGTGTGTTCTTTTAATTTACTTTGTTTTAATTACTTTGTTAATAAAATGACACTATATGCTGTTTATATTTCGTCATAAATGCCTTAGTTATAGATGGGGGAATCTCCATTTATATCATTTATAACTTTAGACCAGTTTACGCCTTATTATTAGGGAAAAAAGTCATAAATGAGGACATAACAGTTGACATTTTTATACTTTTTATACTAATGTTTGCGAGTGAAACGAATTTTCATATTTCGAAATATTACTTTTATTAACCGGAAGTTGAATGGACGGATTGGAGCGATCAGTCCAAATCAATCCGTCAGATCAGTCAAATCGTTCCAAATCCGTCAATTGACGGATGGACGGATTGGGAACGATCTAACGGATTGGGAACCATTTGACTGATCTGACTGATTGATAACTGATTGCTGACGGATTTTGGAACGCTGACGGATTGCTAAAAGTGTTGCGTTTTCAATTTCAAGTACTGTATGACATAGGATCGATAAAAAAAATCTTGTATGACTTGATTTTTTTTGCAGCTCAACAGAGAAAATTCTGACTTTAGTTTCTTAATAAAAGTTTATGTAAATCATTGAAAGTCAAGAAATGTATAAGCAATCATTTAGAAACATAAATTTTGGTCTGAGCTATCACAATACTCCAGAAATGCACGAAGTAGCGTACGGTAACCAAAGGATAGCCTTAGAAAGAAATATAAGAACATCCTAGAATCATTTAATAAAGGTTATATATAAAAGTCTTTTTTTTTAGTTAAATCGCAATGTTTCAGTTGTCTTTTCAACAGATATATTTGGACCATACCTAGAGGGTTCCTAGCGCATTCTCGGTTGGAGGATAGGTGAGACCTGGGGGTTGTCAAGTCACAATACGAAAAGCTTGGCCGCGGACCGTAGTTGGTAACGTGTTTGGAGAATGCCACGCTCCTTGCCTTGAAAGATGAAGACTCCTTTTGTAGATTTCGTAAAGGACTAGGCTTATTGCAGAGGCTACAAAAGGCTAAGTCCTTCGCCCCTACCCAATACTCCGTACTTTTCAATGGCAATCAAAATTTGGTTCCTCATGTCCCAACCACTTTTCCAGTTGGGTGTTAACTGGTTTTTGTCCTGAATATATCTGAAATATTGCTCGCTGGACGTGAAGAAAAAATTCAAACAATAAATCAATAGGTATAATAATGGCAAACGATATTGAATATGTAATTGCATAAATTGCACGAATTTACCCTCATCATGTTCTCTACTGACGATTCTTCGTTGTTAATAGAATTCTCTTGTATTAGAGGTACTGTAATGTCATCGTCGCCATCGTTATAAGTTTCTGCAACCAAACGTGTATCATCTACGTTCGATTCGTTTTGGCCCATGTTGAACACTGTTTTAACACTGTTGAATCGGCAGATACATCCCGAGTTAACTCTATGACCTGAAACACAAAGAAGATTCCTTATGTGAAGGCAGAACAATTGCGAGAAGGATGGGATATTAACCCCAAAATGTTAAGTAACATCTGAAAAATGCACTTTGTCGATACTCTTGCCATTTTTACATTAATTCAAAAGGTAACTGATTCACTATTGACGGTCTATACTGATTTTATGTAAACTGAAAACCCAGTTACGAAAGTACAAGACATAAATTCGGTGTAACGTTTGCCAGCCAACAAGATCCTGAGCATGAGATACTGCCTAATCAAGCATGATATCATCTGTTGATTATTTTCTCAAATACAATTTGTTTACATTTAATATCTATATGAACTGAAACTATCAGCAACTAACGTCATCACTGCGTAGTGTTAATTTAATGTTCATTTATAATAAATATATATTCCTGCAACGTTCTTCGGTAGATGAAACACTACTTGATAAGTTTTAACCAATTATAATTCAACGAATAAATCTTAATGTAAATTGATGTCTTAAGATTTAGTATGTATTAAATGTATAACCCTATTTGAATTAATGACTACATTATTATCATCCAAAAGTCGTGTTGTTTCTTCGAATGTCAAAGTATTTGATTCTGTTGTGTCGTGTTGGTTCATCAGCTCTCGTCTCAAAAT
This sequence comes from Limnoperna fortunei, assembly GCA_944474755.1. NCBI lineage: Eukaryota > Metazoa > Mollusca > Bivalvia > Mytilida > Modiolidae > Limnoperna > Limnoperna fortunei. The sequence goes on along the minus strand of OX104118.1, from coordinate 15,046,498 downwards.
TGAGTATATATTCTCCTAAAAATAACGAATGCATTTATTAATGTAACTGACGACATACAATTTGAATGATATTACCGTTTTTGATGAGAAAAAGACTGTAAATATTTCCAACAAACATATCTATTTATTTGAAGTTTTTCCTTAAGCAGCTTCGCTGTCAACAGATTTCTCTAACTTCAGCAAACTGTATCCGCTTATAAACAAATAAATGAAAAATAAATGCAGGAGATGGTATATTGCTTTACAGAAAAAAGTATAGATAAAGATATAAAACAACACAAGTTGTATCTGATGTCTCCTTAAAAAATAATACAAGAATAAATATATTGTACGAAATCGCCAACATTTGAGTTCTAATATAATACATATTTGTCTCCAAAAGAGAAATTTAGGATTGGGCAAAATTTTGTTTTCTTTTCATTTAGAAAAAATGAATTAATTCGACTTCATAAAAGTAAAACAACAAGTCTGGTAGTATTTGGTCTACATTAGAATTATTACTGACCGTTGAAAAATAAGCCCAATTATACGAAAGCCCAGAAGGCTCATTCGATATTCGAAATTCGAGATTCGAGATTCGAAACTCGAAATTCGAGGTTCGAAATTCGAAATTCGAGATTCGAGATTCGAAACTCGAGATTCGAGATTCGAAATTCAATATAGTTATAACCAATCAGATTGTGTGTAACATAATCGTCTACCAATCAGAATAGTTCTTATATAAACGTAGCCACGTGCTTTTATGTTTATCTGGTGTTTTAACCGTCGACATATTTGTCAAAGAATGACTTGTTCAACATGGTTTTGTTAAAAAAATCAAATTTATAAGCTTTATTTGTTATTTTATCAAATTAATTCAAGCAAGAAACGAGAATGTACATGCAAAACGGAATTCAACAAAACTTGGTGTGTAGGAAGTACACCATATGTAGTTGTGCATGTTACCAAGGCATTTTGGTCCTCAAATTTTGTGTGGGGGCTATCAGTGGTGGATCCAGAGGGGGCCCTCCCTTTTGACGGAAAAATTTGGTTGGATATATAGGAAATCATTGAAGCATAACCAAAGTCGGCCCCCTTGGCCAGTCAGTGCCCCCCCCCTTTTCGAAATTTCTGGATCCGCCACTGGCTTATTTTGGCCCTTTTAACTTAGAAATGTGCTGAAAATACCCATTAATTATCTTGTCAGCACAAATCCTCTGAAACTACTCAGTACTATACACAATTTTATGAAACTTGGTATGTAACTAGTACACCATATATGTAGTTGTGCATATTATCAGGAATTGTTGATTTATATGGTAGTTATGGCTCTTTGAACTTAGAAATTTTCAGTAATCCTCAATAATCATGGTTTTCGCTTTAACTCCCCTAAAACTACTCAACCAAGTTTTACGTAGTTTCTATATAACCAAGGAATTCTGATTGGTAGAGATTATGCCACACGCAATCTGTGTAGGCTAAAACTATATTGAATTTCGAATCTCGAATATATAAGAACTATTCTGATTGGTAGACGATTATGTCACACGCAATCTGATTAGTTATAACTATATTGAATTTCGAATTTCGAATCTCGGATCTCGAATCTCGAATTTCGAAATTCGATTCTCGAATTTCGAATGAGCCTTCTGGGCTTTCGTACAATTAACTTATGTTGTCTTCATGGAATCAGTGTTGTAACAAAATATAAGTTAAGTTTATCTCGTCCGTGCATCAAATATTTCTGTTCCGTCCTATAATTGTTATTAAAAGCACTGAAATATTAAAATTTTTTGTCGGTCTTAACGTTAGGAATCAGGAAATATAGTGTAAGAAATATAAGCGTAGAAAAAGGAAAATCGAAGGTTTTAGCGTAAACAATATTTAAAGAACATTTAAGTTATTCTTAAGAATTGTTCAAATAATTTTTTCTAGGATTTACATCATTTGTAAAATAGACCTGACTTCACTGTAAACAATCTGAAAGAATCTGGAATAAACCTTTATACGGTCATTTGTGTTATTTAGGAATCTAAAACAGTCATGGATCAGAATATATTTATTATGTTTAAGCTATCAGGACCACAATTGACCACGTGATCATATGTCTATTATTTTTCAATGGAGCAGATCTCGGTAATGTTAGGCAAACATCGGAAATACTATTTGAGTAACTAACTTTTTTGTCTTAAACTGTAAACACTGACTCAAACAATATATTAATTTGTATCATTAATTACACTACATTGTTTTAATAAAGCTGTATTTCTTGGTCGAAAAACAAAATTAAACGGTGACTTCAATTATTAATTGGATACATTGAGTCATAAAATTTTTTTTTATACCTATCAAATACGATGTCGCTCGAAGATAATATATTTCAAATAATAAATTTAGTGATTAAAAGGCACTTGTAATAGTTATAAATGATAAACACGAACTCATTGATTGATTAAGGTAAATTGGTATAAGATTTTAAAACAGAATAAGACTACCAAAATCAACGAATGTGCCAGAAAGACAAACATGTTTAGTCGCTTATTCTACTGAAAACTTTTCAAAACATTGTGTCAAGGTATTGCTTTGGCAAACTATAATAAAAATAAGTCCATTTTTTATATTGAGGGTAAAAAAGTTTCAACAAATATTGACATAACAAAGGCTTTAAATTCCTAAAAGATTTTATAAATCAACTAGTACATCCTGTTGTCAAATCAATAAAAAAAAAGTCATTGGAGTATGAGCCTGCAGTATGGTTTGAAAACATTCAAAGGATTTAGCAAAAAAATTTCACAAACAATCACAAATAAACTTGGTATTTAAACCAGTTATCAATGCAATTTAAAATACGCACGTCAAACTAGAAAAACATACTTTAAACTATTGGTTACAGTCCACAATAAACCATCTTATACAAGCTTTAAATAACGTATGTAATATAAAGATAGCTGACAACAAAAATTTAAAAAATCGATGGCTTAGTCATATAGATAGTTAAACACCTTATTGGTCAACGGCATGCCAAAACTGGGGTTAGGAGTTTAAGCCTGAAATCGGGAAAGACATTCCTGACTATGAACTGCATCGACATGCATGTTCAGTTTTTGCCAAATGATAGGGCTTCTCACTATGTACTTATATTTTTTCCACAATAAAATGTGTATGTCATGAAAAATGGTAGATTAAGAATGACTAACAAAACACTATATATATTTTTTGGCTTGCAACGTATAGTATAAAAAATTGTCATAAAATATTATCAAGTTATAAAAAGCTATAACATCACTGGAGCGTTTTGTCTAATTAAGACTTATTAGTGGAAAAAATAGTTCACACAAAATATTAAAATAAATAGAAGCCAATTTCGGCTGTGTCCGTAAAGTAAATAACTTCCACATTTTACGTATCGTATTATTCACACACACACATATTTCCCACTACAAAGATTATTAAAATTTTTATTTTTATGTTATGTCTGGAAATAAAAGGGATTTTACGCGATATTCATTAAAAAGGGCGTTTTGCTGTGGGTGCGTTAAATATTATAAAGACTTACCATGCAAGGTTGATAATAGTAGTAAATAAACAAAATATGTAAGTGTTAAGGAATATCTTTACTATAATTCAAGGTTTTAATTTGGGTTCGAGATATTCACTTAATGTTTTTTGGTTTGTTCTGTGATGAATATGTTTGTCTGCTGCTAGATTTGAAATGCTTACTTGACTTTAGGCTTCTGCTATTTGGTCTTTTTTGTGATCAGGCGACAAAAGAAGTTTAGTACATTTTTAAAATAAACGTGTATGAAATAATTACAAAAAATATTCTTTAAATGTTCCTTTGAATTATATGTTAAGTCTTTATGTCAAAATTTCGCTTGTCTATAAAATAAGCAATACTTTCGTTAGCGTTATATATCCAAGGTTGCATGTTTATAGTCGCAGATATTCATCAGTGATAGTAGAGTAAATCAAAACGTTAAGACTGCCTACGGGGGTATGGGAATAGCGCAGCCAGATTTATTCATCGAATAGCTATTAACACAATAAAAACTGGGAAAAGAACACGCCTGGAACTAAATTCACTGACATTGCACCATTCAGTATAGTAGTAATTATTACATTTGCAAGGAAACTTTTTATGGAAAGAATAATAATTACTAAACAAATATAAATTATGAAGGACTGACTATAAAAATAGTCTTCAGACTGTCAGTGTAATTGCTGTGTTATACTATGTCTTTAACAATACCAAGGTTATATGACATTTACTACGCCAGTGGTGCTTAACCCAAGTAAGTTAAAAAAATAATTTATTGTCAATAAAACATAACAAGACAACTAGAGAGCATTTAAAACTGACACATTGGCATAATTAATAGGGCAAAGATATATTAAATATCAATCAACGAGGGTGATTTCTAGGGTAGTAATACGCTCGTGGAGAAATAGTCAAACAGCAGAGTGATCGACCAGGGGCTGAAAATCTAATTTCATTAAAGATACCAATGTTATAAACTTACTATGCCTGATTATAATTTATCTTTCATGATTATAGCAGAATTATTAATAGTGGATAAATCTACAAAAAGGATACTTTCAATGTTGCAGTCCGACGCACTATTCTGTACGCAATGATCAAGTTATGAGTAATTAACTTTCGGTTAACAGACACCAATGTCTTGTTAAACCATTTTCTTTTCTGTAAGTTCAACAAAACACAAATGTGTTAAAGTTTCTGACGTAACAAATGAACAAATTTTTATAATAGAAATTCTTTCTGTGCAAGGTGAAATACAAACCAATACCTTATTTGTAAAACCCCGATTCTCTTTAAGTTTGATTTTTTAAATCGATAACCATGAACGGTTATCATTTAATCCTTAAATCCGCTAAAAAGGAATGATTTTAGATTCCGTTTTCTCGTTATATAAACATATATATCTACATTTAGGAATGTATAGTCGACATCTTAAAGCTTGCTGTGAGATACATCCCCATTATACGTCGAATTTAATCATATTTCCATGTCCCGAAATTGACTGTTTAAAGCGTATATATACCTAAAAGAAGCACAAAAGAAACACGACAGTAATCGTTAATGATACAGAAAACGCTTTTCTGTCCAAAACAGCTCAAGATTTGATTTGGATTATGAAACTCGTCAAGTCCTTTTACATGTTTCATTGAACATTTATTTGTTTGTTTCCTGTGTTCGAACATTACAACACCCCAAACGGCAATTAAAAAGTTTAACAGTCTAGAAAACTGTTTGACATCATATTTTTAGTAATTTATTATGTTGTACACAGTAGCCCTACGACATATGTAAAAGAAACTATTTGTATAACCTGCGTGATAATAATGGAACTTTATTTAGAGTAGTGGGTTTATTTTTTTATTTACCTGATGAATATAAATGCAACAACCTATTGGCCATAATATTGTAGCCAAGAAAATGGCTCCCCAAGATACAAAAGCCATTGCGGTTTTATAAGTGCTAATAGTTGAGTTTACTGTTGGCATATTTAAGTTTTCACTTTGGTGAGGTATCTGCTGAACAGATACTATGTAAATCGCAAGAAAGAAAGCGATGGTTCCGAATATCATCACGAAGCAGCATACGGATGGACACCAAGGTAAACACAACAATCTTAATCTAAAGAACCTTGATTGAGATATTTCATTCAGCAGATTGTTGTATAAATCGGCATCCATCTACAAAATAAAACAAAATCATATTGCAAATTTTTTTAAATTGAAATTCTTCATGCTTGTAAATAGTAGAAATTAAGTTGTGTTTTATTAACACAAATAAATATGTATATTGGATTTCAACTAGTTCAAGTGTTTCTTTATATTATTGAAGGAAATCGTAGCCCCGTTTTGTTCTGTCACGTTCATAATTCTAACATGATATCTGTAGAGAAGAATCTTTTTAGTCGTATTATACACCACGTGGCACATATAATAACTAGATTTGACAATGAGTAACGACTGTTGTCTTTATGGAGGGAGGCACTGCTCGAGTGAATAGATGGTTTTTATTTTGGTTCGGGTAACTGTCTTCCTGGTTTTTTGCAATTAGTTTTGGATTTTTGATGTATATTGTTTTTTCTTTGTTTGAATGGTGCTTAGCGCAAATTCAACAATTTTCCAGCTATATCATGGCGTGAAGTTTTTAGTGGGGAAGAAAGCCTAAATAACCGGAGAAAACCTCCGAACTTCGGTAGGTAAACTAGCAATCCTGTCAGTAAAGAGTGGAGTTGAGCGCACCCTGCCCGCAATAAGGCTTGAACCCGCAACCTCAGTGTTGACATACGACGTGATCAATAGTAAACGAACTACCTTAAATACTCGGCAACCAAGGCCCTGTAAAGAAATGTTTGTCTTAATCTGGAATTGTAATTGCCACTTGACTTTCAACTCATGATGTTTGGTCGATTTGCTATTTGTCTTTATAAAAATTTAGAAACCCGAACAATAAACATGAATAATGATGATAGGATTGTTACTCAATCATGATTGAGACAAAAACACACGCACAAGAAGATAAAAAAAAATCTAAACCACAACAAACACCAGAAGTTAGAAACCCAAACCCAATAAAAAAATCAGCGCACTTAAATGCGTTCGATTAAAAAGAAGTACCTGTCCTGTCTTTTATTAGACACCGGCCATTTATTCTAATGGTTATATTCAGGAGAAAGTCGTATTCAATAGTGTATCAGCGAAGAAATACCAAATAGGCACTCAATGCTCCAAAACACTAATACAATGCGATTGGACGAATAACAACAAACATAATAAAAAAGTGTGGACTGTGAGCACACTCACAAAGGGATACCCCCCGCTTCGCTTTCAAGTCCAATTATCTCCCTTGATATCCGACAGCGACGAAAATTCTTCATGCACATCTACATATGATGTACTTCCTTCATGTAAAGTTTCATCAAAATCTGTCAGGCGGTTTAGGAGGAGAAGCGCTTACAAGAGATGTGGACCGACAGACAGACAGACAGACAGACAGACAGGGTGATTCCTATATACCCCCCTAAACAAGTTTGCGGGGGGTATAACAACAAATAAAAAACCTATGGACAAGAACTCTCAAGAAAACGAGATTGAACTCGTGTATTTCGGAAAAGTAAGCAGAACAGCATGTTGCAAAACACCCATCGTGTCGTTGGTAGTCAATCTAGGGTAAGTCCGCACTACACAAACTCTAAGACAAACCTACATCTGTACTAATTTGAGAGAAAGATATTGTGTATTTGTCTGCAAGTACATTATATTTTCTTTACATTTCTTAAATGAGCAGCTTTGATCAACAAGACCCTTTGTTTTCAGTATCGAGGTACTCGAGGTGACGATTATTGAAATTTTGAAGGAATGCCATCTACCTAGGTACAACAAATCTCCATTGAACAACTTATTAATCAAAAGCAGTGTCGGAATACCTATCTCAAGATCAAGCATGAGCAATGAAAGGTTACCGTGTTATATACTAGTATAATAGTTACGGTATCGTTTAATGTTTAACCTATTTAGTTTTTTCTTATTTTTTCACGGTTATGGAAATTTTTACAGAACATTACACTTAATACATGATATTAAACATACATTGAAATATCTTTTGTTCAGCGCATCAGGAACATAGTTGGTAGTGTTGAACGATTTTTGCCTACACCCTATTGTACTGGATACTTCGTGAACTGTTTCTAAATTGCGAAACCCTACAAAAATACAAATCATAGTTATCTTTGTCATATCAATAACGTGTAAAAGCATACACATCTATTAAAAATGCTCACAAAGGTTCTAAAAAAAGATTTCACAAGCTGACAATATTTCTGTGTTTTTTAACTAGCCATGAAAGAAATAACAAAATACCGAACACGATGAAACTATCAACACTGAAAACAACGACAAAATAGTAACTACAGCGATGGTCCTGACTTGGTACAGGCATTTAAAAAAAATGGTTCGTTAAACCAGGTTTTATGGCATGCAAAACACCCCGCTTCCATTACTGTAGTATTTGAGTTTGTTAGTTGATTAAAAGGGAAAGGTATCATATACCACAAGTCACTAATAAGTGTATCGAACAATCGTAGCACATTCACTCCACACTAAATTCAAAAATTGGGAAAACTATATGTAACGATATTTTCAAACGAGATTTATTTTATCACGTAAAGACCATAAGGTATAATGTGAATAATTTTCACTCATGCTGCACGATTTTCAAAGTAAATCAAGTAACCCAAAGGTACCTGTATCTATATGAACTCTCCATCTACACTTCTTGTGTCTTCTATTATGTGCACTTTGTGAACATTAAAAGGCCCTGTCTATAATGGTATTTAATTTTTGTTTAAGATTTAATGTAAAGTCGTAGTAGTTTTAGCCTTTCTTGATATCGAGCGACGAGTTAGAAATTTATTCATTCCGAAACGATTATTTTGTTAATAGTGAAAAGTGAAATTCTATGAATTCCCATATTATTCAAGACTCTTAAAGAGGACTCCGGTAAGGGCATTGTTACTACTTAAAAAAGTAAAATTTACCCTTATGGGTGCAAAGACTAAACAATCTGGTAAAGGAAAAAATGTTCCAATATAAAGAGAAAAAAACTAAATAAATTAGGCTCTGACGCGGACTCGGATACCGACAAAACTTCGTTTAGAATTTTGTGGGTTCTAAAGGCGGTTCCGAACTTTCCGCAGCATCCTGAAATTTAGAAATACAAGACAAAATAAATAACGATTAAAAGAAGAAAGAATCGAACCTTGAAGTAACAGTGACCAATTTTGTCTATAGTTCAACACCCTGGGTACAAATGTGAAACTAGGCACTCTCGGGATGATTGTGTCTAAGTTTGAAAAAAGGCGGTTTTAGAGGAGAAGAGTTCTGAAAAAGTTTACGATGACGACGCCAAGTGATGGCATCTTCTATTACTCAAGATTCCTGAGTTATACAAGTGTCCTTATAAACAACGACATGTCAATGTGTCTGCTAATGGCTCCACTGAAGTCGACTTACAGAAATTCGTAAGAATAAAATTTATTGTAAGTGTTGAAAGATTAAATTGAAATCAATTGTGACGTCAGTACTTACGATAGATTTGACACTCACGACTTTTTTGAAATCGACTTCTGAACCTCCTTCTATACTTTTTACATCTGACAACGGCCTCTTAATTATTTGCGTATAGGGGAAACTATTAACATTTTTGCTCTGACTCGGCACCAAGTTTCGTTGAGCAATGAGAGACCCCTCAAAACGAGCGAAATAATTTCAGCTATATCACATTAAATTTTCGGGGTGTCATGTCAGATAAAAATTTTCGCAAATTTAGAAACCCCGAAGGGTATTGAAGGAAATCGACAAACACCCATAAATAGTCCAGAAATGGGTTTTGCACAATCCGCTGAAAAATAACCAATACATTTAACAAATTATGTAAATAAATTTATTTATCAATTCTGTATGAAACTGCTTTTAATATACAGCTCTAATATCAAAATTCATTTGAATAATAAATCCACTGTCCATGCTAAAGCTCGGCGTAGCCAAATATCAAAATAAGAACTAATATCCTCTCCCTCAGTCAAAAGTCATTTACAGAGCCGTTGTCATCTATTTTGTCAGCAGTTAAAAGCTGGCTGAAACAAACTTTTCCAGAGTTGGCGTGAATAAGATGTGGATAGTGAAAAATACTAAAGATTTGTTAGAGAACATGCAGTCTACGCAACTCGTTTTATTTGATACGTTAGAACGTTTGACTTGTCAACTTTTTATACTACTGTTCCACATAATAAGTTAAAAGAATTTATTCAACTTTGCTTCACTAAAAGGACTGGCAAATATTGATACAAATATCTGGTTGTACTTCGTGACAAAATATATTTTTGTAAATGGCCAACAACTGATGTGTATGGTTTGATATGTCCCTAAACTATTTTCTTATTTTTTATCAATTATCGGCTATTTTCCGCCATCAATTAGAGCTATGAATTTAAATATTTAAAATGATAATAATATTGAATAAAATTTCTCATTTGCATGGGAATGATTATTAGAGGTTACGAGAGTTTCACAAACAAAAATTGAAAAAAGAAGAGAAAATGAATGATGGATTCGAAATATAAATTTTATGAATGGAAAGCCAATAAGACAAACTAAAATACAAGATTATATTAAAAATGTTGCTTCTACCTTGGGTTGGGGTTCTCAATTTTAAGGAAATCTGCTGATGGTTAATGAACAAACGAATCATATAAACGTTTTAGAGCTAAAGGCAATATATTTTGGACTTAAATTTTTATGTTCAAATTTATCAGAAGTCTATGTATGTTTAAGGTGTGATAATGCAGCCGCAATTTCATATATTTAGAATGCTTGATTCTTTATTAGGGAAATGCATAAACTTGTCATATTTTTAATAAGCTCATATGCGAAGAATATACCTTTCTTCTGATGCATATACATGTTCCAGAACATTTAATGAAAATATTGAAGGGATGTTAGATACTGATATCTTCGATAGAATAAGAGAATATTTTTTCTACCAGATATTGATTTATTTGCATCTAGGATTAACAAACAGATAAAAAAAATATGCTTCATGGACCCAATAACTAGATGCTTATGCTTAAGATATATTTTCTTTATACGTATTCTAGTCATAAATATTTTGCCCTTTCAGTTTGATATCACTCGCCGTGATAAAGGCTTTCTAAACAGTTCCAAATTGTTGGATTACAGTTTTATTAAATATGTTAATAGTCACAGTGTTTCATTGGACAATGCTTAATAGATGAACTTCAAATTTTGTATTATCATTAAAAATTATGTGTTGGTTATGCATAAGAGTATTACAATGTCGAATAGTTCTACTATATTATATATATCCTGCTTGAGATTGAAACGAATTTATTGAGAACATTCCACTGGCACACGTAGATCTAAGCCTTTCGATTCCATAGAGACTTTAATCAGTATAGCAGTATCGTGTACCATGATTGTGTAAAAATTATCGTTTGGGTTTTGTGCTAATTGTTCAAATGATAGAAAACACTCTTTTTTCTTTAGACAGTTTTATCTTATATAATTTGATTTTTCTATGCTGTTTTTGGGTTGTTCATTATTAAGTGTTTTATAGGTGCTTCACTGGGTAGTTCGAATTCAGTAGTTTGTCATGTCATTTGAAGCAATATTCAAAACTCACATTAAACCAGAGGATGCCGTAGAAATTACATAATGTTGAGCTATTCTTTGTTACACATCAAATATTTTTTTATGAAAATAACAAGACAATTTTATACCTTTTAATGCAAAATGCGATAAAATAAATACTCACTACATTACAATAAAATGTATGACTAAAGTTGGTGTTTGTTCAAGTGTCCGCGCTGGGAATTCCTTGAATTGGAAGTTTAATCCTAATAGTGATGCATTGTTAGTAAAGACATGTTTTAAAGTTTATATCAACTATGAAAAGGTACAAAAAAAACATGTTTATCAGTTGGGGGGGGGGGGGGGTGCAATTGTGACGGTTAAATGTCTCTTCCTATAGAGCGCTATATAGTGGTTTCTCAAAGAATATCAACGCTTGGATTTTTCCATTCGGAATGTCATTCATCTAACCATTGAATATACAGTGTATAGAAAAATGACGTTATTATCTTTATTCGGACGGAAGATGCGGGTCGTCGTAAGAACTAAAAATGTCTCATACGAGATTTTTTTTAACATAAATCATTACAAATCTCGGGGTTATTGGAAAATACGACATTCTTAGAAGAATTCTTATCCTTTGTTTTGTTTGTTTTTGTAAGCCCTGGCTTTGTATTTTCATAATTGGCTTTAGGTCCAAATGGCAAATAATTTCAGGAATGAAAAAATGTTGAAGGTTTTTTCTAATGTTTTTATGTCATAAACTACCATAATCTAGCAGACCTTCCATATACTAAATGCAAAGCTTGGTACCTATTGAGATGATAGTTTCAACGATTTATTTAAACAATAAAAACAAACTCATTATTCTAAGATGGAAATCACTCATACACTGGTTTTACAATTTGTTTTTATTTGAAATTTGTCTGCCTTGTAGATTGGGAGTCCTCAATTTTTTCTAAATTTCAGTTAATAATAATCATAACTATCAGAAACAACGTGTTCTATTAAGCATCAAGGACAAAGTGTTCCTCCAATGTTTTTTTAAGAACGAATAAATGTTACAAAGAAAAAAAATGACCACAGAATAAAGTTGAGGACATCAGCTTGATGTACATGTATCAACATATAATGCAGATGCACACTAAATAATAAAATAATAAAATGACAACTGAATGCAATATATTTTTTTCTTAAACATTTATTATGATTATAAAGCCACAAGAGCTTTATATTTTATCAATATATATAATTTAAAAAAAAATCTAACAACAACAAAAATAAAAAAAATCAACAAGCAAAATCCTGAATTTAAATTAAAAATTAAAACAATTGTGTTTATGACCAGCATTTACATGTAGAGATTGCAAAAGCTCCTTCCCCAACATAACAAAATATTAACAGAAAACAAGACAGAATGACCAGCATTCACTTGTAAGAGTACATGGGTTGCAATTACTTTCCACCCCTACCCATAAAAAAACATAACAAAACAAGACAGAATGACCAACATTCACATGTAGGGGTATCGAGGTTGTGTCGTATGTAATGGTACAAAATATATGGTACCTATATACATCAAGGCATTTTAAAAGAGCTAATATGCAAGTATTGCAGAGTTTTAATTTCTGCGGTTAAGACTTTTGGTTTTTTTTAAACAAGTAAAAAATATATTCAAACAGAAATAAAAAAGTCTTGAATGTTATCTTAATAAATACTGTAGAGAAGTAAACATATTAGAAATAATTATCAAATAAAGAAAAATAACTTAAACAAATTAAAAAACAAAAGTAAATAGTATGCATTTAAATAAATAAATAAATAGTGTAAAGAAGAAAAAGGGAAATAATTAAAATAATTATTCAATAATAAATATAAGAACAATATTTCAAATCCACAGATTTTCACTCCATCCAATATCTTCATCCAATAACTTGTAAACAAACTTCTGAAATAGATAAAACGTGGGTTATAACAAAATGACTTATAGTTGAAAAATTAAGTTTTCATATTGAAAATGTATGGCAAACTGAACATTATAATACGCTCATTTAAAACTTAAAGGCCTCAATGCAAAATTGAAAATAAATAAACTTGATGTAATATAAATAGGCCTATGCTTACGTGGCCAAACAAAACTTTCACCCACGTCTGAGGACCATATCATGTCCGTACAATGCTTAACATACTCTTTGGTAGATATTTCTTACATGCAAAATTAACATGGAATTAAAAATACAAATTTCTTTAATAAATTCAGCAAACTGCACAGCTATATTGAAATCAGCTAAGTCGACTGGGCTCTACTCGAAGGATAGAGAGCTGATCAACTTTATTGTGACTGATTTCGGCCTTTTACTACATAATTAATGTATCTATAAAGAAAACAGAATATTTTTAAATACTTACTTCTTGTTTGCTTGACCAGATGACTTTAAATACGTTTTACTCTGCAAAATGCGGCAGTTTGTCCTCGTCCGCTACAATGTTCTTTTTCAGAAGAAAATGATATAGTGATGTGTGATTGGACAAATTGAGGGATTCCCTATGTTAATTTTTCTACTGTTAGCATTTTGTTCTAATTTGATACTGGTTGGATGCATTTGTGACAGTTAAATAAAGACCTTGGTTTTTCCCGCCAAATAACGTTTCTGAAAAATGAGCTGAAGAACAGGTGTCTAATACCAATTTATAAAAACAAGGGAGATAAGCAACAACCAAAAAATTATAGCCTAGTCACTTTACTATCATGTCTGGGTAAAGTATTTACTTCAGTTTTCAATGCAAGGTTGAATAAATATCTTAATGAGTTTGATTTATTACACGAAAACCTAGCGGGTTTTCGAAGTGGTTATTCAACCAACGATCAATGATTTTTTTATTATATGCATTAACTGAACTATTACGTTTTAAAAGAAGAAATTACACTGTGCATTCATAGACTGAGAAAGCTTTTTACTGTGTTCATAGAAATTCTTTATTTTATAAACTGCTAGAAAAAAACAGTGATGGTATAATGAGGTAAAATCCTATATTAGAAATAACAATGAATGTTCAGGTCTATTTAGATGTGAAATAGGAGTTAGACAAGCTGAGAACCTTTCACCTGTGTTATTTGCTTTATATCTTAATGATTTACAATCTTATTTAGAACAAAACAATGTACAAGGGCTTAAGTCAGTTAGCTGTGATATTGAAAATGAACTTTTGTTGTACATCAAACTTCTCATTTTACTTTATGTAGATGATACAATTCTTTTGGCAGAATCTGAAACTGATTTACAATTTGACAATTTTGGTGATTTGTGGAAACTTAACATAAATGTCGATAAGATTAAAATAATAATTTTTTTCTAAAGGTAGAGAAACAAATACTAAGTTTTTCTTAAAACGTAAAGAAATAGAAATTGTAAAAAAAATATAAATATTTAAGAGTATTTTTTTAAGAAGTGGAATTTTTATTAAAATTAGAAACTATTGTTAAAAGAACAAGCTACAAAAGTTATGTTCACTGTATTACAGAGATTTCGACGACGCAACTTATCAATTGAGTGTCAAATAGATAAAAAGTTTATTATACGGCTCCGAAGTTTGGGGATTTGAAAATTTATAAATTAAAGAAAAAGTGCACTTGCGCTTTTGTAAAATTATTCTTGGTATAAAGCAATTTACACCTAGTAACATAGTTTATGGGGAATTAGGAAGATACCCAATTTTATTGACAGCTAAGATATGATTGATTAAGTTTTGGTGTCGACTTGTTAATGGTGATGAACACAAAATCTCTTCTGTATTTATATAAACTTTTAAATGTTTATTATAATGATTATAGTTATGAAAAAAAATGAATATTTATTGTTAAAAATATTTTTGATAACTGCTCAAGACTTAATACTGAATACTTGAAATGTTTGGAATTCGCAAAATTATTTTTCACCTTTGTGGATTGAGAATTGCATTCTGCAACGGTTAAAAAACAAGTTTATACCAAAAATGGAAGTAAGAGATTTTTTATTCTCCAAAAACTCTTTGCTTTAGATTATTTAAAACATAATTTGGTTTTGAAGAATATATAATTAAGTTATCTCCTTATTTAGTCAAAAGTATCATGAAATATAGAACCGGGTGTCGCCTGCCAATAGACGCAGGGAGATGGCAGCGGACCCCAAGAGAAGAGGGAATTTGTTAATTATGTAATTTAAATGACATACCATTATATTAGGAAATGTAAATTTTTTGATAAAGATAGAAAAAATATATTATCACAATTTTGTCATTCAAATCCTAATACATTAAAGTTCTCTCAATTGTTTAGTTTAAAAGATTTTGCATTCTTAATTGTTTGTCAAAATTTATAAAAATTATTTTTACGAAGGTCGATCCCCTGGGTAACCTATGTTTGTTCACACATAATTGTAATTTTGTATTGTTTATATTTTCTCTTTAACCAAATGTTTATGAGAATCAAGTATTCAGTATTAAGTCTTGAGCTGTTCAGTATATAATTTAATTACTGTGAACTTATATTTTTTACGTCTGTTAATTACCTCCAACAATTATTTAACTTTAATCTCGTTTATTTCGTTTTGATAGATTTAAATGATGTTGTATTGATCTTCATACAAATATCGAGCGATGTTATTTGTTCACCAGAAGTCGAAAATATGCGATTAGCGCGTCACCTATAAAATTGTGGTTATTTCCACCGATTTTACGGTCATGACAAAGTGCACTTTAAAGTACAAATCGAATCCTGGCTTCCCGACTGTTAGAAAGACACGAGTATGGTAGCTCAGCGGGTTTATGTAGGCACAAGTACTTTGGGATAACAGGATAACGTGGTTTTACTTTGAAAAGCGTACATCACATTAGTGACAATTATTCACATTAAACCATCTGACGCCTCTATAAAATGACCAGCATCCTGTCCATCTTTTGTATGTAAAACGATGTGTACAATTTATGTAATGATACATGATTTTCATAAATAGCTTAACACGCGATGTTCATAACTATTAGCAGTAATGTACTTACAGCTGTATTTGCAGTTTTCTTTGAGATTACTTGGTGAAACATGAAATGATATTTCAGATATCAGCTTTAAAAATTTTTTAAAGAAAGGTTACTAGGAAATTATACAAATATTTCTTATTTGCTATATTCATATATGTGAAAACAAACATAGTCGGAATCGTATAAAAGTGATTCTAAAACATACTTACAGGTATCAGGATCATACCAAGTATGACCATCTTTACTTCCATCTTCTAAATTAACGACAATATAATTTTATATCTTTAAATTGTTTGTTTGTTTAACAAGATTGCATTTTACGCTTTGAATTTAATTCCTATGTTACGGTATCCTTTAGCAAATAAACAGATTGTCTTACAGTTTCTTTTAAAAAATGAAATTTAAGTTACTTGCAGCAAACCTAAATTTGCCCTCTTTTACTGACAATTAAAAGATATGTTTTTTCGCGATTTAGTACAATACTTGAAAAACTACTTACACATTTATTTTGAAACAAAGGTCTATAATCTAATGTCATGGAGGCATGAACAATTATACAAAATATAGAAACAACATTGTAAGAAGTCTTAACATTTATTTTGAATTTGTGATCATTTGCCTGTATGGTTGTTAGTTTGTGGTAGTGCGACAAAGTAGGTTTGATATATGTCTATACATACCTGGAGAATGTATAGCTGCAACTAATCGAGGGATCCATAATTCCATATCACCTCTGGCATCAATGTAGGTTAGTGGCTTGATGTGATCAGGAATATCACACTCTTCTTTAATGACAGGTATAATCAGCTTTTGCCTGGTTTCCATGCTCATTTGATGAACCAATCCAACTTCAAAGATACACCACGAACTACTTACGTATTCTTTAGACAAAATTATTAAAGTTTTTACCGAGCTTTCAACGCCATATTTAATATTTTCAACAATATTTCTACCAGGTTGAAAGTCTACAGAATGATCATAGCAAATCAAATTATACTCAGTTTTTAACTTTTCTGCCAAATTACGAACCCACACTGCGTCATCATCGGCATTTCTGTAGGACAAAAACACGTGATATTCCTTTCCTGGAGGAAGACGTCCACTTTGAATCTCTTGTGGAAAGGCCATTTTTTTATTTCCTTCCCTCGTTCTTCTTATTAAAACAATTCATTAGTTCAATAGTTGTTATCTCTAATGTCTCCTTGATACAAAACGCCAATTCTTCACTTCAAGGGGTATACTATATTTAAATAAACAAAACCTTTTAAAAAGAATCATCTTCATTGGATTTATCGTCATAAGGAGAAATTTTTATTAGACATTTTCTAATTTTGGATGTATATAGTTTACTTTAATATGTTGTGCTGGACTAATAACTTTATTGACAATGATTCGCAGTTTTCATGTAGAAAGTCTTATGTGTTTACCTTGTAATAATGATTTATTTTCCATTAAATCTAAATACAAATGATATAGTTACATTTGCTACAATTGGCGTTAAACACCATTTAAACCAAAGAACAAAAAGATAACTTACAGTTTATAGAAATATTATCATTTTGGAACATTCCTAATATACCCCATAAAAATCTGAATAATACAGCAGTTAACGGCAAATACACTGCACGAAAAATCGTCTTTTGTTCACATTTTGTCAAGCCCTAAATATTATCAAAAGTTGACCTATATCCAAAGTCCATATTTTGTTAAATTTTGTGGTAGAAAGGCAACCTTTGACCTTTTGTATTTTAGAACGACAGACAATATTTGATCTTTCATTAAAATTAAAAGATGAATGACAGGTGAACGATATATTTCCTGGGACATTTTGTGTACAATGACAGGTGGACAACAGGGCGTCTGCGACATTTTTTCCTAATAAAAGAGGAACGATATTTTATCTCAGAAATTTTGTTGATACTGGAAGGTGGATGAAAGGTCACCAATGACATTTCAACAAGTCCACCACAAATCATCTTCAACGACATGTTACATGTACGTTTTGTTTATAATGAAGTTGGATGAATAGTCATCTGTGACATTTGATCATATTAATTTAAAATGTGAGGAATTTGTTATATTGTTTGTGTTGACAGTTTAATGACATTTTGCTGCAATATGAAATAAATATTACAAAACTATGATATTTTTATCTTTCCTAGTAGTGGTACAGTCTTGAATCAATGTTGATCTCAATTCCAAAATCTTCAAACAATAGGTGTAATGTCAAACTAAACAGAAATTCAGTGTTATACAATATTGAGTAATGTCATGAATTTCAGCAGTATACTTCTGAACTTAAAAACACTCCTGTGATTTAAATGACACCTTTAAAATGGACCTTATATATTTACCTAAAGAATGATAAAAACCAACAGATAATTTATGTTAACATTTATTAATAAGAAGCATTTGTAATAAGAACATTACACATTATACATATATATGTAAGTATTTAAAAATATACAACAAAAAACATCACATCATACTATTATATTATTTTAACAGTGCGTACAAAGATAGTTCAGAAGTTAGTTGTCACTATATATTTCTTCTTTTGCATTTCTTTTCTTTCTTTTCCACATAAATTTTATTTGTGTACACTTGACATTCATGAGAAAATACTTCCTTACAAACATACCACAATGCAATATTAAATTATATTTGTAACAAAGAGGTAAGGGCTCTAATGCCCCAAATTGGCCCCAGATTTTGCAAAATTTTATTAAGGTGTAATTAAGGTGTCAAGGTTACTAAATTTCGTTTGACATGTTGTTCATTAAAATTGGAAATCTTCCATATCAGAACGTGACGTCATGACGTCACAATCAGCCTGTAACTTGGCAAACTTTCGCGGAAAATGATGAAAATGATAAGTTTTTACTTACATTTCTGTAAACGGCGTTGTCAAATGCGGCTGAATTTTCATTTTGGTAGATCGAATTTCAATAGGAAGTCAGCCATTTTTGTTTCTAAAGGGGTCTAATGTTGTTTACAAACGTTCGTCTGCTTTCGTAACGTACAATGGTATTCGGACAAACCGCGAGACTTTTCCCGCCTCAACTGCCGACGACATTACCCGAAGGATTTCGAATAGACCACAATGGAATTTTCCTAACGTACACTTCCGTTCAAAACAAGGTCAAAATTTAGTATGGAAAATCGATGTCTCAAAATGAAAATTCAGCCGCATTTCACAACGCCGTTTAGCTGTGGAAAATAATTGTTGATTTCAAAAAGTGTAATAAAAGATTTACAAAAGGACCATAAACTCGACCAAACGCGGTAGCCGTTTTTAATTTTGACAGGCAAAATCCCGTCGGAATGACACGGTAAAGTTTAGTATACACACGTTTTGCATTTATATGCGTTGACTTGCATACACGAGATACTACAGACAATAAAATATAACCAATCCAGAAAATAAAAACGGTGAAAAAACAAAAGGAAAAAAAGTATAAAATGTCTATTAGTAGAGGAAAATGAAACATAAAGATCAAAACTTTATGAAAAATCAAGGATAAAGGAATAATTAAGGGATAAAGAAAACTAACCATGGACTAATTTCTGGTTTGTATTACTTTAATTTTGCATGCATTTAAGATCTATCGTTCTTGCAAAGAAGTATGCTATCTTTAGGATAAGGGAGACCTGTCCAAACCTCTTTGCCTTCTTTTCTTTGCCCAACTTTTAGTCCGTGGTTGAGGGTTGGGGGCTAAAAATGCTAAAAATTAAGGGGCTATGCTGCCCAATTTTTTTCAGGGTTGGACTTGGTAATTTTTTCAGCCTAAACAACCAGTTTAAATGGTAGTTTAAAAAATCTCCACTAAAAAATTACAAATTAGGTCCAGGAGAGGCCATGAATGCAGGATTTTGCACTATTTACCTCCAGAACTTCTGGACCCTCAGCCAAATAATCTGCGATATTCGGGTCACTTTAAAACCATTATTTTTTCCCCTAAAATACTTCAGCTTTTTATATTGGAGAGCAAAATCAGGTCTTTTTTTGTCTGATATTGGTGTAAAGTATATACATGGTATAACTTTTTTAAAATATTTTTTTAAATAATATTAGTGTCAATTTCATCAAACTTAACACGGTGCAGCTTATGTCATGTACGTACTTATGAACGACACCTATATTTAGCTACTTGAATGGAGTTTAATGTGAAAGGTTATGGTCACATCGACTTAAGATATGCAAAATAAGAAAGGCAAAGAAAAAAATATTTTTATTCCTCGTCTACGAAAGTAGGGGACATACTTAGTGTTTGGGTCTGTTAGTCCGTCTATTCCTCTGCTTGTCCAAAATCAGGTTTACCTCCAGTTTTTATTTATTTTACTATGAAGGAAGTATGGAACATGTATCATCAAGAAACTTTATATACATATACTCGAGGATATGAAAAAAAACAAAAATCACTATAAAATTGCATATGTCTTATCAGCCTTGAATCATTTGAGAAGCAACCTTGACTTTAATAGTGCTTGTTCCAATTATCAATAAAATCTTTAGGGTAAGATGAAAAAGTAGTGATAGTTGGGTAGCAAGAAACAGACATAATTTTATGCAGGTCCTTGTCAGGAGCATTGCTGTTTTTTTAATGAAATGAAAGAAGTTAACAATAGAGATTTTATGACACCTTTTATTTTGATTTTAGGGATATGACCTGTATGTGGCAGTGGAGTAGAACTAGGAATATTCAACATTAATAACAAGTACTTGAAGTAAAGGTAACAATTTGAATAACATAAAAATTAGAACTTAACAACAATAAACTTCTGGGATATTATTCAAGGTTATTATAACTTTATTAACTGAATTTTACCTACATTTCTGCAAAGCAATACATCCCATATATTGGTATTAACAATCACATGTCATAGACTTTATTTTCAGTTGTTAATGAGTGCATACATGTATATCATAAGATGCAAATAATTTAATACAATTAAAAGAGTAATTATACCAGATAATATGTGTGACTTTCATTGACAAAACTCAATCACGACAAAATATTTTAAAATCTTATACATGTAATCATATGGCCTGTGATGTTCTTTTATTAATCATGTTTATTAATATTTATCAGAAGTTCATGCCACTACTAACTAGCCAAAACATACAAGAACATGCAGTAAATATCTATAAAAATTGCTTATCTTATATAATATATCTGTAGTATTACAAAAACAAACACTGAAAACAGCTACATGTACTGTACATGTAAAAAAATGCATATACATGTGCCCCTATTGTGAAGTTTGTCTCAATATTTGTAAGGATAAGTACTGTTATGATATTTTTATAGTGTTCAGATTCGTTCTTCTGTCTTTCTGTCCCACCAAGTTTACCTACAGGTTTAAGTTACTTTACCATGAAGGATTTAACGAAGCCTGGTATCATCATGAACTTTATCAAGTTTATGGTTGATTAATCACAGAAAAAAGGGGAGGGTGTTATTCTTAGGTTTACCTACAAGTTGAAGTTACTTTACCATGAAGGTAGTATGGTATCATCATGAAATTTATACACATATCTATCAGGATAAGAACAAACAAAACTCATTATAAAATTGTTCCTGCTTCATTAACTTCATGGTTAATTGATCACTGAAAGAAGGGGGTGTTATACTTATGTTTAAGTTACTTTTTTATGAAAGAAGTATGACATCCTCATGAAACTTTTTACAAATATACATCAGGATATAAGCATACAAAAATCATCATAAAATAAGTTCCTGGCATCAACTTCATGGTTCAAGGATTGCATGAAAAAAAATGTTTGCGTTATGTCTTCTGGAAATATTCTTGCTTTTTTTGCAAATGGACTTGACAAGATCCGCATAAACAAGTGGGAAAAGCTAGACTCATCTTCTGTGCAGTTTCCATCTATGACAGAAGATGATATACGAAGTTTGGCTATTGGAGTCTATCAAGTTAATTTGGCAAAATCGAATGCCACAGAACACCTAAATGACAATTCAGAATTTGAAGTTTTAGTTTACAAACAAGATGACCAATTACTGTGTGCTAAACTTCAAAGTAGGCATGTTTCTTCACGTTCGTATCATTTATGGGTACAATTTGACGAAGTTACTGTTCAGTCCTGGTACTGTAAATGTAGGACAGGTAGTCGGGTTGTTGGAATGTGTGCCCATATCGCATCTGTTGTATGGTACCTTGGCTATGCTCGACATTTGTCAGAACCATTTTCACCTGTCAATGACTGGACACTGTACTTGAAAGACGCCAAAGACATGCCTGAGCCAGAGCCAATAGATGACAGTGATGAGGATCATATTGAGGAATGAAACTGTTACTTTTCATCAGATTTGTTTTACATGTATACTTGTGTGAGCTGATAATGTTTCTCATTTTATAAATTAATTGCTGTATGTGTAATAACATGCACCAATCTGATATGATCATTTTTATTGTACCGGTACATGACACAGTTCACAAATAAATATCCCCCAACCCTAAAATCAGCAATTGTTTTAAATAGGAGACGAACATCTACATAATATCACAAAGATTGTGTGAAAGTTTCATGACAATCCGTTGAGTGGTTTTGAAAGAATTCCAGATATGAGATGGGTAGTCCTTTGTCGTCAATGGCCAAGTATATGTTTTGCTATGGAAAACCACAAAATTCAATCAAATCAAATTAAAATAGAAAGTGCACATCAACATCATGTCAAAAAGATTGTGTAAAAGTTTCATGAAAATCCATTGAGTGGTTTAGGAGGAGTTGCAGATACATCCATGAGATGGGTACCACTTTGTCATATAATGGCTAAGTTCATGTTTTTGCTATGTGACACCCCCCAAAAATCAATCCAATCAAATATAAAAAAGGAGTTGCATATCTATATCATGTCACAAAGATTGTGTAAAAGTTTCATGAAAATCCAATGAGTGATTTAGGAGGAGTTGCAGATACATGCATGAGATTGGTACCACTTTGTGGTCTAATTGCGAAGTTCATGTTTCGCTATGGGAAACCCCCAAAATCAATCTAATCAAATATTAGAAAGGTATTGCATATCTACATCATGTCACAAAGATTGTGTACAAGTTTCATGAAAATCCATTCAGAGGTTTATGAGAAGTTGCTGATAAGAGTCGGTACCCTATTCTGTTGCTATGGAAATTAACTTGGTTGCCAAGGAACACTATTATTATATTAATGCAAATACAGGATATACTTTAGGAATCTAAAGATAATTAACAACACAATATATTTATAATTATTTTTAATTATTTCTTTTGCAAACAAAACATTTCGTTGTGACCCAATCATAAAAAAATCATATTCGCCATTGTTTCTAGAGACATACATTAACGGTTGCTAGGCAACAGAAGAACCATGACAACTGAAAAATACGCCAGTTTCAGGTAGCTTACATGTTGAACTAACAATACACAAACTTTGAATGTTTCCGAAATGGGGCCAAATATGGATCTTATAGCCCCTACCCCTTTCAAGCAGCAAATATCTCTGCATACTTAAAATATACAGCACTATACTATTGTAACTTCACTTGATCTAAGAATCAGTAAAGAGCTTAAATATCACCATGTATAAGAATAAATCTAACATGTATATGAAAAAAGAAAATGTAGGACTCGTTATAAATAACACTGCACGAAACAATAACTTTTAAGATAGTCAAAAGGTATCCAAAAGTCCCAATTTTGAATACATTTTGTTGTCTTTTGAACACATTTTTAAAAAATACAAAAGATCTAAAAGATCATCTTTTTGTATACCTTTTTGACTTCAAAAGTCAGTCGAAATGGCCCACTTTTGATTTGACAAAAGGTGTTGCAAAGTTCACCTTTCCAGATCTAAAATGTGTTCAAAAGGTGAACAACAAAATATGACCTTTTTTTTCCAAAATATAATCTGTTGTCGACAAAAGATAATAAAAAGATCATATATCAACAAAAAAAGGTGATGAAAGGTAGTCCACAGATGCTATTTTCAAAACCAAAAGACCAAGGTCATATGGTATTTTGACCAAATTAAAATCCAAAAGGTCTCCTTTTGTATTGATGAAATTACAAAAAATTGCACAAAAGGTTACTTGTTATAATCTAAAATATGGTCAAAAGGTTATGAATTTCCATATTTTGCATGGATAATATTACAAAATGGACATTTAGGTTAGGGGAAAGATGATATGATGAAAAAAAGCTGCATGCACAGGTCGGCTCTCGTGGATTTGGTTTTTTCAACCTATCCAGAATCAGCATTCCACAAATGTCCACCTTGACCTCTCATTTTGTAAAACAGTGAGCATCAATGCTCACTTACATTTATCAACAATAACAGTCTTGTGATGAAAAAGAACATGTTTAGTCCAATGAAAAGTTTGTGCAAGTTTTACTCTAGAAATATTGCTGACACTGTGCTCACTTAAGCTCCAATATTGGACTGTTGAATTTGTATCAATAGGATGACCACTAACTTGAACAATGGTCAAGGAATTCAAGATGACACAGCATTAAGAAAGTAGAGTTAAAAGTGTACTAGCTAATGTACATTTGCCTGTATATATCACTGAGCCGACAGGCTTGTCTAATGGCAATTAATCCCAAAGGTGTTACAATTTTCTCATTTTCAAGTGGATAAATATTACATAAAAAAGAAACAATTTAACCATTTATTGAATAAATGCTCATTATGTCAATATGTACATTTTTCAATCTGTTTTACAATCCAAGAGGAAGGTGTTCTAGTTCATTTCTGGTTGCTCATTTTCTGTCCTTTCTGCTTTTGGTTGAAGAAATGTCAATAAATTTACAGTCTAATTTTATCTTTTATTCTATAAATTTATCCAACTTTGAAGATGTCTAGTATGTAATAAATCCATCTTGACATTCCTCATACATGTCATATGAGGACATATATAGGCCATTAAGACAGGTCTTATCTTCTTGATATCTCTGATCTCCATATTGTCTAGTGCAGCTATTATCCGCTTGGCTTTCTGAAAAATATATATACAGTGTATGTGTGTGTGTGTTACAGATCTAGACATAACTAAAATGATATGTGGCACATTATGTAATAATAATAAATGTTGACATTTTGTATAAAACATCCATAAAACTGAACATTTGGGAGCTGAGGGGGCTGGAGGGGGGGGTCCATTAATTATAACATGGTAACAATTTGTATATTTTTCCCCAAAATAACAGTAAATTTAAAATAATGATAACACTAACAGATAACAGCAATTTACATGAGAAAACAGTGAGTTCATAAATCGAAAAAACGGATAACAGCAGAATCTCATCAAAGGGCGATATGGTGAAAAAATGCATTAATTAATCAGTGTTTCCATAGTAACTAGTATGTGATCTTATGTATATCCCTCCCTTCATATGGAGACTCAATTACATTGAAATAAGTGGTGATTAAAATGAATTAACAGATAACAGAAAAAATCTGTAAAACAGTAAACAGTGTTCCGACTAGAATTATTAAACAGCAAACAGTGTTTTTATTTACATTATAACAATTAACAACAATGTCAATTTAAAAAAAACCAGATAACAGCTAATGGTTGAAAGTTAACAGTTGCTTTCTACTGTTTCAAATTTAGAACACTCCATATTAAATTAGTAAGCATTTGCTCATCAGTGAAGGTTGTGATTTGCTTTTAACATCTGTATTCTGATCGTCTCCTTTTTATTTATACACTCAAAGAAATTCAAGACTGAAAAAAGTATTATCGTAACATACTTCTTTTTTCCCGTTCTAGTGATGTTTTCTTCTTTTTCTAGACGTCTAGATTGTCGTTATGGATAGCAGCGTTTTCCTGCTTCTTTTGTCTGGCAGTACATGTATCTGTTAACAGCATCTGAAAAAAAAAAACAAATTCATTTGCAAGTACTGTAAATCCTCTTCAATTTTAGTAGTTTCTTTTTACAATCTGAACATTAGAAAATGACAGATATTGCATATAAAAGTAATTATTATTCAAACAGTTTTGAAACTAACCCCTTCATCTACCCCCCCCCCCCCCCCCAAAAAAAAAAAAACCACACACAGAAGGAAGTAAGTACAATTTTAAGTACAATATTTAAATAAAAATAATATTTTTGCAGTATAGCTTGTTACAAACATAATACATGAAATATAAGTCATTCACATAATGTGAACTATATTCAGACAATAAATATATGCTTATGTATGATTATCTCCCCTTTCAAATTGCAATATGGCGGCGGATATGTGTTCTGTCGGGTGTGATTTTCCATTGCTTGAATGCCGTGGACAAACTCAAAGATAAAACAGATTTATATATTCTTTGATATAAATACCTGATATGAAGTACTTTCATCGTCGGAGTCAACACTTTGCTGAGTATAAAAAGAACAATGTGGCAGTCTCGATGTCATGTGCGTCAGTGGTAAATTTCAATCTGGACATTCTTGTTTACCAGTAAACCTAATGACAGTGCTGAATCCTCAAGAATTTCATCGTCTGAGATATCAAATACAACACTAACCATAATAATTGTTCGAACTACTAAGTTCACAAGAATGTAAGCGCGTAATCTTGACTTTTTTACTGAAAGGTGAGCACTGTCTTTAAAAATAGGCGCCGAGGCCTGGCATTTAGAAAATTGAGATGCTGATTGGATGTGGTTAATGATATCGATTCCGGCACACGCGCAAACGCACGAAGCCATGTGCACTGTGGCCTTGTATTTTGTGTAAGTAGAATCTGTAGTATCTTAATATAATTTATGTTTTATAGTTATTCCAATTTAAATTTTTGGTAAGTGTACAGTGTAAAATTACATACTTTTTCATTATAATACAATTTATAAATAAAAATAAAAATATATTTACAGTATAGATGTTACCACAAAATTTTCACTGTGCTGGTGCACACTATCAACACTTTGACTTTTCATTTTTAAATAAATAAATAGCTGTATAAAAATGTGCTTGTCAAAACCTTTCAATGTACATTTTAAATACTTAATAACTAGCACACTTTGTTACATTTTCTATTTTAGAAACAAAAAGCACATTTTGTTTATTTGACACATGTATTATTACTACATGTACTTCAACTTCAACTTGGATGCTTAACATAAGGACATCTATTCAACTAGAATAGTAGTAGTATACTCTTATATCTTAGTAAATGTTCAGTATTTCATAAATTTTAGCTAATAGTTGGTTTTTTTATAGTTAAAAAAAGTACATTTAATTTGTACTAAAATTTTGAAAATGGAGTTAAACCAATTTTGATTTTTTTCATCATGGACAAATTTGAAGTCGCATATAAATACCCCTTTTAAGCCGTGGGGCCGGGAGGGGGTCGTTTTGCCTCAGAAACTGATATATGGCCATAAAAAATATGTATTTCCGGTTACCCGAACCTACCTATTTTTTTGAAGCCGACCCTAAAGGTTTTTTTTTTTGCGTTTTAACGGAGGTTACTTTGAACCGGAAAACTCCCGGTATTGTTCTGGGTTTTAGTTATATTTTCTTATTATATAGATAGAGATGAAATATCGAATTTTCCGAGTGACAGAAACCACGGTAAATCAGATGTGAAAATTATCGTTTATTTTCATTCTCGGGTTTTTTCCCGCCGTTGGTTTTGTACTATACAGATATTCATCCGCCGTTCATAAAATTTAGGATTATTAAGCATTAAAATTTTATGAAAACAATTTTGATCTATATAATAAATAGGATAATCAATTGGGCATCGTGAATATCCAAAATATGATCACTCGTGCCGCATAAAGCATCAGATTGAACTCATGCGGGGAACAAGTTCCACGCACTCGTTTAATCAGATGCGTTATGCGGCACTCGTCATCATATTTTGGATATTCACTCCGCCCAAAAATTAATTATCCTATAAATACTTCCGCCCCAACATAACTTATTTAACCAACATGATTCTTCCCAAAAAAATCGTCTTTATGAGTACCTACCTATTTTATAATTCTATGTAACCGGAAACAAACATATTTTTTTGTTTGGCCTAACATTAAAGATAAAGTAATAAACACATTTTACAAGTTTTGAAGTTATTTTAAAAAATAACAATTTTAAACACTAGGTACAATATAATGTATCTACTGAAACACCAAAATACCAATGAGGTCGTAGTATTTGCATAAACTTATCATCTTAAAAAAACATCGTCAAAAGGCTATATATGTAAAGTATTATATATTTTACTGTGGGGAAACAACCCAGAGCGAACAGTTATCTGGTTGAAACATAAGTCAGGGGCTAACTGACTTGATACCGCCTTAAGGTACTAAAATTGTGATACAAAGATACAAATCTGCCAAAAAAAGGTCATCATTTTATTTATCAATACATATTATTTACATTCTTGTGGCTTGATATACATTAATACTCTGTATAGGACAAAATATAAAGTAATCAAAGTCGTTGAAAGAAATAGGCCAACATATGCTTATTAATTTATAAAATTTAATGACTACATATATTTATACAATGTAAATGCCTAGTGTTATGATACCATTTTATGTATCGTTCATTTGGACTGCTTCTCATTATCGACGAATATAGTTCTCCAATGTAAACTGTAAATTTCTTTGAATATTATTTATATATTGTGTTTTTTGTAGGTAAATATTGCCTAAACCTTAGCAGATTTTCGTATGAAAGTACACAATCATCAAAACATGTATAACTGAACCATTGAAGCTCAGTTATGGAGATGTGTTTACTATAATTCATAATTTTGTGGTTTGCAGCAGGACAAGAAATTGCTTCCACAAGATGTCTAAATACATGAAGATTCATCGAAGGAATGGTAAATTATCAGCTTATTAAAAATAATAACTTCTGGCGAGTCTTACAAATATTATTATCTCTGTGTTAAACATGTTTGACTCCTACTCAGTTATTGATCCAGGAGCATTCATCTGATGAGATTTACAAAGGAGGTAGGGGGGAGGTGTTGTAATAAAACTAATAGAAGTTGTGTTATATTTTGTAACATAATTTACATAAATTCCATTGAATAACCCAAATATTATACTACGGTAATAAAGCCCCGCCTTCTCCTATGTATTTATTGCGGGGGTGGGGGGGGGGAAGCTGGAGTACCCGCAGCAACCCCCGACCTTCAGTAGGAAAACTGGCAATCCTTATACAATTAATATTGAAGTCTATTACACCCTACCCGCAGTTGGACTCGAACCAGCAACCTCAGTGTTGACAGACCATATGATCAATAGTAGACGAACTACCTTAACCACTCGGCTACCGAGGCCTCTGATACCTGAATGGGGGTAAATGTATCGTGCTTTCATGCCAGACACAGCTGTTCATACTAGTAGGATATGTTGCTTAATTTAGTTTTAGTTTTTACTTTTCATAAGTACTTATTTAAATTTTTACATGTAATTTTACAAAGGAGTTTACAAGAATAAGGAAAGTAATGGTTTAAGCAAGAAGATTAAAGGGGACACAAAGCAAAGAATCAAAAGCAGGTTAAATTTTAATTGAATTACATGTATGTTCTACTTCCTGTATTAAAATGTTTCTGCCCTAAATTACTGGGTAGATATAAAGATCAAAAGTTTGAATTGTGGTGTGTGGGTTTTTTATCTCCCAAAATCTGGTAACAGAATAAATAATGGAAACCTGTACCAGAACTTGGCTGTCATACATCTGATGAAGTAGAGAAATAAAACAACAATAGCGATTTTTGTGTGCCGGTCATTGGGGCCGTCACATGGGATAAAAATATTGGACCTAGTCATATTTTGGCAGACCGTACCAAGGATTTTCGCTGACTCTTTTATGACACTGTCACTTGGAAATTTTGCTGTTTGAATTTTGTTTTTTTTGTTTGTTTGGTGGTATTTAACGCCACTTTCAGCAATTTTTCAGCTATATCATGGCTTCTAGTTTTTATTGGGGGAGGAAGCCGGAGTTCCCAGGAGAAAACCCCCGACCTTCGGTAGGAAAACTGGCAATCCTTGCCAATTAAGATTGGAGTTGAGTACACACTGCCTGCAGTGAGAATCGAACCCGCAATCTCGGTGTTGACAGACCACGTGATCAATAGTAGACGAACTACCTTGACCACTTGGCCACCGAGGCCCCGTTTGAATTTTGACATGTCAAACTAGTTTACTAGGTTTCAGTCAATTTTAATACAAATTTTACTTGTATGGTATACAGTCACTTCAAAATATTTGCCATCAAAAATCATTTTCTGGTCCAACTTTAAACACATTATGATATCATTTTTCTGTTGGCTATAGTTATAAAATATTTTGATTGTTTCAATTTTGCATTCCATTTCAGGTACAGAAAAACAAATCATAATTGAACATGAAGTGGCCACCAAGAGTATAGAACATTTAGAGAAGAAACAGTTGTTCCTAGTGAAAATAATCAATATCTTAAAGAAAGAGACTTTTCAAACATGGTAAAATACCCGAGAAGTGCAAGATTCTTGCAAAGGAAATATAAGCAAATTAATGATTGAATGTGAAGTTTGTAGTCACTGAATTGAAATTCTCTAGTTGTCAACAATATGTACTAGTTATAGAATAGTTAAAATATCATTACAGTATTAGGAAAATATTAAACAATAGTTGATTAGTTTGGAGGAATATTTTTTCTTATGCTCTTGTTCTTATTGCAAAAATGAAGTTACAATGACACGCTTAATTTATTGGTAAATGAGCTGCAATACCTAGGAGAAAGCGTGCACACTAAGCTTCTGTTTTTTAATGGGAGTGTGCACACAATTCTGTGAAGCCGCTGCCCTTGGGGAGAAAGCATGCACACAAACTAGTGAAGCCGCTACTCCTTGCATTGGGAGAAAGCGTGCACACAAACCAGTGAAGCTGCTACTCCTTGCTTTGGGCAAAAGCGTGCACACAAACAAGTGAAGCAGCTACTCCTTGCATTGGGAGAAAGCATGCACCCAAACCAATGAGCCCCTAATCCCTTGCTTTGGGAAAAAGTGTGCACACGAACAAGTGAAGCCACTACTCCTTGCATTGGGAGAAAGCGTGCACACGAATCAGTGAAGCCGCTACTCATTGCATTGGGAGAAAAGGTGTACACAAACCAGTGAAGCCGCTACTCTTAGATTACACAGTTTATACACCAAGCAAATCTGAGCAAGCCATTGTGTTAGATATTAATACATAGATGATATTTAGAATGCAACATGAAATGAAAAAGTTATTTCTGACAGACAAGTCCATAAGCATTTATTAGAATGCAATATAAGAGTTTGCGACATTAATTTATTGACTGTTGATGCGACAATTAGTTACATAGTTAAAATCAAAATGACATTAGTTTTGAAAAACTGAAATTTTATTTTGATCATATGAGAAAATTGATTTATATTCTATCACAATTGTATAACAATTTAGAAGGTACTGAAGCCTGTTTTTGGGCAAATTCAGGTTAGGATGACTTAAATGAAGACAACGTTAACAAAAATTTAGAATTTTGAGTAAGAAATAGGGAAGCAAACATACTGGTTTTGTGGCATTATGGCAGTATTTTTAATATACTTCTGATGCTGCTGTGACCTTTTGAAAATTATATAGGCATTTTTAAATTGTGTGTGTGTTCCAAAGATGAGAGGACTTACTCTGAAAACATATACCAGTTATCAAAACATTTAAAGAGGAATGCTAGGATTCAAGCAATATGTAGTTTGTATTAGATGTTAAGTTTTGTATGAATTCGGTCATTGTTTTCGTGTAGTTAAATGTTTAATTTCGTAACCATTTTCTTTCTCATCTTGGACAAATTTGTGATCAACCCCTTCTAAGGCAAATTAATAACGAGTTTTACATTTTCTTTTTTCATATATATATATGTTAGATTTTTTCTTATAAATGGTAATATTTAAGCTCCTTAAAGATTCTTAGATGAAGTCAAGTTACATTAGTATAGTGCTGTATTTTTTTAGTAAGAAGAGATATTTGCTGCTTGTAATTTGTAATATAATTTAATGCTGCATTGTGGTATGTTTGTAAGGAAGTATTTTCTCATTAATGTCAAGTGTACACAAATAAAATTTATGTGGAAAGGAAAGAAAAGAAATGCAAAAAAAAACGAAGAAATATATAGCGACAACTAACTTCTGAACTATCTTTGTAGACACTGTTAAAAATAGTATAATAGTATGATGTGGTGTTTTTATTTTGTATATTTTTAAATACTTACATATATAGTGTAATGTTCTTATTACAAATGCTTCTAATTAATAAATGTTAACATAAATTATCTGTTGGTTTTTATCATTCTTAAGATAGATATTAAAGGTCCAATTTAAAGGTGTCATTTAAATCACAGGAGCGTTTTTAAGTTCAAAAGTATACACCTGAAATTCATGACATTGCTCAATATTGTATGACACTGAATTTCTCATTAGTTTAACATTACAGTATTGTTTGAAGATTTTGGAATTGAGATCAATATTGATACAATACTGTACCACTACTAGGAAAGATAAAAATATCAAAGTTTTGTATTATTTATTTGATATTGCAGCAAAATGTCATTAAACTGTCAACACCAACAATATAAAAAATTCTTCACATTTTAAATTAATATGATCAAATGTCACAGATGACTATTCATCCACGTTCATTATAAACTAAATGTCCATATAACATGTCGTTGTAGATGATTTGTGGTGGACTTGTTGAAATGTCATGGGTGACCTTTCATCCACCTGTCAGTATCAACAAAATTTCTGAGATTACATATCGTTCCTCTTTTATTAGGAACAAATGTCGCAGATGACCTGTCGTCCACCTGTCGGTGTACACAAAATGTCCCAGTAAATATATCGTTCACCTTTCAGTTTGAACGAAATTTCAAAGATAACCTGTCATTCATCTTTTAATTTTAATGAAAGATCAAATATTGTCTGTCGTTCACATTTCTAAAAAACAAAAGATCAAAGGTTGCCTTTTCTACCACAAAATTTAACAAAATATGGACTTCGGAGATAGGTGAACTTTTGATAATATTTTGGGCTTGACAAAATGTGAACAAAAGACGATTTTTCGTGCAGTGTAAGGGGTTGATCACAAATTTGTCCAAGATTAGAAAGAAAATGGTTAGGAAATTGAACCTTTAACTACACGAAAACAATCACCAAATTCATACAAAACTTAACATCAAATACAAACTATGTATTGCTTGAATTCTAGCATTCCTCTTTAAAAGTTTTGATAAATGGTATATGTGAAGAGTAATTCCTCTCTTCTTTGGAATACACGCTCGATTTACAAGACAGAAACTTGAAAAATGCATATAAAATTTTCAAAAGTAAGGTCACAGCAACATCAGACATATATTAAATATACTGCCATAATGCCGCAAAACCAGTATGATTGCTTCCCTATTTCTTATTCAAATTCTAATGTTTGTTAACGTTGTCTTCATTTAAGTCATCCTAACCTGAATTTGCTCAAAACAGGCTTCAGTATCTTCTAAACTGTTATACAATTTTGATGGAATATTATTTGAAACAATTTTCTCATACGACCAAAATAAAATTTTGGTTTTTTGAAAACTTATGTCATTTTCTTTTTACTATGCAACTACTTTTTTAGCATCATACAAGTCAATAAATTAATGTCGCAAACACTTACATTGCATTCTAATAAATGCTTACAGACATGTCTGTCAGAGATGACGTTTTCATTTTATTTGTTGCATTCTAAATACCATCTATGTATTTATATCTAACACAATGACTTGCTAAGATTTGCTTGGTGTGTAAACTGTTTAATCTAAGAAAAGCGGCTTCACTGGTTTATGTGCACCTTTTCTCCCAATACAAGGAGTAGCGGCTTCACTGATTCGTGTGCACACTTTCTCCCAATGCAAGGAGTAGCGGCTTCACTGGTTCGTTTGCACGCTTTTTCCCAAAGCAAGGGATTAGGGGCTTCACTGGTTCGTGTGCACGCTTTTTCCCAATGAAAGGAGTAGCGGCTTCACTTGTTTGTGTGCACACTTTTCCCATAACAAGGAGTAGCAGCTTCACTGGTTCGTGTGCACGCTTTCTCCCAATGCAAGGAGTAGCGGCTTCACTGGTTTTTGTGCATGCTTTCTCCCAAAGGGCAGCGGTTTCACTGATTTGTGTGCACACTCCAATTAAGGAAAAGAAGCTCCATGTTTAGTGTGCACGCTTTCTCCTAGATATCACAGCTCATTCACCAATAAATTAAGCATGTCATTGTAACTTCCTGTTCGCAGTAACTACTGTTTAATATTTATCTAAGAATGGTATTTTGACTATTCTAAAAAATTTCAATTCAGTGACAACAAACTTATAAATTCAATCATTAATTTTCTTATTTTTCCTTTGCAAGATGAATATTTCACTTCTCTGGTATTTTACCATGTTTGAAAACGCGTCTCTTTTTAAAGATATTGATTATTTTCACTTTGTTTTTACTCAAGGAATCACTGTTTCTTCTCTAAAAGTTTCTATATACTCTTGGTGACCAGTTCAAGTCCAAGTATGATTTGTTTTTCTGTACCTGAAATGAAATGCAAAATTGAAATAATCAAAGTATTGTATAACTACAGCCAACAGAAAGATGATATTATAATGTGTTTAATGTTGGTCAAGAAAATGATTTTTATGGCAAATATTTGGAAGTATACCATACAAGTAAAATTTGTATAAAAATCGACTAAAACCTAGTAAACAAGTTTGACATGTCAAAATTGAAACAGCAAAATTTCCAAGTGACAGTGTCATTCCTGAGTCAGCGAAAATCCACTGTACGGTCTGCCAAAATATGGTTAGGTCCGATATTTTTATACCATGTGATGGTCCCAATGACCGGAACAGAATCACGGCTGTTGTTTCATTTCTCTTATTCATCAGATATATTATAAGTTCTGCTACAGGTTTTGGGAGATGAAAAAAAACCCACACAATTCAAAATTTTGATCTTGATACATGTATCTACCTAGTAATTTAGGGCAGAAACATTCTAATACAGGAAATAATCACACATGTAAATTCAAGTAAAATTTTACCTACCTTTGATTCTTTGCTTTTGTCTCCTTTCCTCTTCTTGCTTTAACCATTTCTTTCCTCATCCTTGTAAACTCATTTGTAAAATAAAATGTAACAATTAAAATAAGTACTTATGAAAGTAAACACTAAAACTAAACTAAGCAACATATTCTATGAACAGCTGTCTCTGGCATGAAAGCAGGATGCATTTACCCGGGGCCCCCATTCAGGTATCAGAGGCCAGGTAGTTTGTCTACTATTGATCATGTGGTCTGTCAACACAGAGGTTGCTGGTTCGAGTCAAACTGCGGGCAGGGTGCACTCGACCCCAATCTTAATTGACAAGGATTGCCAGTTTTCCTACCGAAGGTTGGAGGTTTCTACAAGTACTCCAGCTTCCTCCCCCAATAAAAATTGGGGGTCATAAAATAACTCCATACATTCGTATTGGAAGACATTGAAAAGGTATCCATACTATAAAACCACTAAACTGCCACTTTTAATTTTAAAGAAGATAAGTACAAACATAAGTTTAGTATGTAACATATTGACTCTAAACACATAATAAGGAATTTGTGAAATACAGAGCATTCCACTCCCATACCATTAACATTGTAAAAAAAGGGGTTTTTTTAAATGCCAAATATAAATATTCACCAATTAAACTTGAATGTCTATGCCCACATTTTTCTCTACAACCTCTTAATAATTTTGTATATGTTGTAACATCTTTTGATATTTTTATGGATTAATGTTGAGTGTTAGACCATGGTTTGTTGCGTGACAAAAATTCCCGTTTAAATACATAGGAGTAGGCTGAGCTTCAACCGTAGTATAATATTTAGTGTTATGAAATTTATGCAAATTAAGTTACAAAACATAACACAGCATTTATTAGTTTTATTAATTACAACATCCTTCCCCTCCTACCTCCCCTTTGCAAATGCTCCTGCATCAATAGCTCAGTAGGAGTCAAACATGTTGTAAGACTCATCATGGCCAAAAGTTATTATTTTTAATAAGCTGATAAATAATTGTGGCTCACCATTCCTTCAGGAATCTTCATGTAATTAGACATCTCCATAGCTGAGCTTCAATGGTTCCGTTATACATGTACTTGATGATTGTGTACTTTCATATGGAAATCTGCTAAGGTTAGCAATATTTACCTACAAAAAACACAATATACATGTATTAAAAATATTAAAAGAAATACTTTATTCGTTTTTATTGGAGAACTAAATTCGTCGATAATGAGAAGCAGTCCAAATGAATGATACATAAAATTATATGATAACACTAGGCTGTACATTGTATTTATGTGGTCATTAATTTTAATAAATTAATAAGCAGATGTTGGGCCATTTCTTTGATTACTTTATATTTTGCCCTATAAAGAGTATAAATGTATATCAAGGCACAAGAATGTAAATTATCATGTATTTATAAATAAAATGATGACCTTTTGGCAGATTTGTACCTTTTTATAACAATTTTGGTACCTTAAGGCGGTATCGAGTCAGTTCGTCCCAGACTTATGTTTCAACCAGATACATGTACCTGTTCGCTCTGGGTTGTTTTCCACAGTAAAATATATAATACTTTACATATGACAATGTTTTTAAGGCAGTTTATGCAAATGCTACAACATCATTGGTATTTGGTGTTTCAGTAGATACATTATATTGCACCTAGTGGTTCAAATTGATATTTTTTTAAATAACTTCAAAACTTGTAAAATGAGTTTATTACTTTATTTTTAATGTTATATCAGGGTGAAATGACTCACTTTCCGAGGCAAAACTACTGGACCCCCCAAAACAATGGCTTAAAAGGGGTATTTAAGAAATAATTCACGGAGGTTGTGGTTTATCATTGTTTTACCACGAGGTGACCATTTATGTCGTATTATTTTTCCCCGAGCGATAGCGAGGGATAAAATAACGGGATAAATGGTCATCCCGTGGAAAAACAACGATAAATCACAGCCTCTGTGAATTATTTCTATTCTAATAAGATAATTAGAGTACATTTATAATATTTCCGTACCAATAGAAAGCATCATTTCCGCCATAAATTGGCTGTTCCGTCAATGTAACACACAATATATTCCAACGGATAATTATAGCACGTGTCGCTATTTATAAGATTTATACGTCATATGCAATAGCTTTCCGGTGGGAGTTACAGTTTTGTAATTGGAGCAGCCTTAAAAACACGCCCTTCTCAGCGCGTGTTGCTCATAGATAACTCATTTTTTTACCACAGTTGTGGTCTCAAAGCCTTTAACATGTTTAAAGCAAGTCATATTAGAATTATATGCGACTTCTAATTTGTCCATGACGGAAAATAAAAATGGGTTCAACTCCATTTTCAAAATTTGAGTACAAATTAAATGTACTTTTTAAACCATTAAAAGCTAAACTATTAGCAAAAATTTATGAAATAATAAACATTTCTCGAGTTCTGTGAGTCTAGTAGACTAGTAATTACATGTACATGTGTCAAATAAACAAAATGCGCTCCGTTTCTATAAAACATGGAAAATGTAACAAAGTGGGCTAGTTATTAAGTATTTACAATGTACCTTGAAAGGATGTTGATTTGCACATTTTTATACAGCAATTAAAATACATTTCATTTCTTTTTTTTATTAAAAATGGACAGTGTTGTCTGTGGTAACATCTATAAATATAATTTTATTTATTATAATTATAATTTATAATATAATGAAAAAGTGTGTAATTTACTTACCAAAACTAAATTGCATAACTTTAAAACATACAATTATTTTAGGGGCCTCGGTGGCCGAGTGGTCAAGGTAGTTCGTTTACTATTGATCACGTGGTCTGTCAACACTGAGATTGCGGGTTCGATTCTCACTGCAGGCAGGGTGTACTCGACTCCAATCTTAATTGACAAGGATTGCCAGTTTTCCTACCGCAGGTCGGGGGTTCTCTCCGGGTACTCCGGCTTCCTCCCCCAATAAAAACTGGACGCCATGAAATAGCTGAAAAATTGCTGAAAGTGGCGTTAAAACACCATTCAAACAAACAAACAAACAATACAATTATTTTAAGATACTACAGATTCTACTTACATAAAATAAGTTTTGGTTCAATTAAGCAGATTCATGGCCGCAGTGCACATGGCTTAGTCTTTGTTTGCGCGTGTGCCGGAATCAAAATCATTAACAACATCCAAACAGCATCTCAATTTTCTTAATTTTCTTATCACAGGCCTCGGCGCCTATTTTTGAAGACGGTGCTCACCTTTCAGTGAAAAAGTTAAGATTGCGCGCTTCCTTTCTTGTGAACTTCCAAGATCGAACAATTATTATGGCTAGTGTAGTATTTGATATCTCGGACGAAGAAATTCTTGGGGATTCAGCATTGTCAGTAGGTTTACTGGTCATCCAGAATGTCAAGATTGAGATTGACCGCTGACGCACATCCACTGCCACATTGTTCTTTTTATACTGGGCAAAGTGTTGACTCCGACGATGTAAGTACTTCATATCAGGCATATATATCAAAGAATATCTAAATATGTTTTATCTTTGAGTTTTTCTACGGCTTTCATGCAACTGAAAATCCAAAATCGCACCCAACAGAACACATATCCGCCATGCATATTGCAAATTGAAAGGAGAGATAATTATACCCAAATATATATTTATTGTCAGAATATATTTCACATTATTTTAATGATTTATATTTCATGTATTATGTTTTTAACATATACATGTATTGACATAATGAGGATTTATTAAATAAATCGTTGAATTGTTTAACTCTTTTTTATTTAATATTTATCCACTGGAAAAAAATGAGAAAATTGTAACAAATAAAATGTCATCAAAGATACCAAGGTTAATAGAATTTACAACTTTGGGATTAATTGCCATTAGACAAGCCTTATCAGCTCGGTGATTATAGGCAATTGTATTAGCTATTACACTTTAACTCTATTTTCTAAATTATGTGCCATCTAGAATTCCTTGACCATTGTTTAAGTTAGTGGTCATCCTATTGATACAAATTCAACAGTCCAATATTAGAGCTTAAGTGAGCACAGTGTCAGCAATATTTCTAGCGTAAAACTTGCCCAACCTTTTCATTGGACTAGAAATGTTCTTTTATATCACAAGACTGGTATTTTTGATAAATGCAAGTCAGCACTTATGCTCACTAGTTTACAAAATGAGAGGTCAAGGTGGACATTTTTGGAATGCTGACTGCGGACAGGTTCAAAAAAAGCAAGTCTACGTGAGCCTAACTGTAGCTTTTTTTCATCATATCATCTTTCCCCTAACCTAAATGTCCATTTTGTAATGTTATCCATGCACAGAACCTTTGTATCATATATAAGATTATAACAATTAACCTTTTATGCATTTTTTTGTAATTTCATCAATACAAAAGGAGACCTTTTGGATTTTAATTTGGGCAAAATACCATATGACATTGGTCTTTTTATACTGCTCGGAGCTTTGCAGACAGATAACCATATCAGTTGAAAGATGCTTTATTCAAATACTGAATCATTATGGTAAAAAGCTACAACAATAAAAAGGTTGTTGTACAAATTTGAACATATAAAGTACAGATAAACATGGTGTAGAATTCATGCATACATTTAAACAGTAAATAAACTTCCAATATGTATACGAAAACCTTTCAAAAATACCCCAAAAAACACACAAAGTACATGTACACGTATGAATGTCACCAAAATGCACATTGCTCGGCAGGTAAATTTACTGGCAAATAACCAAAAACAAATCAACGATGAAAATTAGTGTAAAAACAGTTTCATGAAAACAATATTTACCAGTCTGACTACGAGTGTACAAGTTTCAGCTTAATAATCCAATTAACAGTGAACAGGTAAACTTAGTTATGAATGTTACAGTCTATGCAAGGTTCAACATAAAGGACGTTAAGTGTACAACATGTTTCACGTAAAAAAAACCATTAAATAAACAATTATTTATAAAGTCATCGATACAACATGAAAATAATAAAGACACATAAATACACTTACATTGTGATTAACCAACGATTGACCCCATGTAGAATTTGGAAACAACTTGTGTTTACTTCTTCAATATCGATTTAACCTTGATAACTGACAAAAAGAACCAAAACAACTGTACAGGTGAATTTATAGGAATTCTGAGCGAATCGAATTAACAATAGAATTAAATGGATAAATCAATAACATTTTCTTATAGAAACGAAATTTAATCATAAAATCAAAAATTAGAGTCAGCATACTTTTGGTTTTGAAAATACCATCTGTGGCCTACCTATCATCACCTTTTCTTGTGTGGATATTTGACCTTTTTATTATCTTTTGTCTACAACAGATTATATTTTGGAAAAAAGGTCATATTTTGTTGTTCACCTATTGAACATATTTTAGACTTGGAAAGGTAAACTTTGCAACACCTTTTGTCAAATCAAAAGTGGGCCATTTCGACTGACTTTGAAGTCAAAAAGGTATACAGAAAGGTGATGTTTTAGATCTTTTGTATTCTTTAAAAATGTGTTAAAAAACAACAAAATGTATTCAAAATTGGGACCTTTGGATACCTACCTTTTTGACTATCCTAAAACTTATTGTTTCAGTGATTTGTTGGCAAGTGTCCGTAATTTAGACTAGACGCGTTTACAACAGCTGTTTCCAAACATAGCTAGCCATGATTTCAATTGAAATCAGATTAATTGTGTTTTTAGATGTTAACAGGAGACGAAAGATCTATATGTTGTCTGCTTTTATTCATGATTCAACAAAATTGGAGAAAAATCCTATTCATGTTTCTCTAACAAGACATGAACAAATGTTTCTCTAACAATGGAATGCTTGTTGAGATTACAACAGTCAAATATGTTAAAATACAGTAAAACTAGTGTGTTTTCAGCTACTTGTAACATGGCCAACTTAGATATTATTTACGGAGATGAAACCTTTTACACACCATCAACAAAGAATGGCACAGCAAACTGAAGAAACTACCACATCACGCCCACTCAATTGTGTTCCAGCGCATACAACTTCTATAGAAACATGAGCTAAGACCGAGGTCAACCAGATGCAGACGCAAGCAAACGGAATCCATCGTCCTAAAAAGTATAGAAATATCGACCGTGGAATTTCAACACTATAAAGATTAGACTCAACCAGGAATTTACAGTCCTCGACTATGCCGATCAAGCATTATTCTGCCTTCACATTGAGCTCCGTCAGTCAAGTTTTGTAAACCAGGACTTAATGACTTTTTGTTAAATACATATATAATGTTTAGCTATGTTTGAATTTGTTAAATGGAAGTGTTTTTACTAAGTTCTGTGATTCAATATAATATAATTGATATATTTAATATTTCATAGAAAAACCAATGAAAAACTACAATATTTCTTCAACTCCTTTAATACCTAAAATATCAAATGCTGGAGAAACGTGAACACACATGTTTTCTGTTTATATAAATCAGTGGATATTAAGCATTAACTTTCTGTTTATTGACATGTAGGTAAAATGAAGTGAAATTCCTGTTATGCTGTTGTCTTGAAAACAGAAAATAGTACAAACATTTTGACAATAATTTTAAACAACTTGTCAAATTATTGTCTTGTAAATCTAAAACACGTGGCATTAGGAGAAAAGGAAATAATTTAAATAAATTTCCGAGAAGCATGCTGATTGATAAGCACTTATTGACCTCTACGACCGAATATGTAATATACAGAGTCAAGTAAATTGTATAAATTATCTTAATTCATATACTTACTAATCGCAATATATGAATATAGAAGAAACCTGCTTAGATACTGGGAATGCGTACCTCGGAACATCAGCTTTCAATTTTTTATAGGCAACTCTGTTTTTTATTAGATTTTTTCTGTCGTTTGGATTGCAGGCCTTTTCCACCCATGATCATTTTACTTATATTTGACAGTGCAAACATATCTTGACTGAAACGAACTCCTTAGTGATATATAAAATACTAAATTAAAAAATACAGATTGACTGCCTAGCTCCTCCTACCTAAAGAATATTTCGGCATAATGAATTTGTCACCTTGCCAATTTCGATAACATTTTGTTGGAATATTTGAGCAAAGCCAAGTATCAGCTCGTCCGCGGGTAGGGGATGGTTGGGGCAATGTATAAAAGTTTTAAAGTTTAGTTAATGTGAGAATGTTCAAGACCCATATTGTATGACTTGTTTACGTCATTTATTTAAATTAACACTCAATGATTAAGGCCATTCGTTAGTAAGTCTGTGTCTGTAGTCTTGAGAAAAACACAGTAAATTGAATCGTTGCATACTCTTCTAGACTTATATATCATTTTTTCTTTATGCTGTATCGTCATGTTTGTCGATCCGATACCTAATAAGTTTACTGGTTCATGGTACTTTCTTTAGACTCTATTATATAATATTTTGAACTACCTGTATTGTGTATTTACACGATCCATGTGGAATTATATTATTACATCTCAATATATTTTAAGCATTTAGAGTTAAACGCCACTGATGAGTCTTGAGTAGACGAAACGCGCGTCTGACGTATTGAATTTTTCACCTTGGTAATTTTGATAACATTTTGTTGGAATATTTGAGCAAAGCCAAGTGACGGCTCGTCCCCAAGGGGGGGGGGGGTGGTTGGAGAAGTGTATAAAAATTTAAGATCAGTTAAAGTGAGTCATTTATATGGACACTCAATGATTAAGGTCATTCGTTGGTCAGTCTGTGTCTATAGTTTTGACAAAAACACCGTCAATTGTATCGTTACATTCTAGACTTTTATATTATTTTTTGTTTATGCTGTATCTTCATGTCGATCCAATACATAATAAGTTTGCTGGTTGTTACTTTCTTTAGCAAAAATTTGACAATGTTAAAAATCTAATTTTAACAGTGTTGGGCTTAATTTGTTGACGTATATATATCTATAAATGTGACTGTGTTAAAAATCTAATTCTAACGGTGTCGGGCTTCGTTTGTTGACGCATATATAGATATATATAAAAGTGATATTGGTGAAATCAAAGAGAACCATGATGAAATGAGCTTTAACGTCCGAAAACTCACTAAAGAACTAAACGAACTACACGAAAGACATTTAGACCTTCAAACCCGCACGATGCGAGAGAACCTAGTATTTGGTGGTATTCCAGAGACTACCGAGAACGAGCAGAGCGAAAAAACAGGTGAAATCATAAAAACTTCTGTACACATAAAATGAACACTTTACAAAAACATTCTAATTAACCGGAAGTATAACTGACTTGCACAAAAACGTATGAAATCATTTGAATTTCACCAAATAAACATGACAAAAACTTATCTGAGATATTTTTAATGACTGACTTTTAAAGCTTAATAAAAATTAGACCTACCTGTACAGCTTAATAAAGTAAAATAATCACAGCTCGTTAACACATTAATTAATGACAATTACATAATTATAAATGAATTTTCTGGCATATGTTTATTTAAGTAAACAACAAATATGTCTTGATCATCTTTAATAGGTTGTGAAAATCAATATCTTTATTAAACGAACACTTTCATGTGCCAACTCTAAACGAGTACAGCCAAATACCACATCAAAATTTTTCTTCAAAATTACAAATCCACGAACTTGCAATTTTGGGTAAAACCACGACAATTGATACCCACGAATTTAAGTACTTTCACAGTACTTACAAATAGTGTCTTTAAACGTTTGTGGTATCAAAACTAAATGTAACTATCCTGAATTTATATCCTTATTATGTAACCATGATATTGTTTGTTTAATGGAAACAAAAACTGATTGATTTGATTAAATAAACATAGATGATTTTAAATTTCACTATAAGAACAGCAAGAAGTTTAAAAACAAATCTGGTGGTATTGATTAAGGCTCTAAAAATAACTTAAAAGAATGTATCACAACGATTGAAACAGATAGTCAGTACTATGTATTATGGTTTAGTGTTGACAAAAAATTATTTGATACAAATCAAAATGTAATTTTTGGTATTGTATATATACCACCAGAAGGTAGTATTTACAGCTCAATAGATGCCTTAAGTGAAATTGAACAAGAATTTTCAAGTCTTAATAGAAATTCAAGCTTTATATGCATTCTGGGTGATATAAATGCCCGGACAGGAAATTTACAAGATTATATTGAGCAAACTGATATTGATGATTTCTTTGTACAAAATATTATGGATATCAATGATTTTACAGACCAAGCTGTATTGGTAGAGTTAGGTCTCCGAAATAAAAGAAATAATTCTGATGAAACTTGTAATACATATGGTAAAAGATTTATTGATTTTTGTAAAAATAATAACTTGATTTATAATGGTAGAGTTGGTAAAGATAAAAATGGAAATACAACTTGTAATAATAGTGTAGTTGACTATGTTATTAGTACCTCAAATTTATTGTATGCTGTAAACAATTACGAAGTATTAGATTTCAGTATACTGTATTCAGATGCACATTCTCCTTTATCTGTCAGCTTTAAGCTTAATTACTTTTTGGAAGATGAAGAGAATATTAATATATTACCGAAAGGTAAGATAAAACGTTGGAAATCGGAATTAAAAGATGCGTATGAAAGTAACTTATGCAGTGAACAGATAGATTCTGAGAAACTAGTAAATGCTTCAAATGACATTGATAATGTGGATGAAAATGATATTAATTCTTTTACAGATGATGTCACATCAAGTATGCTGAC
Source organism: Limnoperna fortunei (assembly GCA_944474755.1). NCBI lineage: Eukaryota > Metazoa > Mollusca > Bivalvia > Mytilida > Modiolidae > Limnoperna > Limnoperna fortunei. The sequence continues at coordinate 15,001,523 of OX104118.1, read as the reverse complement.
GGAAGCTGGGTGTAACAACAAATACACAAAGTTGCCGCCTGAAAGATAACAGCAAATTGTAGTTTAACTCTGATTGCCACAAGTCAAGAAAAGATTTTAGAAAAGCGAGACAAAAAGCAAGGTTCTAGTTTATTCGGGACTCGGTTGAATTTGGCTGAAACTCATGATAAGAAAACTATGAATGGGAGTATAGCCAAGTTCAACAGAGAAATGAAAGAAAAAATGAAAGAGATGCGACTTAAGAAACCAAAAGATTTCTGGAGGATTTTTCAAGGCAATCGATTGAAGGAAGATTTCTCCGGATGTACAGTTTGAATTTTTCAAACTAGGACCTTAATAAAAACAAATTTAATGTCGTAAATGACGTCAATATTGAAATTGATTATGATGAGCAAAGCGAGACTCTTAATATCTTAATAATTTCATTACAAAAGAAGAAATTAGAAAGGTAGTGATAGCAGCAAAAAATAATAAATCTGCTGGTGATGACTGTATTTTAAATGAATATATATCTGCAGCTTTTAATAAGTTAAGTGATGTACTAGTTCTTTTGTTGAATTTGATATTTGATACCGGGCATGTGCCCAAATCATGGTTAGTTTGGTGTTATTATTCCTATTTATAAAAACAAGGGTGAAAAAAATGAAACCAAAGAATTATAGACCTGTGACTCTTTTATCATGTCTGGGAAAGATATTTACATCAATTTTAAATCAATTTTAAATGCTCGATAAAATAAATTTATAAGCAAATCATTCAAGTAAACCAAGCTGGTTTTTGAAGTGGATATTCAGGCAGTGATCATATATTTTCCTTGTATGCGCCTTTTGAACTTTTGGCCATGAGACAGAACAAATTGCACTGTGCTTTTATTAACTTCGAAAAAGCTTTTGATTTTATTCATAGAAATTTACTGTTGTTTAAACTGATTGAAAACTAGATAAATGGAAAGTTTTTATGTATAGTTAACATATGTATGATGATGTTAAATCATATATAAGATATAACAACCGATTGTTCAGGCATATTTAAATGTGAGATAGGCGTTAGGCAAGAGGAAACTTTCCCTGTTTTGTTTTCGTTGTACTTATATGATTTACAAATTTACTTGGAGTCTTGTAATGTAAAAGGTTTATAATCTATTGAACAGGATGCTGAAAATGAATTACTTATATACATAACAATATTGTTATTTTTGTATGCTGATGACACTATTGTGTTATCATAATCTAAGAAAGATTTACAATTGATGTTAAATAGTTTCTCAACTTATTGTGAAAGGTGTAAACTTAAGATAAACTAAGGTTCTTATTTTTAGTAAAGGAAGACAAGGTAATCCTGATAAATTTTATTTGAATGATAAAGAGCTTGAAATTGTTAAAAGCTATAAATATGTAGGTACAGAGAAGTGGCTCTTTTCTTGCCACAAGAAAATATTTAAAAGAACAGGCCACAAAGGCTATGTATGGTTTAATACAGAACTGTCGTAGAAATAATTTATCTGCTGAATGTCAACCAGATATGTTTAACAAGACTATAATTCCTATTTTATTATTTAGATCAGAAATATGGGGTTTTGAAAATTTAGATCTTTTAGAGCAAGTGCATCTTCGCTTTTGTAAGTCTAGCAACACTAAACATTATTTTATATTTAGAGCTAGGTAGATTTCCGCTCATTATTTATGCCAAATTAAGTATGGTCAAAATTTGGTGTCGCCTTATTAATGAAAACGAAAACAAATTCTCGTCAGTTTCATATAAACTTTGTATAAACTTTTTGAACTATGGGTTAGAAAGTAAATGGATTTTATTAATGAAAAATATTTTTGACAGTTGTGGTTTATCGAATATTTGGAGATCACAAGTTCAATTTCCAAAGGAATTGATAGTTAAAATTGTTGAAATGAGATTAAAGATCAATTAAGACAAAAATGATACTCTGCTATTTTTAATTCATCAAAGTGTATATGTTATCGTATTATAAAGGAAGATTTATGTCTTAAGAAATATTTGCCAATGCTTCCTGATCATTTGATGTATAGTTTATGTAAATTTAGATGATGGAAGAATAAGACAAGAGATGAACGTTTTTGTATTTTATGCAATAAGTTAGAAATTGGTGATAAAAATCACTACATATTTCAATGCCCTTTTTTCCATAGAGAGAGATAAATTTTTACCACAATATTTTAAAACAAATGGAAATACTTTAAAATATAAACAATTATTTAATTCTTAAAACGTAAAAGTAAAAGAAAACTTGGCAAACTTATTAAGATCATTTTATCGAAGGTCGTTCCTCCTGGTAAGTAAACTATATAACTGTAATTGTATGTTATTTATGTTGTTCACACATGCATGGATAAAATCATATATCATGTATTGTTATGTTTTTTCTGTACTATATGTTAATGAGAAATAAAGTATTCAATATCATAATTATAAAGAAATGCTGAGTTAGATTGCTGTCAGATAAATATGTATTGGTTACGAAAATTATATACCATGTTTTATTTATCAATGCTATATGAATCAGCCGCGAAATTGATTCTTCTACAGGAGAAAACAAATTATAACTGTTTAGATTTTGATCCATTATCTCTTATGGTCTAGGACAATTTTAAAAATGGAAGATGTCATTAACCTCTAATCTGATTCCAAAGTTACCCTGGTGTTTTATCACCTAGAAATAATAATATGGGCGATAACTACTACAAATTACTCTGCATGAGGACAAAGAGTGAAGGCAAAATATAACTGACAACAAAATACACAAACTTGGATTGCAGTATTTTTAGCCCTTTTATCGTTTTAATCAACACTGCAGGTAATGAGGAAAAAAATCAGTTCGGTGTAACTGGGTGAACTGCGAAAGTATATTGGTAACTAATAATAGAACATTTTGACCTTTATCATTTTTATATTTAGATTGATATTACTTTGCTACATTGACAGCTAAAAGAAAAAAAAACACAATTAGGGTTTCGTTAAAATGATAATACCATCTCTTAAAATGGACCGTTTATGGACTTAAGTGATCTTTATTTATATATTAATCTTAACATATATTTTTAATGCAAAGTACGCATTTATATGAATTGATGAAAACGACTTGATTAAAGGAAAAAAGAGAGATAAATAATTAGGACTTGAAATTTACAACTGACACTTTAGCCGTGTAAAATCTAGGTATTGGCAATATCTCTTATATCTACTAAAATTATCTTTAAGAATACAATAATTTAAGGTTTGTAAGCATAGATCTGAATGGCAAATCCAAAGGGAGCAACCCATATTATACCAAATTACTTGTCACATGACCTATTCTTACGCTGTTCAAATTAAAAAAAGTCGAAATACTTTATAACATAGCTTGGGTCTGTTTACACCATTCCTAAACCCCTTCGCGGTTAATTAGGCAAGAACAGACCTAAACCATATTATATCGTATAACCTGTTTATAAAGGTAGAAAAAACTTACATTATTATTTTTTTCAAGCAATTATCTGAGTACAGGTTTTCATTGATTGAACAGATTAAAGAAAAGATTTTAATGTTAACGTGTGAAACATGACATACTGCAAACCACAAACTGCGCACTGAAACAAAATCTGTCGTTAAAATAAAAATCAATAAAAGTTCAATTGTTCCAAACAATTGATTGACTCTCTACGATTGATTTTCGATCATTCGTAAATATGGAAAGTAAACATTAGACATTTAAACAGATCATTTGACAATCGTTAGTCTTTATAAAGAATTACTCTGTTTAAAGGAAAACTAAAACAAGCATAAGTAAGTATGACATGCTTCATATTGACCTTTATATTCTGACTTTAAACATTGAAATACTTCAATTAAAGAAATTAAAAAACATTGTGATATCATTTGATAAAAAAGATGATATTACCTTAAAGATGAACCTTGCTATTATTTTATCGTTCCTTTCCAAATTGAACATTTTTAAGAAGAAACCACTTTGGTATCATTAAAAGTTAACAATTACGTAATTAGACCATTTGTTAACCTCACGTTAAGTTTCAATGTCAATGAGCTGCTAGAAAATGACTTTAAATTATGTTTTTTTAAACCTTTCCAGATTTTAATGGGCTCTGTATTAAAAGCTATTATCTCGAAGTATCTGTCAAAGAGAGGGTTTTCTTTCTAACCTAAGGCCAATGTTAATCACAAGTAGCATGACATGTGTCACCGATGATGCAGGTTATGGTCACCCTTCAGAAAATATCCAAACATCAATAAAGTTTATAACAAAATATGGAACATCGATGAAACTGTCAAACAGACAATCCACAAATCAAAGTCCGAGAAACAAGCAAGCCAAAACTACAGCAACTACAGCAATGGTCCTGAGTTGGTACAGGCATTTCAAAAGAAATGGTGGGTTAAACCAGGTTTAATAGCATGCCAAACCTCCTGCTTCCATTACTGTATAATGTGAGTTGGTTAGTTGATCATGATAGATATGTATCATATACAACCAGTCCCTAAAAGATGTATCCAACAAGACATTTTGCAGATGTTTCACGTTAGTTATTTGATTTATGTGTGTTGTTTGGTGTGTTTGTGAGTTACGGTTTACATGAAAATAAAGACTGACTTGCGTCGTTTGTGACATAGCTTCGTTTTGTCTATTTACGCGCAGTCGAACATAAGCTCATCTTGAAAAAATAGAATATTTCTCCACAAGAAATTTAGAAAAAAAGAATGAAAGCAGTTAACATCCCCAATATTCCTTACAGAAAAGAAGAGGAGAAAGATCGGACCCCTTTATGTTTAAAACATCTATCTGTACCTATAATTATTAATTATAAAACATTGCACTGGGTAAGGGCAATAAGGTCTTTGGTACAACGTCAAATTAAGAATCTTAGGTTGCTTACAATATTGTGTTTGAATGCAAGTCACATTACTATGAATGATTCGCTGGGTGCTTGGCATCAAGTATAACTCGAGTTAATACACATATAGGCATTGACAAAGATGAAATCCTTGCTCGCCATAAGTCCTTTATGTCTTCTTTAAATATTCCTCACAACAAAAGGGATCATATTCAGTTATGATTTATTGATTTTACAAATATACGCCAGAATTAAAATTTTGTACGCAACTAGAAAACGACACTGTTAGTAGCTAAAAATAACTTTGGCTATTAAGTTTACATATTAGACGAGATCTTAAATATAAAAAAAGAAAAGTAGAGGTCTTGTATTAATCATTCTAGATTTACATAAATGAAACTACTATAAATATACGATTGCGTAAGTGTACAAATAATATTAAATAGATACTTACTCTTAATTGATAGAATGAGTGTTATATTTGGTAGTCTTCTGTATTTAACAAAACCATATGACATATATTTAGTTCAATGCATGATTTACATATCTCTTTGTGATTGTACGTTCAATTGTGAAATTCTATTTAAACCTCTCGTAATATATAAGAGCGATTTTATATGTTCTTATTATCCATTGTATTCTATAAAATGCTTTCTAAGTGAAAACTGCTTACATGTTTTGTATATGAATAAAGTAAGTTGTTTAATTTTTATAAAAACAATTATATTATTCACAAAGCCTTATCTTCACATACACAGTGGACATAACTGTCAATATTTTTTAAACCATGAAATATGCTTAAAGGTGATCACCTTATATTTTTTCCGTTTTTGTTTTCAAAACTCCAAAATCCATCAAAATTAAGATATAAAATTTGATCAACATAAGGTTTTGGAATAAAAAACCTCGACAGAGGAGGAATGTTTTGAAGAAAATAATCATATATATTCATACGTTTGACATGTTCATTTTCTGACGCAAGTTAGGGATAAGAAAATTAATACGAAATGACCAAAGTGAAAATTAAGATACTTGAAACTATTTTGTAACTAACCAGGATACCAAAGGCTCATGGAATTGAAACAATGAAAAATTAAATATCGTTAATAGAAACACCAGTTTACACCAAACATAAGGAATTAAAAAAATGTTCATTTTATGTTTAATGATGACATACAATGGTCTAGACTTGACTTTTTATTGAGGGAGGAAGCCGGAGTACCCGGAAAAAACCCCCGACCTTCGGTAGGAAAACTGGCAATCCTTATCTAATTTAATTCGAGCGCACCCTGCCCGCAGTTAGGCTCGAATCTGCAATCTCAGTGTTGACAGACCACGTGATCAATAGTAGACGAACTACCTTAACCACTCGGCCACCGAGGCCCCGCATTTTAGAAGAAATGGTTAGTCAAAAAAGGTTTCATGGCACAAAAAACCACCAGCATAAGGCACTTTTATATAATATAGCTCTGTGGTAACGTTGGAATAATGCAAATAAATGACATCATGTTTATATTAATAATTTCATTATATCAAAATATTTTGTAAAACATAAAATTGGGATGTTGTATATGATTTGAACTCTCAAAAAAAAAGAAACAAAATACCTTTAAAGCCCAGGAAAAGTGGAAAATAAGTTTTTATAAATGCACTTAAAAATAAAATAACATCTTAGGTTGTGAACTTTTAACAACTTATTTTTTTCAAACGTGAGACAATTTTGGTAACAGTAAATGCATGAAATAAATGAGATTGACCTCAAAGTGTCAATAGCAATTTTTTTTTAGATTAATCACAAATAAATTCAAACACACTTTACCACGAAGAGACAGAAGAAATCACTAACAGAAACCACAATTAAAGAAAAAGAAGTATGTCGAATAAACGTCTGACATAAACACAAACACTGCAAAATAACGAACTAACAAAGGCAAAACTTATTAATATATATCTACACAGCATGTAAATACCACAAAAAAAAACAATTAGTCAAATACCAATTCATAAAGACATATCTTATGAAAAGCACAAGGAGAATCTATATAAACGAGCAAAGCACTTTACGAAGAAAATTATCGCTTTCTCGCGTTTTATTACTTGGAACAGTTTGCTGTAATTATTAATATAAAAGAAACACTTTTCTCGCGTTTCTGCACTCACAAAGAAGCAGCAATACACTTTAACTGTATCTTTTGTAATATACAGTACTTAAAGTATAATATCTTAACCTTATTGACATGAACAAATGCTTTGTAATATAAGTGCGTGACGTTTTCAATCAATAGTTTTTTTCCATAGAAATTCAACAATGGGAAAAGCTCCTATTAAGTTTCTACGGTTAGAATGGATTATTACGCCTTAAAAAACTTCCGATGGTAATAGATGGATCTTAATTGACAATTAATATGAATACTTCTAAACCGTCACATTTTGCAATTTCTGAGACACATAAAGATATTGTTTTTTTTGTCTTATTAATTTTATTCAACAATGCGCTTGTTACAATTATACTTAAGTGTCCAAGCATCACTTAAGTGTCCCTGTGTTTAATTTTATTCAACAATGCGCTTGTTACAATTATACTTAAGTGTCCAAGCATCACTTAAGTGTCCCTGTGAAACTCTTTTAATTGCCAGGGCAACAATCAAAAGAATAAGAAAATTTATAATTACTTTTACAACATATATGTATCTTCTAAAACAAGTTTTTTTCTATGTTTTGTAATAAAATACTACTCTTCAAGTTCTTATTTTCTTTCATTCTCTTAGAATATTCTGTAGTAATTACATTAAAAATATCAAACATTTTTCTTTTCTGTTCCGATACATAGTATGATTTATATAAGCTAAATGCTAAAATAGTTAAAAAATAATTAAAGTCCCAATAATTCCTATCATGAATTTTATATCCCATTACCAAATGTTTTAAAGTAATTTGTACTTCAAAATTGATTTTTAACAGCACACTCTGTAATTTTATCCAGAAATTATACAGGAAATTACAAGATATGAAAAAGTGATAATAATCTTCCTCTACATTACAACAATTACACATATTATTATCAGTAATTTTCCATTTATACAGTAAAGATTTTGTTGGTATTATATATAAAAGTAGTTTGCACCTAAATATTTTTAATTTGTTTTCGTCTAAATAATTAAAAATAAAAGTATATATTTCATTTAAATTATAATTATTTTCAATACAGAAATATTTGACCCAATAATTAACACCTATTGGTTCTACAAATATATTGTCTCTTAACACATTGTATATTGTCTTGGTTGTCAAAGTATTGACGTCAGTCTGTGTATAAGACCAGTATAAAAGAGTTTTTTATATTAACTTGTGTTTTCTTAGATTGCTCAGATACTAAGCATAGTTTCCAATTTTTAGGTATCGCTTTTCTTAATTTACAAAATTCTATTAAATAATTCCCTTGTGTTTAAGCTTTTTAAGTATTAAATCTATTGACAACACTCCATTTTCATCAATAACATCATTCACATACAAAATATCACTATCAATCCAATTATTAAAAATCAGACTCTTATTTTCCAATTTAATGAATTTATTTCCCCATAAAATTTGTTTTCTAATTTCTCTAAAATTTGTAGGTTTTAGTGTTTGTCCACCCCCACTTTCTACCCAGCACTCTATAATAGTTCTGTAAAAGTCGGGAATATTACTGAAATGTGCTAGAGATTTACAATTATCAATATTCATTCGGAAAATCAACCAGTTTTTACCAAACTTGTTTAGATATATGTTTGGAATTACTTTCCAATTTGCAAGACCTCACTTAACCAGTCTACTGACACAAGAAGCCTTTAAGGAGTTGAAGTAACAGTTCACGTCCAACATTTTAAGACCCCCCTTTTCATACTCCCCTATCACTGTTTTTCTTTTAACTTTATCTTTCTTACCATAAAGATATTGTTTTATTCATCTTTGCCATTAATTTTATCGCCGGTTTGCTGCTGTTATGTTGTATACAAAAAATTATTGAATTGATAATCAAATTTTCTAATCGAACAGAAAGTATTATACATAAATGGAACTTTTAAAAGGTTTATGTAAAGCTCAACACATTTTCTTTGTAACCTTAAAAAACCGAAAAACTGTTAATGTTTTATATATGTATTAAGTCCAGTTATGTTAGTTTTCTTTAGTTACTGAATTGACCAATCTATGCATACTATCTTTTATTATTGACCTCAGTCTTGACTGAATAAGTCTGACAGTTTAATAATATTTCATTCAGCCTGGATCAGTCTCCATCAAAGAGAAAAGACTTAATATGAATTGCCAAAAAACTTAACTTACGTCCAATCATTATCAAACGACGTAATCGTACGGCATGAGACTTAAGAATCAATAACATTTACTTAACATACACAGCAAACCCCTTTTTGAGTCGCTTAATAGTCAACAGCATTGTCAGCCTTTAATTTTAACAATTTAGTAATCAGAGTGTGAATGAATGGATTTATAGCTATATGTATCAGAAGTAGACGCATAGTGTAAAATCTTAAAAAACGGTTGTTGTTTCCTTTTTGTAATTGACATATGACTATACCAATGAAAAATGAAGAATATCAGCGTACATTAAGTTATAAATGCCAAACAAGAAAGTAATGAAAATTAAGAACAGATGAAATATTTCATTGAATTTTATGATGACGAATTTTAATGATGTAAAACGTATTTTAATTTTAAATTTTTGTCTTCGTTAGTTACCCCGGTTTATAATGGGGTTTGTGTCACTCAGTTTTTGTTTGTTTTGTGATGTGTGTCGGTTTACTATTTGTTTTTCTCTTTTTGGTTTAACCATGGTTTTTGTCTGTCCTAAACTTATTGTTTCATAAATATTCTCGGTATTTTACATTGTTCTTAGATTACCTGGTACTTTGGGGAATTTTTTGAAGCTTATCGAAAACGGCTATAAAAAGTCTTGTCTTTTTTGTTTACTGTAATTCTGTTGTTTTTCTTGTTAAATGTAATTCTGTAGACTGTACATTTTACCACAAAACAGCTTTATAGTTTGGAAATTACTAGAGATCTATTTAAATAATTAAATTTAATAATTTTTTATGCTTTCAACGTGCTAGTTCTCCAATTAGATCAATTTGAAACAAGCAACACGTAATATAACTACCTGTTATGAGTTCAGCATATTATATCTGAGATGGGTCCTAATAAACCGGTATTGGGATTTCAATGTTTATATCAGTGATGAGTAATAATATATTTGCCTTTAATCCCTTGACATTCTTTTTACCCGTGATTATTTTTTTATCTTATTTAACTGATTTTTCAAGCTTTAAAACCTATTTGGGTCTAATATGTACATGTTGTAAAAGGTCTTTAATCTATATAAATTTGTGATAGGCCATAGTACATTTGCCAGTTAGATGTGGTGGGTTTTTATGTTTTTGTACCTTTGATGGATTGTTTAGCTGTTTAGCTTTACCTTTTTTGTACTATTTTATGGAACTTTTTAATTAGATTTGTTGTTTCATTTGGTTGAGTAAAGCCCTTACCTATACATACGCATGTTGTTTCATTTGGTTGAGAAAAGCCCTTACCTTTTTATACGCATTCATTTATCTATTCGATCATAATATGATTTTCATTCGTTTTTTATATTTAACGTTTTGCACTGGAAAAGAATAAAAAATTCTTGAAAGTTCCCTTTTACATCCGCTCGCCGAAAACCCAAATTGTACAGTTTACCTAGAGAAAAATACACTGGTGTAAACCACACGCCTTGTGTCCCTTTGCAGTTTTTTTCTAATCCAACTAGAGTAGTTTTACAAACCGATTGTACTGCTATATAATATGGGAAAATGAGCTCAAGTTGTATATATCTCGTTTTGACGAGAATTTTTTTACAGCTGGTTTCAAAAGGTGGTGTAAGAATCCCATTCGAAAAAAGAACCGATTCCTGTAGGTATTGTGAAGAAACATGCTGATAAAATAAACGCGTGCATATTTTATCAAATTTTAGAATTTATACTTTACTAATCATTGGTTATGCCGTTTTTACGATTTAAGGGATGCAAGGCACATTCACTGAATGAATTTTCTTTAAATTTACCATATAGTTAATTTATTATATAAGTGATCATTAATCCTTATTTAAATAAAAAATACGGGTTTCATAGATTATTTTCGAAGGGCTGAGCACTGAAAATTTCAATTTTCTATTAGATTATACAGAGAGAGACGAATATAAAAAAATCACTACAATAAAAAAATATCAAAATTCTGTCCAATGATATTTTCTGAATTTTTGATAAATTGGTATACATTTCAGTTATGGAAAGAAAAATTAGGTCTCTGAGTTAAAGTTTATCCATTGGGAAATAACTGGTGAAAAAATGCCAAAAATGGTATTTTTGGTCACAATTACCTCCCTTGTTAGACATTTCATTTTCATTATTTTTGCCAATACAAACTTAGTAATATGCAAAAAAACTTTTATTTCAACCATTAATAAGTTGAAGGTATTACAGAGGTGTAAGACTTATTATTATTTTAAATATTAAATCTTTCGTCAATGCTCATGAGCACATTTTAATAGAAAGTAGCAAAACGGTATATATAGACAGGGTAACGCATGAATGTTATTACCATAATGTAATTAAGCTGATGTTGGGTCTCAAAAATGGACAGATATTTGGAAGTTGTCAATATATCCATTACGTTTTTAAAATGTAAGAACATTCACGTTTTATGTAAACTAAGTTAACAAGGTTTGTTCATTACCATAGAGCTACTCTTGTTGGATAGTTTTTACAGATTCAAACTGGGTACAAAATTTAAAACGCATACATAGAAGCGCGACGTTACACAAACGGCACAAAACAAAATATTAAACGTTCACGCAGATGCAACGTCGATGTATTAAAGGACATGTATATTCAAGACAATTTAGTTTATAGGTAATCAACAACTGAAAACCTGAATCTTTAAAAACTATTTTTCTAATTTCTAAATTCAATTCGTTTCGTCAAAATGTTTATGACCTTCTCTTGCCTAAAAAGTGATTAATGTTTAGACGAACATATTTTGAAAGAACAAAATTATATTTCTTCAAGCATTGAGTTTAACGAATGTTATATATGTTTCAATCTGCTTAAGTTTACACTCCCCAATCTACGAAAAATAATTATTTGCATTCTGTTTATACTCTTTTGCCATACCATGTTGATAGAAGATATACTCGTTTCGATGCTAAATTATGTCAAAATACTACATTGGGTAACTGACCAAAGTATGTGCAAATCGACCTCATAGTGTTGATGACGTACGCAGAAAAAAGAAGCAACACACAGATTTGTTAGCATTTTCTGCTATAATTAGTAAAGACAATTAACATTTCATTATTGTATAATGTATTAAAATGCGGCAAAATTTTAAAAACTGTAAAAATGTCAGATTTCACAGACATAACAGAAGAATAAGAAATAAAACTTTTTCATCATGTTCGTCAGTGGGAGCAATCTTTCGATTTTGTATGGCCGCAAGTTAATGATGCATGTAGTTCAGGTTTGGACGATAAATTACATTGCCACAAATACATGTAGCTGAAAACATGGAAAATTAAAATTATGCCTTGGATATGGAAGAAATGTCTACAAATCAAACTGTCCAGCAATATCTTTCACCTAGAGTTTTCAACTTGGATTTTACAATGTCAGCCAGTGAATCAAATTCTAGCAAAGTGGGACCTGATTCATATAATGTTAAAATTCGTCGAGGTACGTGAAACCTGTAACTAAAGAGGAGCTAAGATGCTGCATTGAAAAATAGCATTTAAGAATGTGAATTTTTTAATAAACAACGGACAAAACAGAACAGAACAGAACAGATTTTTACTTAGCAATTAAAGGTGCGCGTTAGAGGCAGAATCAATTACAATTTAATCAAAGAAAGAAACAAAAGCACAAATCCTAATGAATAAACAAAAGTTTCATTTTAACATAATTGCATTCATTATAAGAACATAGATGTATAAATGTAATAAGGCTATCCAGTAAGAACTGAGCAAGGGGAGACAACTCTATCATCTTAGCTGATTAATACATTTCGCTTTTCTTTCAATTCAACGACTAATTTCAATAAAAGTTTTATAACAGATGTATCTTTATTGCTCATAAACCATAAGAATTTATTATCAATACAAAGGTTTTTAAAATTACAATATTTATCATTTATTTCTTCAATAAAAGGTTTTCTAATTTTTTCTAGATTTGGACAATTTAATAAAAAATGTTTCTCATCCTCCACTTCATTTTTACACATGTAACATATTCTTTGGTGTATTTCTAAGTTTGTATATCTACCTCTTTCTATATTTAAATCATGGTCACTGAGTCTTAATTTTGTTAGATATTTTCTTTGATTTTCAGAACCTATATTTAGATATGGTTCAAGTTGATATATATATATATATTTAAATTTTCTGTAAGTTCTCAACTTATTTCCTACTTTGGCTTTACTTTTAATAATTAATAATTTTATTAATAATATATGTATGTTTATAACTGGTTGTATTTAAAACAAACAAACAAAATTGTAATTCATTGAAGTCGAAATCGCTTTTTGTAAATTTGTTATAGAGATTAGTTTCGAGGCTAGAAAATACGGCCCTAAAGATATATACTTATCGCACGATAAAATGTTACAACGATGCAAGGGGTGGAGCAATAGTTATTAAACAGCTGTGATGTCATATAAGCTCCATCCCTTGGATCATCTAAATTAATGTACGTAGAACTAAAAGAAGTCTAAGACAAACCATTCCACAATACCCCTTTATTAGCTTTTATACACAGAGTAAATGATTGTACGAATAATTACAATCTACTAAGTTTTTAAAAACACCATGTCACTACGTCATTGCGTGCTGAATTCTGTAATTGAACTTGTATTGTAATAAATTTATTCATAATACTACCACTAATATTAAATGAGCGTCGTCATTCATAAAAGGACCTTAGCGGTATTTATAACGTTACGTTAAAACCGACGTGAAGCAACACTTTGAAAAAAGTTATGGAACGCTAAATAAATAATATTTTATATGTTGCATAACTGATTAAGGATGTTGAGTACATTTCATTTGAAATGTATTTTCATCGAAATTACATTATTTCTTAGTACTAAATAGCAATAAAATATTTCAAATATTTAAATACAAATACGCATCGGCATCACACAGAACTCAACATGTCAGGCGTTAAGTTGAGATTAATTAATAAAAGAACATGTAATGAGTATCAGTCGCCGCTCATGTCACAATTGTGATGTTTCTATCGGCTTCCTTGTTTTATCGCGAAACTTGTTAAAGCATCGCGATAAAAAAACATCATGCATGAAAAAAAAACAAAATTGCGATCATTTTTTAAAGCATCGCGTTACTTGTTAAAAGCATTGCGATGCGTTTAAAAAGCATCGCGACGGTTTTCGAAAGTATCGCGATGTTTTTAACAAGTATCGAAAGTATTTGTCTATAAGTTTTGAATGAATCAATTTAATTCAAACGGATTCTGAAAGATAAAATAAAGCTCTATACGTTGAATATAAAATTATTTTGACTTATTTTTGATTATTTAAAACTTGAACGGCATCGTTTTTTTAGCCTAAATTCGGTACGTTTTTTTCAACTTTAATTTAAAATTGTGTTCAACTGTAGAACCTGATAAAAAGCGGGTAATATAATCCACTTTATTTATTGATTTATAACTTATTTCATTTTAAAAAAAAAAAAGATGATTGTTGTCAAAGTTGACCGGAAAGGTGGTTCATTTGGGTGTGACATAAAGTGGATTTTTTAATTTTAAACGCAGATTATACAAACATGTTGGTGATAGCAGATATTCAAACACACGTATTTTAAACAAATGGGTAATCCGAATGACTGGCGTGGAGAGGAGGGTCCCAGTGCCCGAGCCGCGGAGCGTCCCGGAGCTTCCTATGGTGGCGGATGAGAGAGGCCCTTTTCGTTGGGCGGTTTCTGCGGACGTTAGTGGGTGACGTATTTGGAGAATGCCATGCTCCTTGCACGATGGTGATCACTTTTGTAGATTTCGAGAAGAAATGACTCGTTTTGGCCGCTGCAGGGAACCGAGTTTCCCGCCTCTACTGATACATAATTTTTTTCAGTGGCAGTCAAAATAGTGTTTAATATGTCCCATCCCTTTTTCCAGTGACTTATTGTTTGTTAACTCCTTTTTCCTGAATATTGCTGAAATACTGCTCGCTGGATGTAAAGCAACCAATCAATCAATCAAATTAATAATCCAAATGATATAAAATTAGCTAGATTTTCATAGTATTTACAAATTACACGACAGTGGATTAAAGTTCAAATTTCGAGAAATCTCCAATATGATACTTTTTTGTAAATTTAAGGACAAAGTCATATGTAGATTTCATTATATTTTATTTGTTCAATACAAAACAAGACGGCGTGATATAGCTGAAAAATTACTATAACTGGCCTCAAACCTCATTCAAACGAACTAACAACAAACTGTGTCATAAAGCTTTTGAAAAGTAGTAAACGGAAACAAATTGATAGTATGTTTTAAATAGAGTTGTATTTTTCAGTTTATGTATATACAATTAAGGTGTTCGGAAAAATTATTCTTCATAATAATACGTCGGAACAATATTTGTTTTCATATATTTAACGGATTTCAGCTTTGAGAGAATAAAATAAAACTTTAGATTTTATTATTTCGATGTATCAGGATCATAATTCTGACAAAATCTCAATTTCGAAAATTTTTCGACTAAGGTCCCTTTATGAATGACGCTGCTCATATTTCATTTGAAACTATGTAATGCATCCTAAAATGAAATATTGCAAATATATTTTTGTAGCACAAATAAAACTAAGATTAAACATCATAAATGAATCAGCGACAATAGAAGACAAAAATGGTATAATGTGACAATACTGTTAATTCGTATTATCTGGGTTGTTCAATATCCACTCTGCATATTCACATAAACACATCGCCCTTGAAGTATGCCTCCTCGTTGCGCTCTCTGACAATTTCTCGTATATAAAATCTTGAATATAATTTGCTGACAAATCAATTAGGATATTCTCTGCGTCCACCTAAAACAAATGAACAATAAAACAACATCAATGTTTTTCGGTTTTTATTTTTATACCTTTTTATAAATTAAAAATTAAATAATCCTAAACTTTATTCCAGACATATTATAATTATACTTTTATCTTACGTCTTTCTTCTTCTATGCAACAATGGAACACACAAAAGAATACCATATGTTGCTTATATTTATCTTTAATGATGCACCTGATCTAAAAAAAAAATATCTGTGGATCAAATTCGATCACGTAGTCGTAACACGTGATCTTTAAATTGTTATGATGTATTTGTGGGTTTGGTCTATGTAAATTTAATATTTGTTTGGCTTTATATTTATTTACAACAAACTTTTAAAAAAAATAATTACATTGTAATCTTTTACATTGATTGTTATTTGTTTTCTTGAGAAAAATAATATTCTAGAAATATTCATTATGCAATAATAATAAACAAGTCATATACAAAAACAACATCATTCATTTTGGAGAGATATATAAAGGACTTGTGTGCGGATTCTAGAGACAGATTTTGGCTTGACTTTCATTCTTGTTATTGGATATAGATTTTGTTTTGGACTTCATTCATTTAGAAGATACTTCATTTATATTCGATTTAACATTTAGTACCAGCGAGCTTATATTTTCTGGACTGTTTTAGAAATTCAACTCATTTTGGATACAACATTTGGAAGTTTGTTTATCGATTGGACATTTCACTTTGGACACCAATTGGAACTTTTGGAAGACAGCTAAGTTAAAATTTTACTCTTTTATTTTAATTAATTAATTAATTAAGTGTAATTTACTATAACAAATAATTGAAATCGTAAATTGTTATTGTCTTTTGTTGGCTAAATTTAAAGGTTATTTCTATCTGTTACACAATTCTCAATGAAACATCAAAACCAGTGCGCCATAGCAACGTCAATAACTTCAATCAAATTACACTATGGAGTAGTTATTTATCAGTACGAAAACGGACATTCACCTGAATTTTTTCATGAATTTCTCCCATTTATTGATGTAATTTGTAATTATAAGTATTAAAGGGATTCTTGTGAAGTTCTATTAAAGCGTTAACCGTGCGCACATTTACATCATGAAGCGCTACCGGGCTTCACTGAAACTGTACTTCTGTCAATGCTTTCATACGTCAATGAAACTCTTCAAAAGATTGTATTCAATACTTAATTAATCTTTAACATAGCTTCCTCGCCAACAACCAGTAAGCTAGGAACACAGAATGTTAAGTTTTCAATATAATGCGATAATCTAACTAGGCAGTTCCAATCAAATACAAATACAAAAAGTAATAATCAAAGAAATAACAAAAATGGCAATAGAAAACAGATAGAAAAGTAGAAACTATAACAGTCGACAATGTAATATATAATATATCTTGTAAAGGTTGTCATTGACTATATATAGTAAACAGGTAAATAAAGCATGCAACACAGACTGCATGTAACCAGATCTTCAACAATAGACGAGGCCCACATCAGGATATACTCTTAAGTCTGTATAGAAAATACAGAGTGCACAGTAAAGCATAATGTATGACATATGAGATGGTTACTATTGGTCTAGAAATAATTAAACTATATGAAAGATGATTGGTAGTTCGTAAAACGATGAAGGTCCCAAAAATAACTTATAGTTTAAAGCCATTTTGGCATTTCATTATGTATTATAGAAACAACATTGAAATCAATTAACTTATTTTTCGTTACATTATCTATTAAAGATTTTTAATGAGGATTGCAAGATTATGCCAAAACGTTTCGGTTTTTTTAAATATTCCTGCAGAAAACGGACGGGAGAGAATAAAATGTTTTCGCGTAGCATTATTTCTTTCAATAACATCTTTAGGATTGAACTAAAATATATAAACAACATAAGATGCGGCACTTGTTTCATTACCGTCTACAAAGATAAAAGTTGAAAAGCAATATAAATATATATATATAACACCATAGTTGGACTTGCGCTTTCGTAGGTCTTGGTCGCAACATCTTCGTTTTCCTGTTGTTTCTTCTGCTCTCTTTCCAACATAGCGTACATATAATTCTAAAATATTGATAACATTTAACGGTAAAACTAAATAATAAGTACATTACAGCTGTTTGTATGTTTTATTCCAACAAATCAAATTCAAGCAACTGTGTTCGTAATAATTATTCAACTTAAAATCATCAGATTTTTATGCTTATAATATTTTTATAAATCGTATAAAAGTTAATTGTTTAACAAGAGTTTTTTTTTACTGAAAGGTGATCTTTGACAAGTTTAAGCATTAGATACTTACCAAACACGGTTGGTAATTGTAGTAATAAAACACAACCTGTGAAAGTGTTAAGTATATTCAAATAGTTAATGCAACATCAATACTTTTCATCAGATAAAAAACATGGTTTGACTAAGCCATCTCTTGAAAAGATATACCAGTGACTGTTAATGCGATCAAAATAGTTTTGTACATTGCCCTCAGAACTCAACCGAGTTTTTCTTTATTCCTTTCTAATATCTTAAGTAGCTAGGTACCATGTATGCCTTTAGAGGAAACCGAAGTGTGTTAAGAGTACTGAAGTTGATAAAATATTTATGAATATGAAAGGAGGGCTTAGTTGACTGGTGGTTAAGTTAGGAAGTCATCTACAATTAATCACGTGGTATGTCAACAATTAGGCTTCGAGGTGTACTCGACTCCATTCTTAATTGACAAGGATTTACAACTGAAGGTCTGTAGTTTTCTACGGTAACGTAGGCTTCCCCCACTCCAAAAAAAGTAATAAAATAAAAGCCACGATACATCTGACAAATTGTTGAAAGTGGCGGCAAACAACTTTCCAACAAAAAAAAAACATATATGAACGTGTATAACGAAGATTTCCCAGTTTAATTTGAAATTACAGATGTTAGGCAATTTAACAAAGAAGTTTTTGAGTTAAAATAACTTTTTCTCCCGTATCAACGAGTTTGGATAGAAATTTTAGATAAATGATAGTTTTTATTGTATTCAAGTAGATGTTTAGCACCGAATGTAGGGGACGTTTATAAATGGTGTGACGTCAATGTAGATCAATACTATATCTCTTTTTTGTTATGAATGGAACACATTTAGATCCTTTGTCCGAGATTTGATTTTGTGTATAGAACAAAACGCTTGGCCATTTCATATATGGACGTAGCTAACGAACTAGCGCATGCAGTATCTGTATCAGCATGTGGTAATCCTGGTTTACACAACGGCCTTCACACGTTCAAAAAATGTACACGGGCAATATGTGTAAAGAGGAATTATTCTATATGAAAAACATTAACTTTGATGATGGGAAATATCTGCCCCTACTTGTCACATTATAACTAAGTATACATAATTGTGAAATAAGTCGACTTGTCATTGAATTCAGTCTACTTTTCATATATTTAATTAAACTTGTCAGATAATACAGTTATAATATTTTTTAAGAAAAATAAACCGTATATTCGTTTTTGCCATTTATAAATAATACATAAGTTGACATAATTATTTGACAAGTGAACTTAATTATCAGACATGTAGACTTAAATATATGACATGTGAACTTAGTAGGGGCAGATATATACCACCAAAAATTGTGATTTGGAAAATTATATTATTAAAATTTAATGTTATGAGGTCGCATAAGATAAGTGATATTATGTTTTTATGTGGTTCACATCGTGTGCACCGCCTTCAAATAAGTCATGATTTAAGAACTGTGAAATAATACCCTACTCAAAATCGTATAAGTAGTTAACAAACATATAAAGGATACTTTAAAAGTTGCAGACCACATTAATACTTTGTATCCAATAATTAAGTCACGAGACACGAGCTTTCGGTTAACATCCACCCACGTTTTGCCAAGCCATTTTATTTTCTGCAAATTAAGTAAAAGGCAACGAAATTCATATAAATCTTCAGTATTTGGAGTAAGAAATACATATATTTATCAGGGAAATTGTTTTTGTCACAAAAGTTAAATCATATGCAGCACATAACTGGTCTCCTGGTGAAATATTGTTCATTTACGCACACTTCACTCTCAACAATAACCAGTCTTCTACCCAGTTTGATTGAAGGTTTTAGCTTACTGTTTGCGCATTTTTGTTCCGTCGGAATTGTCTGTAAGCCTACAACTTACATAAAGCTGCTACCTGCTTTTTTCCAGCTTTCGAATTATACTGACCATTCCCTTACGGTTTTGAGAATATTTAGTCAGGAGCCTATTTAAATGCACAACATTACACGATTGACCCAATTTGCCCAGTGTGAGAACATTGCACTCCTTATAAAAAAAACTCTCTTGTTAATGTTGTTCTGTTTTAGAATAGCTTTTGAACTGACAATATTTAGTTCAGAGATTTTTTTGTTCATGTAAAACTATAATACACTCGAAGCAACCATATGCCTAATTTATTTCAATGGTTCAAATGTAAATGGTGGATTTTCATTTGGTATTATTAGCAAAAAGAAATATCTAATTTTAAGTTCAAATATACTCTTCAAAAAAAGAGAGAAACGCATTGCTACGTTTTAATTTATAAAAAATGAATTTTAATACTTATCAATTATAATTTAAAATGACAATTGAACTTTTCTTCAGATTTAGCATATTGCTAAAAAGCAAAATTACACCTGAAAGTGCATACAGTGTGAATTGCCGCGAAATATTGACAGCGCTTTCAACAGAAAGTCCGTTGTCTTCACAATCGTCCATCGGTAGCGAATAAAAAGAACAGGATTGATGGTCAAACTAGTCAAACTGTATGCCATGCCACTGTTGGATACGGTTATCAGAAACTTAATTATCGGACGACTACAGATGGCTAGAGTCTCTGAAAGTGAGGTTGCACGGACCAAGAATGTGAACCAGAGTACCATTTCCTGACTATTGGCCCGACTCCAGGCTATCGGAAGTTATTTCAGCAGGACAATGAAAGACCGCACCCAGCTTAACTAACCAGAGACTTTCTTAAGCGGAACAATATTAATTTGTTTCCATGGCCTTCAAAATCGCCGAATTTGAATCCCATCGACCATCTATGGGACCAATTAGACAAACGTGTGCGCCAGCGCCAACCACCAACGCAGATCCTGAATCACCATCGAAAGATGTTGTAAGAGGAATGGCGAAAAATACCTTGCAATAATGTTCGTGTTTTCATAGAGGTCATGCCGATGAGATGAAGAGCAGTGCTGGCTTCTAGAGCTGGTCACACACGTTCTAACATTTCACACATTTTAAGTACAAATCGTTCGCGTAATTGTAAAATTTTGATTTGAATGTCTTTTTTTTTAAATATGTACACACCCACTATGCGTTTTTAAAGAGTATAAATGCTATTACGTTTCAAAAGATGTTTACGGAGAACATGTACATGCAACAATCCCGTTGTAATATGCATCAAAGAGAAGCAACTTGAATTTATTAAAAAGTTTAGTTCATTTACCAATTCTGATACGAGGTCGTCAGATTAAAGACATGTCATGTTTTGAATCTGACAGCTCCAGACTTAAGATCGTAATATTGATTTATATGATTTAAGTTAACATTAGGAACATTAAGAACAATATCGATTAAGAACGTTGATACGTATTAATTACTGTAATTTGATTTACCTTTTTAACGAATATGCAACAACAAATCGGCCATAATAACACAATCAACAAGCATAAAGCCAAACCTAATCCACAACCAATTAAAGCTGAATCATTATTGTTAGTTGCTGTGCTTTCCAGTTTCTTATTGTGTCTAGTCAATTGTTGACCACAGACTATGATCAATGTTAAAATGATAACTGGAACCAGAATTATCAAGTACATAACCAATCTTTTCCATGGTGAACAGCAGAATCTAAGTCGAAAGAAATGAGATTTCGATATTTCTTTTAGAATATCGTTGTACAAATCAGCATCCAACTAAAAATAAATACATTTTTTTTTAAATTCAATACTACATGTAGACCAAATATTAAAATAGGCTAAACCCAATTTCAGAAAATAAGACAATATTGTTTTAAAACAATAAATGGTACTTTAAAATTACGAACTTAAAACGAATCACTACACGACAATTGTCAGTGTTTTTTATAATTATTAATTGAAAACTCTTTATCCCGTTTTAGTCGCGTATTTAATTTTCATCATATCTGTAAAAATTTGTTTGGTTACTCTGACATTAACATTAATGCGGTACCTAGTAGATAATATGTTTTAAATCAAAGTTCATTGCTTAATATTAACGTATCTTTTTATCACTGCACTTAGAGAAATGAATAAAACATTTGTAAAATACACAAAATAATTTGTTCCATGAGATTTAACATACTCTGAAATGTCTTTTGTTCAATGCGTCAGGAACATAACGGGTAGTTTTAAACGAACATGTCATCCTACTGGAAACTTCGTGAACTGTATCTAAATTGCGGTAACCTACAAAAATACAAGCCTTCTTTGTTGCTCTTTCAATTTTTATTAAACTGTATCAGTTCAAACATCTTAAAACCTTATTGTTTACAGTGGTGCTAAATGGACTAAACGAAGACACACAAACTAATATTTCACTGTTTCCTTCCATAAGCATGGTACTTTAATAATGTAGACAAAACTTGATCTTAAGACACATTCCCATGAATATACCAGATTATGCTTTACAAGTTCGTCATAATACAATTTGAACGCACATGAAAGGACGTTATTCCCTGTCAAAAAACACGACTTAATGCAGAGTGTTGTTAAAATGTATATAACTAAATGATTTTTCTGTTCAATTGGTTGTTAACACCGACTCTGAGAAAACCATTCAACTTCTTTAAAATAAGTTCACAAGGTAGTTTAATGGATTTAAATGGAACTTTGAGCTGAAAATGGTTGAGGGTAAAAAAATGTATATATGGGTGAAACAAATATTGGATGTTCTTTTTATGATAAAAGTGCCAATAAATTAAATACAGAAAAATGGCATTGGAATCGTGAAAAACTAGCCCTTTTCAAACATTCATTTAAGAATTAATAAGCAGACCTTTAAACAATGGTTCATAGAATTGTCGTCTTAAGAACAACATTTGTTGTCCGTTTGTTTCCTAAGCAATAAAAAATCTAACTGATCTTGAAATGGAAATTAAAAAACCGGAATCCTACGCACTCAAATAAAATTACCCTTTATGTAAATCAAATCAGGTTATATTTTTCCTACCATTCTTTCTACCTACTGTATGATTTTCTTTGCTGGGCAATTATTGCAAATTGACTTGGCAAACATTCTAAAATATGATGATTTTCACCCCTAATTGGGTTCAATTTGCAACCATATTTTCGATCAAGATGAAATATTTTTTGACAAAGAATTTGTATCTATAATAAAACTTATTAAAGACGCGGACGAGTCGTTTTTTCTTGTAAACTTGGTATAAGTTTATTTTATAATAATAAGTTGTAATCAGTTATAAGTTTCTAATAAACAGAATAACCATCCACATCCACCTTTCACCGAATTCTCCTCTTTAATGGAGGAAGTGAGTGAGATTCAGAACAACCGGTTTGCAATTTTAAACCCGGGGCAGCAACGAGTCATACCAGAAAAAAACAACTTTTAAGACCAGTGCACAAATTGATGATGGACAATCAAAATTGTATCACACATCACGTAGAACATTCATTAAATGTCTGCAGGGCATTTTCGAGAAAAAATCACTCGAAGAAAGAAAGAAGTTACATAGGAAAACAACATTTGCTATCGATCTCATGAGTCTAATTCAAATGTAAGAAAGCACAGCACCGCTAAAGTTAATTATAAGGATTGCGATAGCAAGAAGCACACGACTGGGCTGTATCAAACAAAATGGAGGCGATAACAGTTCAGAGTCACGTGCCCTGTTGCTAAACATGGCGGGGAGCATTTTCCCGTGATAAAACACGGCGGGGGGCGTACACCCGTGACATTGCACGGACGGGAAGGAAGAGTAGGGACAAGATAAATCCGATGTTGAACCCAATTGCATGGAAAAATCTGTCAAACTTAGTATTCTGGAAAATCATGTGCAAAACTCTTTTTTATTTCAGGCCTCGCCTGATAAAATCATGTCATAGACGGCCAAAGCAATAGTTTACTGGCCAAGCAAAACTGAAAAATATATTCCCTCGACATGCTCAAGAAGAACTGATGCTTGAAAAAGAACGTTAAATGTGATAAGGGATTCGTTGTCAGATCACTGGGTTACCATCATTGATTGCGTGCGAGTACATTCCAGATAACAGAGATGAACTTCGATAACTGAAATTGTCGATAAATTTCCTCATTAAAGAAATTAAGTCAACAAATTACACCAATTAACGACACATGTGACACATGTGACATCTTATTGCCCAATAAAATGGAACAGGCGCTAAAACGAGCTAAAATTCTAGATGCTACCTTGAATAAGAATCCCTTCAAACAGGAACATTGTGTTTATGGGCTAAAATCTTCATATGAACCATCACTGTGTAGCATTGACACCAGAAATAGCATACCAACAAAGCTACAAAACATGTCTGAGAGAGCAGACGGCTTAAGAATTTGTGTCATTTATTTGCTTTTGATAGTATGTAGCGAAGCTTAAACGATGTTTCCTGATTCGTAAAACGTTCAGTGATTTATTTATTTGCATTTTGTTATCAACATTTTTTGTAAATGTACAAATATACGCAATATGGTGAAGCTGTTATCTGTCAAAAGTGGCATCCGCTGTTTCTACGTGGTCAAATTTTAGAGCTTGTACGTCGTGTTTTAATCAAAAGTAAAAAGTATTAATCATAACTAAATTAATGTCCGTCTTTTTGTTTGACGAAAAGCTCCGTTTTCTTCTATTTCGTCAAAAACAATTTTCGTTTTTTTTTTGGGGGGGGGGGGGGGGGCACAAATTAAAAATCAAAAATGAACAAAAACTACAGATTTGTCCGGTTGCAAATAACTTGCCAATACAAATTCTAAATGACAATAACAGTATAATTCGTATTAAGCGTTTTCATTCCTGAAGAATTCATATTGCAACCAAAAAGGAGACAGCAGGATATAACTGTGGAGTTTGTTTGAACGATATCCATACTGCAGCATCCATCATTTGTGATGACTGCCTGGAATAGTTTTACCAAAAATGTGCTGGTTTGAAGCAGATCTTCCGAAGAACCAAAAAAATCAGCCATAGACTATCCAAAAAATATCCGTGAATTTATCTAAGATATGTCGACTTCTTTGAATTCTTGTATAATAAATAAAATTGTATGACATTCCTTATTTCATATGGTCACAATATAAATTTTGCGGTAATCATAACTACCGTAACAATAAAAAAATTCTTTATTCTTACGGTCGTAAATGAATTGGTATTCGTCCGTCTTTTATTCCGGATTGTCTTCCTTGCCGTAATAATAAAAAAATTCTTATTGTTACCGATTTGCCCTATTCGTTAGTCTCATCATCGATCATCCAGACGAGTAATTGCATTTGTGGGTCTGGATTCATCTCTATATTGAACTCGTTATCATTACGCCCAAAACTGGGCGTAATTTTTGATTGGATGATATTTTTATTGTCTAAAAAATTACTTCCGTTCATATCAAAAGTGTATAAAAAATTGTACCAAAGTTTAAACTTGAATATTTTTATAATATATTACTTTGTCAATTAATTAAACAAATATTATTGTTATGCACAATCAAGAGAGAATCTTACTGTGGTGTCATTTTATAAGTATAGACCTGTTTGCATGGTTTTCCTGGTCTAAAAGTAGAGCCCTAAAAATAGAATCATTGTTTTGTCTCCATCTATTGGTAGCGAAATAAAAACAAGGTGATCCCAGACGCTTATATATATGCGTCTGGGTGATCGAGACTACCTATTCGTATCCTGTGTCATTTAAACTACAGGCTCCCAGGAGCATGTTATCGCTCACCTGGAACACAAATGACTTCAACTATATTTAATTAATTTTTTGCTATATACAGTTTTAGTCTAGTTGTTATAACTTTTAAATTACTGGGCAAAAACTAAACATTTCTTACAAAATGTGGGTTATGTACAATAACTCCTCTAAGGTGCCATCAAACAAATTCTGAAAATTAAATGATTTGTTGGCCTTGTCCTTTAGGTAAATTTAGTAATTTACAGTTTTAGTCTAGGTCTTATAGATTTTAATTTATAACACAAAAACAGATTATTTTGTTTAAATTCGTTATTAAAGGGCAATAACTCCAATAAGAGTCATGTAACAATTTTGGACTAAGACCTGATTTGTATGCCTTGTTTTGCTGATCATTTGTGCAATTTACAGTTTCAATCTAGCTATTAAGGCATTTAAATTACAGGGCAAAAACTACAAATTTTACCAAATTTTTAATTTCAGGGCAATAACTCCTATAGGAAGTCATCTGCCAATTTCAGACCAGTAAAGTGAATTTTAGAACTTAATTGCTGATCATTTTAGCCATTTTATTCTAGCTGTTATAGCTTTTAAGTTACAGGACAAAAACAGAAAATTTCATAAAAAATTTCCTTTAAACTCATAAGGATTCATCTGACATTTTCAGACTAACAAAGTGAATTGTAGGGCTTGTATTGATATCATTATTGCTATTTACAGTTTCACTTTAGCTGCTATAGTGTTAAGTTGCAGTAAAAAAACGGAAAATTTCATTAAAAAATGTCATTTAAGGGCAATAACTCATATAAGGAGTCATCTGACACTTTCAGAAGTAAAAAGTAGATTGAAGGACTTGTATTGCTGATCATTTTGCCATTACAGTTTCAATCGAGCTCTAATAATTTTCAAGTTATATTGTAAATACTTAAAAAATGTTAAAAATCGTCATTAAAGGGCAGGAAGCCATTACACTTCACACTAATAGCAACTGTTGTAGACCTTAATGTGCTGATCAATTTGAAGTAACGGGTTTTTGTATAGCTTTTATAATTTTTTGAGATATTGAACAAAAATGTGCGTTGACACACATGTTCGATTTTTAGTAACAGCGGTCATCTTTGGCCTTTGATCAACACCTGGGTAAATTTTTGGAATAGGAAACCTGAGGATGATTGTGGCAAAGTTTGAAAAAATTGGCCCAGTAGTTTCAGAGGAGAAGATTTTTGAAATTGTTTAAGATGGACGACAGACGACGGATGGCAACAGCTCGCATGGACCTAAGGTCCAGGTGAGCTAAACATCTTAAAGACCGAACATTGATATTCTGTAAGTTGTACCACAGAGGCTGGTGGATGGTAACCTGAATAGTGAGAGCCAGTGCATGGGTATACAAATAGTTTCTTCCATGTAGACACAATTTTTATTTAAGATTTATACAAGGGATTAATGAATGAAAACAACACATATGCTAAACAAAGACAGGGCTTGCTGTCAATACTGTTTTTAAGATAAGGAAATTTAATAGCATTCGAATTATATACGCTATATGGATGAAATTATCAGTGTAACAAATTTAATTTTTAAATATAGATCTATGTCTTTAAAATGGTTGATGTTAAATAAGATACATGCAATAAAACAATTCATTATCCTTTGTTCTCGTTTGTTGTTTGCTTATGTGATAAAAGAAACACAAATTGTACGAGAAAAAATATTTATACGAAGGATTTACACTACAAGATTTTTTTCACAGACAACAAAACGCCGTACACCACTCTTGCAAGCCGCTGTACTGTTGAATAGTTTGATTACGCAATACGCCGTACATCAATCAAAATATGTTTTTGAGAAAATAGAAGAAAAAGGCGTTTTTCCAACAGAAAAGACGTACATTCATTTAGTTATGATAAATACTTTTCACTTTTGATTGACGACACGACGTACAACCTTTAAAATAGACTATTCGCCCACTTGGAAACAACGGATTCTATTTATGACATGTACCAGCTTCACAATAGTGGCTTTATTTGTACATTTTAAACCATTTTTTCAAATGCAAATAAATAAATCATTGAACGTCTAACGCTTCGCTCCGTACTATCAAATGCAAATAAATGACAAAAATTCTTGCCACGTCTGCTCTCTCAGCCATGTTTTGTCGCTTCGTTGGTATATGCAATTTCCGGTGTCTATGATACACAGTGACCATGCAAAAGTCGCTCCACCTCAGTTTGCCAATGAGGAATTTTGGCATTTGTCTCTTTTTGTTGTCCATCACCAGAAGAAAACAAATCAGATTCGAGGTGTGTTTTAATTGTAAGCGTAACTCGATGCAGTATCCTTGAACAATGTACTAATGACGGGACTGACGTATCCAACAACATTATATGAGTACTCATGCGTTTCAGGCGTGACGCGGTATCAGTCGCTGCCGATGATAGCATTTTCATTGTTTCTTTGTGCATGAGGATCATCGCAACTAAAGGTTCTTGTGGTATTGTGTGATAGGCATTACATGGAGAATTCATGACTCCATACACATTATTTCCATTTCTTCTCGTTGTCCACGAACATAGTTCCCAATAAAACAGTATATTTGATCAAATATGGTGAATAAGGAGTAGTTTGGTCCAGTGAAAAAAAAATTCCTATTTTCATAATCTTTCATACTTCTTCACTGATTGTAGGGATGGTTTTAGAGCTTTAAAAAAGAGCCATGGTCAATGTTTCTATTTTTTTATATTAATTGTTCCTGATATTGTACTTTAAGCGCACCAAAAATCAATTGAAAATGTAAAGATGCATTTTTTAAATTGACTTTTCGTTATAATAAACGTATAGGCGAAAACAAATGTGTTTTTTGTTTGTTTCAGCTATATTATGGCATCCAGTTTTTATTGGGGAGGAAGCCGGGGGTACCCGGAGAAAACCCCGGACATTCGGTAGGAAAACTGGCAGTCCTTGTCAATTAAGATTCGAGTCGAGTACACCCTGCCCGCAATGAGACGCGAACCAGCAACCTCAGTGTTGACAGTCCACGTGATCAATAGTAGACGAACTATCTTAACCATTCGGCCACCGAAGCCACCGTAAACAATTGTGTTCAACGTGCCAGTATATGTAAGATCCTTAACATCGCAAGGGACTTTATTGTGTACATAATTGTATTATATATTAAAATACGTATTCTCCAGTTTGATTAACATCGACTATTGAAAAAGGGTGTAAGCTTAAACAAATGTGTTTGTTAGATAAATTACAGCATGTCCCCAATATATCAATATTTTATTGAAATAAATGAAAAAGGTGACATCATTGCGCTATGCTAATCTATACCTGACATCATTTGCCCAGCAATTTCATGCTATAAATTCGTAACACTTATAAGGTACTACAAGAAAGCTAAAAAGGACTAATGAAATTAAAATAAATTCACTGGAGCGCATTCCATAAAGATTTTGAAAGAGTGCTATCTCCCCTTATTTTCTCATTTTGTCCCAAAATTTACTTTGTCTTATTCATTGAAATAAAACCCAATCCTTTCTGATTTCTAGACAGAATATATGTTATTTGAAACTAGTTGTCTTAGTTGTAAATTTTAGCCTTCAAAAATGTGGTATTTTCATGTGTACAAAATTGTAAAAAGGCGGAAAATCTAGCTCTTGGGACATCATAAGCAATTGCAAGGAAACGGTTCATATACAAGCAGATTTTTTGGAAAAAGATATCTTCTGTAATGCCAATACTTCACACACAAATTTATCTAAATGCCCCCCCCCCCCCCCCCCATTTTTTTACGTTCAGTTTTGCGTGGTTTTCTCTAAGATTATGTGTTTAACGTTGTAAATAAACTCTACAACTTACATTATTTAAATGTCAAAATATAAGAAAACTACATGTATGTGATTTGCTATAGTTGTTTAGAACGGTTTCTAACAAGAGGTTTCTTTTTTTAAGCTCTGTTCCACTGTGGGGCAAACTTGGGTTTAGGAAAGCTTAAATATTAACAATCAGAATGCATCAATGACCCTTACAGCCATAAATATTAAATTAGTATCAAAAACGCAACGTGTGTAAAGAACAACTCTGTGAATATTCTGGTAAAAATTGGTTCCAAATTGCCAATTTGTTTTGAAGTGGAAGAAATGAAATGACAAAAAGTTCACGTTCGGCTACGACGACTATGACGACGAACGCCAATTCATAACAACAGCTGACATAAAAATAGCGTTAAATAGCGGTTACCTACGCTATTTTCCGGATGTATGCTAATATTACCACTTGAAAGTACTTCTGATCAGCTTGATCACTTTCCATACACCCGGGTTATAACTTAAATAACGAATTTATCCCCGGTTTACAACTGTAAAAGGCTGAAAAATAGATTCTTCTGTCTTCAGAAATGAGCTAAACGTGCAACGTTATCACAGTTGCTAACAAAAAATCATACGTTTATCATGCAGAAAATATAATGATATACTTACAGTAATCACGGTCATACAATTCATGGCTATCATTACTTCCACCTACTAAATTAGTTATATTAAATAATAACAAAATAAAATGTAACTGTTAATGTGTAATGTTAGTGTCTACTCTGCATTGTACATTTCTGTGCATTTACGCGTCCTGTAGAAGGCAATTGGATTACAATTGCTTTACGCAAAGCACACATAATCATGTTATACTGACACATTTTTGGTGATGTTTTGTCATTTTGTCATTACCGGAAAAAAAGCGTTTGTGCATGTTTTATTATTATTTTAATTTACGTTATGTCTTTTGAACTACAGCAAGCAAAAAGCAAAACCCAATCTAATTTTTTTCCCGTCGTTTCTACATGTGGTGTATTTAAGATTCTAAACAAGATATTGTATTATTTTTATGATAATGCGTTTATTCAAGTACAATTATATAATGGCGTTTCATGCTTCTATATAATTTCTAGATAATAATAATCTAAATATTTGCCAATATAAGGCAATATACATGTATTTGAAGTTAAATCTTTCACTTGCTTCCACCATTTTTTTGTCGAGGTGTGGAAGACATACATCATTTTCGTGTTATCTTATATAATGTGACTCGAAGGACCAACCACATGGTGACATTTTCAATCGGAACATCTCTCAGACATTGTCGTCATGGATCGGGAAAGTGACTTTCCGACAATCAGCGGAAATAAGAAAGGTGATCTGATTTTCTAAAATTACTTATTTATTCGTCATAGTGGATTCCAATAATGCAACCTAACAACGGAAATATCATAGTTCAGCTAAATTTAGTTTGCAATAGTTAATAAACCAAAAATTAAGTTTTTCCGATAATTTGGTTCAACCTTTAGAATTAACTGTTATAAAACTGTGTAGCTCAAGGTGTAGGACCACCATTGTTTTTTACTCTTTGGCTATATTATCCTAGAAAATTTACCTTTATTTCAAATTGAATGACACTTCTGTCCCATATAAAAATGCACTGGGTAAACCTTCTGTCAAAACTTCACAATATGTTTCATAGCATATAAGAACGAACGCTCAACCTGAAGTCCACGTGGTCTAAAAATCTACTTTCTCTTTCTATTTCAGTTCAAAAATTGTGCATTTACCTAATTTTTATGTTCATTTAAAACCAACAAAACTTGATCCTCAAGTTTTCCTACAATATTCAGCTTTCCAAAAATACCAAATTTATTCTGGTATCATGTGCGGTTCAAATTCTATATGAGGCAAGAGTGAACCTGTCTGTTGAATAGTACTACTTTTACGTACAACCTCTGGACTGGTTCCCGGTATTTGGTGGTCCTACACCTCAAGATTCTCGTTGTGTGATTATGGTTGTTATTATGTGAAACCAGTTTTTGCAGAATGGATTTGTCGTATAAATTCATCATCATAAATAAATAACGTAAACAAGTCATAAAATATTGATCTTGAACCTTCTCACTATAACTGAACTTATTTAGTAATTCTGATACCATTTTATTTGAATATGTGAAGAAAGCCAAGAGAAAGCTCATCCCCGGGTAGTAGAAAGTTGGTGAAATGTACAGAAGTTTTAAGTTCAGTTAAAGTGAGAAGGTTCATCTTGATCAATATTTTTTGACAAGTTTACGTTATTTATTTATATTGACATGCAATGATTAAGGCCATTCGTTGGTCAGTCTGTGTCTATAATCTTGACAAAAAATACGTCATTTGTATATTTGCATAATCTTCTAGACTTGTATATTATTTTTATATCGCAGGTCGGGGTTCTCTCCAGGTACTCCGGCTTCCTCCCCCAATAAAAACTGGAAGCCATGATATAGCTGAAAAATTGCAGAAAATGGCGTTAAAACACCATTCAAATAAACAAACAAATATTTTTTGTTTATGCTGTATCGTCATGTTTGTCGATCTGATATTAAATAAGTTTACTGGTTTGGAAGCTTATTTAGACCCTTTAAACGCTTGTGCAACTAAATCTGGTTACACTAAGACGTTTTTATAAAAAAAATCGTGACAATTATATTTAAATTAGTATTTTTATTCTGCGTCGTTTGTAAATTTGTAAATTATCTAAGAATGAAGTATAGAAAAGCGCTTTTACAATAGAATAATACAACCACGTGTTTCAAAACGAAGACAAAATAGATCTGGAAATTGCTTGATTTGATCAAATGACTCAACATTCATTTACATTACTTTATTGATGGATAAGCAAATGTCGAAAACGGGGTTACTGTAGATCTTCCAAGCGGCGACATAAAAAAAGAGAGTAGGAAAGATTTCTTTTTTAAATTGGCGAGAAGGTGGGGTATAAGTGCAATCATACCTGATGCTTCTATGGCAGCAACTAATCGAGGCATCCATAACTCAATGGCACCCGTGGCGTCGATGTAAGTTAAAGGCTTTAGATGATCAGGTATTTTACAATCTTCCTTTAAAACAGGTATTATCAGCCTTTGTCTTGTTTCCATGCTCATTTGATGGATATAGTCCATTTCAAAGTTACACCAGTAACTAGTTAGATATTCTTTTGACAAGATCAACAAAGTTTTTACTGAGCTTGTAGCTGCAAGTTTAATATTGTCCACAATTTTTCTTCCAGGCTGAAAATCTTCAGAAGGGTCACAGCAAATAAAACTATACTCTCTTTTCAATTTGTCTGCTAGAATTCGAACCCATTCTCTATCACCATCAGTGTCTCTGTAGGACAGAAACACGTGATAGCATTTACCTGGGGGAAGACTTCGGCTCATAATCCCTTAACGGAAAGCGCAACATTAATCCATATTTCTTAAATAAATCGTTTCTGAAACAAAATTAACATTAACTTAATTAAGTATCATTCAAGTATTGTTTAATGACTCTTGATCAGACGAAACGTGCGTCTAGCGTGTTAAAAATTGCTTTGCTAAAATTGTTTGCAACCACTGGGTCATGTCTCTACTGGCGAGCCGTTAGTGCTAACCCAGTAGCCATACTTAGTGCTCTCATAAGATATTGAATTAAATGATTTAAATGTATAATTATTGCTTCAAGTAACTGTTATAAAATTGCGAAAATATTTTAACATCTAAGGGTTGCTTCCCCAAATGAACATAGCTTTTGTTGAGGTCAATTATTTGGGTTTCTTATAATTATGGTTAAGTTTCCATTGAATCGTGATTAAACGAAACATATATTAGCCAAAATAACTCATGATATAACAAAATCATTATTGACAACAAGAAATGGATTTTTTATATAAGAAAATACTGAAAAATTTCATCTTTTATAACAAGAAATAATTTATATTTGTACATCTGGAAAACTGACACGAATAAATGCTCCCTTACAATTTGGCAGTTAGTCTTTTACTATTGATTACGTGGTCTGTCAACAATGACATTGAGGGTTCGAGTCTCACTGCGGGCAAGTTGTGCTCGACTCCAGTATTAACTGACAAGGTTTGCCAGGTATCCTACGAAGGTTTTCTCTGGGTAGTCCGGGTTCCTCCCCCATTATAAACTGGACGCCAAGATATTGCTGACAAATTGCCGAAATTGGCGTTAAACAATATTAAAAAACAAACACTACAAATTGCCGAAATTGGCGTTAAACAACATTAAAAAACAAACACTACAATTCGGCATGGTTTGTAATATTTGTTTATTGTCAAAACTGATGTGATTAAACTGCAAACGTGTCCGGTTTCAGTTTGAAATATATTACCCTTTTATTACGAAAATTCAATAGAACAATTTTTTTCACGATAACATGTCCATATTTTATACTATACCTCTGTTTTTTACATGTCGCAAATTGTCCTGGACTTTTTTGCTAAGGGAATTTTACATTGTTAGTCAGCCATTTATGTATCTAAAAGGTCTTACGTTGTTTAAAAAGATTCGTCTGTTTTTGTGACATTCTATTGTTTTGGGACAAGCCTAGAGACTTTTCCCGCGTTAACCGCAAACGACATTATCCGAAGGGTTTCGAACAGACCACAAGAACATCAATTCGCCGCCCGATTTATTGCATTCTGCACGTGTTTGTCTGATTTTGTATGATAATAATTTTACAGGCCGCATTTTAAAGCATGTATGTGTCTATGTTACAATGGTTATTTATTTCATTTTCTGTGTACTTATAATATATAATTTTGTAATGCGTCAAAGAAGTGTTTCAGTCAATATTTTGTTGTACTTCTCATTCATGGCTTATGGATGTATTACAATAAACGTTTCGAACCTTGAACATGTTTTTTTTTTCTTTTTGTAAATGCTTCAATGTAAAATACAGACAGATATGGACAAAATTTCCGACTTCCGGATATTTTACATGTTCGTTACCGTTTCCGATTTAGTTTATGATTATGAAAGCGCTTGTGAATTGCCGGTATTACCGCTTATTTAAAGCGCACATGCGACGTAGTATATTCTAACTGTCCCGGCAGCATGGATTATAGACCGAATTTTACTGCCGTTATAATCCTTTTGTGATTTGTCGGATTAACTACAGAATTCAGTCCCATTGTTCGTAATAAAGCAAATAAAAAATTCTAATTTCTGTCTATACATACAAAATTCAAACATAATATTCATCATCTGTACGTTATTAAAGCTTTAGACATAGCGAAACCAGGGACAGCCTATACTAACTTAGACTTAGACTTAGTATAGACTGTCCCTGGCGAAACTAACGGGAAACGATCTTTACTGAAGAAATTTCTTATTTATTTCGTCTTTGAAGATGCACGTGGAAAATGCAATGTTGATCATTTTTCCGTATATGGATAATGTGACCTAATTTTATTATAAACGAGCTAATTTGCATACTATAACAACCATTTCCGTAGTAAGAATCCAGTAATTTACATATGTATTACTCAAGATGCAACACCCCATTCAATTTCATGTTTCTCAATGTTTTTCATGTAGTTAACGCAATTAAAAAAAGACACTAATTTTAAAATTATTCCCATTTATTCAACTTTTATTTTGTTCAACTGTTGACTTGTTTATTTAGCAATTATTCAGTCGTAATAGGTAAATTTTGTTCAAGGCCAGGTTGTTGATATTTTATGAAAAAAAATAAAGCAAATAAATATAATTTAATTTTTTAAGAAATAAATGATAGTTATGAAATAAAAATAGTTTTCATTCATTAAGCAAAATTATTAAATAAATAAATGATAGTTAGGAAATAAATGATACTCAAAATAGTTTGACAATGAGCTAAAGTTCAACTCATACAAGCATATATAAATACCTGACTGACTGAAATTTATCATTGTCAAACAAAAGTGGCTAATGCAAAAGTAAGAGTTGAATTGAATAATCATCCTGGAACTGCAAACACAAGAAACAATCTGGTTACTAGCTTTCCCATAGACCACAACCACCCACCATCAAATACAGATAGAAAGTACACAAACTTGGTCCGACAGAAGAATACAAACACAACCCATTACTGCATCAGCATGTCAGAAGATCGAGCATCTGCTTCCTTTGGTAGATGTATGGTTTACATGCTTGGATGACTTCCAGACAGATGATCCTAAGATCACCAGTTTTAATCACTACATGACCACTATCTGGGTAGAGACAACACCAGACAGATGGGATCACCATACAACAGTAGGACCACGTACTACCAACCACTTCAAAGGGTGGCACCACAAACTTAACAACCACCTCCACAATGCCTATCCAAACCTTTACTTCATTATACAGAAACTCCAGCAAATACAGGCCGCCAACGAAATCCAACTCATTCAGTACGCTACAGGTGGTAAACAAAAGATAAGGTGAAGTATTGCACCATTGACTCAATACTTGATTGTCTGAAGCAGAGACTTCAACAGGGTGACATCGACATACTTAAGTATACAGATGCAGTTGTGCATCTACTTAAGTTAGGATAATTGACATTTATTTACTGTTTAAGTACATATCAAGTTGAATATGCATAATGCAGAGGCTGATACAGGATTTTCAAAAGGGGGGCATAAAAAGTGGATATCGGAAAAGGAGGGCTACGAAGTGGTCCACCTGCGCCTCTAAGTGGCGCATTTACGGCCCCCAGATGCAAAAATGGTGCAAAATCCTGCATTCTCTCAATTTCCAAGCATCAAAATGAATTTATTTAACACAAGGTTTTTATAGTTTCCGTAACCTTTATTTGGTACAGTATACAACAGAGATATCATAATAAACGAATTAGTACCTTTAATGCATAAATTTATGGCGAGGACGAGTAGGGATTACATTTTTGCCTTTGGCGCTGGTTTTTACCCTCCCTGTTCTCTTTTTTTCCTTTCCCTTTTTTTAAAGGATCCAATTGGGGCGTAAGCCCCCCCCCCCCCCCCCCCCCAAGATCCGCCACTGTAATGGTACATAAAATACATGAAATAAAATAATTGTTTAAAACTAGTTCCTTTAAAAATGCTTTGGATAAAAGAGAGAGTTTTTAAAACACAAACTTCTACGGCCAAGAATAATGATGAAAATAAACAATAAAAACTCAACAAAATACAATCCATCCAATACCAGGACAAAATTTACTAACCCAAGTTTCCGGTGACGCACATGCCAAGCCCTAATTACATTTTCTTTTGTTCTTAATTGCCTTTGATCCCATCTAGCCAACTTGTATTTTTTACCTGTAGTACCTAAAATTTTTAAAAGTTGGCTAAATTGGAAAAGGCAATAACTATCATCAAGTATCAATAATGATTGATTTTAAACGGGAAACCGATAAAAAAATGGTCACACTGTCGAAAGATATCAAGATCATTCACGTCTGATTGTACATGTATATGCAACTTCTTTTTGGACATAAAAAGTGCCGGGAGTGATTCACTCCTGCTCTGCTACATTACGAGAAATGGGACTAAATTCGTACCCTCGCCAAAAAAGCGAGGGTACGATGATTCGTTCTACATGGACAACAACAACAATCGCCTGAAAAGAAAATTAATTGACTTAGAATCTGATCTGCATCCAATAACACTATGCTCGGGTGTCCGTACAATCCATGAAAGATGCACACCTGACACCATTTACTTCTTGGATTAATAACAGTCATTTTAGTGTTCTATACATGGCAGCGCTACAAAAAAAAAGCCTATCTACCACCAAATTTTTTTATGCCCCTCGGGCTATGGCAAACCAACATTTTTTTAAATGTGGCCAGGGGCGGGTCAACATGCAGCTACAGTTAGACCGACTTCAGTGGAAGCGGTCATTGATCACATCAAGTGGTTTTTAAGCATACTCACACTGCGATTTATGGTAAACAAATGAACAGACGAGATTCATTGGACGACCTGAAATATGACTATGATCTCGATTTCATGGCTCAAGCTGTGTCGAAACGAAACAGACCGACGTGTCAAAACCAATAGAGACATTAATGGAAAAAATGACCGCCATGAAAGAATTCCATAGAAAGGACCTGAGTAATATAACGTACCATTTGCAGCAACAACAGTACCAAAACTCACAGACTGAACAGAGCAGTCGACAACAACCACGTTATGACCAATATTCGTTCAGGCAAGAGACTGAAGGTAACTATGGAAATCGCCGGCAGTGGCGTAATAAAAATCAACTATGGGAAAACCAAAGCAAGCAAAATAACCAATCGAACAGACCACAGTGGCATTACAGGAAGCAGGATAGATTACCTATCCCACCAGAGAAGCTAGCTTATATGGTTTGTTGGTGGACATCTTAGGCGGGATTGTCCCGAGCTTAAGAGACAGAAAAATAAAATTGCAAATGAGAGCAATTTTAATCAATTAAAGCAAACAGGACAATATTGTTCAGACGATATCCTTAATATTTATCTAGGTATTTGAACCAGTTAATCCCGTGGATATGAGAGGAACTTTTTGCCAGCTATGCTCAGCATCATTTCTCCGCCTTGGAATAAAGGTCCAGGGCCAGCCTGTGGTTTTCGTAGTGGACACGGCAGTGGAAGTTAAAATCATTTCAAATGGAGTTTATAGTTCACTATCCGAAGAAACCACCGATTAAACGGACAACAACTATGCACGCAGTAGGGAGAGGCATGCGACTAGACGAATTGAGTTGCCGGACTGATCGACTTGCAAATAGGAACTAAAACATATAGGACAGACATATATGTTGCACCGATCAATGACGAAATATTATTGGGACTTGACTTCCTGGTTAAAGCAAATGTAATACTGGACTGTCATAAACTTGTATTTTTCATCAATGGAGAAGCATTGCAAATGGTTTACGGACATTCGGGACTAGTCCATCTGCGAAGTCTATTGCAAAAGCTGTAAAAGTAGCGTTATACTATTAGCTTTGCTACCACAGAATAGTAAACATCAAGCAAAGCCAAACGAACCAGAATACATTCACCGGATACCTTGATTACACCGGATAATTCAGTACAACCGGACTGTCCACAACTAACCCATGAGGGGAGAGAGAAAAAACGCGGCAATTCACTGGAACCAAAAATTGACAAAAAGATAGGGCGTGACACACACACCTATAATGAAACCACCAGATTTATTAAGTTCAATTGAATTAGTGAGCTCACCACTAGGTATGTCAGTATACGCGAAATTCACATGTATATTAGGATGACCGAGTGTGAAATCGAAGCGAACAACTTAAACCATCAGAAGCTTTTAGACCCACATTGTTGCCCTTTACCCCGGGAGAAGTGCGGGGAACAAACGTGAGCAGTTACGTTAGTAGGGAAAATAGTTAAGACCAATAATCTGCAGAAGTGAAGCAGGAACTCGCGAATCGTGATGAAGCTGCAATGCCCGATATTAAAGAATTACATGACACTTGGAATTACATTAATTGGTAGGCCTTACAAGTCCCTATGTAATTAGTGGAAACCACTGAACAAGACGACACTGTTAATACTGAGCGACGTGATAATTCATTTGTGCGCGTCAATCAAACTGTTAGTACAGGGACACAGTGCTCAGTGTCTAGAAACCGAAAAGCAGATACAAAACCTTTATGCAAAAATGATCCGACTCAAAAAGAATCGATTTGCCCGACTCCTACATGTACGATCACTACTAAGAAATTAAAGCACCATTGTTGGGAATTTCACTTACCGTACATTTTCAAAGATAGGATAATATAGGAGAATGAAAATTGGAACATACAAAAACTGACCAAGAATTGGAACAGTTCCTAAGAGAAAATAGGGACATGTGCCCAGTTAATTATATGATGATGGACAGATGTCAGATACAAATGACAAATTTTACTAGAATAATGGAGCGGGACACTCATACCGACGGACAATTAAGTATGTATCAAGTAAACTCATACAGCAGTTCTCATTCAATGGAGAATTTTGAAGACTTTGCCAGCAAGATCTTGCAAGATTATCACATTGTTTAGAAAAATAGGCAATAATTATGTAAGAGGACAATCAACCGCAAACCGGGTTTTACACATTAATAAGAGTACTATAAGGAATAAAAGATCATATCAAGAGAGTCGCCATCCCCTACTTTAGGAATAAGTAGAAGTATCACAGATACCACTTCATTACAATAAATCCCGACGGGTGTCACAGACGTCGTTGACGCAAGACTATTATTAACAGGAAAAAATCTACCAAAGCGGAAGAACTACTTACCAGGCCAGAAGAGCCTGACGAAATTAATAATTCCAAGAGAACCGTTAGAAGAATATTCTTTATCTTTAAAACATTTGATAATCATTTTCACTTGGATAGAACCAACATATTGTTAACTGTTTCCTTAGAATTAACCATGGTAAATTGGTTTGGTGGACAAGTTGTACCTACACCTCCGATTCCAGTAGATATCGTAGGAAGAGTAAGTCATTACTGTGACCCAGTCACGCATCCAACGATATGGCCTGAGTCACAATGGAAAGTTGCGATCGGGTTTCACCCGCGTGTAGCACCATACTTTACTCAAGACAATTTTACAGGATAGCAGAGCGGCAGGTCTAGGCTAGATCGGTCTAGACCGCAGCTGTAAAAATACCCATTGGATTGGACATGAAAGAGTATTAAAGAGATTATTAGCGTTGACTACACCAAACAGACCCATAATTCTCCATCTCTGGGAAGAGAATTCAGATTTGACAGGATAAGCAATATAGGAAAGATCTTTGGAAGTCCTATCCATTCACTGTGAACCAGAAAAGTGTGTTCGTTTGCATTACTTCCACGGAACCGTAGACACAGTACGTAAGTGGAGA
Organism: Limnoperna fortunei; assembly: GCA_944474755.1. NCBI lineage: Eukaryota > Metazoa > Mollusca > Bivalvia > Mytilida > Modiolidae > Limnoperna > Limnoperna fortunei. The sequence goes on along the minus strand of OX104118.1, from coordinate 14,960,896 downwards.
AGTAAATTTATTAACACATACTTTGGTGTCATGTTAAAGAATTTAATTACGACCCGAGAGGGGCGATGGGGTTGGTGCCGAGTCATGGACTTTTATTGGAGACCGGTTCTCCATGTGCGGCGACGTCAGCGGCTGCATGCGAGGAAGAGTGGTCCGGTTTGTTTATGAGACGTTATTTTAATAGCAGCAGGAGTGGGGAACCAGCCGGTGGCGGACGTTTTGAATATAACTCTACAGAATTGACAATATTTGTACAAATGAACAGTTTACAGTGGCAGCTGATGGGGCCTGTGGGTCAGAATAAATGTTGATTTTGTTCAGTAGTGGCTTAACATACTTTTGTATTCGACCGTTATTAAGGTATCTGGACCATAATTGACCACGGGACAATAGCTAGTGTCCCGGATGTCCATTGTTTTTCAATGGAGCAGACCTCGGTTATGTTCGGCAAACATCGGAAAGTTTGGCAGGTATGAGAAGCAGACGAGAGAAGACGCACAGTTGAGCAGAGAGCTGTCAAATTGTCATTTTTGAGTATTTGTGATTTACAGTTACTCTATTGTCGACTTTCTATAAAATACTCGGTAATCACAATAACGTGCGTTGAGAGTACCACGCTCCTTGCACAATAAACTTTATGTCACAAATGAAGACTAATCTAATTAACAATTTATTAATAGCCCGTAAAATCTCAAAAATATTTAACCCAAAAATAAATTACGTTTCCTTTGTATGCTTGAAATTGTTTTACTGTCAACAAAAATTTAAGCCTTTTGACCGATTATATTTCTAAAATTCCGAAAATTCCGTCGATACACTAGCTAAATCTAATTTAAAAAAATTCTATCAAATAGGGTTTAAACTAAAAAATTTCAAAACACATCAGAAATCATAAACAATGGTCTCGAAACAAAAAGAGTAACTTAAAAAAAGTAATATGCTTCTTTTATTATTAAAAAAACGAAACATCATGGAAAAAACATAAAAAACGAATAAAGATTAAAATATAAAATATGACCAGTGTTGACCCCTCTTAACTAAAAAAAACGTTAAAAAATACAGAATGGTACAAAACTTAAATCATTTGTCCTTAGAATTATTATGAAAAAAAGGTAATTAAATCAAATTAATATATAAAATGCATTAGTCATATAAAAGAGATCAGCCACTTTTTCCAAAACAGTATTAATCAGGATTCGCATTATTGATCCCAACATTTTTTGTCCTAGAAACCATATATATAAAATATAAAAACAGTCGCTCTAAATGAAGAACCCGAAAACATGATGCAGTCTAATGACAGCTGACGACGACAACAGTCTCATATCATAATACGAACGTAAACATTGTGCGGGAGTATTAGGCAACTATATTGACGGAAGTGTACCTCGATGTCAAAGGTAGCCATGTAATCTTTATCACCGGCGAAACGTTTAATTTACGTAAATTACATTGTTAATGTTTATAAAAAGTAAATATCAATCAACAAATACGTGGCATGCCCTTCCCGAAATAGTATTTGTGTTTTATTCACAATCGGAGAGATGGGTACTAAGCATTGACGCATTTACCTTTTAACCTCTTTTGAACAATCTCTTACGTCTCATTCTATCTCTGTATTTATATAATGTGCAATATTCATTATTATGATATATTCTTGTACAACACGATGAAAAATTGTCATCAATGTGAATGTAGTATTTTGCATTTGTCTTCGATTTGACCTGTTTTTAAAATATCAAAGATGACATATTCATTTCCTGAATATAATACCACATCAATGTTAATAGGCAATAAACATACAAGGAAATAAAAGAAAATACATGAATTTTGCATATAATCTGGGAACTTTAATTTATATCACAAGTAAATCTTGATTGAATTGTGTTTTTAGTCATGTTCAACAATTGTTCAGCAAGATCATGGCGTGCAGTTTTTATTGGGGAAAGAAGCCGGAGTACTCGGGGAACAGGAAAACCGTGTGCCCTAAGATTAAGCTTACCCAGCCCGCAGTAGGGCTCGAACCCACCACCTCAATGGTTGATAGGCACTTGATCAATGGTAGATGTACCGCTTCTCTACCTAGGTCCCGCTTGGCCATCAATGTAAAGTTTACTAATCACTTACTAACCTAATTCCTTAGGAATTCTTAATGTGTATAATTACATATTTCCTTTTTATTAAATATTAACCAAACCTCATCTTTTGCAGCTTAAATGGATATAACTTTGTATTAAATGAAAACTATACAAGTTATATGAAACTCAAATTGTATTATAAATTAATTATATTTTTCAGAATTAACAACAAAGATAATGTATAAATTAAATTTATTAATTTCTTATTCATGAAGTAACATAGGATATAATGACTTATTATAATAGGCATATTGCTGTTTAAATTTAAAGTTTCCTTAATAACATGGACGACAACATAATCAATACGCTATTGATAGATTTCTGATTAGAAACTTCCACATTCAGGTATAGCGTTAGATCGATACATGTTACCTGTTAACAAATAGTACAACTGTAGCAACGTACGTCGTTCCAATAGTAAACAAATGCAGAATCGGAAGGCGTTAGTTTATTGATAATTATTGTTTTGATTAGTTTTATATTGAACTATCCATACTGGATAAAATATAGTTTACAAAACCTTTTACTGAAATAAAGATTTTTATTGTCATTTATATTATTCACGCGAGAAATAAATAGATGAGTTTTGTTTATCCCCGTCTTGTGGAGTTATTTTTAGTAAGTAGAAGTACTGTAAAAATAAATTCCAGAAATTGTACATTCTATGACAAAAAAACCTACTTTCTGTAAAAGCCAAGGCAACAAATACTGTTTTAAATGTTTACTTACTTGAGGGATTATGTCGCAACTCTACTGACGGTCATATTGAGTCATATTAAATCAATAATAAGTTTGTTTTGTAACGATTGACTTGTGGCTGAGAACACAATCCATCTGCTGAAATGTACCTACCGGAAGTTAGAGTTTCTGAGTTGCAATTTACACAAACATATAACATTTATCTCTCTTAGTTGGATGAATGAGTGAATGAGTGAATGAATGAATGAATGAATGCAATAAAAAAAAAAAAAATAAATAAATAAAATAAATAAATAAATAAATAAATAAATAAATAAATAAATAACCTTTTATTTTTGAGGTAGCAGATTTTCATAACAGAATTTCAGAATTTTATCGGAGAAAGAACGGAATAATAATGTTTGCAAGTTTATAAAACCGGTTTCATTCAAACCGCTTAAAAATAATTTTCTTATGATTTGGGCTGTTTTATCAGATTTCCGAACAACTGTGCATTTTGCAAATCCCCCCGCCCCCCACGACAATTTGATATGAATATGTTATATCAACAAACAACTCGACAGTCCATTGTGTATCACTTTTAACACATTCTGTGTTGTTGTACTAAGGTATTTGTGTTGTTGCAAATCTTTTCACCTCTGATAACTGTTAATTTTTTAATGAAATGTAAGGAAAATCTTTGCAGTTGCACTCCTTAAAAAATAATCCGTATGGTTCATAACTCGTGAGAGTTAAAAATCGCTTACATCAAGTCTTTTCATGTAACCTATAGTTTCCTTTTTTGAATAATTGATAACAACAATTAATTGTCAGTTAGCTTTGTTTGCATCCTGCAAAAACATACATGACAAAACTCGTTTTAATATATTGATTAATAATTGGATGATTTCTTTACGTCCGGCTATATTAAGGACGAGAACAAGCTTATAAACAATCAATTCTGGAAAGATGCACCTTAAGGCCAAAATTTTGAATGCCGCTGGAAAAATATGAAGTTTCGGGTAAGGGCTGAAAATTTAGCCTATTGCAAAACGTCACCCACGATGGTCTGCGACTAGGCTTTGGGAGATTAATTTTTCACAAAGATTAGTAGCACCCATCGTACGGAAAGGAATATGGTGTTTCTGGCTCAAATAATATCCGCCATACGAGCCACAAATCCGTGTGCCTTCTAGAAACGTTTGTCAACCCGCAAAACAACAAAGTAGAAACGCGATCTCCAGTGCAATAAAGTCAACAAACATTTACCTGGATCTAATTCTTTATCATGCCATAATACCCCATTTTTCAAATATCTGTTCATAGTATATTCATCCTAAGCCGTGAATGTGACAATATATACCCCGTCAAAGACCGTGTTAACATATAATACTATTAGATACAATCAATAGCACACTATGACAATAAAAATTATTAAGCTACATTCCTCTGTTTAACTGTTTGCCATACCTTAGTATTAAGATTAGCTACGATAATTACCACATCCTGCAAGCGAGAACCTGCCTGTTAATTTCTACCATAACAATAATTATTACAAAAAACAAATACTACTTAAAATGTAAGATATTTTTTTTATAAATACTCTATTTAATGATATTAATGTACACATCTGTCACAAGAACAAAATACTACATAACTGCACAAAAAAGGCATGTAGACCAAAACTAAATAGATATATCAGTTATATCATTATGATTTGGTCAATTTGCTGTCTTTTAAGCTCTGCATATTGGTCTTGAAGTATGCCTCTTAAGTACACTGTTCACTAATTTATCTTCAATAAAATCTTGGATATAATCTGTCGACATGTTAAGTATGACTTCATCTATCTTCCACTTAAAATTAAATAATTATATAAACAATACTTGAATCGTTATCACTATAATTACAGTGGACTAAAAATAATTAAATCCCTATCAAGCTTTATTAATTATATGCAATTACGAATAACGAATCAAAAATTAATCTTACTTTTGTTAGCTGTTTGTATGTCTTTTTTTATTTGTGTTTTAGATTAAGCTCTTCACTTATTCGTTTTGCATAGTAATATATGGAGATTGTGACTTTACAACTATATATTTGAATCACGTGTTGAAAACTGACTATATTGGAGAACATCATTGTTGCAATCACATGTTTCTGTTAATATTTTACCGCTATAGAGACATGATTCACAACTGTTAGTACTCAATATTACTGTTGACAAAAATAATATCAACAGGTATTTATACTCTCATTACTGCATAGGCTTTGACTATACATTTTTATTACCCTGTAGACATTTATATCCTCTTCTTTATTAACTAACGATGCCTTCGGTATGAGAGGTATGATCATGTCATCGTCTATGTCATTGTTTTCTGAACTGAGACGTTCGTTATTGACATGTAACTCGTATTGTTCAATTTCTTTCACTGTTTTCACACTTGTACTATCTGTCCAATATTCCAAACACTGCTGAATAAAAAGTTCTAAATGCGAATTTGTTGCAATTTAGGAAGGAAATTGCAGGTAGGAAATATCTTTATACCCAATGCAACTTTATGCAAACTAGAGGCTCTTGAGAGGTTGTATCGCTTATCTGGTTAAAAGATGACAATGAAACTAAATTTAATCAGAATTACATGTATTTTAGATGTCTCATGAGACATTTTTTCAAGCCATAATATTATCAACGTTGTTAACAAATCTTCTATACTTCAATTCTTCAATAAAATTACTGTTTATTGGGCTTGTTGTTTCAGAAGAAACAATTATGGAATATTAGACAAACAGAAAATTCCCAACCTATAAGAGCTTAAAGTTATGCAATGAAGAGTTTTCTTTTGGCAGACTACACCTTTCTACCAAGTTACAAATAATAAGAATTTACTTTCAGAGAAGAACATTGTTTTCATTCAATCAGAAACAAGGATTACTCTTTGTGGTGATGTTTTTCGTCCAATCAAAACCAAATGTGAAATGTTTTTGTTAATTTACATACATCAATTGAACTAAGTTACAAAACACTGAGACTTGTACTTTAGGAGATAATTTATAAAATTTCAGACAATCAGAAACAGCGAGTGCCTATAGTCGCCATGTTTAATTCCGGGTCATGACAAATTAAGAAATCTGTGTAGAGGACCTACAAAACTTTGGCCTGTTATATTCTTCAGAGATGATGTTTTAAATGTCAGTCAATCAGAAAGAAAAAAAGATTGGAATGCTTGGAGTCAATAAAAAATCATTTTAACCAAGTTACAAAACATTTGGACATTTGTACTTTCAGAGGAACAGATTTTTAAAATTTCAATTAATCAAAAAACTAGAATGAGCCCTGGAGGCAATGTTTTATTGTGCAATGGATATAAAATAATAAGTATTTGAAGAGTACCTCGAAACCTCATTTCTGCAAAGTATGGCTTTAATGGGTCAGGTAGTTTTATAGAAGATTAAAAGTTTACAGAAAAATAATCAGGAAACCGACCGAACAAGAGCAGAAAGTCAAGGGACAATCACAAATCTCTATACACATACAACGCAAAACAAAAACAAAAAACCCCCCGAACCTAATAAAAACCATGAGTTCACCCAAGCGCCCCGGACGAGTAAGCAGTGCCTTCCTCTAATTACACACCCGTCTAGTTATTAATTGTCATGGTTAGGAAAAGTCAAATCCAGGAATATGAAGGACTACCTATTATTCCGCGACAAATGTCCGATCGTGTTTGATAGATAGATTTCCCATAACGATCAATTACATCATGGTGACGACCATAGAACTTCTGAAAGGTAACATAAATCTAGGTACAACAAACCCTTGTTTGAGTAGTTTAGTATTCAACAGCCGTAAGCGGTCTAGAAAATAGGAATACCGGACGCAAGACCTAGCTTAACGTATAAGGTTTAAGAACGGACGGTCCACGGTCGCAAAGTGATAACAGCTCACTCCAACTTTCATAGTAGCTAAAAGCGACCTTGAAAACGTAAAATATACTCATTTAAATGAACACATTTAAGGATGACATATCAAGAAAACCGACCGAACGACAAAAGTCGGAAGTTAAGGGGTGATTTAAACTATTATTATTATTAACAGTGATATGGTATACATCGCACCTCAGATGGGTGAACGGGGACAGTTTCATCATCTAACAAATTAGCGGTTTCTTCGATTTTCAATGTAAAAGTCTGTGGTTTTGTTGTTTCTTAACGTTGTCGTCTTAAAATGGTGTACATAGAATCCTTAAAAATAAAATCAAATGTTTGTTAAATATAATTGCTATGTTGATGTGTGTGTTTTAGTTTTTTAGTCAAGTTTTGTCTTTCCGTATATATTGGCGCTTTTTGTATCACGTACAGTGTATTGGTATTTGTTAATTATCATTTCATGATATTGCTAAGTACAAGTACAGAAGTATTGATGGGCTTTTGATTTGCCAACAAATCAAATTAAAACAACTTTGTTTTACTAATTATGACTTCATTGGAATGCCCCACGAATCAATTATTTTCGAGACACTTTTATGATAAAAAAATAAGATTTACACGAAAAAAAGCCACATTATACATGTCTAAATTATGTAGAAATATCTAAATACGTTTTTTAAGTTTTCCCTAGCTTCAAACTTTTTACGGTAGATCTAATGAAATGCCTGGTTGAACACAGGTTCCTATAACAAAAACAACATGGTTTCTGTGGACATTTCAAGTATTACTAATACTTACCAAACAAGGCTTATAATCGTAGTAAATAAATAAAACATGTACATGTTAAAGAATAAAAATGCTACAATGAAATTGTGTAAATAGATGTATATAACAATATCTATTGTTAGAGTTAAGCTGTTAAATCGACAGTTAGCGTGCAACCACAAAAGAGGTTTAGTATGTTCTTAAAATAACTATATCGACCTCGTCTAAAATTATCATCACCATTAATTTTATAATATATATTTCGTGTTGTTGATACTGGTTTACGATGCCAATATTAGATAAAATTTTTGATTGTCCAGATTTTTAATACTCTTTGTTTTCATGATTTTCGTTGTCATTGAGATGTCTCATACTATCTGTCACAACCGTGTTTCCTGAGAAATGGCACAATTACAAAATGTTTTTTACACAGTGCCATATTCTAGAAATGTGTTAAGGTAAGGCCTACTAAACTATAATGGATTAAATTCTTGCTTTACATCCATCGATAAATATTTCATAATGAATTTGTGTAAATATTGTTATATAAATATCTATTTACACAATTTCATTATTTTGTAAAAAAAAAATCAACCGGGAAGGGGATGGACAAGCAGAGGAGAAAAATTTTAAATTCCACTGCAAAAATATTAAGAATATAGTAGGGAGGGAGAATGTAACGGCCAAAAGCATTTTCTTTTTAAAAAATTTATTATAGGGGTCTTTATCGTGCAGGTGCGTAGTATTCACCAAAGACGGTCTGCGGCAATGCCTTACATATTATAACCTGACATCCGACTATGGTCCATGCCATCAAAATAAATTACAACGAAGACATAATAGTCTCTAATAGCTAAAACAATAAAAGAAAAACCTCAGACAAAAAATACTAGAACTGATTTTAAATAAGCATTCAATACATTGTTGGTGTTATTTGTATATAAAGGAAACGCAGTGTAATAGGATGTTTCTAGTAGCAATAATGTAAACATGATTTATTAATTATGTCATGTCAATCAATGTAGTCTCTTTGATATATCAACCTTTCAACCCTTTAAAAAGCCCAACAACAACCATAGCAGATTTCTACTATACTGTGTCGTACCTTTCACCATTATAGACCTAGAAAACCTTCACTTATTGTTGGTGGTTAGAAAAATTACATTACCTAAGTTAACTGTTTTACGCTGCACTATCCGTGCACTCTTTAGTTTCTGCTAATATAGGGGATTCTTATCAGCTTCACTGTCTTTTACGATTTCAAATAAGACGCTACATATCCAGAAAGTGTTGTTAACCCTTATTCAAAGACACACATAATTACTAAGCAATATCCGCGATATATAACATCTTATCAAGGATACTTTAAATGTTGAAGATAGACGAAATAATCTGTACGCAATAATTAAGTTGTGAGCCATTAACATCCGGTTAAAAGAAATCAATATCTTGTTAAACCATTTTCTTCTCTGGAAATAAAACAAAAAATGAATTTTATGTACTTTAATTTGAGACTTATTTTTTCTTGTTTGAAGATATTGAAATTAACACTGAATTAATTGTTGAAAAACCTCGTCGCGTTTTGTTTAAATATTTTTGCCAAAATCTCAAAAGTCTTAAAATGAATCGTTGAAGATCATTACAAAATCAAAAGTCCCAAATTACCTAAAAGATACTTTGCACGAGTGCAATCATTTGTCAACACAGAAATGTTTGTCCACTGCGCTAGATACACACGCGGGATTACACTGAAAGCAAAAACACGTATAAAAGAACCAATTGGTTAACTTATTTTAAAATAATAGAAAATGACCAATGAACTATCGTTTATACGTGTGTGTTTGATATACATTTTTAATATATATGCAACAACCAATTGGCCATAACAACGGCATCAATGCGTATACAATCCAAAATGTAACATTCTCTGCGAGATTTAAAGTATTGCTGGTCGAGTTTCTATTCATTAATGCTTCGACATATTGTTCACTTTGGACGGCTTGGTTAATCCTTCTTATAGAAGACATAAGAAACATCATTAAAACAAAAGGAAGCAGCACACATATGGAAACCAAGGTAAACAGCACACTCTTAGTCGAAAGAAGGTTACTTTCGATATAACGTTCAGTACATTGTTGTACATATCAGCATCCAACTAGAAGTAGACCACAGATGATATTAATGTAATGTTATAACAAGCTATTTGTAAAAAAACTGTTTTAAAAACTGTGTTATTTGAAAGCTGCGTTTTTTAATGATTTTACCTATTATTTTTAATCTCATTCTCTACGTTTTACAACAAAAACTTATTTGTTAATCTAGATCCTACGATCGGAATTCAGATTTTACATTTGATTTTTACATGTTGACTGCTAAACTACTCAAAGAAGGGTTTGTTGTACCTACTTTGATGTTTTCTCGCCAGAAGTTCTATGGTCTTCACCATGACTAAATTGATCGTTATAGGAAATCGGTGTCTCAAATACGATCTTACATTTTCGCTGAGTCATGGGTAGTGTTTTCTATTCCTGGATTTGATCTTTACTCGACATGACTATGAGTAACTCGACAAGTGTGTAATTGGAGGCAGGTACTGATTACTCGTCCGGAGCATCTGAGTGCACCCATGGTTTTTATTGGGTACGGGTTACTCTCTTTATGTTTTTTGTGTTTTTGGTTTTTGTGTTGCGTTTGTGTACATCCGGATTTGTAGCTGTCCCTTGACTTTTGGCTCATGTTGTTCTGTAGGTTTTCCTTTCTTTAGAGAAAAAAATATTTTGTTTGAACCCCACAACTTAAAATTTATAAATGAGACTAAACATACACTGAAAGGTCTTTTGTATAGTGCATCAGGAACATAACGGCTAGTGTTGAACGGAATTTTCCTGCAACTAACCATGTTACTGGATACCTCGTGAATTGTATCTAAATTGTAAAAACCTACAAACATACCGAAAAATTATCTTGAGAAAATTGTTTAAGATTCACATATAAAGGAGCTGTAAAAGATGAAAGAAAAATTAACTTGTTTTCGCAAAAATAAAATAAATATTTATATTATCTGTTAAAATAACTGATAAATTTTCAATGTTTGCGTTTAATAGCATGAAACCTTGAAAAGTATATTATGAATAAGTTTGTCGCACATGTTTTGACTTTCTGATAAATGCACTATACTTCTTTTACCTAAATTGTACGTTGGCATGGGATGCAGTTACCTCTATTCCATCCCAATAATAATAATAATATAATTGACGAATATATCTTAAATATAAACTAAAATCCTTTTTAAATTTTGTGTGTGTGTGTGTAGATTAATCGTCTTATTGAATCTCACCTGAATGATTAGTACAGGTCAAAACACTCTTAAAATACCACGAATACAAGTTTAAATTCATTTACGCAGGTTCTAACGCTGCCGATTTCTTCAGTTGATCAGCTCAAAATTGTTTCTATGTCAGACAAATCGCAATGTCATTAAAAGAGAGAAAATAGAGGTAATAATTACTTGGTGAACACAAAACTTATGATTTAGGCAGTCTGGAGCAAACAAATATCAGCAGAAGACGAACACTGTGAGATATCTGATAAATATAATCTAATTCAATAATAAAGACTTTTTTCTCAAGTAAAGACATCAAAAAGTATAAATAAACACTAGTTCAAAAAGATATTCCTGAGTTTATTCACAGCATTTTGTCGAAAATTTTGGATGCCTTCAATATATTAACTTTACAGGACTACGGATACTACTCGTTACTGTTGTCACCCGGTACAATGGGTCCTTTTTCATAAAACTTGAAGCAGATATTTTTGTGTGTTTAAACATTAACGTCACAACGGATCCATTGTTGATTTGTTGTTTTTTCATAAATATTGTCGAATATCAAACATTGTTAAAGATTTCCATACGTTATTTACTTCATTTAGCGTGTACTATTCCAATAACCAAAGGTCTTAGTAATATGGTTTTCTGGTGCATTCTAACAGTTAAATGCGATTTTAGAAGGAAATCTTATATTTATTAAAAAGCCAAAAAAAGTCTGATTTGTCACAAATGAATGTCGAACTTAAGGAAGTTAAGCGCCTAACAGATATTCGCCTTTTATGTTTTGCTTTCTCCTCAGCATAATTCAATATGTGTTATATCTTTTCCTGGTTTTATGTTTTAACACTCCATCAAATAATTTATACTTTTATCGCAGGTAGAAGAACGTGAGACCCAATTTTAACAATTCTTAATACGACATTATATAGATCATTCATACCATTTATGCATATTATGAAAAATATATTCGATCAATACGTTGCTAAAACTTTAAATAACACTTACAAAACAAAATATTTACCATGTATAGACAACATCGCCCGAAATTGCATGATTCAAGAATAACAAAAATAATAAAATAAAAAACTTACGGTTATCAGTATCATACCACACATGGCCTTCGTAACTTCCATCTACTAAATTAACTACAAAACCGCTTGAAATTTAATGTATTTGTCGTACATCTTTGCACAGTAAGCTGTTGACTTTAATACTGGTTCATGCAGTTAAAACAACGTAAGAAACTAAAATAAATTAACCGTATATGTATATGTAAGGCAATGATCATCATTTTCTTCATACTTAAGAGCGAGACGTAATCGAGATCTCTCCTCTTCTTACAAACTGAAAAGATTGTAGTGTTATTAATACTTGAATAAATTAATCTAGAAGTACTTATGAGTAAATTGATGCATGTTTGATGCATATTAAAAATAATTAAAAAATCAAATGACATGCAGCTGTATAATGAAGAATACAGAGATTCGGTCATGTCGTCGAAATGCGGTCAGCATTTAGTATCTTGCGCAAGTGCCACGAAAAGCATCATATCAGTCTACAGTCTAAAAAAACAGAAAAAAAGATTAGAAGAAGTAATGAAAACTGGGTGTTAATGATAGTTCACGAGGTGAATTCCACATAAACGGGAACAATTTTGTATTCACCTTTCAGCTATAAGTTGTTAACTATACAAATGCAAGTCAACATCTGTATTTCTATGGATCTGGTATTGTTTTAGACCACTTCACAGTGCTGGATAGTACCGCTCTATTGGTATGGTTGGATACAGTGAAGTAGGGTGCAGCCATGAAGCCTTTGCCTTGTTTCCATGCTCATTTGATGAATAAATTCAACTTCAAAGTAACACCAGTAACTATTCAGATAATATGTAGACAGTATAAGCAAAGTTTTAACTGAAACGGTGACTGCATATCTTATATTTTCAACAATTTTTTCCCAGGTTGGAAGTCTACAGAATGATCACAGCAAATAAAATATGTTCAGTTTTCAATTTTTCTGCAACAACTCGAACCCAGTCTCTATCATTGTCTATGTCTCTGTTCGACAAAAAGACATGATAATCTTTCCCTGGTGGAAGACCTCGACTTTGAATTCTATTTTGGGAGATGCCTTCTGTGACCATATTTTCTAGTTTTTTTCTGAAAACAAAATCAATACTTATTGCATGTATTAACTAAAATAATATTCTTAATAGTAGCAAATAATATATAATATTGTAATATTTGTATAAAATCATTTATCTAATTATGTTAAATGTTTAAATATCTTTTATTGTTCTGAAAACAACAAATGTATAAGACACACGAATGCCTTCTCCGATAGATACATTATATAATATCAATCAAAACATCAAAAAATATACAAAAATAGGTAAATATTTTCCCGGCATTAAAATGAGAGAAATGCCTTTACATTGCAATTGTAATATCCGTTATCAAATAGGATGTCTGAATCAAGAACGTTACCTTCACAACGTTCTAGTTGTAAGCGTTCTGATTGGATTCCGCAAAAAGAAGAGATGAGTGTGAGTGACATTTACGAAAAAACAGATCTATAACATATAAGCAAGTAAAATCCTCATTTTCGTTATCACATAAGCAGGCGCCTATTAGAATCAGTTTTAATTTAAATATGTCCCCGTTAAGCCTTAGGAACAATCAAAGCAAGGGCCAATTGTTTTCGGAAAGCAGCTCCAGATAATTGACTGGAACCATACTGGCACGGTTCCCAGTGCTCATCCCACGGAGCAGTCCAGCGCGTCCCCAGGTCCGAATAGGGGACGCGCTGTTGACCCCTTTTGTTGATTTCGAAAATGAGTAGGCTCATTGCAGCCGCTTCAAAAGGGTACATTCTCCGACCTGCCTAATTCTTCGTACTTTTCCAGTAGCAGTCAAAATTTTGTTCCCTGTGTCCCATCCCACCCCCATTTCAATTGATGTATTGTTTGTTAACTTGAATATAGCTGAAATATTGCTCGCTGGACGTAAAGGAAAAAAATCAATCAATCAATCAATCAATCAACCCAAATCATTGACTTACGGTACGGATAATACCATTAGTGTTGATCGGTTGGTCTTAGCATTTTATTGAAGGAACAATTTGAGGACTCAATGGATTGGAGTTCCTTGCAGAAAGGATGATATCATATACATACCACTAGTCAGTAGAAGGTGTATAGAATAATCATCGAAGCAAATAACTGTACGCTGAATTCAAAATGGGAAAACTATCAGCAACCAAAGAGAGTAAGGGTAACCAAGTAGAGCATTACAAAACGCATTCTGTACACTCAAGTCAAATATTCTTGTAGATTTAACAAAGCAAATTTCTAATACTGACTTTGATTTACTTATTTTACTTGAATAAAAGTAAAAATGAATTGTTCTTCATGCATGTTTTTTGTACTCAAAGGTTCAAACATGAAACACCTGTAAACGCATCACCAGTTATATGTTTATCTTTTTTACATTTTTTCAGGTTGATTATAATCACAAAGAAAAAGAATCGAAGATTTATAGGCTTACTCTTGTAACGACAAGAACATACAAAGCCATGGCTGAACACAAGAGCGGACCACAATTAAACACACAAGACAAAAAAAATTAAATAACATTAACCCCACTAATCTTGGTTTTCAACTCCTGCTCCACGCGTGACACAGATTGTATCGCTCAGGTCAAGCCCGGTAGTTAATCATATCCGGGGTATTGATAATCCAGTAAGAAGGAAGGAAAGTGGTTACGACAAACGGAACAAATCAATTGTCATTTATGACACTTCTAATCAGTAACGGTCAACTATGCCGACCGTAAACTGTTCTAATTGATGACTAATCTTGCCACCGTAAAGTCCTGGTTAAGTAAGTATCTTTCATGCCAGCAAACACTCTCTATTAAGAATCTGGATAGAAAATGCAGGCTTTTGAGCTCAATTGGCAGGTGTATACTCTATATGAAATTACTGCTGGAATGTTTCCTAACAAAAATGAAATATATACAATAGGAAAATAATTAGCCTCTCTTTTGTGGAAAATACATCAAAGTATTAGACTATTTCTGTGGTGTCCTTTATTTCACCTGAAATAATTCTTCAAATCCAGTTGTACATTTGAGTCAAGGTAAAAATGGACTTGTTTAGTGCTAGTTTGCATATATCTGCTTTACTGGCCCGGGACTAGCTTTAAATTGAAGAAAAAATTCCCTATGTTTTTTTCAATAAAGCAGTTGCCATAAACAAAGCATTAAAATTATTATATTTAGTTTTCTAAAAATATCAAAAAAGTTGCAGAAATATATATTATACATCGGAATCAGTTTAATAATGATTAATATTGTAAAACCCATTATGTGAATCACAACTAGCTGCTTCATCAAGGAATGGGACATATTTGCAGATCAATATTCTGACAAAAGCTACATTATTTTCCAAAAGATATGTATCCATGTATTTCTCAGACATTTTATGTAGCTGTAACACATAACTCAAATACTACAAGCCTCATTATCTTGATATCAACAAAATGTTGAGGATAGTCAAAAGTTGTCAGGTGTTTTCGGTTTTCAGAAAGTGCATTTCAACGAAAGAGATAGAAAACTTTAAATTATATTTTTATACTTTTCTCGTGTATTTAATCCGACATTTGACAATGCTACTACACGGTATCGTTGTAAATGAAACATATGCAAAGTCATTATAACGCAATCTCCATGAAGTTCATATTGTAGTCTGAAACTATGGAAAACCTTTCGATTTTCAAAATCTACTCTTAAAACAAGTAACCTAATTAGCATTCAGAACCAAAAATAAACAGAAATCACTCAACATTAGTGTTGATTTAGAGTAGGCTTCCTGCAAATTTTTATTCTTTCTTTTTAAGCCTAAATTGTCGGAAAAGTAGAAAAATGGATGCGGAGAGCAACAGTCGCATGATGAGAATATCAAGAGTTTATTGAGATCGTCAAGGACTTTTATGAAATTTTTATTAATGCTTCTCCAACAAATTATGTTCCAATATAAGGCAAATTTGTTGCTATATTCATTTTTCTATTAACTCTCTACTAGTAATTTTTCACAAAATTATAAAAATAATATGATATTTATAAAAGTATGTATAAATTAAATTGTAAATCTACATTTCTTATTTAATTTTTATGAAAAAAAAATTCATCGCGTCAAACTCTTTCCAAACACTATTTTATAGTTATTTTTTGTTATCGTAACAATAATTTCTTTTCTTTCATCATTACTGAAAAATAAATACAAAGAATATTAGGTAAGAAGAACCGTATTTTGGTTGAAAAAGATGAAATGATAAAATTTATTCTAAGAAGGCTGAATAATTTCGTTGATTACACATTTCTATGAAATATGATTTACTGTTTTAATCTTTTGATCAGCAGTTAATACCTTATCCAAACTGTTCTGTATTTGCTATAAAACATCGAAAACGTAAGTTAAACTACAAACTCACAATGCCACTTAAAAGTGGATATTTTGACAATAATAATTTGATTCTCAGTTCTGTTAGTAAACTAAATAAGTTTCGTCACACGCGAGGAAATCATTACCCAACTATTTAACTATGCAATGTTTTAAGAAAGGTCTTTGAGTTGAAAAAAGGTTTACGCATGGTAGAGAGCCATAGTGTACAACAAAAGCAAAACTAAGGATTATGGGTGTACATGTAACTCATATTGCTATTAAAAATACTTCCTACTTGGGTATATTTCTATGGAAATTCCGTGTGAATGTATAGTGTAGTTTTCTTTTAACAACCTGTACTGAAGGTGACTTGGATCGCTTATTTATATGTCAAGGTAAATTGCAGATGGAATATTTAATATCGAATACTCATAACTGTTGGATAATAACATTGTCATTGGAAGTGAATGAAAGGTAAATAAAATATTTTGGAAAATTCTTTACAATATCAATAACCGTTTTTAACAATTAAATAATTTTTTTTGTGCGTTTTAACGCTTGTACTACTTAATCTATATTTAAGTGGCTTAACTTTTTATTTATGTATTGTTCATCTTTTCTTATTGACTGTTTGTGATAGCATTCAGAATAAGGTTACGTTCAGGTCGAAATATTAACACAAGT
Organism: Limnoperna fortunei; assembly: GCA_944474755.1. NCBI lineage: Eukaryota > Metazoa > Mollusca > Bivalvia > Mytilida > Modiolidae > Limnoperna > Limnoperna fortunei. The sequence goes on along the minus strand of OX104118.1, from coordinate 14,943,928 downwards.
TAATTTAAGTGGTCATTTTCGTTTTCATGTTTCCGTAAAAATTTTCAACAATTATTACAATAAAGTTTCCTTCTTTTGAAATGACAATTTTATTAAGTAAATACAGAAACTACTTTGTGATCAACCTTTGCTAAGATTTGTAAAAAAATTGTTAGATAAATACTTGCTGTTATCTTTAAGGAATGGTAGTTAACGGTATATTGAAATATTGAAATTATTATATTCCTTTCAATTTGTTAGGAATCTAAAGATTTTAGTTGAATATAAAATACATAATTGAAACAGGTAAGTTCTATCAGTCGATAAAAGAGCACAGGCTTCCTTGACGACGGCCACAGAAAACAATTAAAGCAATGTAATTTTGGTCAACATAAAATGCCTTGTGCACGATTTTTACGAAATTACCTTTAATTAGCTCTAATGTTTGTATGAAAAGTAAAATATATGAATTAAATAAAATATTTTGTTCATCTTTATGGTTGCTTAATTCACTTTTATTTTTCCTCTTGATCTACTGCCACGAGTAATTATAGGAAAAAGTTTCGTTAAAACATATTATTACAATACAAGTTATTTTAGACAATGACAGTTTTAAATAGAATAAAGAATCTACTTTTCAATAAGTTTACAAAAACTGTTTGACAAATACTTACTATATCTATAGACTGATTGTTATCAGTGACGTATTTCTATACAATTGTATGGAACGCTATTCATGTCTTAGGAGGTATACTTACTAATAAATATGGTGGTTATGTTATTATTAACCGTATTTATGGCTTATACAACAGCTTTTACTATTCAGGAAAGTAGAAAATATATGTGACAGTTTTAGTACTAATGTCAGTTTAAATTTAATGATATTCCAATTTATTACAGTATATTCAATTCAACTTTTTAAACTGTGAATTTTGCATTGTAGCTACATATAGAAAATAAAGACTTAGAAACGTGAAAAACATATATTATCTATGTGCATTGACGAATAACGTGTTTTGTTTTTAGTCTATGTAAACAAACACTTTTTACAAGTTTAAATGTCTTTTTAATTACAAAATTTAATGTATAAAGAATAAAATGGAACTTTAGGTGCAAACCCTTTTGTTTGTGGTGTTGCGTTAAGCATAACAAAGCGAAATATTAATCAAGTTCGATTCAAACCATTTAATATATACAATAAGTTATTAAAAACATAGTTTAATAGAGGTTGTCCCTATCTAACCTTTGCATCTCCGCGTATGAACTATCGCATTTTACATCCGGGCATTACAATTGCACTTGCGTGTAACTTTCACAATTTCGAGTACAACATGCATCCAGTTATCGAATCTTGATGTCATACCAATTTATTAATTGAATTATTAAAGTTAATCACATAAATTCATTTTGTATTGTTGCCATTATTTGCACAAAATTTTATTCAACAACGATACCAGTTTTGCACTTCAATCGTTTGCAGAATGTCACACTGGTATGCTGGTACCTTTGCACATTTAAATTACCGCGAACAGTTTTAAGGTCAGTCTTACAGTCAAATGACACATTCACAAACCATTACGCAGACTACAGTTATTTACGTATATGCGGTTTTGAAGAGAAAAAAGTACACTTTCATTATAATTAAACATATATGAAAACTTCAAACTTAAGTCTTTTGTTTCAATTAATACTTGGCGTTGCACTACTTGTTTTCAAGTGAATATTATTTTTAGAATTTGTGGTAACCCTTCAGTTAAGGTGTCTTTAAAGCAGTTTAAGGTGTTACTTATATTCCATTCGCTGAACTCCATCAGTCGGATTGTTTCTTTTTGAAGGCAAAGAAATTCTGGGTACTTGGCATTATATAACACTGACACTACATGTATGTGAATCCATACAAATCTGACATCGGATAATTAAGACAAAATTGCATACAGGTCGAAGTGATCTGCAATTATATTCTCAATACATACAATTTTTCAACTCTAATACGATTCAGATACCATTGAATATATTCTGTATTGATCATTTGAAGCGATAAACGATTTAACGAGATCTCTCAAAAGCATGATGTAAACAAATTTTTGTGCTGAAAAAAGTTTTATCATTTTATCCGATTGAGTGTAACGTAACTTAATTCATCGTTATGGAAAATCAATCTCTCAAATACGATCGGACATTTTCGAGTCATAGGTAGTGTTTTATATTCCGGGATTTGACATTTTTCTAGACATGATAATGAGTAACTCGACGGGTGATTTTATTAGACTGAAACAAGGTATTAATCGTTTTAGCATTTACTCGAAAAATAGGAGTTATCTTTCTTTTCCCATAGCTCGGCGAAATAATAATACGTGAAAATCTTGTTTATTTAGTGGAAATGTGATTAATTATCGCCAGCTTAAAACTTTTTTCCCCGCAAGATTATTAATAGTCATGTTAGTGTCTTGTCTTTGCCTTCTCTGTTGTTTCAGACTCGATTGATATTTTATTAAATTTGTCCATTTACTTGGTCTGATAATATTGTTCAATTGTTAGTATGTGTGGTTTTACACCTTGTTTGTTAAAATAAAACAATTTACTTGTTATTAGTTTTTATTGATAAGTTATTAGATCATTATGAACTTTTTTGTTCTTGTGAATACATTTATTTGCTTTGCCGACTATACCCTTAATAACTAAATCCAAGTACTTCGCATGGAAACAATTTTTCCGCGTCTTGTGCAAACTCAAATGTTTAACATTATAGCATATTTACGTCATTGTATTGCAGCAGACCTTATTCCATACAGTTTTTGGTAGTTGTTATTTTAAAACTAGACGCGCTGCAAGTTTAACTCAATATTTAACCTTGTTATATAAAAACCTAACAACAAGTATCAACAGGACTCTGATGAGGATAGAAATATCACGCTATTACCTTAGTAAACATACCATTTTAGGAAAAAATAGTTAATTATTAAAATGAGAATGAACACAATTATCTCATATCTCAAGTACTTTACCCCTAAAAATAATTATATAAATGTATTGTAAATAGAATATACTAAATTTTAAGAGGCATTTTGTTTGCATATAGGTTTCCTTGTATAAAACCAACTGAAATTAAGCATATAATGAACACTCACTTACTATCAACTATATATCTTACATACAATTTTTTTTACCCCTTCTAGAGTAAGGCCATATATAAAAGTCTTCGTGTCCATCTGTTTGTTCGTCCGTCCGTCCAAGTTTGGTTTCCAGATGATATTTTACAACCATGCACCAGATATTGTTACATATCAAGCCTATCGATTTGGGGCGGGGGGGATCTGACAAATTTAAAGGTCACAGTCCACAAACAACGTTAAAATTTTTACAAAAAAGATGTTACTGGACAATAACTTAAAATGTTTGCGTTTGATTTCAGTGAAACTTTGGAATTAGCCTTAGGCCTGGTTCCATCAAATTTGGTCCAGTGGTAGCTTGGTAGGTTGCTGATGAATAGTACATGACTGTCTGGTAGGTGTCACCTGACCTTGACCTTAAATTCACGGTCCAGCAACTAAGTTAACGTTTCTTTATTAGGACAGTTCCTCTATAACCGTGCATGGTAGAATAACAATATTTGGTATATTGGTTGCTGCTGAAGAGTACATGACTGTTTGACAGGTGTCACCTGACCTCGACCTAAATGCCACAGTCCAGTGACTTTGTTAAAGTGTTTGTATTAGGGCAGTTCCTCTGTAACTATGCATGGTAGGGTGACCATATTTGGTATACAGGTTGCTGCAGAAGAGTACATGACTGTCTGGAAGGTGTCACTTGACAACCTCAGTTTCAAGGTCCAGAAACTATGTTAAAGTTTTTGTATTAGGGCAGGTCCTCAGTAACTATGCATGGTAGGATGACAATATTTGGTATACAGGTTGCTACTGAAGAGTACATAAGTGTCTGGTAGGTGTCACCTGACCTTGACCTCAAATTCATGGTCCAGCAACTATGTTAACGTTTTTTAATTAGGGCAGTTCCTCTATAACCGTGCATGGTAGGATAATAATATTTGGTATATAGGTTGCTGCTGAAGAGTAAGTCTTTTCGCTGTTCATGCGAAGTCATAAATGTTTTGCACCTCCTTTAGTGAAATCAGCGCTATAGTTTTACTTGTTCCTTGTTAGTAGTTTAATTTGTTTGTACTTGGATGTTTCTTTTATGTAAGCATATGTAAGTAATCTTTTTATGACAACGTATTTTTTGTTTTAATGGTGTTTAACGCCACTTTCAGAGATTTTTCAGCTATATCGTGGAGTCCAGTTGGGGGAGGAAGCTGGAGTACCCGGAGAAATCCGCGACCTGCGGTATGACAATGTATTGGTTGAAACAATTTTTTAAAATAAATTTAAGGCTATTTTAAACTAAATAAACATTTTGCGCACTCATTTTAAAATTTATTTTGTAAATCCTATTTACAATTTAATTGTAATTTTTAGTTAAATAATGATTTTGTCGTAATTATAACAAGTGCTTGCAGCGAGTTTACTGATTTTTTGCAAACGTCGGTATAAACTTATAAATCAAGGTTACAAGAAAAACGACTCGTCCGCGCCTTTAATAAGTTTGACTATAGATACAACTTCCTTGTCAAAAAATATTCTTTCTCGTTTGAAAATATGGTTGTATATAGTTTTCCAATTTTGAATTCAGTGTACAGTGAACTTGCTACGAGGATTGTTTTATACACCTATAAGTGACTAGTGGCATATGATACCCATCTATTTTAATTCTACTAACCAACTCACATATTCTACAGTAATGAAAGCTGGAGGTTTGGCATACCATAAAACCTGGTTTAACCCACAAATTCTTGGAAATCCCTGTACCAAGTCAGGACCATTGTTGTAGTTGCTTAATGTTGGTTGTTGGTTCTTGAGTTTGCCGGTTTCTCGGAATTCGATTTGTGGATGATCTTTGTTGACAGTTTCATCGGTGTTTGGTATTTTGTTATTACATTTATTGATTCTCAATATCTGTATCACAAATGACCATTGTGGACTACTAAGAGGGGTTGCCCGACCCCCAAAGTAAAAATTTTAGACCCCCAATGACACAGCAAATGCATCTAATAACGTAGCAAATTATACATGCTGAGTCGTGAAATGACGTTTTAGACACCTAATGACACAGCAAATTATACAAGCTGAGTCATCATTTTTCATGGTCATTCATGATAACGCAGCAAGTTATAAATGCTGAGTCATTATGATATATTAGTTTTATCACCTTTGATGATTGTTGTTAGAATCGATACAAGCGCTTCACTCATAGCGAAACTGGGACACATAATATTATTTCTGGCCTCAAGATGATGACATGTAAAAGAAAACATGCTGAATCATTATTATAATGGGTGTATAACCACCAAAAAATATATGCCGAGGCATCCTTATTTTGATGTTGGATCATCATGATGCAGTCATTACAAATAATAGTAGACATTATCAAAATGTTTATGCAAAAAAAAATCAATTAAATAAAACGGAAAAACTTTTATTGAAAAATATATACTACAACGGTAAAAAGTTATCTGAAACTTTTCCAAAACAAAGTTAACAATCAAGAAGCCTTAGAGGGCTGTATCTCTCATATGTGGAATTTTGGTCATTTTAATTTAAACTCATTTGAGATGTTAACAATACTAAGGAGTCATCTGCTTAATGAAGACTTTTGTAGAGATTTTGATTCTGAACATCACATCAAAATTCTCTATTATACATTTAAAGTTAAAAAGCTTACCAAAGTTGTATAACCCGTGCATTTTATTTTTAGTAATAGCAGCCGTTTTGTATCAAATCAAAAATTGTTATGATTGTTGTTTTTATTTAAAATAATAACAACACCAAGTTTTGTAGCATGTGACCCGGTGGTTTCAGAGAAATATTACACTGACAGACACCACGTAATGACATAAGATCACATGGACATTTTGGTATATAATGTGTGCTACAATTGAACACAAGTTAGAAGCAAGGAATAACAAAGAAAACCAATATAAGTCATTTGTTTGTGCACCTCACAAGGATTAAGTCACTTTTTATTTTTTGAAATAAATTTGTACTGTTATTTTAATGTAAATCAATAATCTGCAAACTACCCGCTCTGCAATAAGTGAATCATCTTCCCTGCTATAGTCCTTATCCAACACAATAAACGACTGCTTATTTGTTGTACTTTTTCAAACATTAGGTAGATTTATCCCCGTGTAATTATCTGTATCCTGCATAATACATAACCATTTGTTTTCATGGTGTCCTTTTTTCTGTCCGTTAAGTGAATTATCTCCCCTGTTAAAGTCCTTATCCTACATAATAAATAGACCATTTGTTTTCCCTACATAATAAATTAGCGTTCTCCTGTTTTAGTCCTCACCCCACATAATAGACTTCTTCTGGTTTGTTTTAAAGTTGTACTTCTTTACATTAGGTTAAATATCTCCCTTTTATTAGTCCTTAACCTACAAAAGAAACGACTGCTTATATTCATGTTGTCCTTTTTTGTACATAATGTCAGTTATCCCCCTCCCTGTAATTATCTTTATCCTGCATAATAAATAGATCATGTGTTTTTCATGTTGTCCTTTTGTGTCAATTGTTATCTCCCCTTTTAAAGTCATTATCTACATAATAAATAGAACATTTCATTTCCTTACATCATAAGTAAACGTTATTTTGTAATGACCTTTTTGGTACATTAAGTAAATTATCTTCCATGTTGTTGTTTAAATTGTGCTCCATTATACATTGGCTTCATTATCTTCCTTGTAATACTCCTTTTCGACATAATAGACTTTGATTGTTTTAAAGGTTGTTCTTTCCCATACATTACGTGAATCGTCCAGCTGTTGTAGTCGTTATCCTACAAGCCAACATAATTTTTTGCTAATAATAATTGTAATGTAGATAGGCTGTTCAACTGACCTTAATGGGAGATAACTTTATGAACCGGAAGTTGTGATTTAGTAAAATCAATTTCACGTGGAATTAGCATACTGAAAGAAAAAAAGAATTGAGAAGTTTACACATTGATTTAATTGGATATGTTTTAATAACTGGACAGCCTTATGTTAGAAGTTAATTCTCTAACTTAAAGGTACAAAAATATGCAATTTTAAACAAATAATTTGACTTTTATCGGCAATCCTGTTGTGACCCATCATCTTTATTGTCAAAAATAAAATACTTAAAAGCATGGTATCATCGAAAAGCAGTCTTTTCTGAATAGATATTACTGTCCTTTATTTTATTTTTATTTTATTATAATAAGAGACCTTTCCGTTTTAATCCGCCTATTTTTTTTTATCATTGTCCATTATTTATTTGTAACAGTTGCCTCCCTTAGACTATAGTCTGTGTCTTTATTACTTAAAACTGGTACAGTTATACCGTTATGGCATTTACCAATAAAATATTTTGATGCTTTTGAATAGCATATACTTTTATAAGATAATTAGGTACAAACTTTTTATATTTATTATTTTATAGCAAATTTAAAACCTAAACAGAATTGTGTCACTTTTTTGGAAACATGCTATAAAATAACTGGTGTGATAAATAAATTCGAGTTATCTCCCATAGTAAAAAGATAAATCTTATTTCAAAATATAAGTAAAAATGCTTTATATTGACGCATACCTATTGTCAAAGATTCCACATTATCAGCACCTGTAGTGTCTATTTTTACTGAATAAAAAAGAACATATCTATACACTATAGGGCAAACAAATCAATGTTCTGTATATAACTTTTAACCAAAACAACTGTATCCAGCAATGTCACCTAAAGGCATGATTATGAAATAATACATTATATCAGTTATACATTTGCATTTTGATACGAGTAAAATTAGTATAGGCATAAAGTAGGATAGTTTTTGTTACAATTTCAAACACTTTCACCGATTTCTTTAGTCTTTATTTCTTGATGTCTTACATGTAGTCATGGCAAATATGAATATCTTGACTTATTAAACCACTATTGTTTATTCCCAGTTACTTACCATATGCAAGAGATATCTTTCTTTGCAGCAGGTATCTTGTATCAAAGAGATGGGGCAAAGGTTATTTTTTTATGTTTTCAAATTAATTTGTATACTTGGGTTTATTGTAGCAGCTACAGTATGTTGCAAAATCACATTTCTAATCATTTTGCACTTTCCCGATGTTCTTCTCTATGTTGATGCTAAATTAACTGCTCAGTTAATACTTGATGTACTAAGTAATACATTAACTTTTGAAAAAAATATTTGCCAAGTCATTCGTGTTCTACTTTCAGGCGCGTCATAGTTTTACTTAAGGGTATTATTATCATTATTTCAATATAATTCTATTCATGCTGTAATTTATTTATATTAAGTCCTTTGATTGGATAAAAACACCTAAATGGCGTCTTCTCAGATAATTTATATATCGATATTTCCTCTGAGCGGACTACTTTCAGTATCCAATGTAAACAAGATGGCGTCCTCCTAGCGTATCGTCATGGAGAGGGGACAATGTTTTCTCTGCCCAAATGATTTCTAATTAAATCGATTGAGATTTCAAATAAAATATAATATAAATACAATTTAGTGTTTCATTTTGTTTTTTTTCCTATCAATATTCTACAGAACAGCGATTCCTTTGGTACTATGTTTTGCATATCCCGACGCTTTCCGGCCTAGATACGTTTTGAGGTCTAGATGGGTTTCTGTAACTGTTTTTGCTGTTTTAAAAATCGCAACGGTTATTTCACAGAATTATAAGGATTAAACACTGTGTTTTAGGAAATTACCAATGTGTAAACTCCGGCGACTCCCTCACAAACTTGACATAAAGTCCTTCGGACTTTATTTAGTTTGTTTTTATGTCCTTTTTTGACCATTATTATCTCCCCTATTGAAGTCATTATCATACATAATAAATAAACCATTTGTTTTTCCTACAGTAACCGTTATTTTATTATTTATTTTGTACATTTAGTAAATTTTCCATTTTGTAGTCCTTTTTAAAGTTGTGCTTCTTATTTATACATTGGGTTAAATATCTCCCCTGTAATACTCCTATCCTACATAATTAATAGACTTTGATAGTTACACAGGTTGTCCTTTCCCATACATTACGTAAATCACCCTTTGTTGTATCTTTATATTACATAATAAACGACTGCATACTCATGTTGTCCATTTTTGTACATAAAGGGAATTATCTCGCCTTTTAGTCCTTATCCTAGTAGTAGGTTATTATCGTTTTATATGGTCATTATCTGCTCAATAATTGAATCATCTCGCCTGTTGTAGTCCCTATACTACATAATAAAAAGGTTTTTTAATATTGACGTTTTCTGTACATTAAGTAATTATGCACTGTCCTACTCCGTAATTAACATATATATACATGTATATAGATATGGAATACGTTCCTCGTTTTAATGTTCCCATCGCAAAAACACCCAGATGATCAAGATTTCAGCGTCCGGAATACTACATGAACACAACTCACCTGAACAGAAATACAGGTAAGATATTCAGTTTTGCGTGAATTGAACGGATGTTCCCATTCAATTCTCTTATATTTCACGCGTTTCTTAGTATTTGTTTGTATTAAATACCAGGGATTTAGAGTTAAATTGTCGAGTAATAAATCGCCATCTTGCTCAACATCGCAAGCTGACAATGATGATATGGTCAGTTTTGAGAGTTCGAAAACTAATGGTACTCAAAAAGTGTAAATAAAAAGAAGAGAGTATCAAAAAACAGCAACTATGGAGGCCTATTTTGAGGCTAAAATTCGTGGTTTAGAGAATAATATCAGAAAAGTTTGATAAATTGTTCGAAAGCTCGGCTTTGCCCAGGTCGGACGGTCAAAATGTGGGAAGCGTCCCTTCAGGGGAGCGTAAGCCACTATTAAGTTTTGTTCCAAATCTAGATTAAGACCAAGGGTCTCCTAAGATTTCTAGAAAAAGGGATTTTGATGTACGTTCAGAGCTCTAAATTAGTGTAGGTGAGAGAGAACGTAATGAACTTGATATTCGTTCTGAGAGTGAACAGGATATAAACTGTGTATCTGGAAATAGTCAGGTTACTCTAAGCAATAAAACTATAAATAAAGAAAGAAATACTTCTCGTTTTCTTTAACATGTCAAAATGGGAGAAACAATTAAACATAGTCAAGATGTGCCAGGTTCTAATAATTTAGATAAACTACAAAACTCTTGGCGTAGTAAATATCCTGACAGATTGTCAGCATATAAAGAGGCTTATAGGCTTGTTTTCCTATTTATGACAGTTCACTAGACTTTTTACAAGTACCTACTCTTGATGATATATTAGAGCCAATGCTTAGACAAATGCATGGACAGAAAGCAGTAAGGTCATGGGACTCGCATAGACATTTATTGACACAACCTTTGCGTCAGATTAAGCGGTTTGAGCGGTTATGTTACCAAGGGCAATTGTCAGCTCGTATGAATATTATATCTATTCTGTATATTCAACAGGCTTTAGGATCTTTATTTAGAAGAAGGTTGACAAAAATCAAATTTTTCAGATTTGTTTGCAATGTCCCCAAAAAGTCTATATCAGGCAGGACGTACTGGAACATTTACTCATTTGATTCGCAGTAAAGCAGCGGCTCAAGATGCTGCTTTATGTAGCCTTGATCAGCATATGTCAGTATTTACCTTTGACTGGAGATGATCATCTTTATGGAAATGGTTTGGAATCGATTCTTGAGAAAAGAAAGGAACAAAAAGAGAAATTGTCAGAATTATTACAGAGTTCTCTTCTGGAAAAAGAAAGTTCGAGCATAATTTTCATGATTTTCCTAATAAGACAGCTAAGTTTTGGAAATCAGATAGCAAAGAACAGAAATCAGAATATAAATGTTAATAGTTTTGGCAACAGAAGACAAGCTGGATCTTCTATGGTTTCCAATAACGATAACGTTTTTTCATGAAAAGCAGACTAAGGAAGAAAATAAAGACAAGATATTGGGCAAAGCTCGCACACAAAGTTCCTTGGGTTCCTTTCGGATACCCACAAGGAATGATTGCTGACTCCAAGGTAACCTTGTTAAAGTGCCCAGAAATTCCTGTAGGGAACGCCTATCAAAATTTCTTCAAAATTGGGAAATGATAACTTCAGATCAATAGATATTTTCAATATTTCAGAGGGATACAAACTGGAATTTATAGAAAAACCTTTTTCGACAGGAATAAAAAGACGAAAGTCTCTGAAGAAAATTCAGGAGTTTTTATGAAAGCAATAGATACTCTTTTGGAAAAAGAGACTTTAGAAAAAGTAGAGTATCCAATGTCTGTACAAGGTTTTTACAGTACACTATTTCTGGTTGCCAAAAAAGAATAGGAAATGGAGAATGGTAACAAATCTGAAACCATTAAACACTCATTTGAAAAAGGATCACTTCAAAATGGACACAATCAGCAATGTAATAAACTTGTTGAAACCAAACGATTGGACAATTTCTTTGGGTCTGTTAGATGCGTTTCTTCATATGGCAATTTTTCAAAATCACAGACAATACATGAGATTTCATATAGGGAATCAAAGTTACCAATGGAAAGCCATGTGCTTCGGCCCAACATGTGCTCCAAGGGTTTTCACAGAGATAGTCTTAGTGGCTGCGGCTTTTCTGAGAGCGCAAAATATGAGATTTGCAGTATATTTAGACGATTTGTTAATAGTTAATCATAACAGAACACATCTGATACATGATCGTCAGAATTGTCTCAATCTGTTGGTTTTACTTTGTTTCATAATAAAAAAAGAGAAGTCAAATCTAGTTCCAAGTCAAAAAGTAACGTATCTTGTGGGAGTGTTTCAGTTAGATCAAATGGTAGTTTTTCCAATGACAGAGAGAGTAGACAAAATCAAACCACTGGTTCAGAGCACGTTTCTAGGCCTGGGAACAGCCCTAGATTTTCTGAGACTTCTAGGAATGTTTACCTAATGTATAGATTTAATTTCCAATGCTCGTCTACACATGAGACCAATACTACATCTTTTGAGTTTTTGGAGACCAAAATGCAGAGTAATGAGTATATGCATATGAATTCCAGTTACTCAACATCTAAAATCGCATCTTTCATGGTGGATAAATTCAGCCAACATGCTGAAAGGCCGATTTTAAGTGTATCCGAACATCGAGGTCACAATAACGACATATGCTTCGATGAAAGGTTTTGTGGTTAAATTGGCAATCAAAATAACGAAGGGGAATGGAATCGGAACGACAGAGGTTTTCACATAAATTGCCTGGAAATGATCTGTTTGCCTCTTGAGAGAACAGGCAAACATAGGTTTTCTATATATGGATACCACATCCCTGAGCTTTAGCATAGGTTGCTCTTACAATTTCTTGGGAGAACATGTTTGCCTATGTGTTTTCCCCAATATGCCTGATTCTGAAAATATTAAAATATATGAGGCATTTCAACTGTCAAATACTGATGATAGGGCCTCTTTGGCCAAGGAGGTTATGGTATCCAGAGATTCTGAAACTATTGATTGCTCCTCCGATCAGTTTACCAGTCCAAGACAATCTGTTGAGACAGCCAAACACGAAGATTTTTCATCCCAATCCTCAGATGTTAAATCTTACTACTGCATGGCTACTCTAGACCGAAGTTTCGAAGCAAAAGGCTTTTCAAAGTTAGCTAGAGAACTGCTCAATGCATCTTGGCGAAAGGGCACTCAAAAAGATTATTCATCAAAATTGAAAAATACAATAGCTTTGTTGTTCAAAACAAATTGATCCCTTTTCAGCAACCTTAAATCAGATTGCAGATTTTTTAGCATATCTCTTTACATCTGGTTTACAATATAGTGCAATTTCGGGTTATCGTTCATTACTATGAGCAGTATTGCCTACTATCCAAAATATCAAGTTGGTAAACATCCTCATATTACGAGACTTATAAAGGGAATTTTTCATTCTAGGCCTCCTAAGACTAAATTGCTGCCAGAATGGCATTTAGAAGTGGTTTTAAACATTTTAGAAAAAAACAATTTGAACCATTAACAGACGTATCTTTGACATTTTTAACTATGAAAACAGTTTTTCTTACGGCTATAACAACATTCAGAAGATGCAGTGATATTCAAAGTCTTAGAGTTGATTTACAATCAATGAAAGTACAGAAAGGAGGCATTAATTTTATAAGACGTGGTTTATAAAAACAAGATAGACAAAGTCATTATGGGATTTAAATTCATGTACCTCATTTTCCAGATAGACCACTTTTAGATCCAAAAAGAGCTATTCTTATATATCTAGAAAAGACATAAGATTGAAATTATCATGGAAGAACGGTCAAAGCCGTTTCTTGCTATCAAAGAACAACATAAACCAGTTACAACTGAAACAATTAAGTTGTCTTATTCAGATAATAATCTCAAGGTAAATGCACATTCTACCAGAGCAATAGCTCCTACATGGACTCTATACAAAGGGGCATCAACTAAATCGATTTTACATACAGCAGATTGTTCTTCAAAATCGACTGTTGCTAAATTTTATTTACGTGATTTAGATACTTAAAAGCTTGTTGGGTAATATGTTATAAATATATATTTCTAAGTCAGTGATTAGAACAGTTGCATAAAGACTTTTGTATGTAAATATATTTTGTTTTAGTTTACGTATATATCGTCCTTACTACATTATGGTGTACAGTATTTATCGTCCTCACTACATTACGGTGAGCATTATATACGTCCTTAATATCCATGTGTATCGTTGACACCATACCCGCATCCTACCATCCATCAACTGGTTTCAGAAGAAAACGACTTTCGTCGGACCAATGAATTCTTATCCAAGAGCGAATATTCCACCACTGCAGCCGGGCATCCTTATGTCTTTGTGTAACTGCTTGCCGCTTTATTGATCTCCGTGCATGAATTCTTCCGCAGTTTAGCCTTCTGATTACTGTCCGTCTTCTGATTCTAACATGGACATTCCATCGACTACGCAACCTGTTTAGCAAGTCTTCGAAGTAGTCTATCTTCTCCCTCTGTTGTCTTCTTCAATCGCCCTGATCTTGGCCTTTCCCTAACAATAACATTTTCATTATATCGTCTCATTAGCCTACTGATGACAGAATGGTCAACATTGAACCTATCTGAAACCTGCAGCGGTGTCATTCTAGCCCTTATCATACCAACTGCTTGCTATCTCTCTGCATCTACTAGTTTTCGACGTACCACGTTGAAATGATTTCAAAACAGGATAAATTTTACCTGTTACGCACGTGCACATGATGCAAAGAAAAAAGGCGCCAAACTTGGGTTTTCAAAAGCTGAGGGTAGTGCTTTTTAATCTCTATTGTTATTGTATCGTGAATCGAGCGATTTAAAAATTTTAACATTAGATACTACACACCTAGCTTTTGTTGATAACATATTACAAGGAACCAGAAACTATTATTTTTTTTATTTATATGAAGCAAAACCTGGTGTTCTCTAACTTTTGGCAAAGTGTACAGTTAGATTATAAAATCTGAAACAATTAAAAGAAGATAAATACATATGAGATCTATGCACAAGCCTCAAAATTTAAATAATCACTGAAAGACTAAAAGACTTAATACCAAATCACATAAAAGATTTAAAAATTCAATCAAAAATAAATACGAGGACATCACATTTTTGAGTCAAAACATCGTTATAAAACATGTTGGCTAGGTTAAACCGATTAATTGGATCCCTGGTACTTCCCCTTTTTATTCCCAAACAATACTGAAAATTAAAACCATCAACACATACTGAACCATCCTATTACAACATAGAAGTAATACATAAATATTCTTGCTTAAAACAGGCAGGAAAATTGTTGCAAGGTCTCACATCAAAATATAACAACAAAAACTACATCTGCACAATACAGAATGCACAAAAGCGACGACTGATATATCTAAACACAAAAAACCAATAGAATATAAATATGTTTAGACAAAAATAGAACAAAAGCAAACATGATAAAAAAGATAGAGAAACGCTGTAAAAAATATGAAAGCAAGACAATGAAGCATCTATAGAAGACATATGATATAGCTAAGTTCGACTGGACTGTAATAAATAAAAATAGTAGCAAGGAAATCTTTTAATGACTGAATGTAGTTGGTTTTTAAGGTAATTTATCAAAATAGAATTATATTGTACGGGAATAGTCCCTTAAAGGGCCATAGATGTACACTTCATGTAAGCTTCTTATTATAAAAACAAGATTTATTTATTTTCATTTATTTAAACTGAATAACGTTTGTAATCAAGTAATAAGAAAGTAATAATGAAATTTAGTATGATTGATATTGATCAGTGCATTGCGCATATAAGCTTCTAAGAAATCTGTTTACACATAGCACATGTTTCATAAATCTTTTGACATTTTTAGCACATCAGATGCTTGCCACAACTCTTCAGTTGTAAAGTTTCATTATTTTGTCAACAGTGAAGACAACTGATTGCAAGGAACTTCTTAATCTTCTTTAAAGAGATTACTGGTTGCTTAATGCAGCCTGAAACTAATATGAAACTTACAATTTGAATTGTTTCATGACTTAAATGATTATCTCAAGCGGTAAGGTTTAATGAACGTTTAACTATACAAATGTTTGCTTGAGATGCTGCAAGACTTTATGTTTTATAGATAATTCTCTAAACAGTGAAAATTTTAACGGAGCTTGTGTGTGTTTAGATATATTTTTGTAAGTACTACGATATAATTTATTTGTGTTACCTTGCTCTAGGCACAGCATTTGGTGTCTTTGTAATCAAATTCTTACGAACATGCTGACATTGGAATATTTTTGAAAAGTTATTTTGCTTTTGATTTAGAAAGATGTATCTTTTTAATATGAAATCTTACTTTTATTTGTGTTTTTGTTTCACGTTGACGGTTACAGTACAATAATTCCGAATTAATCCTTAGATTATATATAAATAGAGGTCATAATCAGAAAATTTAGATAATGATGACTAATAATACGCTATAATATTCGACTGATACACGTGATATTTTACTTCCGTCAGGGAAAACAACCTTGTACTTGACGTTAATGGTACTATGCTGGTTTTCTTGTTCGATCCTAGTAGGATCAACTAAACAACATTAATAAAATTGCCGCATGTAGGGTCGTGATAACATATCGGTGGTTCACGAGAATAATTGAGACAACTTCGAAAAAAGAATCAAGGATAGCCCACTATTTCAGGAACGATGACTCATAGAAAGGCAAACCATGGTTAATTAAAACAGGGGACAAGAAAAAACGAACAGACAAACAGCACAAAAAACAAAACAATATGGAGGAACAATAAATTCAATGAAAACCTGGGGTGAGTCAGGTGCTCAGGAATGGTTACCCGATCCTCCATCCCAGTGTGTCGGCAAGAATAAAGGAGACGTATGAAACTAATCAAAAATGTAATACACATTTTATGGCTGTCAAATTGCTAACGTTACATATCATACCGTTTTCTCCGCAATGTGAAAAGCAATACATGGCTGATGAATAATAGTAATTAATCTTATTATCCCTTAAATCGTAAGACGCGTAACTATAACAGTAATTTGTACTCACCATAATTACCAATAGGAACTGCCATTTTATAATATATGAAGGAATATTTCAGACCTCTTTCAACTAAATCAGTGCGATTTTAATTGCATTTTGTGGTTGAATACCTTTATGTGGGATTAAGAACGTATGTTTGTATTGGCTGATAGTTAAATTATTTTATCGTTTTAAATATCATACAGTTTTACCGACGATTCACTTTAATATGCAATTCTTATTAAATATCGCGTGTCGTTTACTATAATAATTGATGATTTCGTTAATTTGTATTTGATATAATTGATAGATATTATCTAATAATATTATTGTTATTGTTAAAACTTTTTCTTCCTGTGAGATATTTTGTCAAGGTACCATATGAAATTAAACTGTCCCAAGCAAAGTGATGTTTTACGGCAATACGGGTTTTTAGTATACAATCTGGACAACAGAAAATATACCTTTCCTATTGTATGCATTACGTTTGAAATACTTTTTCAATCATAATTTTTAATGTGTGATAATATTGTTTTGTTTAGGTCTACAGTAATACACAACAGATGACTACATATTTGTTTGTTTTATTTATCGTAACAAATTGCTGAAATGAAATATAAGTAATAAAAATTGTTTTGTTAGGTTAAATGATCACTTGCTGTTTGAAGCCAGGAAGAGAAAGTCAAACCTAATGACGTAAGAATGGAGACACGTTTCATGATAAACCCTAGTCTATTTTTTACTTTTGGTAGATTGCTTTAGATATATGGACGAATGAGGAAATGTTAAACGCTCGCTTTTGCTTATTTTGATTTCTGTAATATTAAAATCCAGTCCTCACAAGCACAGACAAAAAACATGTTGTTATGTAAAAATTTGTTTCGCCTGAAGCGTATTCTGTCCCCAAAACCAATACAAGAGCTCAAACCAGAA
This sequence comes from Limnoperna fortunei, assembly GCA_944474755.1. Classification (NCBI taxonomy): domain Eukaryota; kingdom Metazoa; phylum Mollusca; class Bivalvia; order Mytilida; family Modiolidae; genus Limnoperna; species Limnoperna fortunei. The sequence continues at coordinate 14,926,427 of OX104118.1, read as the reverse complement.
ATATTGGCTGGGAAAACAATTAAACCATGCCAAGGCTTATCACAAAAACTCAATTTAAACCACAAATTACGTATTCTTTAGATGTAAACTGTTTATACGAAAGTATTTGGATGGATACAACTTATACTTTTATGAGCACAGTGGCTAAGGGTTTTTTGCAACAAATTTGAATCCTAGCCATGCTAGCGTCAAGTTATGTACACCGGTGTATTACATAACAGGTAAAAAATTACCCTACTGTAATCCTTTTTTCGTTCCCATCGTGACAAGGGATATATAGCGGTGGGAATGACAAGAGTATAAGTATATTGTTAAAAGGACACCAGCTTTTCACTTTGGTTGATTTGTATTGCAGAACGTAATTGAATGAAATTTAAAAAAAAAAATACACGTTATTAAGTTACATTATAACTATAAAACAATAAAAAGTAAATTGATTATTGTTAGATTTTTGTGTTGTGTTACCAGAGTTGACTTCCAATATAAGACAATTGGTCAGAACAAATTCAGAGGTATTGATAAATGCTTTGGTTGTGTAAAATTCTGTGATTTTTAAGCGCATATTCAGGAGGAAAACAAGATAACAAGAATCATGCAATCGACTTGTTACTTCAATCAGCTGTATGGAGAAATTCTGATATGCAATATTATTGAAGGATATTATTACTAGGTTAGGGGAAAATTTGCCTTACAGCCTATGTACGACGTGTGGCGGGATTTATGAATTTGCAGATTACGTTTGCATCTTTATTACAGCGATCATAAATTGCGGCATAAATATGTTTACCATTTAGCGGTTGACAAAACCAACAAGATTATTGAGATATGTAATGTTAGTAGAGTGCATGTGGTTATAGGCTGGTGATATCTGACACTAACGGTACATCAGCAAAGGAGGCAATGTTAGTTAGTTTCGTAAATAAGTTAGTTCTAATTTATTATTTGTTTGAATGGTGTTTTAACGACTCTTTCAGCAATTTTTGAGCTATTTCATGGCGTCCAGTTTTTATTGGGGGAGGAAGCCGGAGTACCCGGAGAGAACCCCCGACCTGCGGTAGGAAAACTGGCAATCCTTGTCAATTAAGATCGGAGTCGAGTACACCCTGCCTGCAGTGAGAATCGAACCCGCAATCTCAGTGTTGACAGACCACGTGGTCAATGATAGACGAACTACCTTGACCACTCGGCCACCGAGGCCCCAGTTCTAATTTAAAAACTGGGTTACTTCCTGCAATTGATGCAAATAGTGGTTTCAGAAATATTAGACACAAACATTTCATAATGTGGTTTGTAATTACTTGATGTGTACAAGTATTTGGATGAAAGTATGTAAACTTTAACAGATCATGTCATCCGTAGATGTGTGAAATGTCACCTTGGCATCCTTCTTTTATTCGATAACAAGAAATCGACCTTTTTACAAACTTTTACTACTTCTATATTACAGTTTAGTTGAACTAGAACAATGAATTGACTTGTTATAGTCGAAATACCAGCAAAGAAATGTGATCTTTTTAATGTTGTGAGTAAAATTTTATTGACATATATTTTGTCTGTCCTTGCTAGTCCTTATAATATTTGATATGATAACATATTTTTTTTCATTTCTATGCAGATGTTCTACATGACTGAACACCGTATAATGTAACTACAAATTATGTGATTGTCTTATCGAGCCGACAGAAGTAGACACTCCTTCATTTATAAACCTTTTTAACTCCCAAATCGGAGAATCCTTTGACATTAAAGTAATTTAAGTGCAACGTTTAAAGATGATAGTAAATATTTTATCAGTATGATTTCTTATTGTTTTTATTAAATCGTTGAAATAGATTTTTATATGGTATACAATCAACATAATATAAATTTAACTGATAGTGCAAATTGTACTTTATAAAGTAAAAACAGAATAAACAAGACGACAACCCAACAAGTCACGACCAAATCTGTAATTTATATGTATCGCAGTGATGAAACAATCTCCTCAAACTTTTACGTGCAGGCACAAATCGCAGCATTCTGATATGTAAATGCAATATATCAAAAATTATAACAAGCATGTATAAGAATTAACTTTGGTTATCGTTATAGCGATTAAATTTGTTTTACTTGACGTCAGTAATACACATTCAATTTATAAATAATTATTATACTGTTTTCGTGTATTACATATTCTGACTTAGTTCAATTACGACTTTTTAGTATTAATTTTTTAAACAGCTGGAAATAGTATGTTAGTTGATCCCGTCTTATCTTCCATGTATTCAGTTATTCCCAGTTTCATATCATACGTTTTCCGATTATCTGTAGTTTTATTCTTCAGAATGTTAATGATATTTGGTTTTTTTTGTTACATCAAACGTTTACAGATTATAGATTGTATTTATTTAATAAGATTTTCATTTCATATATGAATACGTTTTTACTCCATTGTTTAAGAGATATACGGTTTTAGATTAAATTTCAGGAAATTACTAGTAGGTTCATTTTGATTGTTCTAAATGCAGTTCTCCGTAGCAACAGTTAATCGTCGAAGGGTGAACTCGTAATACCTCATAACAATAGATTTTAGTCAATGTGTTAATGCTGCAAAAGTGTATTTCAGACGAGTACATCTCTCAACCTCGTTGGTTGCAGAGACAATAAACTGCTTAGTAAAGAATTCTATTTTTAGAGCTTTATTAGCCTTTTTTTATCAAAAAATTAATAAATATTTCCTTAAAATAATATAGTTTTCAACAATAACAATACTTTTACATAATAGTGTTAATTTCAGCAATACCATTACTGTCATAGCTGAATAAGGGTAAAAGCAAAATCACCATGATTGTTATGCATTATTTTATGAGTTGCCGGTCTCTTTAATAATAATAATAATAGTAGTAGGTTTTGTTAGTGTTGGTGATGCTTTGTAAGAACGTGACAATTTGTTGACGTTTTATTTGTTTTTATTTTATTTTTGCTTCTGAGAGGTTTGCTTGTTATCAACAACAACTAAGTTTTAATTATAGTTATTCTGATTATTTTGTTTTTATTAATCATTGCAGTAACAAATAATCTGGAAAATAACGCAATATCAAAATAATGTATTGCCCGACAAATATGTGTTCATTGATAGAGACGCTTACTGCCCTGCTTGCGCTAGTTTTTCAATGTCAAACTAATTTTAGAATCACGTTATATTGATGGTATACAAAGTTAGAGCTTAAAAAGACATTTAGTTAAATAAATATATTAGTCGCCAAATATTCAAAGTAAGTAACATTACTTAAATGCAAGGTTTACACAATATTAGTACATCAAACATAAATATGACACAAGTTACAGTGCTTTTTTATCCCACCAGCATAAAACCAAATTTCAGTTGGGTGATTTTATTTTAATTGAAATTGGAAGATATAAAAAATGGAAAAGTTTACCCTATTTCGATTGTGTTCTGTTATCTGTTACACAATATTGTTTTACAAATCTTAAAATGATATAATTATAAACTTTTAAATTGTTTTGCGTTTTAAAATCAAATTTGTCAAAATCAATAACATGAAAAATTGCAAAGAAACCCGACCGAACAACAAAAGCCAAAAGTCAAGGGACAGTTACGAATCCGGATACAGACAAACACAAAAACCAAAAACACATTAAAAAAAACAGAGAGTAGCCAGAACCAAATAAAAACCATGGGTGCAGTCGGGTGCTCTGGACGAGTAAGCAGCGCCTGCCTCTTATTAGACACCCGCTGGGTTACTCATTGCCATGTCTAGGGAAAAGTCAAATCCAGGAATAGGAATCACTACCTATGACCCAGCGAAAATGTCAGATCGTATTTGAGATACTGATTTCCCACAATAAAGTCATGGTGACGACCATAGAACTTCTGGAGAGATAACATCAACCTCTAGCAACAAACCCTTGCTTGAGTAGTTTAGAAGTCAACAGCAGTGATCGGTCTAGACAATAAGAATACCGATCGCAGGATCTAGAATAACGTTTAAGTTGGGAAATGTACACACCATACGCTGGAGCTGTTGGAATGTTGCTGTCGATTAACGGGAAGTTGACAATTGGAAAGTTGAAGTCATCACGTTTGTCGTAGAGTCTAGTTTGTAGTTTTTGTAGTCTATTTCTAGTAGTAGGTCTAAGTAAGAGGCTGACCTTAGTGTATTGTTGGTGTCTTTAATATCAAGCTCGCTAGGGTAAATTGAATGTAAATAGTCACAAAATTTAGCATTGTTGAGGGACAAAACATCATCAACATGTAGCAATCCACTACCACACAGCAGCATCACATTGTAAACATGCCATCATATAGCAATCCACTACCATACAGCAGCATCAAATTGTAAACATGACATGTAGCAATCCACTGCCATACAGCAGTATCACATTGTATACATGTCATCATGTAGCCATTCACTACCACACAGCAGCATCACATTGTATACATGTCATCATGTAGCCATCCACTACCATACAGCAGCATCATGTTGTATACATGTAGTGATGTAGCAATCCACTACCACACAGCAGCATCACGTTGTATACATGACATTATGTAGCAATCCACTACCATACAGCAGCATCACGTTGTCTAAACATGTCATCCACTACCACACAGCAGCATCACATTGTATACATGACATCATGTAGCAATCCACTACCATACAGCAGCATCACGTTGTATACAGGACATGATGTAGCAATCCACTACCACACAGCAGCATCACATTGTATACATGACATCATGCAGCAATCCACTACCATACAGCAGCATCACGTTGTATACATGACATCATGTAGCAATCCACTACCACACAGCAGCATCACATTGTATACATGACATCATGTAGAAATCCACTACCACATAGCAGCATCACATTGTCTAAACATGTCATCATGTGGCAATCCACTACCACACAGCAGCATCACATTGTATACATGACATCATGCAGCAATCCACTACCACACAGCAGCATCACATTGTATACATGACATCATGTAGCAATCCACTACCACACAGCAGCATCACATTGTATACATGACATCATGTAGAAATCCACTACCACATAGCAGCATCACATTGTCTAAACATGTCATCATGTGGCAATCCACTACCACACAGCAGCATCACATTGTATACATGACATCATGTAGCAATCCACTACCACACAGCAGCATCACATTGTATACATGACATCATGTAGAAATCCACTACCACACAGCAGCATCACATTGTATACATGACATTATGTAGCAATCCACTACCACAAAGCAGCATCACATTGTATATATGCCATAATATAGCAATCCATTTCCATACAGCAGCATCAAATTGTATACATGACATGTAGCAATCCACTGTCATACAGCAGTATCACACTGTATACATGTCATCATCTAGCCATCCACTACCACACAGCAGCATCACGTTGTATACATGACATCATGTAGCAATCCACTACCATACAGCAGCATCACGTTGTATACATGCCATGATGTAGCAATCCACTACCACACAGCAGCAGCACATTGTATACATGACATTATATAGCAATCCACTACCACACAGCAGTATCACATTGTATACATGACATCATGTAGCAATCCAAATAAATATGATTTATCAACAGTATTTTGCAAATATAGCACATGTATATAGCTTCACTTACAGTATATCCAGAGAGGATGGGCAATCAAACACTATACAGTGAAGAGTGTTGCATGGAGTTGAGGACACTCAAAAACACCTACAAATTATCTCTGCTCAAATTGCAAAAATTGATTGTTTATTCAATTTGATGCAAGCCACTTGTGCATTACCAGTAGTACACATACAGACTTATATAATCTAGTAAATTTCAAACCCGAATATTTTAATCATTGGTTTTGTAAATAGATTGGAATTTGAAGTAGGACAAATTTTTAACAGCTTTATTTTATTTAAAAAAAAAGACAATATACAGTCAAGTATATAGTATTAGTTCAAGCAACTGCAAGCATATAACATTGATTATGTGTTTTGTTTTGTAATTATTTCATAATACACTATTTTAATTTTTTTTTTGTTAATACACCAACATAAATGCTTTCTCTAGTCTCAAAAGGTTGATTGATTGATTGATTGATTGATGTTTAACATCCATCATACGTACATGTGACATAAATAAATTCACTATTGTTTATGGTCACATTTCATGCAAATAACTGTTACCAATATACTATTGTTTTTATCCTAATGATTTCATGCTGTTTTTGCTGAAATAAAAAACTAATTTTGTTTGGCCAATACACTAAACTCATTTCTCCAGAGGTCCAGGTGAGCTAAAAAAGTTGGGCGTCGTACCGTGTTACACGAAAAAATTTCTCCCATTTGAGTGTTTGAGTGACTATCATCCCTGGGTATGTACGAATTATACAATTGTATATAGGTATAATAATCCACTACTAAGCACATTTTATTTTGTGGATGTGTGACAATAGGTGTTAGTTTACACATTTACACTGATGAAAACCAAGCTTGAGTAAAGGTTCTATTAACTGTAAACGATCATCAGCCTTTAAATAGTTGAATGGTTTACTAAATTTAACTGTTGGTTCTGTTCCTCCAGGAAAAGAGTGATCACCTCTTTTTATCTCGTCAATATCCAATTCTCTGCTGGTGAAAAGAGTAAATGTTACCTGCAAAAGAAAACTAGAAAAAGTCAATCTGGCCATCACGGATACCCCTGCTTAAATGTTACTCATGTTGTAAAAATTTTAACGTTATTCTGTAAACTGGTGAACTGGGGCACTAATGTAATTCCTCCAGCATCAATAGGCTTCTTAACTACCTGATGTGTAATAATATTCTAAAGTTTCATTGAGTCAAATACATACTTTTTGAGTTGTTGTGTGGAAACGTCTTTTTTGGTAAAATGTATAACATTTTTTGTCAACTGTGACCTTGAAATTTGATAGAATTCCACAAAAATCAATAGGTTTCTGATACACCTAATATGAAACTATATCCCAGTTTCATTGAAATCAAATGCAAACTTTTAAAGTTATTGTCCAGAAATTTCTTTTTTTGTCAAAATAACTACCGTTTTTGGCAACTGAGAACTTGAAATTTGATGGATTTCCCCCAAAATCAATAGGCTTCTTACCAACCTGATATGTAATAATATATTGCAAAGTTTCATTCAAATCAATTGCAAGCTTTTTGAGTTACTATCTGGAAACGCCTTTTTCGTAACAATTTCTAACGTTTTTGACTGATTTCCCTAAAATGGACAGGCTTCTTACCAACCTGATATGTAACAATATCCCAAAGTTTCATTTAAAACAGATGCAAGCTTTTTGAATTATCATCTAGAAACCAAATTTGGACAAACGAACAGACGGATGGACAAACGGACATGAGGACCACTATATACCCCATTATCTTTGGAGCAGGGATATGAAAAAACTAGATAGAATATTTATCAACAAAGAAATGGTATAAATAGTAAAACTTATTGAAGGCTCAGACAAGAAATTTTTTCATGCAACTTTGGATTATGGCTACCTCAAAGAAATCCGTGACGTTTGCAAAAAACTGTACTCACTGCAAGCTCTTGCATACCTGACAATGAGAAATATAGACACTGCATGCAGAGAGCCTGGAATATAGCTACACAAATTGCAAAATTTATGATTTACATCGATCATCTCATTTTTGTAATTTATGTGCCGAGATGACCGTTGGCGTCATATTTAAGGTGCAAGTCTAAAGATAGATTCTTAGCCAATGCGGTAGTCTGCTTCTTATAAGACCACCCCATTTTAGTCATGAAAGTAGTCTTATAATGGGATGGTCTTTCTTGAGGGGATACAGTTTAGACAGCTGTGTGGATGATTGGAAGCAAAATAGTTCCAAGTCTAATCAATTTCTGTTTCATTTGCATTATCATGGTTATTATCACTTTCATTGTCTACCCCAAGTTCTTTGTAGATCATTAAGGCTCTGTTTAGTTTGCAAATATCAAAATTTTTCTATATTGCCAGTTTTTGAAGTTATGGACATCAGCAATTTGTGACAACTTTTTGATTCATACCGTTCTCCCCTTGTTGAATAATTTCGGTCTTAATTTTTATAATAAACCAGAATTTTCTAAATTCGACATTAAACTAATCTGAAATATCATACTGCATTTCCCCCTTAATTTTTATTCTAGCTTAAATGGCTTTCTTTTACATGATTTTGACATTTTGCTTGCCAGTTGTTGAACTGGTCCCGAACTGGTTTACAATTAAAAACACAAATCTAGTTCTGTCTGAGACTTCCAAAATAATGATCCTGTCAATGTGAATGGTCGTTCATGAGGGGAATTCATTGTTGAGTCAAAAACGTGGTCGCTAGTCGTGTTTGAGGGGTGTTCACTCACGAGAGGTAATTTAACGATAGAAACACTTAATGCATCATGATTTTGGCCAGATAAAGTGGGTGGTCACAGGCAAGAGATCATATCAGAGGTAGACTACGGGACCATTACAAATTTTATAACTTTCTTACACCTTTGTTCTTAAAATAGTGGTGTTAAACACCATTAAAAAAAATTTCCAAGATCAAATTTTAATGTCAGCATCCATTTAGCATTTTTGTTTACTAAAATTTGTTTTTAAAATATGTTTAAATTTACTTACAAATGTTTCCTGGATGATAAAACCAAGCAGATGATGTGAATCCTTAGAACTCAAAAAATGAGTCAAAAGGTCCCCACCATGTTGTCCTGTCAATGATGAATTCAAATGGGTTATTGCAGGCCTTTTTCCTTCTTCATACCGCCTTGTTTTTGGCAGTGATCTTTCTTCTTCATGCTTACATTCTTTTTTGACCTGTACAAATTATTTAAGGATAATTATGAATGTACCACTGATTCATAAATAAAACATGTACAGAGTACTTTATTAATGTCATAAAGTGTTTCATTTTAAATCGGGACAGTTTGGACATTAATAGCAAACTTTGTTATAATGAGACAGAGAAGACCTAAGCTTTTGGATAAATATACACATAAAGTTGACATTCAGATTCTGCATCGGACACAAGACAGAAACTGCTGCCTTATGAGCTTTGAGGATAATAGCGAAAATAATCAAAGTATACTCAGCTGCTCAGTGGACAAGCTTGTGTCAATGGAAAAACGTACTATTTAAGCCAACTTTCCAGAGTGGTTCCAGGAGGAAGTTTTTTTTGGCTTTATTTTGTGTTTGTTTTTTAAGGGTCCTGCCACTTTGTGGCGGACGCCCTATAGTGATCAGTCTGTCTGTCCGTTCAATCCGAAATTAATTTGGTTTGTTGGTAGATAATATCAAGGTGATGTGTAGCATACAATGGCTGATGACCTTTGACTTTGACCTCAAGGTCAGTGAGGCCCACCTCAATGATATCTAGTTTTAAGTAAAAGACGACAAACAGAGGAGATGACAGACACCAGGTAATGGCAATGGCTCCCAGACCTCTTGTCCAAAGACAACCTTATATACATTAACAAATAAATCAACAATTTTCTTGGCATATGAATAAATATCGCTCACCAGATTTTATAAGGAATGAAGATGGCCCTAAGCCCTTTAAAAATTTTTCCCATGGGGTCCTGTAGTGGTGGCCATGGCCATTTTAAATTTCCAATTGACATTGAGAAACATAAATCTTATAGAGGACCATCCGCTGAATACTGGTGATAAGTATTTTTTCAATTGGTTAAGCTGTTTCAGAGATGAAGCCTTTTAAAACTTTTATTCTGGGAAAATTTATTCTAAAAATAGAAAGCATTGATTCTAAATATAGAACAGTCGGAAGAATTTTTTACATGTGGTTTATGACTTTTTATGTAGATATCTTTCAAACACATAACACATTTTGTTACTTTTAAAACGTTGCTCCTGGACAAAATTTTGATATTTGCATGGTTTTCTCATAGACATGCTCTTAAAAAAAGAGTCCTATGTTGAAAGTCCTGCTGTGGCAACTATTTTGAATTTCTGATTTGCATTAAAAAAATATCATTATATAGGACCATCTAAGCAATATTGCTACTAAGTTTTGTTTTAATTGGCTAACCGGTTTCAGGTTAGATAAAGGCGATATAGAAACAGAAACTGAAATAACACTAGAAGACTGGAAGGAAAATGTGATGCTGACATGTCACTATCCTTTAAATCTTCTATAGTGCCTCATAAAGCATTACAAAGAAAAGACACAATGTTCCAAATAAAAGTGTCTAATTCAGCAATTTAAATATTAATTTCTTACATGTAAATTATAACAGCTACAATAATCCCTTATAGTACGGATTCAACCATGGTATGTGACACATTGCCTGCAAGTGATTCTCCCATATGCCAAATATCAAAAGCCTACCTCAAAGAAGAAAAAAGTAACAGCCTGACATGAATTTGTCATTCAGAAAGCAATAATGAATTTGTCATTCAGAAAACAATAATATGACATTGAGGTCAAATTTCAAGGTCAACGGTCATCAACCAGGATATGTGACACATCGCTTTGATATTATCCACCCACATACCAAATATCAAAAGCCTACCTCAAAAGAGAAAAAAGTTACAGCCCGGACATGAATGTGTCATTCAGAAAGCAATAATGTGACCTCGTGGTCATAGGTCATCAACTATAGTATGCAACACATCGCCTTGATATTATCTACCCACATACCAAATATCAAAGCCTACCTCAAAGTAGAAAAAAGTTACAGCCCGGGCATAAATTTGTCATTCACAGGCTTTCAAGCTACTTTTTGCAAAAAATGAGGGCTTTTTTTAGGGCTAAATTCTAAAAAAAATAAGGGCTAATTTTAGGAATTTTTAGGCGCTTTTAAACAAAAATAAGGGATAAAATGTGCTATTTTCTAAGACTGAAAAATTAGATTTACTCACCATTTGGCCACAGAACAATAGTACAAAAGTTAATTACCAATTCAGAAGACCATTTGGATGACCATTAAATAGTCTCCTGGGTGGCAAATGCATATTTCTGAAAGTATACTAAAGCTAGCTTCATTTAACTTTAATCTATTTATGTTTATTTTTTATTTTTATTTTTGAAATTTAGAAAATTAAAAAAATTAGGATTTTAACAAAAAAGTAGGGCTTTTTTAGGGTTTTACAGCTTTAATTAGGAATTTTAGGGCTGTTTGTAAAAAATAAGGAAAATTAGGAAAAAAAGGGCCCGCTTGAAAGCCTGCATTCAGAAAGCAATAATGTGACCTCGTGGTCATAGGTCATCAACTATAGTATGGGACACATCACCTTAATATTATCTACCCACATACTAAATATCAAAAGCCTTCATCAAAAGAGAAAAAAGTTACAGCCCATACATGATTAGTTTCCGACCGACAGACGGACTGATCGCTATAGGGTGTCCGTAGCATCGGCATTGACTTATCTCCCAATTTTCATTAAAGTGTTGAGAAAGAATTCCCAATTTTCACAGGGTCCTCTTTCCCGAAATAAACCCCTGTCATGACCAGTATGAGTTTTGTTTCAATGGATTAACCGGTTCAGAGAAGAGGTCTTTTTAATCTTTTTTCCCGTAAGGTCAGTAATGAATGTTAAACTAAGTCTTGCTGTGGTGCTCATCTTGTTTTTCCAGTCAAAGTAAAAAACAAGCTTTGTAAATTTCATGGCATCCAGTTTTTATTAGGAGAGGAAGCTGGAGTACCCGGGGAAACCCCCCCCGACCTGCAGTAGGAAAACTGGCAATCCTTGTCAATTAAGATTGGAGTCGAGTACACCCTGCCCGCAGTGAGAATCGAACCCACAATCTCAGTGTTGACAGACCACATGATCAGTAGTAGACGAACCACCTTAACTGTAGAAATTACAGCCCAAACAGAACAATTTCCATATAATTTTCAATTTAATTTACAATTAAAGGGAGATAAACCCCTGTCATGACCAGTATGAGTTTTGTTTCAATGGATTAACCGGTTCAGAGAAGAGGTCTTTTTAATCTTTTTTTCCGTAAGGTCAGTAATGAATGTTAAACTAAGTCTTGCTGTGGTGCCCATCTTGTTTTTCCAGTCAAAATAAAAACAAGCTTTGTAAAGGTCCATTTAATGAACATTGTGACCAAGTTTGGTTTACAATTGGACCAGTGGTTTCAAAGAAGATAGAAAAATAAGTTGAATAAATAAAAGTTTACAAACGATGACAACAATTCCTGTAGATGATGACAATAGACAAAAAGTGAGAAACAGTAAGACAAAGTGACAAAGTAAAAATCTATGTAGACATGCTAGTGCTAATTAATTTTCAATTTAATTTACAATTAAAGGGAGATTACTACCACAAGCTGATTTGTTGGTACTGACTTCTGAACCTATTCAAGATATTCCAATTAAAATTTAACAAAAATATGACAAGAAAATAGTTCTGTAAAATTTTACAGCCCAAAAAGAACAATTTCCATATAATTTACATTCCCAGGGGCCACAACTTCCACAAAATTATCAATAACTGCTAACTTATCCAAGATATTGTTGATTTGAATTTCATAAAAATCAGACTAGATATCTGCAGTGCTTTCCACAAAAAGTTGTAAGTGTTAAATACATCGTAAGTGCTGACGTCACAATGTACTTCCCTTTGATCTTCCAACACTTAACAATGGATTTTACACTTACTTTTTGTGAAACTGACTTCTGAATCCCAATTGAGAGACTGATGCTGCCATCTCTCACTTCTTGTTTTTACAAAGGGCAAATAAAATGGAGAGGAATAGTCACTACAAGTAGGCAATAATTAATAGGGGGTTATTTGACAACTTAACTCTGATCATTTTTATGTTAACATTTTCTACCTGTTAGTTATCACAATAAAAACATGGTTATAATTCTTTTAAAAATAATGATTACTGGTATGAAATAACTCCTTAAAGGATATTCTGAGAGTTTGGGCTGATTTTCTCAATAATTGATCTTTTGTTAAGGGGATGATCTTCAAAATTTTTTAATTGGCTACATTAAATAGGTATTGATGCCAAGTTTGGTCTTGTAAAAAAAACCAACTAAAATTATTTTTTTCCTAATTTAAAAACTAGAATCTCAAATGTGCATGTTTAATCATTTGGTTTATACTTATAAACAGCCAAAAAACATACTATGAAGCAAATCTGGAAGTCTGATAGGCAAGAAATGACAAAATTTTAGATAGGAACTTTCAGGGGTTTATTCCTCTTCATCTGTTTCAAATTTCAGCCAACCTTAAGGAATGCTTATCCATGGTGGATAATTATGTTTGTTTGTTTGAATGGTGTTTTAACGCCACTTTCAGCAATTTTTCAGCTATTTCATGGCGTCCAGTTTTTATTGGGGGAGGAAGCCGGAGTACCCGGAGAGAACCCCCGACCTGCGGTAGGAAAACTGGCAATCCTTGTCAATTAAGATTGGAGTCGAGTACACCCTGCCTGCAGTGAGAATCGAACCCGCAATCTCAGTGTTGACAGACCACGTGATCAATAGAAGACGAACTACCTTGACCACTCGGCCACCGAGGCCCCTGGATAATTATGTTCATTGCACATATAAATGAAACTAGATATCAGTGAGATGGTATCCATCTCTGTGTGCCCCACTATAATAAGGTTGAGATTAAAAAATTGGAAGAACACATTGATGTTTATTGTTAATATTAGCCATACATACTATAAGTATGTACTAAGTCAAAGACCCAGACACAAATTTGTCATTCACATTCACAAAGCAATAGTGTAATCTTAAGATCAAAGGTTATCAACCACTGGACCCAGCCTTGAAAGGATCTTTCTGCATGCAAATATCAAAGGCCTACCTCTAAAGAGAAAAAAGTATAGCGTGGAAATGAATGTCATTACAAAAAAATCGCTAACACATGAAATGGCCAGGTTGAAAAGCAAGTCCCTTAATAAATAGGGAATAGTTTACAATTTGTTGAAAGAAGGTCTTGAGTCAGTGTAAAGAAATATAAGAGAAGTTGATTACACAATATAAGTACCGTCTTCTGCAAATGTTCTAAAAAAATTACTAAGTTCCCAAGTCTGGAAAATTTTGAAAAAAATCATAGGAACACTTCCATAATAGCAGGTGCACAACTTCAATACATTTGCAATCTTTCTGAGAAGTTTCTTCAGAGATTTGGGTTGAAAACTGTAGGAGTTGATTACACAAAATAGGTACTGTCTCCTGCAAATGTTCTAAACTAGAGGCTCCCAGGAGCCTGTAATCGCTTACCTGGAATCCAAATGACTTCAACTATATTTAAATTTTTGAAATTAACAGTTTCAGTCTAGTTGTTATAGCTTTTAAGTTACTGTGCAAAAACTAAACATTTCTTCAAAAATTTTAGTTAAATACAATAACTCCTATAAGGTGCCATCAGACAATTTCTGAAAATTAAATGGTTTGTAGGCATTGTCCTTTAGGGTAATTTAGAAATATACAGTTTTACTCTACTAGTAGGTATGTTATAGACTAACTTATAATTCAAAAACTGTTCATTTGTCCAAATTTATAATGAAAGGGCAATAACTCCTATAAAGAGTCATCTTGCAATTTTGGACTAAGCAATCATTTGTAGGGCTTCTATTGCTGATCATTTGCGCAATTTACAGTTTCAATCTAGCTGCTATAGTTTTCAAGTTACAGGACAAAAATGGAAAATTTCATAACAAAATTGTCATGTATGATTTAAGGGCAATAACTCCTATAAGGAGTCATCTGAGAATTTCTGACCAATAAAGTGAATTGTAGGGCTTTTAATGCTGATCATTTTTGCAATTTATAATTTCACTCTAGCTGTTATGGTTTTTAACTTACAGGACAAAAACGGAAAATTTCATAAAAAATTGCAATTTAAGGGCAACAACTCCTTTAAGGAGTCATCTGACAATTTCAGACTTACATAGTAATTTGTAGGGCTTGCATTGCTGATCATTTTTGCTATTAACAGTTTCACTCTAGCTGTTACAGTTTTTAAGTTACAGGACAAAAACGGAAAATTTCATTAAAAAATTGTCATTTATGGACAATAACTTATTTAAGGAGTTGTCTGACAATTTCAGACCAATCAAGTGAATTGTAGGGCCTTTATTGCTGATTATTTGTGCAATTTACAGTTTCAATCTAGCTGCTATAGTTTTCAAGTTACAGGACAAAAACGGAAAATTTCATAAAAAATTGCCTTTTAAGGGCAATAACTCCTATAAGGAGTCATCTGACAATTTCAGACTAATTCAGTGAATTGTAGGGCTTGTATTGCTGATCATTTTTGCTATTTACAGTTTTACTCTAGCTGTTATAGTTTTAAAGTTACAGGACAAATAGGGAAAATTTCATGAAAAATTGCCATTTAAGGGCAATAACTCATATAAGGAGTCATTTTACTTTTTCAGACTAATTAAGTAATTGTAGGGCTTTTATTGCTGATCATTTTTGCCATTTACAGTTTCACTCTACCTCGTATAGTTTTCAGGTTATATTGTAAATACAACAAATTTTCTCAAAAATTGTCAATAAAGGGCAATAACTCCTACAAGAAGCCAATACACAACTTCACACTAATAGCAACTATTGTAGAACTTATTGTGCTGATCAATTTGAAGTAACGGTTTTCTCTATAGCTATTATAATTTTTGAGATAATAATCAAAAACCTGTGTTGACACACATGTTCTATTTTTAGTAACAGCGGCCATATTTGTCTGTTGATCAACACCCTGGGTACAAACTTGAAACTAGGAACCCTAAGGATGATTGTGGCCAAGTTTGAAAAAAATTGGCCCAGTTGTTTCAGAGGAGAAGATTTTTGAAAAAGTTTACGACGGACGACGGACGCCAAGTGATGGCAAAAAAAGTTCCCAAGTCTGGAAAATTAGGAAAAAAATCCTGCAATACTTAGAGCTATAATAGCAGGTGCACAACTTCAATACATGTGCAGTTTTTCTTTGGAGTTTCAGAGATCTGGGTTGAAAACTGTAGGAGGAGATGATTACACAAAATAGATACCCTATTTTCCCCGCCTGCTGCCCGCCAACTTCGCTATACTTTAACCAGGTTTGCACTTTGTACAACCCGGCCAAAAAGGGACAATATTTTGACTACGAGGTCAAAGTTCAAGATCAATTTTACCAATCAATGTATGTGACACATCTCTTTAAATGATTTACTAACATGCCAAACAGCTATGCCTACCTCAATAGAGACAAAATCGTAGCCTGGACACAATTTTTTTATGGACACACTGACAGACTGATCACTATAGGGCGTTTGACAGTTTTTGTGGCAAGGCCCTAATAATTTTTGTTTAAAAGGGAACCAATGCCATTCTCAGCAATTTTTCAGCTAAATCATAGCATCCAGGTTTTTAACTTTCAGTCATTCAGAAACAAGGATTGACAGTTACATTTTTCTCTCGATTATGATCATGATCAAATGATTAATTTTTGCAGACAACCCCGGATATTGTTTGTACTTATTATTAGACAAAATAATCTTTGTAGGAAGTCTCAGAAACATTATTTATGGAAGTTAGAGAATATTTGGAGTTGTATTTCAGGTGAGATTTTGAGGTTTCAACCAAACTGCACTAAAAATTCCCTATGGAGACAGCAGACTAGAACAAAATGAAAATGCTTGTAGAGGACCTAGTTTCTATACATCATTCCTGCCAAGTTTTATTAAAATTGGCCAATAGTTTTAGGGAAGATGATGAAAATGTGAAATGTTCATGTGTAACTAATTTAAAGGAGGAAAGGGGGGGGGGGGTGTTAGGGTTAAAATAAATACCTTACATATTGCAAATATCTTTGGATCATTATTTTCAAGGTTTGGTAGGTCATAAAAAATTAAATCTGGAGCTGACTTTACTGTTACACTACCAATTGTGATCTTCTGTGCTGTTAAGGCTGGTGCACTTCTGAAATAATACAAAACTAGGTATCAGTGAGATGGTGTCAATCTCTGCGAGCCCTGCTGACCTTGAGGTAAAAGGTCAAAGGTCATCAGCCATGGTATGCGAAACATCACTTTAATGTTATCTACCCACATACCAAATATCAAAAGCCTACCTCGAAAGATAAAAAAGTTGTACCCAGGGCACAATTAGTCTTGGACTGACGGACGGACTGACTGATAACTATAGGGCGTCTGCCACTAAGTTGTAGGGCCCCTTATTAACAGATTGTTTATTTGTTTGTTTAAATGGAAATGAAGACTATCAAGGAACTATTTCAAATCCTGGTTAAGGTTAGTTTGTTTGTTTAATGGCTTGATACCACTTTCAGCAATATTTCTGCTCTGATCATGGATGTCCGTTTTTATTGGGGGAGGAAGTCAAGAGTACCCTGAGAAAACCCAGGATCTTCGGTAGGAAAACTTGTCAATTAAGATTGGAGTCTAACCCACCCTGCCCACAGTGAGACTTGAACCTGCATTTTCAGTGTTGATAGACAATGTGATCAATAGTAGGCAAACGACCTTAACCACTAGGCCACGGACACCCGACAAATTAACAGATAACCTGTATGATTTCTCAATATGATTATACATGTACAGACCAACCTTTTATTTAAAATTACACATTTTCAATAGAAATACAGTAGTTACACAATCAGATGCAACCATTTAAATACACTATCTGTAAGGCATATGTGTACAGCAACAACATGAACAATATACTTGTCTTGCTAATCAATTTATTGATAAAGCATCTTTATCATTATCATATTATTTTTAAGGAAACAATCATTAGATTTTGACAATTTATCTCAAGTTTTGTTTGTAAAGTCAGAAAAAAATCCACAATAAGTAGGTTAGATTTTACTGAAATGAATAATCTTTTTACAGTACTATTCTGTTTCAGGCAATTTACAAGTTTTATTTTACCCACAATTTGTTCAGATTATGCAATACATGTTTGTAAGCTTTCAATCATTTTCATATTCTTATCTTGCTTATGCTTTCCTAAATGCGAGTTGGTAAACAGGTTTGTGGATGTATACTCCCTTGAATTTAAAAATGAAGTAGAAATTCAGGTAGGGAATGACATCATTGTGAAACATAAATAATGTATTTAATGTAAAGTGCACTATAACATGTATTTAAAAAGATTTAAAAGTGACTAAAAGTACTAATTTTTATTATGTTAAAATCTTTGCGATCATTTCAGCACTAGCAGCATCCTATAATCTGCACCAAGTTCATATCCGCTCTGGAAATTTAATATTTTCTTTTGCTTAGTGGTACACTTTATGTACAAATTAAAAGTCCGACAGAAACCAGCTTACTTATTCCCCATTAATGCAGAGATGCCAACCCCACACAATGGAAAATCTGAGTACAGAAAAATTTTAACTATGAGGGCCGCGAAGTCGGAATTTTTACGGCCGGGGGTCTGGGGTAAATGAAGCAAAATCCTGCATTCTGGGGCTCTCCTGGCAGTAAATAAGGGCTTTCAGAAAAACATTTTTAACTTAGTGGCAACAAATACGGGACCGGCACCGAAAAAAATCCGGATTTTTTTAAATCGAAACCAACGATGGGAAAAAATCCGGATTTTTTAAAAAATCGGAGTAACAAGATAACAAAATCGCGGATTTTAGGTCGAAAAATCGGGGTAACTCCGTCTAAATCGGAGGGGTTGGCATCTCTGTTAATGGCAACATGATAAATATGACGCAGTTACAAAACTAAGTTTTCTTACCAAAATGGGGAAAAAATTGAAAAGGTGACATAGGGTGACAGTTCAAAGGTCAACAATGAGAAGTGGGACTACAAAAAGGCAACTTACAAAACCACTAGCCAATTTGGACTACTGCATTAAACTATTTACTAGCCCGCAAATCATTGTGAGTAGCCCTGGACTAGCATTACTGTTGAACCTTGCTGCAGTAACAAATTGGCCCTTGGCTAGATTTGTAGGTTTGATAACAATTACCATATCAAATAGACTCAAAAGTATTTTTTCATTGCATTTAATAAATTAATGAAATACTTAATTTATTATTAGCTATTGATTTCTGTGTTGTTATGGCTAATATATATAGATAAAAATAATTAACAAGACATCAAGAGGCTGAGACTCAAGAGCCCGTATCGCTCACCTGATTTTCCAGGCAATGAAGATGTCATTTTCCTGATGTTAAACTAAGTCCTGTTATTTTCAATTTTCTACTATATATATTATCTTTGTTTAGACAATCCAATGAATCTTGTTGTCTGGTTTCAACTGGTTCAATAGTTTTCGAAAGGAAGCTGTTTTAGAGGGGAGGCCTTTTTAAACTTCTTTCCCATGGGGTTCCTATGTTAAACTCAGTCTTTTCTGTATCTGCAATAGTTTTCATTCCAAAAGGCAAACACATTAGAAAAAGGTGATTTTTGACTTTTAAGGGGCATAACTCCTAAAAGGGCCCATCTGACAACTTTGCCCTAATGGAGACTTTTGTAGAACTTTTGATTCTGAAGAGCCTAAGATCCATCAGATTTTTCCTATCTGTTATAGTTTTTGTGTAACAAGTCATTTTAAGTGATTTTACCATATGTACTATTTTTAGTAACAGATGTCATGTTTTTTATTGGATCCATTTAAAATGAGGATCGTTTGTTGCCAACATGCCATTTATCATTCTTGCAAAGTTTAAGTCAAATTGGTTAAGTGATTTCAGAGGAGAAGATTTTTGAAATTGTTTACGGAGGAAGAGAGGAAAAAACACGATTTTTCACCTTTGAAGGGACAACACACCTAAAAGGGATCACCTGACAACTACGGTCCAATGGAGACTTTTGACCCCCCTGTTCTATTTTTAGCCATGGCGACCATGTTGGTTAATCGGCATCCATGGTTTGTTCAAACTTGGTAGAGGACATTTGACTGATGATTTCCACAAAGTTGCAAAGCAATCCTTTCAGTGGTTTCAGAGATGTTTTTTTAAAATTCAAAGGGAATAACTCCTAAATGGTTCATCAGACAATCTTGACCATAAAGTCATTTTTGTAGCTCTCATAGAGTACTAAAACAATTAATCTTTTTCTCTAGTTCTAATATTTTTCAAGATTTTGAGGCAAAATGGCAAAAATCAACAATTTTGATGATTAAAGGGCAATAAATCCTACAAGGAGTCGTCATATAACTTCGGAGTGTCTAGTAGAGCTTTTGATGCTGAAGTAGGAAGGTCTCTTTGGTTTTTCTTGTATCTGTTTTATTTTTAGAAATGTAAGGCAAAAGCTATATTTTGACCACCCTCCCCCCTCTTTTTCCCTGTTCTATTTTTAGCTGAGGCGGGCATGTTGGTTGGTCTGAGGCCAAGATTTGTGCAAACTTGGTAGAGGACATTTTACTGATGATGTGCATGTGCAAAGTTTCAGAGACATTACTTTTCTTACAAATTTTGAAAACATTTATGCTAAAGAGTTTACATGATGATGCTGTTTCTATGAATGTTGCCAAATTTCAAATCAATCTGCATGCTGTTTGTAAAAAGAAGATTTTTGAAATTTCAGCCAATCAGAACACATTAGTGGCCCTGGAAGCCATGTTGAATTTGCAATTGGTAGGGACTCCAACGTCATGACGTTATATATTGGAAATGGGAAATTTTAGAACTGGGACAGTGCTTTCTACACTGAATATCTCCAAACATTTTAATAATTGAGCTTTCAAACTTATATCAGAATGTTCCTTATATTTTTCTCTTTAATATTATATATTTTCTATAATAATCGTCGATATTTTCCGTGAACAAAAAGAATTGAAAATGAACCGCCCGAGTTGCGACGTCGCCATGCGGTATTTTTCGGCACTGGAATTTTTGAATGAATGCGTGATTCACTCATGATCGAAACGATGAGCCAATCATTTCGCCGCTTTAAAATACCAACCAATGAAAAGCTGGGATTCTCTAGTTTCTAAAAATATTATTTTCTTTTTGGTGTGACTTTGGAAAGCACCTTTATCGATCGATTTTTTGGAAATTACGCATTTTATGTCAAGTAAACAGTAAGTTTTAACGAAGAAAATGTCATCCCCTGAAAATTCATATATTGTTCTT
Source organism: Limnoperna fortunei (assembly GCA_944474755.1). Taxonomy (NCBI): domain Eukaryota; kingdom Metazoa; phylum Mollusca; class Bivalvia; order Mytilida; family Modiolidae; genus Limnoperna; species Limnoperna fortunei. The sequence continues at coordinate 14,905,367 of OX104118.1, read as the reverse complement.
TGTTCCTTTTTAATTACACAACCGTAGGTGACCTGGCTCATCGTTTCTTTAACGAATTAAATACGATGACCTTCACGATATTTTACGTTCAAATATTTTCATGTCGGACGTCGTGATGTTGACAGTAAACAACGACGTTCGTTTGATTTTTATGACTTCAAAGGACCATATCACCTATCTTTGGACAATTCAACAGTATTGGCGACCTCTTTAAATAAAAGATTACATGATCATGACCTCATTTTTGATTTTCACCACGATGTAGCCATATATGATTTAGTAAACAAGGTAAATAAAAATAAACCAGGAAGTTTGAATTCTGTCTAACTTTTTTTGTTTTTACATCTACATGTACTTAAACTTTACTTAATAAACAGATTATAATGGAACTATCAATTTCATATAAGAATTTGAAAAAAAAATGGGTGAAAGGGAAGATTATGTCTTCCAAAAGTTGAAAAAGAAATTTGTTTTTGCTAGGAATGGCAAGAAGGGCAATTTTTATAAAATATCTAATTTGTCTCATGAAAACGGCCAGGTGTCTCTACTTTGTTTTTGTTTGTTTCAGTTGGAAATATTTGAAGTTAATATTCAAGTTTGATGTTAATTCTTGTACAGTTTAGTTGCAATGTATGAAGATGAGAATAAGGGAAGTATTGTTTCTTATTATTAAGAAATTTTAGCTATTAATGGAAATGCCAGTTAGAAAATATGTCAGATATAAAATTGAAAAGTGATCGAGTACAAACGCTATTAAAGTTTTAATTATATTATAAATGAAAAATTAAGAAAAAATAAGATACCAAAAATTTATTTCTCTTTATATTTATGTAATTAATTTTGTACAAAACATTATAAATGTCAAACCTGTCCTATGTTTAATATAAAATATTTTCCTTTTTTTTATGTCGCCTCTATAATTGTCTGTTAATGTCTCGCAAAAAATCTCTGTCACAGTTTCTCAGCATCTACATGTACATGTATTTTATTTTAGCATTTACATATCATTTATATTGTCATTGAACATGTTGAAGAACCATAGGTACTTTGTGTTTAATTTATTTTGTAGTGGATGAATCTGAATCTACAGTTCTTCAGACATTAGACAACCTTCTGCCTGTGTCAAATGGAAGGTTATTTGAAGTACAGGAGCAATCTAAAGTAGACAAATTGTTTTAAACTCCTCCATATTGTTTAATATATTCAACTGTTAATGTATTACTTGTGAGGTTGTGAGCAGCTTTACAGTGTAATTTTTAAAATAATGTACATATATTAGCTAATTAATATATATCATTTACTGATCAATAAATTATAGTTTAAATTTAGAAAGCTGTTTGTTTCAATGATATACTGGTTTCTGATTTTGGAAAAAAAAACCGAATTATGTTATTTTAAAATGGATATAGGACTACTTATGGTGGCCATATTTTATTCCACTGATATATATATGCTGGAATCTTGTTTTGTTAATATAAGAAGTACATAAAGTATATTCGAAACAACCTTTGCTTGCAGTTCCAAGTGTCCATGACAACTTCTCCAATATATATTTTATATTTTACATATGCCTGAATGACCATGATTCCTGAGAAAAATTGTTTTTTTTTTCTATTTCAAAGTGGCTGCCAGCAGCCACTTTAGGTGGCTATATTTTATTCCATTTGGTATGCTGAACTCTCTTTTGTTAAGAGATATACTTTCACAGCATATCCTCACATTTCTGATAGTTTTAGGACGGTTCATATTATAATTTTCAAATACCCGACCATTATTTTTTGACATAAATGGTCAATTTCAGATTTCAAAATGGCCGCCGACAGCAACTTTGGGTGGCCATATTTAATTCTCAATGGTATGCTGGACTCTATTTTGTTAAGAGATTTACTTTACACATCCCATACTTACATTCCTGATAGTTTTATGACGGTTCATATTATAGTTTTTAAATACCTGACCATTATTCTTGACATAAATGGTCATTTTCAGATTTCAAAATGGCCGCCGGCAGCCATTTTGGGTGGCCATATTTAATTCTTTATGGTATGCTGAACTTTTTTTAGTTCAGAACGCTACTCACAACAGCACACACTTACAACACAGCAAGTTTCATTACAATTGAAACAATAGTTTTTAGACTGATGGCATTACAAATTTGGTCAGGACAGCTTTTTTGCTTATATTTTCACTGTGCCATTGAAAAAATGACTAAGTCCAACACCTTAGATGCCATTTTTGGAGGCATATGTTGTAGCTATATATTTAAATATATAGTAACTAAGAGTTTTATCCAGTAATATCCATAAAGGTTAGTAGAAATTAGCAATATTAATACTTCATTCCATTTGAAATTTTGTTTCTACCATTTTAAACATCAAGACCTACAAGTTCAGTCAGCCTTTTTTCACGTTTTTCCAAAATGCAACCCTGAAATTAGCAATTTTAAATATGCGTAACTTTTTTATTTGTTAACCGATTTTGATTCTGTTTTTTACTATGGGTTAAGTAAAATGAGATCTATCTGTTTTTATATTGAAATTTATTATTCCTTATTACACCAGTTTTACCCTGGAGTCCCTACAATTGGCTTGAAAAACTAAACAAATTAATTAACTATCCAACCTTCATTTCTTCATAATTTTGCTTCATTGTGTGGAACTGTTGAAATCCAAAAAGAAGTTGTTTGTATGTTTTTCCCATAGGATCCTATGTTAAACTAAGTCCTGAGATTGTGGCCATCTTGGATTTTGGATCGGCACTAAAATCTTAAAATTTGTAGAGGACCATCTAAGGAACATATCTGCAATATTTCAAATCTATCTGCCAATCGGTTTATGAGAAGAAGAATTTTGAAATTCAGCCAATCAGAATGCACTAGTGGCCCTGGAAGCCATGTTCAATTTGCAATTGGCTCGAAAAAACTCAAAATAATAAGATAAATCAGGGTTCACCACAGAAAAAAATTCAAGGGTGGAGAAACCGTACTCGTCAGACAATTTCGATTCCCTAATACCAACTGAATGCAAAAAATAAATATATAAATATTCACCATATGTTTTAATTTTTTTTTTATCCAGCATCCTTTGATGGTAAATGTTCAACATTTATTATTCAATAAATTAATTTCTTTCCATATTTGTGAATAGATTAATTAATTGAAGAGCTTACAAAACTTGCCCTTCACCTTATCATAGTCTTACCTTTGGTTGATAAAATCGATTTTGTGTTTCCTTGCAGTGTAATTTGGGACTGGATATGGGTTTATATATTATCTTTTACATTGTGAAAACGCTCTATCCTTGACACTTTTTATATTTTCTAAAGAAGTATTTGATTTCTATGTCCATAATAATTGTCTTTTTTAAAAGAAAATTTCAGTACTTCCATAAAAAAAATTGTGCATCCAGATACATGCAATTATATGTCTCTGGAGCAACTGAGCTTGGATTACTGAAATTAACATAACAGAAGAATTGCTGTTTATTATTTTGTGACTGAACTGATCTTAGTTTCATAAAAATGTCAATTATAATGTTACAAATTCAATAAAATGTTCACATGTGATATTTTTTAATTCTTGTTTATATCCGTTTTTATTATGATGTAGACTCGGAATCCATGTAACGCTTCTAGATGCATATTTTACGCATGTTTTCAGGTCTTGCCACACTATTTCAACATCAAACGCATCCCTGCTGGCGTAGGTTAAAGCTATGGTATGCGTACGGATTTCCGTCTAGTTTGTTCTGTCTCCAATCTGTTATTACATATTCTCACAAATGGCAATCAATATGTGTTCTTCATCTGATTCTCCACAGGTAACAATCACTAGGGCGGAAAATATGCTTAATTAGGATGTTTATTTAACAATAAACGTGTCAGGGCTGATGATCACCCTTTATAGTTTAAAATTAAGCGATGGTAATACACTCGTGGTTTAAAAAGTGAAACCGGGAATGTGATGTTAATATTGAGTCGTGGCATACATGGATTTTAAAGTGGCGCTTGGAAATGAAGCGTGGCAGGGAAAAATCAATCGTGGTGGCCCTCCACGCTAAAACAGCCTTTGGTGAACCCTGTAAATATCCATACATCATTTCTTCATAATTTGGCTTCATTGTGTGAAATAGTTTCTGAGAAGAAGTTGTTTTTATGTTTTTCCCATAGGGTCCTATGTTAAACTAAGTCCCGCAATGGGGGCCATCTTGGATTTTTGATCGGCACTAAAATCTCAAACAGTGTAGAGGACCATCTAATGTACATATCTGCAACATTTCAAATCAATCAGCCAAATAAATGGTCTATGAGAGGAAGAATTTTGAAATTCAGCCAATCAGAACCCAATAGTGGCCCTGGAAGCCATGTTCAATTTGCAATTGGCTCGAAAAACTCAAATAATTAAGATAACTATCTAACCTTCATTTCTTCTTAATTTGGCTTCAATGTGTGGAAAGGTTTCTGAAAAGAAGTTGTTTGTATGTTTTCCCATGGTAATTTATGGCCTGCGATGGCAGCCATCTTATTTTGGATTGGTACAAAAAACTTTTTAGAAGACCATCTAAGGTACATTTCTGCAATACTGCAAATCAATCTAACAATCAGTTCATGAGGAGTTTTTTTTTAAATTAAGCCAAACAGAACACATTAAAGGCTCTGGCAGCCATGTTAAAGATTTGATCAGCACCAAAAACTTTGTAAAGAATACCCAATGAACATTCCTACCAAGTTTGGTTTCAATTGGCAATGAGGTTTTGGAGAATTAGATTGAATTGTGAAAAGTTCATGGACCCCGACGACAAGGGATGCCAAGTGATGCAAATAGCTCACACTGACCCTATGGGTCAGGTGAGCTAAAAGAAAGAAGAAACTAGACAAAGTCGATCTAGCGATCAATGATCCCCCTGCTTTGTAAAACTTTCTAACGTTTTTGCGGACTGTGACCTAGAAATTTGATGAATTTCCCCCAAAATCGATAGTCTTCTTACAAACCTGATATATAACAATATCCCAAAGTTTCATTCAAATCACACACAAACTTTTTGAGTTATCGTCCAGAAACAACTTTTTGTAAAAATTTCAAACGTTTTTCGTGAACTGCGACCTTGAAATTTGACGGATTTCCCCCCAAATCAATAGGCTTTTTACCAACCTGATATATAACAATATCCCAAAGTTTCATTCAAATCCGAGCAACTTTTTTTAAGTTATTGTCCGGAAACAACTTTTTTGTTAAAATTTCTAACGTTTTTGGTGGACTGTTCCCTTGAAATTTGATGGATTTCAGATCCCCCCAAATCGATAGGCTTCTTACTAACCTGATATATAACAATATCCTGAAGTTTCATTCAAATCGGATGTACACTTTTTGAATTATCATCCAGAAACCAAATGTGGACGGACGGAAGGATGGACATGAGGACCATTATATACCCCCGACTCTGTCGAGTGAGGGTATAAAAACCAATTTTTGTATACAAAACATTTATTAAGTATGATGTCTCTAACCAAACCATACAGGCCATGTGTTGAAAACAACAATCGTGAAAATCCAGAGTTCACAGTAATAAATATTTTGAATACTGACTGTAGCTGAAAATCGAAACCAGAGGCTCTTAAGAGGCTCACCTGATTTTATAGGCAATGAAGATGGCATTTCCCTGATGTTAAAGTAAGTCCTGTAATTTTCAATAAACTTTAAAGAGGAACATCCAAACAATATTACTAGAAAGTTTTGTTTCCATTGGTTAACTGGTTTAATAGAGAAGATTTTTTTTATTTGCCCATAGGGTCCTATGTTAAATTAAGTCCTGCAGCGATGTCCATTTTGAATTTCCAATTGGCAATAAAAAACATAAACTTTAAAGAAGACCATCCAAACAATATTGTCAGTAAGTTTTGTTTCCATTGGTTAATCAGTTTAAGAAAAGAAACCTATTAAAACTTTATCTATGTAATGCTGTGGTGGCAATTTTGATTTTCCTATTGGCATAAAAAACATAAACTTCAAAGAAGACCATCCAAACAATATTGTTAGTAAGTTTTGTTTCCATTGGCTAACCGGTTTCAGAGAAGAAGCCTTTTTAAAATTGTTCCCAAAGGGTCCTATGTTAAACTAAGTCCTGATGTGGTGGCCATTTTGATTTTCCAATTGGCATAAATAACCATCCAAAATAATATTGGTAGTAAGTTTTGTTTCCCTTGGATAAACGGTTTCAGAGAAGCCTTTTTTAACCTTTTTCCCATAGGGTCCAATGTTAAACCAAGTCCTGTGGTGGCGGAGATTTTGAATTTCCGATTGGAATAAAAATTCAACTGAACAACTTTTATTTTTTCCTATTTTGTCCAAATTGGAGTCGGGTGGACCTGTAAAACAGAAAATAACAAAACTTTGGACTAATTAAAATTGAAATAATTCATGCATAACATACTTTATTGTAGTTTTAACATGGGTGGGCATTCTATTCTTGCTATTGCTTGGGGCTAAATATTCACGAATACAATGCCCACCCATGTTAAACAACAATAATGTATGCATGCATGAATTATTTCTTAAACAACACTTAACTGTTAGCAGACAATGGTATGCATATCAAATTAACTTACATTGAATGAAGACCAAACATTGCTGCGAAGTGCTCAAAAAGCTGTTGAAACATTATTTCCGACACGATGTTTCCCTCTTTCTTCTGCAAAGTCATATAAATAAGTTTCTTGGCAAACATTTGTCCATGAATCCTGAATCTGTAAATAATAACAATAAATGCACAATCAATCAAATGGCCCATTCCTACCCAATTGGTTAATTGACTATCAAACAGTCCAGTACTTCAACTACTATTCACAACAAAATCATTTCAACAAACAATAAACCAAGTGGAAAACAGCTATAACTTTTTTACCTTTTAAGATAACAAAAACTTTGTACATGTAAGTTGTTGTAAAAACCTCCACCTTTTCAAAAATGTATTTGAAATTTTTTATTTTGAAAAATGTCACCAGTGTAAGCAGGTCAAACTCAGGTAAAAGATAAACATTTAGTACAGTATGTGTGAAGCCATGTACTTGCAAAAATTTGAAAGCACCTTTGGTTTTTGATATTTTTTTTTAGTATCTGTGAATATACCAAAATTATAATGTCTTTTTTATTATCTATTTTTATTTATTGCCCGATTCTTCAAATATATGCAAGAATTCATCATCAATATCTTTGCTTTCATGGCTGTCCGCCATTACAATTGAATATTTTTGTCAAACTTGTATCTGTCAATTTTTTGCTAAATTTTCTCAATAAACTTCCCTGGATTTTAAACGCAAGCGAGACCTCATTCATGTTTATATTTGTACTTCTCGGTAGTTATTGTTACTCACACTCCAAAAAATTACAGGGTCAAAACAACATATGCCACAACCAGCAGTTATAAATAAAAAAGTCAGCGCAACTTATGACGTGTTTAGCTGAGTAAGGGTTAATTTATAAAATAAAAACTAATTACAAGTATTTTGTCATTAAAGGGCAATAACTCCAATAAAGAGTCATCTGAAAATTTTGGACTAAGTAATGATTTGTAGGCCTTGCCTTGCTGATTAATTTTGCAATTTACAGTTTCACTCTAGCGTTTATGGCCTTTAAGTTTCAGGGCAAAAACTTCAAATTTCACAAAAATTGTTACTGAAAGACAACAACTCTTATAAGCATGATAAGGAATCACCAGACAATTTTCAGAAAATATTACAATTTGTAGGCCTTGTCCTTCTGTTTATTTTTGCTATTTACAATTTTACTCTAGGTATTAGTTTTTAATTTCTAAGGCAAACAATTGGTAATTTTGTCTAAAATCAGCAATTAAGGGCAATAACTCCTGTAATAAGTTTGTATTGCTTATTATTTTTGTAATTAACAGTTTCACTCTAAAATGTAAAACAGTTTCATGCTAGATGAAACAGGACAATAATGAGAATTTTATAAACAAATCATCATTAAAGGGCAAAATAGGGCATTTAATGGGACCTAGCAACGTTCTTGTTTTCATTTTAATTACTAGTATAACGTATTCTCGTATTCTGAATAGATTAGTAAGAACGCATTCAAACAAACGGCATATTTTAACTCAAATCTTTAAATTAAATCTCAACATTTTAATTTTTTCATTGTGTAAACATGAAAGGAAATTGAAAATCCACAGTGGTCAACATGGTGGGTCACGATATGTAGTGGACGGAACACTATGTACCGCAAAATACCACCATGGCGTATGGTGGTGAATTTCTGAATGCAAAAAAACCACGACTACTGTACTAGTATATAGTGGGCAATATAAAAAACATGTCACGTCTGTACATTTGTCGGAGTGCGCAATTTCAGTTAACAGCTATCGCTAGAATTGCCAAAAATCGCGTTGCTTTCCAAAAACTAATTTGGTCTCTCGCGGATGAACATGGACTATTAGATTTAATAGTAATTTTAGTTATCAGTTATACAATAAATGAGAGATAATACGAAAGGACATGTATAGTACAGTTTTTCAAGATTAATGCGATGCACCGATTCATGTAATTGATAGATTCCTCCAATGTGACCTATATTTTACGAGCGCAAGGTTATTACGGCTACGCAACCTTCCTGAAAATTGTTATTTTTTACCTTTAAGGGGCCACAACCCTTATAAGGGGTCATATGACAACTTAATTTGACTCAAGACTTTTGTAGAGCAAAATGACCTGAATGCTTAAGCAATTTAAAACTCTAAGCAAGTTGAGTGCATTCTACTATTTAGGTCAAATTTTACTATAGAAAATGGTCCTAGCAACATCTATGAACGGAGCATAAGCTCAACCATACGTAGTAAGCAGTTTTCATTTTTCACGCAAAAAACATGATCAAAACACAGTGACTTGCAGTATAATCTTTAAATTAATTTGAATGATGAGAAAAACAAGACGTAAGTTATTCTGGTATCCTGCCAATGATATCCTCTTTAACATAAGCTGCCTTCGGATATAACGTCAGATCAGGAGCATTGGATTTTAATATTGACAGCGTTGAAATTTAATGTTAGAATATGCTCTAGACTAACCATTTTGTAATATTATAGATAAGTTCAAGTTGACCGAAAGTATTTTGACGTCATTCTATTGATGACGTTCAATGTTAACATGTCACAGCAGAGTTTACATTTGGATTTAATGATTTAAAAATGTAAAATTAAAATTTTAAAATAAAAAGTATTCCCAGCTCTAAAAAAACATTGACATGTGCATGTGATATTAAATGGTGTCGTATTATCAACCAATCAAAATGCTTATATTGGAGGTCCTTACCCGTGTTATATTGGAAAATGAAGCTTGCGTTAATGAAAAATATTACCCAAGGAGACCAGGTTAGACATAAGTTGGTGATTTACTGTCAATAAATAGGTACAATTTATTTTCTACACCCTGAAAATTAAGTGAAAATCTGAAAAACACAATGTTACACAGTGTTGCACCAGAAAAGCCGGAACATCACAGGGGATTTATTTTTAAGGGGTTATCAAATAACAACATTTGGGGGACAACACAGTTTTCTTAAAATAATTCATCTGGATTGGGTGTTCGAGTTATAGAAATGACAGATACATGTATATATTTCTTTTTCAAACAAAACTTTTGCAACAAATTATATCGTAACTATAGCCTAAAGATAGTTTTATGCAAACAATATTTAAACATAAAAACTCACGTATAACGCCACATATCTTCAGAAGAATCTGAAAGAGGTTGTACTTCAAAGCTTTGCATCTCTTGCCCGTGTGCATTGTACAGAAAGGAAACAGCTCTGTCGTAGGAAATTGAATTAAAATCGCCATCCAAATCCTTCAGGGCGAACGGCATATATTTTACTAAATGTTCTGATATTTTTTTAACTCTTGTGTCAATGATGTGGTCTTTTTTTGTTATGCTATTCAACAGGTCTAGTGGCGCGTATGAAATGGACTTAATAACAGCAATTTGAAGAGAGCTCAATGTGTCTTCTGTCCACTTTGAAGTACAAGCAGGAATTTCGGTTTGGCTTGCCACAAAAACTAACTCGGAAGATGGACTTGCATCAGAACATGCCGAACATGATGAAGAAACTTTTACTATAGGCACATTCATGACATTCAAACTTGTGCTTTGGTCGTTAGTAAGATCAGCATCTAGCAGGCGACTGCACAAGTGGAAACCCGGTGCAAATGAGAACCTAGTCTGGTTTCGGTCTATCATCTTTATATTTGTATATTCCGAAGGCATACTGAATATTACGTCGGGAACCAACCTAATGAGAACCTGGCCTGATGAGAACCCAAGAGTATGACATAATACCGAAAAGATAACATCATTACACCAAATAACTGGATTTAAATGAATAATATTTTAATGCATTGTAAAAATGCATTTAGCTTTTGATCAAAAGTACTGACCAAGCGCATTAAGCTGTCATCCTGTCACGCATTGAACGTTTATTACTCTCCATTTAACTATAATTTCTAGTTCATAATGTTCTGTATTAGGACATTTGTTTTATTGTGTTTATTTTAATATGAGATAAAGGCTTAAATAATTAAATTAATTTTATTTATTTATTTATTTATTTATTTATTTATTTATTTATTTCAATGGAATACAAATGAAAAGCACATAAGATTCTGGATTATTTCCTTGAATTTATCAAATTTGTATTTTTTTCTTTCTTGTTTTAATGTTTATTTAACAATAACTATATATTTGCTACTTATACAAATATCGGGTAATTCGATCCTGGATTTGAAACGCGGGTTTTCATCGTAATAATACTACATGTAACTGGATATACTGTATTATGTTTTCCGGTATTTATTTTTATTTTTGTCAGAACATTCATCCGGTCATTACTATTGACAATGACGTGATAAAACACTGAGGTTGATTATTCTAGTGTCACTGTTTAAAAGGTGTGCTCAACTCCACCCCCCCCCCACCCCCCAATAAAAACAATAAAACTAGACTACTTGTTATAACTCAAAACATGCTACGAATGACGAAACACACAAACAAACTATATATAACACAATTTGTAACCTTGAAAATGACGATAAACTAAAACAAATGTCATTACTTCGGTAAGTTTAAATTGTAAATTAAGTTCAATCCGGATGAAGGGGTTGAATTGAAAGAACCATAAAAATACTAATCAGTTCGTTTTAATCTTTCAAGAAAACTTTTAACGGTTTCAATCTACAAATTTCAATCCATCAATTCACCATAATGTACGTAAACTTTTATACTAGTGCATTCTCGGTTTTGAAACAATAAAAAAAAACTAGAAAAACTTACCGTTAATGATTGATACCTCCGTTTCCCAATGGCAAGAAAGTCCATGTTTTGCTATTGGAAAATCTTAAATACCAATCAAATCAAAATGTCAAATGTTACATGGCACTATGTGACGAAGGTTCTGTGAAAGTTGCATTAAATTTACATACAGTATCGTAGGTGGAGTTGAGAATAAAGGACCGGTTAATTTCCTCAACGTCCTTTTAAAGACTAAAGATATCAGGAGCTAGGTCCTCTACTTTAACGATACTTTGATGAACGACTTTCTTTTAATAAACAACCCTGTTACGGCACATATTGTCGCCCTGCACATATTGTCGCCGGCGACAATATGTGCATACATTTGTTAGCATAAATTGTCGTCGGCGACAATTTGTGCCGCGAGTTGGGGTCACATATTTATCGTTGTTCGGCGACAATATATGCCTTTGAAAAATTTTTGACTGCACAAATTGTCGCCAGGACATAATTTTTCTGTGGCTTTAATAACGTTATCTGTACAGTTAAATAAGAGAGAAGTCATAGGTTTTTTCATGAATTTTCTACTAAATTTCAATGTTGGTTATGTCAAACAGTGGAGATGGAGAAGTATACCTCTAACAGTGGAGATGGAGACTTATACCTCTAACTTTAACTTCGGAGTAATTAAATTTCATTCATCATAATGAATAAAACTTGTCTAAAATATTTGTCAAAAAAAATCGCAAAAGGGATTTTCAATCATATTTAAAAAAAAATAATCCAAATTCGGGTTATGCAACAAGCGAGTGTCTCGGGCAATGCCGCATCAAGCGGTATTGCCGGTATACTGTTCATACCGTACCTCTTTAAATTGCTGGACCGGAAAACAGCACTAGGTTTTTTTTGTAAATTGAAATAAGAAATGCCTGTTTTCAACTGAGTCAGGAATAAAAATTGCCGTTGTTGGTCATTTTCAATTTTAGGGTCAGGAAACTCCAAAATGCAGGACTTCGCACCATTTACCCCACGCCTTTCGGGGTAGAAGGGTCACTCCGTGTCCCTACTTTTCACATCTCTGACTGTACCAACAATTTACTGGGTGCTATGCCTATGTGGTTAACATATCTTAATTTGATATTATATATTTTTTATGGTACAAGTGGTTAAAAATAAAATAAAAACAAATATCAATTAAAGATATATTAACCTATTGATAAGATTAAACAACTGTAGTAATTTACGACTTGTTTTTTATATACTTAGTTTGGCCTCTTTAACAGAAAACATCTGTATAAACACTTTAATGTTTTGATACTGGACAATTCTCTCCAGTGTCATTTTAATAGCTTTAGTGAAAGAAATGGAGATATCAAATCTTAAGAAACTTTCTCTTAACTTGACGTTTGTGACAGGAAGTACTTTCAGTTTTCAGATGCTTTTGTGTATGTACAGTTTTGCGGTTTCTTAGGACATGTGGATTACTACAGCTTATACTCTTTAAAAAGAACGAAAGAGACGAAGAAAAGTCACAATTTATTGTTTTAATAGACTTCTGGTAAGTAATACTTTTTACTTATAAATATAACATGACAACCCCACCCCCGTCCCCTTACGATATACAGTTTTGTTCATAAACAATAACCTTTTAAATGCTATTGAAATTGTGGGTACAGTAACAGTTTTGAAAAAAAACACGTGTCACAAGCATCCCCATCACGTTTTTCGTGTGCATGAATGGTCTTAGTAAATAATTAAAAAAAATTCATCGTATCTATAGAGACGATATATAATGCAATAACAAATTTAAAATCTTAACTATTTAACTTAAATATAACATTCAAATTTCTAATTTAGAGCAAACACGAATACAAATAAAAACTACACAATTTTATCGAACATCATAGAGAATCTTAGAAACAGATTTAAACAGCGGCGTATATATTAAGTTTTCTGCTCACCACAATAAAACACGAACCACGTGTAAACATAATATGTCAATGGTATTTGATACGCAGTTGCATTAACATCACTCTACTTCAGATTTATGAGCTTTTTAGCTCATCTGACCAGAAGAATCATGTGAGCTATTGCCATCACATGGCGTCCGTCGTCGTCGTCGTCGTCTTCGTTAACTTTTCTCTTCCCCTTACAAACCACTGAATGGATTGCTTGGAAACTTTGCAAGCATCATCAGTAATATGTTCTCTACAAAGTTTGCACAAATCATGGCCTCAGATTAACAACATGCCCACCACGGTTAAAAATAGAACAGAGGGTCAAAATATATTTTTTGCCTTACTGTTCAAAAAGTATAACAGATACAGGAAAAATTAAGAATCCTCTCTTCTTCAGCATCAAAAGCTCTACAAAACACATCATTGGGTCGAAGCTGCATGACGACTCCTTGTAGGAGTTATTGCCCTTTAATCGTCAAAATTGATGATTTTTTTTCCATTTTTGCCTCAAAATCTTGAAAATTATTAGAACTAGAGAAAAACTTAGCATTGCTTAATTGTTCTGCTATATGAGAGCTACAAAAGTGATTTAGGGTCAAGATTGTCTGATGAACCGTTTAGGAGTTATTCCCCTTGAATTGATTTTAAATCTCCTCTTTAAACAATGAAAGGACTGCTTTGAAACATTGCGCACATCATCTTTAGGATGTCCTCTACCAAAATTGTGCAAATCATTACAGCTGACCACCAACATGGCTACATTTGTTTAAAATGGGAGTGGGGGGGGGGGTCAAGATAGTTTTTGGCTGATAGTTAAAAAAGTATAACAGAAGTGAACCTCTACAAGACTCTCTATTTTTCATTTTTCCTCAGTAACTTGAAAACCATACGAGCAAGAGAAAATCTTTTCCATGCAAAATTATTGAGCTCATCAAGATCTGCAAAATGATTATTGATGCATATGTGTTGGACAATTCCTTAGGAGTTATTTCCTTTAAATGGTCAAAATTAATGATTTTTGCAATTCCTTGTAGGAAAGAAACGCTGGATAGAAAAGAATAATATAATTGTTCGAATGGTTTTCAGGTTCAGGTGAGCGATACAGGCTCCTGGGAGCCTCTAGTTAAGAATACATGTATTCCCCTGCATTCACGCATCAATGAATTTGCAATATTTTATTACATATAGTGGTTTTTTCTGACTTCAACCAAGCTTTAACCACAAATGATACGTCAGTGATGTTTGGTATGCAGTTGTAGGTAGCATCAGCATCAGTTAATAACAGTTACATGATAATTTTGAGTGCATGCCCTACATTCATGCTGAATATTATAACATAAAAATGTGTTGACAGTTTATTTTTCAAATTTTTTCAAAGGCATATATTGTCGCCGAACAACGATAAATATGTGACCCCAACTCGCGGCACAAATTGTCGCCGACGACAATTTATGCAACCGGCGACAATTTATGCTAACAAATGTATGCACATATTGTCGCCGGCGACAATTTGTGCAGGGCGACAATATGTGCCGTAACAAACCCTGTATTTCCCATAAATCATTCAAATTTGGAAATGAAAAGAAACATTTTAGACTTATTCATCAAATATGACGCAAATGATCATTTATAAAAATCACACACTTGTAGTACAGACGAGATTTTTTTAATTTTAAAATTATAGATTGTCCTCACTTGTCCAGCAATATTCCAGCCTCTCCTGCATACTGTGTATATATTTTTCAATAGAGCATGCAGTAAGTACATAATCTAAAAGCCAAAAATTGCAATTGCAGAACGTTTTCCCATTTTTAAATTCATTGCATTGTAGTTGTGCTGCGATGATTATAAGATATCACAATTACTGACTAGTGGTGAACACTGACAGTTTTAAAAGCTGGATGGTTTGGCATACGCCGAAACCTCGTTTAACCCTTCATTTTATTTGAATGCTTGTTCCAAATCAGGACCATCGCTTTATTATTTTTTTTATTAGTTGGCCAGTTTCTTGGACGTTTTTTGTATGGATTGTTTTTTTTGGACAGATTCCTTTGTTCGGTATTTTGTATTATGATATCTAGCTTGCCCGGCGTTTTACCCCGTTTTCCAAATTTACCCAATCATGAATTTGGGCTAAAACAATTGATTGGTTGTTGACTTGTTATCGTGTTGAATACAGCAGAAATATTGCCCGTTAAAGTTTCTGTTGCAAAAATTTTCGTAAGACAGCGTAAATTTATATGTTCCGTTAAACTAAATATGAAACATTAACTGGAGTCATTTCATATAATCTATTTTATTAGTTGCAATCTCTTGTTGAAGATATAACAAATTTAAAAGTAAAAGTGAATACGTGTTTAAATATATGATCTACAACATGGCAGAATAACTTACATGCAAGAACATTATGCAAAATTAAGTATTTTGCAGAACAAGAACGGAAGATTACCAAACAAGGCACCTATTATATAATGACAGTTATCACATATTTATATGTAAAATGTGTGATTTTGCATATGTAATAAACGTAGAAGTAAGTAATCCATATCTCTGCCCGGGGTAGATATCTGCCCTGCGTTGATGACGTCAAAGTAAAATGACAAGACGTAAAGACTTGTATCTAAAATATGTTTTTGGTTTGACAAAACACCATCTGACATTGTAAATTCTACAACATTGAGTTACATTAGATATCTTTGATGACATTTTATTTGCAACCACTAGGTCGATGTCTCTTCTGTTGGACTGTTAGTCCTCGAGGATATCACCATCACGATAGTAACACGTACTTTGGTGCAGATCATTTATTCTTTTTAATTTCGAAAGTGATTTTAATTCCAAAGTTTTTCTAATCGCAATGAGTAAATGACCTTAGCCTAATTTGGCATACCGTTTAGAAATTTTGATAATAAAACCTCTACAGCATCTTAATTATCTGGATTTTAAAAATGTTATGGGTTTGAGCACCATTGATGAATCTTCATATGACAAAGCACGCGTCTGGCGTATTATATTTTATATCCTTTAAATTTTTTATGAAATTTTATTTTTGACAAGAACTGCTTTCGTTGATCGCAAAAAATTTTCACACAAGAAATGAAAACTGAATGCATATTGGGAACATTGACACTGCTTAAATAAACAAATCTGCTGCTTATAAAGAGACGCGAACAGACTTTAATATAAACATAATAAAATACGTATTTTCAACAAATTTGCCTACAAAATAGATCATAAATACAAACTGATGACATTAGGTTAATTATTAGGGAATATATCATTAATTATCAAGCTTGGCATTTTACAGGTATGGCTTCGATCTTTACACCTTTTACGACCAATTAGTCATGCAAGCTGTCAATAATTTTAGTTCGAGTTATTCTTGGTTTTTTCAATAGATTTTTAGTATTGGGACTGCTGATTTAGTTCGAGTTTTCGAGAAATCGGTGTTCGAGAAATCGAAGTAATTTTAACATTGATTATATAGGGGGATAGTTCCGTACTTTGATAGGTCTTCGAGAAATCCCGGGTGTTCGAGCCATCCGAGTTCGACCTACTGAAGTTCGACTGTATTATTAAATAATAAATAAGCAATATTATATAACGTTGTTTTAAACCACATGTAAATATGTGATAAATAGATTATTACATCTCGAATTCCTCGGGGCAGATATTGGAGTCTCGGGAAGATATCAAGGCAGATATGGAATTCGACATGTAATAATCTATACGTGTTAAACACATTACAGACATTTTATTACAAAAAGTAATGACCTTTATTGCATGAATATTTTTTTTCGTGCTTTTGATTGGTCTAAAATCAACTTTCGGGTCACGATAAATAGCAGTGGTATTAAAATTACATAAAAAATGTGGAAATGTTTGTCTATTGCTCGATTCCGCTGCACAGTAGTCAAGCCGAATCCAATATTGACATGGTTTGGACCAGTTCAAGCCTGTTTTCATAACTGTACCACCATAACTATAAAATTCAATTTTAGTAATCATTCAATCATCTGTAATTATAAAATATACTGTTAAAGATGTCATGATAAAATCATTTATTTATTTATACTCTTTTCACTAGTTGTAATGTGATGAAACTTGAAATAGGATTATCAGCAAATCAATATCAAAATGCAGTATTAACAGAAAATATTGAGTGTAACCAGCATTACAGCCTTACAGCTCGGTGAATATTACATTTTTGTGGCTAATAAATCCTGATAGCGACCTATATCAAAGTCATAAATTGTTTAATAGGATATGGTAATACGTGTGAATATCAGTAAGTGAATACATTCCCTTACGTTAGAGATGTACATGTAAGTTCAATATTTAAGCATGTCTACATGTATATATATATATACATGTAGACATGCTTAAACATTGAACTTACATGTACATCTCTACCGCAAGGGAATGTATTCATTTACTGATATTCATATATATATATATATATATTATATGTTATTCGGGATCTTCACAGGGGATACGGGTTCATATTCCCTGTCTGTGTTTTATATTCCCTGAGCCGGAGGCGAAGGGAATATAGAACACAGACAGGGAATATGAACCCGTATCCCCTGTGAAGCCCGAATAACAATTATATTCTGTTGAAGTCTTCTTGTACTAATATTCTAGAGTATATAATTAGGTAATAGACATTTCTCATGCTTTAGTTTGGACCACCCGACTATCGGAGAACCTACCATTCAACACATTTGAGCTTCCAACGAAACATTTTATGGCATTTTAAATTTTATAACCTTTATTTCTTTACGACCTTTTATTCCCAGCTCAACTTTTAATGATAAATTTCACTTTCGAAGTGCGATGCAAATGCCTTTCTTTGCCATTTTGAAGACTTCAAGTTATCGGTTATCTCCCTTGTTAATTTCAAGACAAATCGCAGACGGAGATGAAAGATTCCGTAAAATGCATGTATTTAAAATCGATATTTGATATCTTTATATTATGTTGAACTATTTATGTTATGTAAAACAAATAAATTATTCAATGAATAGACGCCATTTTGAAACTGGTTTTAATATCCCCGGGGTTTCACAGGGAATACGGTATGATATCCCCGTCTTGATTAACCAATCAAATTGTAGGGATTCCCTAGATACATTACTTCAACAGAATATATATATATACAAGTCTAGAAGATTATGCAACGATACAAATGACGGTGTTTCTTGTCAAAAATTTAGACAAAGACTGACCAACGAATGGCCTTAGTCATTGAATGTCAATATAAATCAATGACGTAAACAAGTCATAACATATTGATCTGAAACTTTCTCCTTTCCAAATTAACCCAAAATAGTTGCTTCCCAAGTCCGCCAGTCAGGGACGTGCCGTGCTGTTACTTGGCTTTGCTCAAATATTCCAACAAGATGTAATCAAAATTACCAAGGTGACAAATTCATTACGCCAGACGCGCGTTTCGTCTACTTAAGACTCATCAGTGGCGTTTAACTCTAAATGCTTAAAGTATTCTTTCATTCGGTGATGGAATAATATAAGTCCACTGGGATCGTGTAAAAACACAATACAGGTAGTTCAAAATATTATATAAAAGTCTAAAGAGTCTACCAACCAGCAAGCTTATTAAGTATCGGATCGACAAACATGACGATACAGCATAAACAAAAAATAATATACAAGTCTAGAAGATTATGCAACGATACAAATGACGGTGTTTCTTGTCAAAAATTTAGACAAAGACTGACCAACGAATGGCCTTAGTCATTGAATGTCAATATAAATCAATGACGTAAACAAGTCATAACATATTGATCTGAAACTTTCTCCTTTCCAAATTAACCCAAAATAGTTGCTTCCCAAGTCCACCAGTCAGGGACGTGCCGTGCTGTTACTTGGCTTTGCTCAAATATTCCAACAAGATGTAATCAAAATTACCAAGGTGACAAATTCATTACGCCAGACGCGCGTTTCGTCTACTTAAGACTCATCAGTGGCGTTTAACTCTAAATGCTTAAAGTATTCTTTCATTCGGTGATGGAATAATATAAGTCCACTGGGATCGTGTAAAAACACAATACAGGTAGTTCAAAATATTATATAAAAGTCTAAAGAGTCTACCAACCAGCAAGCTTATTAAGTATCGGATCGACAAACATGACGATACAGCATAAACAAAAAATAATATACAAGTCTAGAAGATTATGCAACGATACAAATGACGGTGTTTCTTGTCAAAAATTTAGACAAAGACTGACCAACGAATGGCCTTAGTCATTGAATGTCAATATAAATCAATGACGTAAACAAGTCATAACATATTGATCTGAAACTTTCTCCTTTCCAAATTAACCCCAAATAGTTGCTTCCCAAGTCCGCCAGTCAGGGACGTGACGTGCTGTTACTTGGCTTTGCTCAAATATTCCAACAAGATGTAATCAAAATTACCAAGGTGACAAATTCATTACGCCAGACGCGCGTTTCGTCTACTTAAGACTCATCAGTGGCGTTTAACTCTAAATGCTTAAAGTATTCTTTCATTCGGTGATGGAATATATAAGTCCACTGGGATCGTGTAAAAACACAATACAGGTAGTTCAAAATATTATATAAAAGTCTAAAGAGTCTACCAACCAGCAAGCTTATTAAGTATCGGATCGACAAACATGACAATACAGCATAAACAAAAAATAATATACAAGTCTAGAAGATTATGCAACGATACAAATGACGGTGTTTCTTGTCAAAAATTTAGACAAAGACTGACCAACGAATGGCCTTAGTCATTGAATGTCAATATAAATCAATGACGTAAACAAGTCATAACATATTGATCTGAAACTTTCTCCTTTCCAAATTAACCCAAAATAGTTGCTTCCCAAGTCCGCCAGTCAGGGACGTGCCGTGCTGTTACTTGGCTTTGCTCAAATATTCCAACAAGATGTAATCAAAATTACCAAGGTGACAAATTCATAACGCCAGACGCGCGTTTCGTCTACTTAAGACTCATCAGTGGCGTTTAACTCTAAATGCTTAAAGTATTCTTTCATTCGGTGATGGAATAATATAAGTCCACTGGGATCGTGTAAAAACACAATACAGGTAGTTCAAAATATTATATAAATGTCTAAAGAGTCTACCAACCAGCAAGCTTATTAAGTATCGGATCGACAAACATGACGATACAGTATAAACAAAAAATAATATACAAGTCTAGAAGATTATGCAACGATACAAATGACGGTGTTTCTTGTCAAAAATTTAGACAAAGACTGACCAACGAATGGCCTTAGTCATTGAATGTCAATATAAATCAATGACGTAAACAAGTCATAACATATTGATCTGAAACTTTCTCCTTTCCAAATTAACCCAAAATAGTTGCTTCCCAAGTCCGCCAGTCAGGGACGTGCCGTGCTGTTACTTGGCTTTGCTCAAATATTCCAACAAGATGTAATCAAAATTACCAAGGTGACAAATTCATTACGCCAGACGCGCGTTTCGTCTACTTAAGACTCATCAGTGGCGTTTAACTCTAAATGCTTAAAGTATTCTTTCATTCGGTGATGGAATAATATAAGTCCACTGGGATCGTGTAAAAACACAATACAGGTAGTTCAAAATATTATATAAAAGTCTAAAGAGTCTACCAACCAGCAAGCTTATTAAGTATCGGATCGACAAACATGACGATACAGCATAAACAAAAAATAATATACAAGTCTAGAAGATTATGCAACGATACAAATGACGGTGTTTCTTGTCAAAAATTTAGACAAAGACTGACCAACGAATGGCCTTAGTCATTGAATGTCAATATAAATCAATGACGTAAACAAGTCATAACATATTGATCTGAAACTTTCTCCTTTCCAAATTAACCCAAAATAGTTGCTTCCCAAGTCCACCAGTCAGGGACGTGCCGTGCTGTTACTTGGCTTTGCTCAAATATTCCAACAAGATGTAATCAAAATTACCAAGGTGACAAATTCATTACGCCAGACGCGCGTTTCGTCTACTTAAGACTCATCAGTGGCGTTTAACTCTAAATGCTTAAAGTATTCTTTCATTCGGTGATGGAATAATATAAGTCCACTGGGATCGTGTAAAAACACAATACAGGTAGTTCAAAATATTATATAAAAGTCTAAAGAGTCTACCAACCAGCAAGCTTATTAAGTATCGGATCGACAAACATGACGATACAGCATAAACAAAAAATAATATACAAGTCTAGAAGATTATGCAACGATACAAATGACGGTGTTTCTTGTCAAAAATTTAGACAAAGACTGACCAACGAATGGCCTTAGTCATTGAATGTCAATATAAATCAATGACGTAAACAAGTCATAACATATTGATCTGAAACTTTCTCCTTTCCAAATTAACCCCAAATAGTTGCTTCCCAAGTCCGCCAGTCAGGGACGTGCCGTGCTGTTACTTGGCTTTGCTCAAATATTCCAACAAGATGTAATCAAAATTACCAAGGTGACAAATTCATTACGCCAGACGCGCGTTTCGTCTACTTAAGACTCATCAGTGGCGTTTAACTCTAAATGCTTAAAGTATTCTTTCATTCGGTGATGGAATATATAAGTCCACTGGGATCGTGTAAAAACACAATACAGGTAGTTCAAAATATTATATAAAAGTCTAAAGAGTCTACCAACCAGCAAGCTTATTAAGTATCGGATCGACAAACATGACAATACAGCATAAACAAAAAATAATATACAAGTCTAGAAGATTATGCAACGATACAAATGACGGTGTTTCTTGTCAAAAATTTAGACAAAGACTGACCAACGAATGGCCTTAGTCATTGAATGTCAATATAAATCAATGACGTAAACAAGTCATAACATATTGATCTGAAACTTTCTCCTTTCCAAATTAACCCAAAATAGTTGCTTCCCAAGTCCGCCAGTCAGGGACGTGCCGTGCTGTTACTTGGCTTTGCTCAAATATTCCAACAAGATGTAATCAAAATTACCAAGGTGACAAATTCATAACGCCAGACGCGCGTTTCGTCTACTTAAGACTCATCAGTGGCGTTTAACTCTAAATGCTTAAAGTATTCTTTCATTCGGTGATGGAATAATATAAGTCCACTGGGATCGTGTAAAAACACAATACAGGTAGTTCAAAATATTATATAAAAGTCTAAAGAGTCTACCAACCAGCAAGCTTATTAAGTATCGGATCGACAAACATGACGATACAGCATAAACAAAAAATAATATACAAGTCTAGAAGATTATGCAACGATACAAATGACGGTGTTTCTTGTCAAAAATTTAGACAAAGACTGACCAACGAATGGCCTTAGTCATTGAATGTCAATATAAATCAATGACGTAAACAAGTCATAACATATTGATCTGAAACTTTCTCCTTTCCAAATTAACCCAAAATAGTTGCTTCCCAAGTCCGCCAGTCAGGGACGTGCCGTGCTGTTACTTGGCTTTGCTCAAATATTCCAACAAGATGTAATCAAAATTACCAAGGTGACAAATTCATTACGCCAGACGCGCGTTTCGTCTACTTAAGACTCATCAGTGGCGTTTAACTCTAAATGCTTAAAGTATTCTTTCATTCGGTGATGGAATAATATAAGTCCACTGGGATCGTGTAAAAACACAATACAGGTAGTTCAAAATATTATATAAAAGTCTAAAGAGTCTACCAACCAGCAAGCTTATTAAGTATCGGATCGACAAACATGACGATACAGCATAAACAAAAAATAATATACAAGTCTAGAAGATTATGCAACGATACAAATGACGGTGTTTCTTGTCAAAAATTTAGACAAAGACTGACCAACGAATGGCCTTAGTCATTGAATGTCAATATAAATCAATGACGTAAACAAGTCATAACATATTGATCTGAAACTTTCTCCTTTCCAAATTAACCCAAAATAGTTGCTTCCCAAGTCCTCCAGTCAGGGACGTGCCGTGCTGTTACTTGGCTTTGCTCAAATATTCCAACAAGATGTAATCAAAATTACCAAGGTGACAAATTCATTACGCCAGACGCGCGTTTCGTCTACTTAAGACTCATCAGTGGCGTTTAACTCTAAATGCTTAAAGTATTCTTTCATTCGGTGATGGAATAATATAAGTCCACTGGGATCGTGTAAAAACACAATACAGGTAGTTCAAAATATTATATAAAAGTCTAAAGAGTCTACCAAGCAGCAAGCTTATTAAGTATCGGATCGACAAACATGACGATACAGCATAAACAAAAAATAATATACAAGTCTAGAAGATTATGCAACGATACAAATGACGGTGTTTCTTGTCAAAAATTTAGACAAAGACTGACCAACGAATGGCCTTAGTCATTGAATGTCAATATAAATCAATGACGTAAACAAGTCATAACATATTGATCTGAAATTTTCTCCTTTCCAAATTAACCCAAAATAGTTGCTTCCCAAGTCCGCCAGTCAGGGACGTGCCGTGCTGTTACTTGGCTTTGCTCAAATATTCCAACAAGATGTAATCAAAATTACCAAGGTGACAAATTCATTACGCCAGACGCGCGTTTCGTCTACTTAAGACTCATCAGTGGCGTTTAACTCTAAATGCTTAAAGTATTCTTTCATTCGGTGATGGAATAATATAAGTCCACTGGGATCGTGTAAAAACACAATACAGGTAGTTCAAAATATTATATAAAAGTCTAAAGAGTCTACCAACCAGCAAGCTTATTAAGTATCGGATCGACAAACATGACGATACAGCATAAACAAAAAATATACAAGTCTAGAAGATTATGCAACGATACAAATGACGGTGTTTCTTGTCAAAAATTTAGACAAAGACTGACCAACGAATGGCCTTAGTCATTGAATGTCAATATAAATCAATGACGTAAACAAGTCATAACATATTGATCTGAACTTTCTCCTTTCCAAATTAACCCCAAATAGTTGCTTCCCAAGTCCGCCAGTCAGGGACGTGCCGTGCTGTTACTTGGCTTTGCTCAAATATTCCAACAAGATGTAATCAAAATTACCAAGGTGACAAATTCATTACGCCAGACGCGCGTTTCGTCTACTTAAGACTCATCAGTGGCGTTTAACTCTAAATGCTTAAAGTATTCTTTCATTCGGTGATGGAATAATATAAGTCCACTGGGATCGTGTAAAAACACAATACAGGTAGTTCAAAATATTATATAAAAGTCTAAAGAGTCTACCAACCAACAAGCTTATTAAGTATCGGATCGACAAGCATGACGATACAGCATAAACAAAAAATAATATACAAGTCTAGAAGATTATGCAACGATACAAATGACGTTGTTTCTTGTCAAAAATTTAGACAAAGACTGACCAACGAATGGCCTTAGTCATTGAATGTCAATATAAATCAATGACGTAAACAAGTCATAACATATTGATCTGAAACTTTCTCCTTTCCAAATTAACCCAAAATAGTTGCTTCCCAAGTCCGCCAGTCAGGGACGTGCCGTGCTGTTACTTGGCTTTGCTCAAATATTCCAACAAGATGTAATCAAAATTACCAAGGTGACAAATTCATTACGCCAGACGCGCGTTTCGTCTACTTAAGACTCATCAGTGGCGTTTAACTCTAAATGCTTAAAGTATTCTTTCATTCGGTGATGGAATAATATAAGTCCACTGGGATCGTGTAAAAACACAATACAGGTAGTTCAAAATATTATATAAAAGTCTAAAGAGTCTACCAACCAGCAAGCTTATTAAGTATCGGATCGACAAACATGACGATACAGCATAAACAAAAAATAATATACAAGTCTAGAAGATTATGCAACGATACAAATGACGGTGTTTCTTGTCAAAAATTTAGACAAAGACTGACCAACGAATGGCCTTAGTCATTGAATGTCAATATAAATCAATGACGTAAACAAGTCATAACATATTGATCTGAAACTTTCTCCTTTCCAAATTAACCCCAAATAGTTGCTTCCCAAGTCCGCCAGTCAGGGACGTGCCGTGCTGTTACTTGGCTTTGCTCAAATATTCCAACAAGATGTAATCAAAATTACCAAGGTGACAAATTCATTACGCCAGACGCGCGTTTCGTCTACTTAAGACTCATCAGTGGCGTTTAACTCTAAATGCTTAAAGTATTCTTTCATTCGGTGATGGAATAATATAAGTCCACTGGGATCGTGTAAAAACACAATACAGGTAGTTCAAAATATTATATAAAAGTCTAAAGAGTCTACCAACCAACAAGCTTATTAAGTATCGGATCGACAAGCATGACGATACAGCATAAACAAAAAATAATATACAAGTCTAGAAGATTATGCAACGATACAAATGACGTTGTTTCTTGTCAAAAATTTAGACAAAGACTGACCAACGAATGGCCTTAGTCATTGAATGTCAATATAAATCAATGACGTAAACAAGTCATAACATATTGATCTGAAACTTTCTCCTTTCCAAATTAACCCAAAATAGTTGCTTCCCAAGTCCGCCAGTCAGGGACGTGCCGTGCTGTTACTTGGCTTTGCTCAAATATTCCAACAAGATGTAATCAAAATTACCAAGGTGACAAATTCATTACGCCAGACGCGCGTTTCGTCTACTTAAGACTCATCAGTGGCGTTTAACTCTAAATGCTTAAAGTATTCTTTCATTCGGTGATGGAATAATATAAGTCCACTGGGATCGTGTAAAAACACAATACAGGTAGTTCAAAATATTATATAAAAGTCTAAAGAGTCTACCAACCAGCAAGCTTATTAAGTATCGGATCGACAAACATGACGATACAGCATAAACAAAAAATAATATACAAGTCTAGAAGATTATGCAACGATACAAATGACGGTGTTTCTTGTCAAAAATTTAGACAAAGACTGACCAACGAATGGCCTTAGTCATTGAATGTCAATATAAATCAATGACGTAAACAAGTCATAACATATTGATCTGAAACTTTCTCCTTTCCAAATTAACCCCAAATAGTTGCTTCCCAAGTCCGCCAGTCAGGGACGTGCCGTGCTGTTACTTGGCTTTGCTCAAATATTCCAACAAGATGTAATCAAAATTACCAAGGTGACAAATTCATTACGCCAGACGCGCGCTTCGTCTACTTAAGACTCATCAGTGGCGTTTAACTCTAAATGCTTAAAGTATTCTTTCATTCGGTGATGGAATAATATAAGTCCACTGGGATCGTGTAAAAACACAATACAGGTAGTTCAAAATATTATATAAAAGTCTAAAGAGTCTACCAACCAGCAAGCTTATTAAGTATCGGATCGACAAACATGACGATACAGCATAAACAAAAAATAATATACAAGTCTAGAAGATTATGCAACGATACAAATGACGGTGTTTCTTGTCAAAAATTTAGACAAAGACTGACCAACGAATGGCCTTAGTCATTGAATGTCAATATAAATCAATGACGTAAACAAGTCATAACATATTGATCTGAAACTTTCTCCTTTCCAAATTAACCCCAAATAGTTGCTTCCCAAGTCCGCCAGTCAGGGACGTGCCGTGCTGTTACTTGGCTTTGCTCAAATATTCCAACAAGATGTAATCAAAATTACCAAGGTGACAAATTCATTACGCCAGACGCGCGTTTCGTCTACTTAAGACTCATCAGTGGCGTTTAACTCTAAATGCTTAAAGTATTCTTTCATTCGGTGATGGAATAATATAAGTCCACTGGGATCGTGTAAAAACACAATACAGGTAGTTCAAAATATTATATAAAAGTCTAAAGAGTCTACCAACCAACAAGCTTATTAAGTATCGGATCGACAAGCATGACGATACAGCATAAACAAAAAATAATATACAAGTCTAGAAGATTATGCAACGATACAAATGACGTTGTTTCTTGTCAAAAATTTAGACAAAGACTGACCAACGAATGGCCTTAGTCATTGAATGTCAATATAAATCAATGACGTAAACAAGTCATAACATATTGATCTGAAACTTTCTCCTTTCCAAATTAACCCAAAATAGTTGCTTCCCAAGTCCGCCAGTCAGGGACGTGCCGTGCTGTTACTTGGCTTTGCTCAAATATTCCAACAAGATGTAATCAAAATTACCAAGGTGACAAATTCATTACGCCAGACGCGCGTTTCGTCTACTTAAGACTCATCAGTGGCGTTTAACTCTAAATGCTTAAAGTATTCTTTCATTCGGTGATGGAATAATATAAGTCCACTGGGATCGTGTAAAAACACAATACAGGTAGTTCAAAATATTATATAAAAGTCTAAAGAGTCTACCAAGCAGCAAGCTTATTAAGTATCGGATCGACAAACATGACGATGCAGCATAAACAAAAAATAATATACAAGTCTAGAAGATTATGCAACGATACAAATGACGGTGTTTCTTGTCAAAAATTTAGACAAAGACTGACCAACGAATGGCCTTAGTCATTGAATGTCAATATAAATCAATGACGTAAACAAGTCATAACATATTGATCTGAAACTTTCTCCTTTCCAAATTAACCCAAAATAGTTGCTTCCCAAGTCCGCCAGTCAGGGACGTGCCGTGCTGTTACTTGGCTTTGCTCAAATATTCCAACAAGATGTAATCAAAATTACCAAGGTGACAAATTCATTACGCCAGACGCGCGTTTCGTCTACTTAAGACTCATCAGTGGCGTTTAACTCTAAATGCTTAAAGTATTCTTTCATTCGGTGATGGAATAATATAAGTCCACTGGGATCGTGTAAAAACACAATACAGGTAGTTCAAAATATTATATAAAAGTCTAAAGAAACTACCAACCAGCAAGCTTATTAAGTATCGGATCGACAAACATGACGATACAGCATAAACAAAAAATAATATACAAGTCTAGAAGATTATGCAACGATACAAATGACGGTGTTTCTTGTCAAAAATTTAGACAAAGACTGACCAACGAATGGCCTTAGTCATTGAATGTCAATATAAATCAATGACGTAAACAAGTCATAACATATTGATCTGAAACTTTCTCCTTTCCAAATTAACCCAAAATAGTTGCTTCCCAAGTCCTCCAGTCAGGGACGTGCCGTGCTGTTACTTGGCTTTGCTCAAATATTCCAACAAGATGTAATCAAAATTACCAAGGTGACAAATTCATTACGCCAGACGCGCGTTTCGTCTACTTAAGACTCATCAGTGGCGTTTAACTCTAAATGCTTAAAGTATTCTTTCATTCGGTGATGGAATAATATAAGTCCACTGGGATCGTGTAAAAACACAATACAGGTAGTTCAAAATATTATATAAAAGTCTAAAGAGTCTACCAAGCAGCAAGCTTATTAAGTATCGGATCGACAAACATGACGATACAGCATAAACAAAAAATAATATACAAGTCTAGAAGATTATGCAACGATACAAATGACGGTGTTTCTTGTCAAAAATTTAGACAAAGACTGACCAACGAATGGCCTTAGTCATTGAATGTCAATATAAATCAATGACGTAAACAAGTCATAACATATTGATCTGAAATTTTCTCCTTTCCAAATTAACCCAAAATTGTTGCTTCCCAAGTCCGCCAGTCAGGGACGTGCCGTGCTGTTACTTGGCTTTGCTCAAATATTCCAACAAGATGTAATCAAAATTACCAAGGTGACAAATTCATTACGCCAGACGCGCGTTTCGTCTACTTAAGACTCATCAGTGGCGTTTAACTCTAAATGCTTAAAGTATTCTTTCATTCGGTGATGGAATAATATAAGTCCACTGGGATCGTGTAAAAACACAATACAGGTAGTTCAAAATATTATATAAAAGTCTAAAGAGTCTACCAAGCAGCAAGCTTATTAAGTATCGGATCGACAAACATGACGATACAGCATAAACAAAAAATAATATACAAGTCTAGAAGATTATGCAACGATACAAATGACGGTGTTTCTTGTCAAAAATTTAGACAAAGACTGACCAACGAATGGCCTTAGTCATTGAATGTCAATATAAATCAATGACGTAAACAAGTCATAACATATTGATCTGAAACTTTCTCCTTTCCAAATTAACCCAAAATAGTTGCTTCCCAAGTCCGCCAGTCAGGGACGTGCCGTGCTGTTACTTGGCTTTGCTCAAATATTCCAACAAGATGTAATCAAAATTACCAAGGTGACAAATTCATTACGCCAGACGCGCGTTTCGTCTACTTAAGACTCATCAGTGGCGTTTAACTCTAAATGCTTAAAGTATTCTTTCATTCGGTGATGGAATAATATAAGTCCACTGGGATCGTGTAAAAACACAATACAGGTAGTTCAAAATATTATATAAAAGTCTAAAGAGTCTACCAACCAGCAAGCTTATTAAGTATCGGATCGACAAACATGACGATACAGCATAAACAAAAAATAATATACAAGTCTAGAAGATTATGCAACGATACAAATGACGGTGTTTCTTGTCAAAAATTTAGACAAAGACTGACCAACGAATGGCCTTAGTCATTGAATGTCAATATAAATCAATGACGTAAACAAGTCATAACATATTGATCTGAAACTTTCTCCTTTCCAAATTAACCCCAAATAGTTGCTTCCCAAGTCCGCCAGTCAGGGACGTGCCGTGCTGTTACTTGGCTTTGCTCAAATATTCCAACAAGATGTAATCAAAATTACCAAGGTGACAAATTCATTACGCCAGACGCGCGTTTCGTCTACTTAAGACTCATCAGTGGCGTTTAACTCTAAATGCTTAAAGTATTCTTTCATTCGGTGATGGAATAATATAAGTCCACTGGGATCGTGTAAAAACACAAAACAGGTACTTCAAAATATTATATAAAAGTCTAAAGAGTCTACCAAGCAGCAAGCTTATTAAGTATCGGATCGACAAACATGACGATACAGCATAAACAAAAAATAATATACAAGTCTAGAAGATTATGCAACGATACAAATGACGGTGTTTCTTGTCAAAAATTTAGACAAAGACTGACCAACGAATGGCCTTAGTCATTGAATGTCAATATAAATCAATGACGTAAACAAGACATAACATATTGATCTGAAATTTTCTCCTTTCCAAATTAACCCAAAATAGTTGCTTCCCAAGTCCGCCAGTCAGGGACGTGCCGTGCTGTTACTTGGCTTTGCTCAAATATTCCAACAAGATGTAATCAAAATTACCAAGGTGACAAATTCATTACGCCAGACGCGCGTTTCGTCTACTTAAGACTCATCAGTGGCGTTTAACTCTAAATGCTTAAAGTATTCTTTCATTCGGTGATGGAATAATATAAGTCCACTGGGATCGTGTAAAAACACAAAACAGGTAGTTCAAAATATTATATAAAAGTCTAAAGAGTCTACCAAGCAGCAAGCTTATTAAGTATCGGATCGACAAACATGACGATACAGCATAAACAAAAAATAATATACAAGTCTAGAAGATTATGCAACGATACAAATGACGGTGTTTCTTGTCAAAAATTTAGACAAAGACTGACCAACGAATGGCCTTAGTCATTGAATGTCAATATAAATCAATGACGTAAACAAGACATAACATATTGATCTGAAATTTTCTCCTTTCCAAATTAACCCAAAATAGTTGCTTCCCAAGTCCGCCAGTCAGGGACGTGCCGTGCTGTTACTTGGCTTTGCTCAAATATTCCAACAAGATGTAATCAAAATTACCAAGGTGACAAATTCATTACGCCAGACGCGCGTTTCGTCTACTTAAGACTCATCAGTGGCGTTTAACTCTAAATGCTTAAAGTATTCTTTCATTCGGTGATGGAATAATATAAGTCCACTGGGATCGTGTAAAAACACAATACAGGTAGTTCAAAATATTATATAAAAGTCTAAAGAGTCTACCAACCAGCAAGCTTATTAAGTATCGGATCGACAAACATGACGATACAGCATAAACAAAAAATAATATACAAGTCTAGAAGATTATGCAACGATACAAATGACGGTGTTTCTTGTCAAAAATTTAGACAAAGACTGACCAACGAATGGCCTTAGTCATTGAATGTCAATATAAATCAATGACGTAAACAAGTCATAACATATTGATCTGAAACTTTCTCCTTTCCAAATTAACCCAAAATAGTTGCTTCCCAAGTCCGCCAGTCAGGGACGTGCCGTGCTGTTACTTGGCTTTGCTCAAATATTCCAACAAGATGTAATCAAAATTACCAAGGTGACAAATTCATTACGCCAGACGCGCGTTTCGTCTACTTAAGACTCATCAGTGGCGTTTAACTCTAAATGCTTAAAGTATTCTTTCATTCGGTGATGGAATAATATAAGTCCACTGGGATCGTGTAAAAACACAATACAGGTAGTTCAAAATATTATATAAAAGTCTAAAGAGTCTACCAACCAGCAAGCTTATTAAGTATCGGATCGACAAACATGACGATACAGCATAAACAAAAAATAATATACAAGTCTAGAAGATTATGCAACGATACAAATGACGGTGTTTCTTGTCAAAAATTTAGACAAAGACTGACCAACGAATGGCCTTAGTCATTGAATGTCAATATAAATCAATGACGTAAACAAGTCATAACATATTGATCTGAAACTTTCTCCTTTCCAAATTAACCCAAAATAGTTGCTTCCCAAGTCCGCCAGTCAGGGACGTGCCGTGCTGTTACTTGGCTTTGCTCAAATATTCCAACAAGATGTAATCAAAATTACCAAGGTGACAAATTCATTACGCCAGACGCGCGTTTCGTCTACTTAAGACTCATCAGTGGCGTTTAACTCTAAATGCTTAAAGTATTCTTTCATTCGGTGATGGAATAATATAAGTCCACTGGGATCGTGTAAAAACACAATACAGGTAGTTCAAAATATTATATAAAAGTCTAAAGAGTCTACCAAGCAGCAAGCTTATTAAGTATCGGATCGACAAACATGACGATACAGCATAAACAAAAAATAATATACAAGTCTAGAAGATTATGCAACGATACAAATGACGGTGTTTCTTGTCAAAAATTTAGACAAAGACTGACCAACGAATGGCCTTAGTCATTGAATGTCAATATAAATCAATGACGTAAACAAGTCATAACATATTGATCTGAAATTTTCTCCTTTCCAAATTAACCCAAAATAGTTGCTTCCCAAGTCCGCCAGTCAGGGACGTGCCGTGCTGTTACTTGGCTTTGCTCAAATATTCCAACAAGATGTAATCAAAATTACCAAGGTGACAAATTCATTACGCCAGACGCGCGTTTCGTCTACTTAAGACTCATCAGTGGCGTTTAACTCTAAATGCTTAAAGTATTCTTTCATTCGGTGATGGAATAATATAAGTCCACTGGGATCGTGTAAAAACACAATACAGGTAGTTCAAAATATTATATAAAAGTCTAAAGAGTCTACCAACCAGCAAGCTTATTAAGTATCGGATCGACAAACATGACGATACAGCATAAACAAAAAATAATATACAAGTCTAGAAGATTATGCAACGATACAAATGACGGTGTTTCTTGTCAAAAATTTAGACAAAGACTGACCAACGAATGGCCTTAGTCATTGAATGTCAATATAAATCAATGACGTAAACAAGTCATAACATATTGATCTGAAACTTTCTCCTTTCCAAATTAACCCAAAATAGTTGCTTCCCAAGTCCGCCAGTCAGGGACGTGCCGTGCTGTTACTTGGCTTTGCTCAAATATTCCAACAAGATGTAATCAAAATTACCAAGGTGACAAATTCATTACGCCAGACGCGCGTTTCGTCTACTTAAGACTCATCAGTGGCGTTTAACTCTAAATGCTTAAAGTATTCTTTCATTCGGTGATGGAATAATATAAGTCCACTGGGATCGTGTAAAAACACAATACAGGTAGTTCAAAATATTATATAAAAGTCTAAAGAGTCTACCAACCAGCAAGCTTATTAAGTATCGGATCGACAAACATGACGATACAGCATAAACAAAAAATAATATACAAGTCTAGAAGATTATGCAACGATACAAATGACGGTGTTTCTTGTCAAAAATTTAGACAAAGACTGACCAACGAATGGCCTTAGTCTTTGAATGTCAATATAAATCAATGACGTAAACAAGTCATAACATATTGATCTGAAACTTTCTCCTTTCCAAATTAACCCAAAATAGTTGCTTCCCAAGTCCGCCAGTCAGGGACGTGCCGTGCTGTTACTTGGCTTTGCTCAAATATTCCAACAAGATGTAATCAAAATTACCAAGGTGACAAATTCATTACGCCAGACGCGCGTTTCGTCTACTTAAGACTCATCAGTGGCGTTTAACTCTAAATGCTTAAAGTATTCTTTCATTCGGTGATGGAATAATATAAGTCCACTGGGATCGTGTAAAAACACAATACAGGTAGTTCAAAATATTATATAAAAGTCTAAAGAGTCTACCAACCAACAAGCTTATTAAGTATCGGATCGACAAGCATGACGATACAGCATAAACAAAAAATAATATACAAGTCTAGAAGATTATGCAACGATACAAATGACGTTGTTTCTTGTCAAAAATTTAGACAAAGACTGACCAACGAATGGCCTTAGTCATTGAATGTCAATATAAATCAATGACGTAAACAAGTCATAACATATTGATCTGAAACTTTCTCCTTTCCAAATTAACCCAAAATAGTTGCTTCCCAAGTCCGCCAGTCAGGGACGTGCCGTGCTGTTACTTGGCTTTGCTCAAATATTCCAACAAGATGTAATCAAAATTACCAAGGTGACAAATTCATTACGCCAGACGCGCGTTTCGTCTACTTAAGACTCATCAGTGGCGTTTAACTCTAAATGCTTAAAGTATTCTTTCATTCGGTGATGGAATAATATAAGTCCACTGGGATCGTGTAAAAACACAATACAGGTAGTTCAAAATATTATATAAAAGTCTAAAGAGTCTACCAACCAGCAAGCTTATTAAGTATCGGATCGACAAACATGACGATACAGCATAAACAAAAAATAATATACAAGTCTAGAAGATTATGCAACGATACAAATGACGGTGTTTCTTGTCAAAAATTTAGACAAAGACTGACCAACGAATGGCCTTAGTCATTGAATGTCAATATAAATCAATGACGTAAACAAGTCATAACATATTGATCTGAAACTTTCTCCTTTCCAAATTAACCCAAAATAGTTGCATCCCAAGTCCGCCAGTCAGGGACGTGCCGTGCTGTTACTTGGCTTTGCTCAAATATTCCAACAAGATGTAATCAAAATTACCAAGGTGACAAATTCATTACGCCAGACGCGCGTTTCGTCTACTTAAGACTCATCAGTGGCGTTTAACTCTAAATGCTTAAAGTATTCTTTCATTCGGTGATGGAATAATATAAGTCCACTGGGATCGTGTAAAAACACAATACAGGTAGTTCAAAATATTATATAAAAGTCTAAAGAGTCTACCAAGCAGCAAGCTTATTAAGTATCGGATCGACAAACATGACGATACAGCATAAACAAAAAATAATATACAAGTCTAGAAGATTATGCAACGATACAAATGACGGTGTTTCTTGTCAAAAATTTAGACAAAGACTGACCAACGAATGGCCTTAGTCATTGAATGTCAATATAAATCAATGACGTAAACAAGTCATAACATATTGATCTGAAACTTTCTCCTTTCCAAATTAACCCAAAATAGTTGCTTCCCAAGTCCGCCAGTCAGGGACGTGCCGTGCTGTTACTTGGCTTTGCTCAAATATTCCAACAAGATGTAATCAAAATTACCAAGGTGACAAATTCATTACGCCAGACGCGCGTTTCGTCTACTTAAGACTCATCAGTGGCGTTTAACTCTAAATGCTTAAAGTATTCTTTCATTCGGTGATGGAATAATATAAGTCCACTGGGATCGTGTAAAAACACAATACAGGTAGTTCAAAATATTATATAAAAGTCTAAAGAAACTACCAACCAGCAAGCTTATTAAGTATCGGATCGACAAACATGACGATACAGCATAAACAAAAAATAATATACAAGTCTAGAAGATTATGCAACGATACAAATGACGGTGTTTCTTGTCAAAAATTTAGACAAAGACTGACCAACGAATGGCCTTAGTCATTGAATGTCAATATAAATCAATGACGTAAACAAGTCATAACATATTGATCTGAAACTTTCTCCTTTCCAAATTAACCCAAAATAGTTGCTTCCCAAGTCCGCCAGTCAGGGACGTGCCGTGCTGTTACTTGGCTTTGCTCAAATATTCCAACAAGATGTAATCAAAATTACCAAGGTGACAAATTCATTACGCCAGACGCGCGTTTCGTCTACTTAAGACTCATCAGTGGCGTTTAACTCTAAATGCTTAAAGTATTCTTTCATTCGGTGATGGAATAATATAAGTCCACTGGGATCGTGTAAAAACACAAAACAGGTAGTTCAAAATATTATATAAAAGTCTAAAGAGTCTACCAAGCAGCAAGCTTATTAAGTATCGGATCGACAAACATGACGATACAGCATAAACAAAAAATAATATACAAGTCTAGAAGATTATGCAACGATACAAATGACGGTGTTTCTTGTCAAAAATTTAGACAAAGACTGACCAACGAATGGCCTTAGTCATTGAATGTCAATATAAATCAATGACGTAAACAAGTCATAACATATTGATCTGAAACTTTCTCCTTTCCAAATTAACCCCAAATAGTTGCTTCCCAAGTCCGCCAGTCAGGGACGTGCCGTGCTGTTACTTGGCTTTGCTCAAATATTCCAACAAGATGTAATCAAAATTACCAAGGTGACAAATTCATTACGCCAGACGCGCGTTTCGTCTACTTAAGACTCATCAGTGGCGTTTAACTCTAAATGCTTAAAGTATTCTTTCATTCGGTGATGGAATAATATAAGTCCACTGGGATCGTGTAAAAACACAAAACAGGTAGTTCAAAATATTATATAAAAGTCTAAAGAGTCTACCAAGTAGCAAGCTTATTAAGTATCGGATCGACAAACATGACGATACAGCATAAACAAAAAATAATATACAAGTCTAGAAGATTATGCAACGATACAAATGACGGTGTTTCTTGTCAAAAATTTAGACAAAGACTGACCAACGAATGGCCTTAGTCATTGAATGTCAATATAAATCAATGACGTAAACAAGTCATAACATATTGATCTGAAACTTTCTCCTTTCCAAATTAACCCCAAATAGTTGCTTCCCAAGTCCGCCAGTCAGGGACGTGCCGTGCTGTTACTTGGCTTTGCTCAAATATTCCAACAAGATGTAATCAAAATTACCAAGGTGACAAATTCATTACGCCAGACGCGCGTTTCGTCTACTTAAGACTCATCAGTGGCGTTTAACTCTAAATGCTTAAAGTATTCTTTCATTCGGTGATGGAATAATATAAGTCTACTGGGATCGTGTAAAAACACAATACAGGTAGTTCAAAATATTATATAAAAGTCTAAAGAGTCTACCAACCAGCAAGCTTATTAAGTATCGGATCGACAAACATGACGATACAGCATAAACAAAAAATAATATACAAGTCTAGAAGATTATGCAACGATACAAATGACGGTGTTTCTTGTCAAAAATTTAGACAAAGACTGACCAACGAATGGCCTTAGTCATTGAATGTCAATATAAATCAATGACGTAAACAAGTCATAACATATTGATCTGAAACTTTCTCCTTTCCAAATTAACCCAAAATAGTTGCTTCCCAAGTCCGCCAGTCAGGGACGTGCCGTGCTGTTACTTGGCTTTGCTCAAATATTCCAACAAGATGTAATCAAAATTACCAAGGTGACAAATTCATTACGCCAGACGCGCGTTTTGTCTACTTAAGACTCATCAGTGGCGTTTAACTCTAAATGCTTAAAGTATTCTTTCATTCGGTGATGGAATAATATAAGTCCACTGGGATCGTGTATAAACACAATACAGGTAGTTCAAAATATTATATAAAAGTCTAAAGAGTCTACCAACCAGCAAGCTTATTAAGTATCGGATCGACAAACATGACGATACAGCATAAACAAAAAATAATATACAAGTCTAGAAGATTATGCAACGATACAAATGACGGTGTTTCTTGTCAAAAATTTAGACAAAGACTGACCAACGAATGGCCTTAGTCATTGAATGTCAATATAAATCAATGACGTAAACAAGTCATAACATATTGATCTGAAACTTTCTCCTTTCCAAATTAACCCAAAATAGTTGCTTCCCAAGTCCGCCAGTCAGGGACGTGCCGTGCTGTTACTTGGCTTTGCTCAAATATTCCAACAAGATGTAATCAAAATTACCAAGGTGACAAATTCATTACGCCAGATGCGCGTTTCGTCTACTTAAGACTCATCAGTGGCGTTTAACTCTAAATGCTTAAAGTATTCTTTCATTCGGTGATGGAATAATATAAGTCCACTGGGATCGTGTAAAAACACAATACAGGTAGTTCAAAATATTATATAAAAGTCTAAAGAGTCTACCAACCAGCAAGCTTATTAAGTATCGGATCGACAAACATGACGATACAGCATAAACAAAAAATAATATACAAGTCTAGAAGATTATGCAACGATACAAATGACGGTGTTTCTTGTCAAACATTTAGACAAAGACTGACCAACGAATGGCCTTAGTCATTGAATGTCAATATAAATCAATGACGTAAACAAGTCATAACATATTGATCTTAAACTTTCTCCTAACAACTTAACCCAAAATAGTTGCTTCCCATGTCCGCCAGCCGGGGACGTGCCGTGCTGTAACATGGCTTTGCTCAAATATTCCAACAAGATGTAATCAAAATTACCAAGGTGACAAATTCATTACGCCAGACGCGCGTTTCGTCTACTTAAGACTCATCAGTGGCGTTTAACTCTAAATGCTTAAAGTATTTTTTCATTCGGTGATGGAATAATATAAGTCCACTGGGATCGTGTACAAACACAATACAGGTAGTTCAAAATATTATATAAAAGTCTAAAGAGTGGACTTATATTATTCCATCACCGAATGAAAAAATACTTTAAGCATTTAGAGTTAAATGCCACTGATGAGTCTTAAGTAAACGAAACGCGCGTCTGGCGTAATGAATTTGTAATATATATATTATAACAAATTAAAAGTATTGAGTTATGTTGCAAGTAAAATACAAATGTTTATTATTTATTTATTTTAGAGAGAAACAAATAAGAATGTTTTGCCAACACTCATCTGTTTATGTTTATCTTAAGAGATATGAATATAAATGTTTTGTCAGCACTTAGTTTTTTTAGAATCATGACACAGATTACAATGAACGATCCCTTATTGTCTAATGTGATTATTCATGTACATGCGTAATATGTATCAACATTATAAAAGTATACTAAAAAGTATTAAAACAGTGAAATTCAATGTGAGTTTCCAACTTCAACCAACTTGTCTAAAAGAGACACAAACAACAAAACATATTTAAAGTTGTAAAATATTAATAAAACTATAACTATTAACCAATATACCCATTGGCAAAAAAACTATCATAATTGAGCAATCAAATACTGGTATTTTATAAGTTCAAAGTTGTTCTCTGACATACTGAACTCAAGATAAAAACATGGAACAGATACATCAGTCTAACACCAAGTAGAAAAACAATCAGAAATGGATTAGGAAACTACAGAAGAAGAAACAGAAGGTGAAGGAGAAAATAACACTGAGAACATAGCTCCTTCACATCCCATCACTCAGTCTCCAACACATGTAAAGAAGAGTAATCAACAACAAAACAAAATAAAAAATTCTAAAGCACTTAAAAAATCAAAAACAGTACTAAGCGTAGACACTCGAAAAGCTGACAAGACTGACAAGGAAAAAAGTAAAACCAAGGACAAAGTGAAAGGCCCCCTTGACAAATATGTAGACCCATGAAAAAAGGAAACACCCGAAAAGCAGAAAGCATCGAAAAGGACTCCATCAACTCCTACAGATGTGATCCATGACCGAGAGAAAGAAAAAAGCAAACAAAGGATTACATATTAGTTGTATAATAAACTATATTCTGACATGCATCTCTACGAGTATGAGCTGTATATTATGTATATTATTCCTAGTTGTTTTAGCATGTTTTAAAAAACATTTTATCTTAACAGTAAAACATGAAAAAAATAAGTCGGTTTGTGATATAAACAGTTTTTTTACAAACTGAAATAAAATAGATACATAGAAACATTGTGATAATATATATATTCTTTGTAGATAAAGAAAAGATTGTTGATGTAAACTGCTGTAGAATGGTTATACAAACAAAGTAGTTGGGAAAACAAATATCAGATATTCATAACAATATGTACAGTTTTGAAACTGAAAATAACAAACAGTTTTACCTACATTAATTGCAACAATATATCATGCTTCGTTAAATATAATCTTCGTAGTGATATGCTTAAATTAAGTACATATATGTATAGAAATAAGGTGTGTAAAAGTACATACGCATTAGGTCAACAAAAATATATAATGGATATTATTGGATAGAAAAATATGTTTTCCTATTTTCAACAAAATCTAACAACGTGTCTGCAATTTTTGTAAACATAAAGCACGTGACTGCAATATTTATAAACATAAAACACGACCTACAATCATACTTGATACACACCGATAAATCTTATTTTGGTCGAGTAAACACGTGTATCGTGTACATCAACCCATTTAAAGTCATTAACAAATCAATAATTGTATGTAATTACTGGTGTTATAATAAAATCAACATTACTGTGGAAGCAGTATGTTATTCAAAGAGAAAACCTTCAGTCTAAAAACGCAACACAACACTGTTTTCATTTCAAGATAAAATATATTCTATTAATAAATTAGCGAAAATCGACACAAATTGCTCAAAATCAAGAACACAGCAATACTGAATATTGTAATAAATAATGCAAAGATTGTATGTACTATAGACAGGTTCTTTGTCAATATGATGGGAATTATTGAAATGTATTTTGTATTGATTTTTATTGATAAATTGTCAAATACATGTATGTTCCTTGAACTGTCATGGATTAGGTTAGGCTGATAAAAGAGAAAGATTATTTCAGTTGGCAAAATATCAAAAATGTCACATTTTATATACTCAAGAAACACATTTTTTTAGAAATCAGATACCTATGATCAATAAAGAATACTTTGCTGATTCTTACCATAGTTTTGGAACATCAAATTCAAAAGGAGTATCTTTTTTAAAAAGGAGTAAATTACAAACTAATAGATAATTACGAAGATAAGGACAGTAGGTAATAATTCTAAATATAGAACTAGAAGATAACATTTTACCCTGATTAATATATATGCTCCAAATAATGAGCATGAAAGAAAAAAGTTCTTAAAAAATATAGCTAAATTAATTGAAGAACACCGACTTGGAATAGTCATACTAGGAGGTGACATGAATGAAACCCTGAAAGATAAAGATAGGAAAAATAAAACCAAAAAAAAAAGAAGAAAAAAGAAGTAAACACTATTAAAGATTTTATTAAAAAGTTTGATTTAATAGACATATGGAGAACACTGAATCCTAAAAAATATCAATTCACATGGCGAAGAAAAAATAATATAGATATAGCAAGCAGAATAGATGACTTTTTAGTAAGTAGTGATATAAGACCAAAAATTCTCCATGCTGATATTAGACCAGCAGCAATTAAATATAATGATCATCAAGCTATAGAAATTAAAATTGATTGTTTTACAGAGGGGAAAGGTAGAGGGACTTTTAAAATAAACAGCAATATTTTAGAAGAAGAAAATTATAAAATTTTAATAATTAACTTAGTAAATATAAACGTATGGAAAAAAATAAAGATATAACCATAATCTGGGATCTATTCAAAGCTGATGTTAGGGACCAAACTATAAGTTACTGTAAGAGAAGGGCTAAAAAGAAAAAAAAATGAAATTACACAGTTGGAGCTAGAACTAAGAAATATTAACATACAAATTGATAGTAATAAAAAGAGCGGGAGCTTAGGGAACTACAAGATGAGGCAACAAAAATAGAAACCAACATAAATAAACTCTATAATGATAAAATTAAAGGGGCCCGAATCAGATCAAGGGTTAAATGGATAGAGGAAGGGGGAGAAAAACACAAAGTACTTTCTAGGCTTGGAAAAAGCTAGGCAAACTAGAAAAAATATCAGTACCATAAAAGATAAAAATGGCAACATAGAAAAAGATCAGGGTAAAATATCGGCAATTGAACGAGATTATTATATTGATTTATATTCTTCACAAAATCCTAATGAACATGATATTGACAATTATATTAATACAACAACAACAAATTCCTTATCGGCAGAAGAAAGTCATACCCTAGAAAGGCTGTTGACCATAGAAGAATGTACCAAATCTATATTTAGTATAAAGCTAAACAAATATCCTCTGACAGTTGAATTTTACAGAACTTTTTGGGAACAGTTAAAAAATGGTAGTCAAAGTATTTAACAAATGCTATGAAAGAAAAGAACTAACAGATATGCAAAAAAATGGATTAATTACTTTGATCTATAAGAAAAATGACCCCTTAAGTCTTGATAATTACAGACCCATAACTCTTTTAAATGAAGACACAAAAATTATAGCATACACTTTGGCACAAAGAATCAAACCAATACTTCATAAAATTATTCATAACTTATATGATTTAACAGAATACAAATCCAAGATATTATAGATTATTCAGACAAATATAATATTGATGGAGCAATTCTGTTTTTAGACTTTTCTAAAGCATTTGACTCACTTGAATGGGACTTTATGCACAGTGCAATAAAATAATTGGGTTTTTAAGAATACATGGTTCAATGGAATCAAACACTATATACAAATATTAAAGGATGTTTACCTAACTATGGGTGGGTCTCTGCTCCCTTCACCCCAAATCGAGGCATAAGACAAGGATGGCCTGTCA
This sequence comes from Limnoperna fortunei, assembly GCA_944474755.1. NCBI lineage: Eukaryota > Metazoa > Mollusca > Bivalvia > Mytilida > Modiolidae > Limnoperna > Limnoperna fortunei. The sequence goes on along the minus strand of OX104118.1, from coordinate 14,863,186 downwards.
GTGCTCTGATTTTTGTTATGACCGTAGAAATATTAGCATGCCAAATAAGAGAAAACAAAAATATTAAAGGTATCCAAATTAAACTGGACACTAAAACACACAGTCTTAAATTAACTCAATTGGCAGATAACATAACACTTTTTGTAAGTTCATAACAAGAAATCAACAAAGCTTTGAATATCTTGGAAGAGTTCGGTACCCTGTCTGGGCTAAAATTAAATAGAAATAAAACGGAGGGAATTTGGTTAGGGAAACTAAAACACCGTAGAGATAAATACGAAAACATAAATTGATCAAATAAGGTAAAATGTTTAGGAGTCTACTTTGGTCATCACAAACAAGAATGCATAAGATTAAACATAGAAAACAACTTTTAAAATCGGAAAACACGTTAAAGAGATGGGAAAAAAGAAATTTAACTATGTTGGGTAAAATTACTGTAGTCAAGGCACTAATAATTCCTAACTTAACATATGAAGCCTCTGTCACAATGCTTGATAAAGAAAGTAAAAAAAAATTCAAGACCTTAATTCTTAATTTTATCTGGAATAAAAAATTAAAAGGTTAAACGTTCTGTGATATGTCAAGATTTCACTGACGGAGGCTTAAGAATGATTGACATAGATATATATTGAGACTTTACAACTTAATTGGATAAATAAATTGTTAAATAAAGAAGATGCAAACTGGAAAATTATACCAAAATACTACTTTAATAAATTTGGACCAAACTTCCTATTGTTTAAAATGAACATTAAGTCTTTAAATGATATACAAGATACTAAGAATATCATGCCTTCCTTTTATTTCAAAATAATAAAGACATAGATTGCCATAAACAACAAAAACAAAACTGAACCAAAAACTTTTAGAGAAATAAGACAAATTTAATGGAAAAAGCTTGATCTATAAAAACTGGATAAAAGATGGGATCATTTTTATTAATGATTTAATATGTCCAAATGGGCAAATTTCACAAAATTATATGTTATCTTAGTTATCTTTAAAATATAACTGGTTTTCACAATACTCAAAATTAATAAAAGCAATCCCAAAACACTGGATTAATATCAGCTTAGAGGAAACCTCAAAGCATACAAAAGTAAAATGTTTAATGAGTTTAGACATAAGAGACTCTTACGGAATAAACCATCAGCGTTCAATTTTATCATCAAAAAAAATTTACTATGCAAAAATAAAGAAAACCAATTGGTTTTTTAAAGTGGGAAAATGAATAATTAAATTTTAGAAGCTGTCTCTTCTTTAATTTTAATAGTATTGAAGAAAATAAATTAAAATTGTTCAAGTGCAAACTCTCCCACTATGTTTTGCCATGTAAAAAATTACTAGCAATCTGGAACATTTCTAATAGCCCTTTATGCAATATGTGTGAAGTAGTAGAAGAATATGAACACATGTTTATCAAATATGAATATTGAAGGGAATTCTGGGAGAAAATAAGGGAACTTTTGAAAAAACTAAAATTTGGAAATCATGTCATAAACCTAAAAAATCTTGTCTTTGGATATAAGATTCAGGATGAGAAACTTTTCTGGTTGACAAAGGTGACAGACATTTTTGACTGAATTAAACAAATACAAGTTTAATTACACATGACATTGAACAATACAATATGTATTCCCAATTACAACTAAAAAATTGTTAGAAGTAGATTTTTCCAGGCACGCTATTTTACATATAAAATCATCAAAATACGAAATCTTTGGTGTTTATGTAAACGTTATGCTTCAATTTCAACATTGTTGAAACTATTTTTTGACAGAAGTTTATAATGGAGTGTTTTTATTGCATTTAAAGTCAAATGCTACAAAAATAATAGCCGCCATTTTGGTATATAAATTGTGCATCACCTATTTTTCCAGCCACGACATTTTTAATATGGAATTACAAAAATTCGTAATCCTTTGTATTTTTCAAAACCTGTTGCTCTAACTTAACCATTGGTGAAACCATTTTTTGACAGAAGTTAATTTTTATATGGTATTATTGCAGCTAAAGTATAAAACTACACAGTTATCGCCGCCCTTTTCGGTACAAAAATTATGTGTCGACGATTTTTCCAGTCACGATATTTAATTGAATGCATAGTCAAAATTGACAAACAACTATATATTTCAAATTGTTGTGATCTAACTCAGACTTTGGTGGTTGGGTTATTTATGTTAGGAGAAAGTGTAAAAAATGAAGATGAAAATTTTTTTCTCGCACTCCGACTTTGACATTTTTTCGGCGACCGACTTTTTTCCAGGCCCGAGACTATACAGTAAATAAAATTATTTTTTTATCGTTATACCACTCAGATTATAGCTAAAAAATTGAACATTATTGCTGTATAATTTGTTTTTAGATAGTATGTACCATATTAAAGATATCGGTATTTGTTTAACCAAATTTTATTTCCAGTCACACCATTTCCAGGTAATGTACCAGCTAATGATTTCCGGCAACTGTATTCGTTGATAAGTATCAATATTAATGTTATCACTGGGCTTTTAAGGTAAATGCTGTACCCTTAAAAGATGTGTTAACAGCAATGTGTGCAATAAAATGTTAATTTGGAAAAAAAAGTTGTTCCTTTTTTCTGCTTTTAGTTACTGGCGCACTTAAGCAATTAAATATTCTATTAGTTCCAATATGACTCCCTTGCTGAGAAGTTGGTATCTGTTGTATGTGATTGACCAATCTCGTTTTGTTTCCAAAATTCTCTGGGTCACCACTCGTGTTCCTGTGTTTCTCATTTCTATAGCGACTGTTTGAATATGTAGTAAACTTGTTTATGCGTTTGTAATGTGGAGATGTATACATTTTTTGTAATTCGGATTTTTAGTGCGAGTTTGATTTCCAGCATTTTTATATTTGTTACTGGAATACTGTTAATATGACTGAATACCCAACAGAGGATTTGTAACCGTCTTACAAAATTTCACTAAGCTTCTGATACCTGAATCTGATAAATGAATTCAATCAATAAAATCTGTGAATTAAAAGTTGTCTTTTGGGATACAGAAAAGATTTTCTTCCTGGCAAAACACTGATAAAAGAGTGTTGTAACTTGAACGTTTTTCCTCATAATATATGGAGTCTTTGCGATTTCTGTAGAATCTTGGAATCATTTCACCAAGTAATATATTGCAATGTGCGTGTATTTTTCTTGTAACCCTAACTCGGAGCTGAATTTCTTCCAGAACATCTATTGCTGTTTTCGTTTCCAGATCATTATATTCTATCTGAAATAATATATTGTCTACTGCAATTTGTTTATCTTTTATGGCTGACATGCACCAAATACAGTTTTATCTCTGAGAGTTGTTATTTTTACCTTTTTATGTCTATAAATAAGCGACTTTTGTAGGTATTTTATGATTGAGGATTCTATTATCCAGTGTTGTACAGTCTCACCTGTTTCTGTGTGTATTTGATCTTCTGAACTACATGTATGTTGTAATGAATCATTGACTGCCGTTCAAACTTTGTTCAGCTCTAAATATATAGTCTGTATGATGTACAGGAGTTCAACCTGTTTGAAACATTGGACATTCATCTAATTGTAAATTTTTTAAACAAATAGGTTTTCTGCTTTTGATAGTTCCTGCATATTTCTTTGTAATTCTTGTTTCAACTCGGAAGTTTCTTGACTGACCACTTGTTTCATTCTTGCTATATATTGTTCATGCATCTCTTTGGCAGCTTGTTCATAGCTTTTAATGTCACTTAATTCACTCTTAAGTTCAGTAAATGTATTGTTAAAATCACGTACACTGTCCTGTTATAGTATTTGGGTATTCATAACCATCTTGTCTGTTAGCTCTACTATTGCAGTTTTTAATTTGCGTAGCCTGCTACAAATTTGTAAAATTATCTCTATGAGAGGTCTAAATTACATTAATTTTGTCAAGAATATTACTACATAAGTGAGCATCCACTAATGCTTGAGAGTCTAGCTCAAAATGTTTTGCTTCGATAGATTTCTGGGAAACCTTCAGGTTACTAAATGTCATTTTCATGTATATCGAATATGCAATTTATCTCCTTTTCTGCTGATTTTGTCTTTTTTCTAGCTGGCAATTATCATTGAGGGATTCTGTTTGTTTTGTAAAGCTTTTATCATAATTTACACCCATCATTTTATGCCATGAGGATAGAAAAGGGCAGCTTCAATGTATTGATCGATTTGACTAGTGTTGTCTCCCTTGCATCGATGTTCTTTAATAACTTTCACAATATTGTCAATAATCTCGTATTCTGTCTTCACCCAGAATTCGGTTCCATTTCCTTGGATAAGGGCAGAGAAAGTTGTGTAAACAATTGTAATCGTACAGGGTTTCTTGTTTATTAAAAGGTCGACAGTTGACTTGAATAGGGCTTTATCCGTGATTTATCATTCAAATGACTTCTGTTCATCATTGTGGTTTTGGAAATTATCAAATTCTTTCCAATTTATTTTCACCGCATTGTACTTCCCTAAGTGTAGGAAATATCGGAGAAGGAGTACTCTCCTCCATCCTAAGCACGTGTCTAGGTCAAAACATTTTACTGTACACTGGTTTGTGTGTCGGTTGAATTGCACAGTTGATTGTTTTTTACCATTGGAATTGGGAAAATTTGATTGTTTTTACCATTGGAATTGGGCACATTTGATGCCATCGTGGTTTGTAATGTAAAAAAAAGTTTACATTAAGTTTTATGGGCTAACACCATTATTTCCAATCATTTAGCAGAAAAGCACATGGGTGCATCCATTACACCGAAAGTGGATCTAGGTCGTAAGGCCAATTATGCATTCTAAAAGGGTAAACTTTAAAAAAAAATCTTCATTTGAAAATCGCTTTGCAGGTTGAATTGTGTTGTTTTGGCGACTAAAATAGTACTACTATGCACAAAACTGTGTCCACATAATGAAACATTAAAATGGGGAATATATGCGGATGAATAGACAATCCTAATGATGACTTGTATTATAGATAAAGCTTGCATGTCTTAATAAATTGTATAACTTTTTTGACGTCATCTGCTGATGAACTTTTAGTTTCTAAGTTTATAAACAACCAGTAAGTGTTAAATCGGTGCTGGTAAGACATATCATTAATTCATTTAAAAAATATAATTACTTTTTTTTACTTAACCGGTCCAAAATTGAAAAATTGTACAAAGTGCTAATGTTTTGTTTCAAAACTGATGATGAAATCGCTGGAATTGGCATATTATTCAAAATTTTGCTAATAAAAGCACTTTACTATCTTAAGTATTTAGCCTTCCAATATTTTGGTTAAAGCATCCCTAATAAAGTTTGATCAGACAATTTTTGAGTATGTTTAACTTAGAAAATAATTTTTGCATAGCCTCGGCAGTATTCGAACTCAAACTGTTTATATATTTTACACTGGCCGTTCATTTCAGATGCATTAGAAATCTCTTAGATAAATATTTTAAATTGGCGGTCGTAATATTTAAACGTCTGAATATAATATACTCACTACGACCGTATCAGAATTATTTAAATTTCAGATTAATGCAGGAATACACAGCAGTCATATAGTAGTGCACATTTATTATGCATCTCTTATCCTAGTTGACGCCGAAAGGTACATTAAACTGAGGTAAAAACGTTCACCATGCTTTATTCTAAATTTCTGCATAATCATCAAGCACAACATTAATTGCTTCCTTAACAAATAAATTAATAAAAAATAGATGCTTACATTATTATAGATTCAGTTCGGTTAATGAAGAACAATTTTTATGTTGGGGATTCGGCTGATTAGTAAATGGCGAACAGGTGCCCTGCTTATTAAAACTGTTAGTCTGAATTTCGCTCAGGGCAAAGAGACATTTGACAGTATTAAGATCTTTTGCTAATTGTGTACATATAAGTCAGTTTATTTAATGTAGAAACAAATTACAGTTGTATTGTTTGATTAACTTTCTTCAATACTAAGTAATGCATCACAAATTTTAGGATAGAAAGAAATCTCTTATTTTTTGTATTATTAATACTTTCAATTTTTTTGGAATAACAAATCGTTTTAGAAAGTAATGGTATTTTATGAATTCATAAAAAGTTAAATGTAATAAACGCGTTTTGAAATGTGATCATAATGTAATTAATTGCATTTTAATATAAATGACTAAATGCCTTGTGTGAGTGTTTGTGTATGTAAAAGATTAAAGACATATAAATGTACAATATAGCTGTAATGAAAACATGCATCAAATGATGTAAATTACTAGATAAACCTCAATTACATCCATTATTGCTTATCAAAAATATTATTACAATGTGAAAAGGTGGTGCTACATATTTTACTAATATATTGTAGCCATTGTTTTAGTTCGATTTAAAAAGAAATTACTACTACAATTCACATCACTAAATATATATATTATATAAAGCAAAACAAAACAAAAGCCAAAAGAGTAATACAAAAAACAATTAAATAGTGAACAATGATTCGCCTTTCATCAGTACTATAGATTTCTTTGCATGTTGAGCTCTGCATACTGACATAAACATTGTCCCCTTGATGTATGTCTCTAAGTTGTGCTATTATTCATTTTTTCATAAATAAAATCGTTAATATAATTTGTTGACAAAATAATCATGAAGTCTTCTATGTACTCCTGAAAGTAAACAAAATACTTAAAAGCAAACATATAAAAAACTTTTATAAACTTAAATTACAAAAGGTTATCTCTAAGACGACCAACGATACTTTAATAAATGCAATTTGTTAAAACGTACTGTCTTTTTCCTTGATACTCTAGGAACCAGTGTTCTCGAATATAAGACAAATAACAAGGTAACCAATGAATGAGATTAGAATTCAAATGAAAGACAAAATAATGATCAGAAACGTCAGTTACCCTTTAGTGTTCCAACAGCTCTTTACAAAATCTATACAAATATCACAACATGTTTTTTTATTGTAGGCCTTTAATCGGTTAAATGGTTTCATATGACGAATGTGTAATAACGTAATTTAAGTATTTTATTGATATTATTAACCTTATTGATAATGTCGATATTGTATAACACTATTAAATAAATTGCCAGGGATTAGAATTACCCTTATTATTTTCTCAACTGCTTCTTTGATGTCATCAGAAGCCTCTTGCATTTGAGGTATGGTTATTGTTGCGTTCACGTCGTTATTGTTTTCTGCATTCTTTAAACGTACATCATCAACATGTGATTCGTTTTGTTTTATTTTGCATTCTGTTGTTAATGTTGCCGTATTTTCCGATATGTACGGAGTTAACTCAATGTCCTGAAACCAAGACAGAGAAGATTTTTAAAGTAAAGATTGAGCACAATTTAAGTAGGACTGTTTATTTCAGCTAACACATTTATTAACATCTGAAAAAGACGTGCATGTTTAGTTTTGTTTTATGTTCTTAATTATGAATAGTTCAAAAGGCACACGAAGAATAATTAGTGGACGGTCTGTCCTGATCGATATATTGACTGACAAATCAGTTATTTATGCTAATAAAACACCAGAAATATACATTTGGTAATTCGTTTCAAATACAAAAAAACAAAAGATACCAAAATAATTAAATCTAGTACGTCAGACGCTCGTCACGTCTAATTAAGACTCATCAGTGGCGCTAAAACCCTTAAAAATATCTTAAATCCTGATAATAAGATGTTTACAGCTTTTATCATTAAAATTGCAAGCGCTATATTTAATCTAGCTAATGCCATCTACACTTTGTGAATAGAAAAATCTAAGAATTTAATACAATTTCAGGGGAATAAATTGAGGCAATAACTAAATCAATGAATTACGTCGTGCGTTTTCATCATCTGTTTACCTTTTTTCTTAAAGGACATCTTGGTTACATTTGATTCCTCAATTGAATTGAACGTTATCACTGCTTACAGTCAATGCGATATTGATTAAAAATTAATGCATAATAGACATTCTACCAATTATAAAATAGATAAATAATTCAATCATTCAATAATGATGCAATCTATATATAACACTAAGTTAATAACTACAGTGATATCATCCAAAAGATGTGTTGTTTCGTCGAATTTCACTTGAGCATATGATTCTGTTTTGTGTTGTTGTTTCATTAGCTCTCCTCTAAAAATTGAGTACATATCATCCTCAAAAATAAAATCACATTATTTACGTTACTTTAGACATGACAAATAAAGGATTTACAGGTTAAATAATTAAAAAAAACTAATTTTTGTACATATTTAGTTTTGCGGTTTTCCTCACAATAAACATTTTGTGGGCATCGGTATAAACATTTGTGGAGGTACGAAGTTTATCCGAATATTTCGGATCCTTGTTAAAGCATATTTACAGCCTCCCTTGTCTAAAAAGATCTATAAATGAGCGAATCTTATCAGTTGGAACACAGATACAACATTAGCCTTATCACAAAAATTTAAAATGTAAAACGTTGATCCTATTCTGGCTACATTCTTAACACACTTTGAAAAACTACTTTCACATTATACATGTATTATTATGAACACACATAAATGTTTTCGACTACGAAGTTTATTAAAGTGTTCTTATTTATTGGTTACGTTTGAAAATATACTTAAACGAATGGTTTCACGCATTGTTCTTAAAAAAAAAGCTTTGTAGATCTATGCAAATATTATAAAGACTTACCAAGCACGGTTGATAATTGTAGTAAATAAAAACAACATTAAGGTGTTAAGGAATATCTCTGCTATAATTCAAGTGTGACAAGCCGTATATTTCGGTGTCGTTAAAATCGTAAAATGTGTGATGTTTGTGATTTTAGTAAAAAACAATGTAACTGAAAAAAGCATATATGTAAACACTAATGTAGCAAAACTCTTTTCGGGTTCCGGTTATTCACTTTCTTTTTTGTAATTGTCACTTTACTTTCGGTTTCTTGTTATTGTAAGTCAGACGAGGTTTAATGTATTCGCTTGACAAAATTAGTGTTAAAATAATTAAACTAAAGTATGTTTTTAGCAATGGTTTCGTCAAACTTTTTACAAATACCTGTTTCTTAGTTAACTTCAGTTGCTCCTGCTTTGATATTGTCGATGCGTGGTTAATCGAACGTAATCACATGTAATTATTTCTTCCAGAACATCTATTGCTGTTTTCGTTTCCAGATTATTATATTCTATCTGAAATAATATATTGTCTACTGCAATTTGTTTATCTTTTATAAGCTGACATGCACCAAATACAGTTTTATCTCTGAGAGTTGTTATTTTTACCTTTTTATGACTATAAATAAGCGACTTTTGTAGGTATTTTATGATTGAGGATTCTATTATCCAGTGCTGTACAGTCTCACCTGTATCTGTATGAATTTGATCTTCTGAACTACATGTAAGTTGTAATGAATCATTGACTGCCGTTCAAACTTTGTTCAGCTCTAAATATATAGTCTGTATGATGTACAAGTGTCCAACCTGTTTGAAACATTAGACATTCGTCCAATTGTAAATTTTTTAAACAAATAGGTTTTCTGCTTTTGATAGTTCCTGCATATTTCTTTGTAATTCTTGTTTCAACTCGGAAGTTTCTTGACTGACCACTTGTTTCATTCTTGCTATATATTGTTCATGCATCTCTTTGGCAGCTTGTTCATAGCTTTTAATGTCACTTAATTCACTCAAGTTCAGTAAATGTATTGTTAAAATCACGTACACTGTCCTGTTATAGTATTTGGGTATTCATAACCATCTTATCTGTTAGCTCTAAAATTGCAGTTTTTAATTTGCGTAGCCTGCTACAAATTTGTAAAATTATCTCTATGAGAGGTCTAAATTACATTAATTTTGTCAAGAATATTATTACATAAGTGAGCATCCACTAATGCTTGAGAGTCTAGCTCAAAATGTTTTGCTGCGATAGATTTCTGGGAAACCTTCAGGTTACTAATGTCATTTTCATGTATATCGAATATGCAATTTATCTCCTTTTCTGCTGATTTTGTCTTTTTTCTAGCTGGCAATTATCATTGAGGGATTCTGTTTTGTAAAGCTTTTATCATAATTTACACCCATCATTTCATGCCATGAGGATAGAAAAGGGCAGCTTCAATATATTGATCGATTTGACTAGTGTTGTCTCCCTTGCATCGATATTCTTTAATAACTTTCATAATATTGTCAGTAATCTCGTGTTCTGTCTTCACCCAGAATTCGGTTCCATTTCCTTGGATAAGGGCCGTGAAAGTTGTGTAAACAATTGTAATCGTACATAGTTTCTTGTTTATTAAAAAATCGACAGTTTACTTGAATAGGGCTTTATCCGTGATTTGTCATTCAAATGACTTCTGTTCATCATTAAAATTGTGGCTTTGGAAATTATCAAAGTCCTTCCAATTTATTTTCACCGCATTGTACTTCCCTAAGTGTAGGAAATATCGAAGAAGGAGTACTCTCCTCCATCCTAAGCACGTGTCTAGATCAAAACATTTTACTGTACACTGGTTTGTGTATCGGTTGAGTTGCACAGTTGATTGTTTTTTACCATTGGAATTGGGCAAATTTGATTGTTTTTACCATTGGAATTGGGCACATTTGATGCCATCATGGTTTGTATTGTAAAAAATATTAATCAAATTCATGAGTTTATATTAAGTTTTATGGGCTAACACCATTATTTCCAATCATTTAGCATAAAAGCACATGGGTGCATCCATTACACCGGAAGTGGATCTAGGTCGTAAGGCCAATTGTGCATTCTAAAAGGGTAAACTTTAAAAAAAATCTTCATTTGAAAATCGCTTTGCAGGTTGAATTGTGTTGTTTTGGCGACTAAAATAGTACTACTATGCACAAAACTGTGTCCACATAATGAAACATTAAAATGGGGAATATATGCGGATGAATAGACAGTCCTAATGATGACTTGTATTATTGATAAAGCTTGCATGTCTTAATAAATTGTATAACTTTTTTGACGTCATCTGCTGATGAACTTTTAGTTTCTAAGTTTATAAACAACCAGTAAGTGTTAAATTGGTGCTGGTAAGACATATCATTAATTCATTTAAAAAATATAATTACTTTTTTTTACTTAACCGGTCCAAAATTGAAAAATTGTTCTAAGTGCTAATGTTTTGTTTCAAAACTGATGATGAAATCGCTGGAATTAGCATATTATTTAAAATTTTGCTAATAAAAGCACTTTACTATCTTAAGTATTTAGCCTTCCAATATTTTGGTTAAAGCATCCCTAATAAAGTTTGATCAGACAATATTTGAGTATGTTTAACTTTGAAAATAATTTTTGCATAGCCTCGGCAGTATTCGAACTCAAACTGTTTATATATTTTACACTGGCCATTCATTTCAGATGCATTAGAAATCTCTTAGATAAATATTTTAAATTGGCGGTCGTAATATTTAAACGTCTGAATATAATATACTCACTACGACCATATCAGAATTATTTAAATTTCAGATTAATGCAGGAATACACAGCAGTCAAATAGTAGTGCACATTTATTATGCATCTCTTATCCTAGCTGACGCCGATAGGTACATTAAACTGAGGTAAAAAACGTTCACCATGCTTTATTCTAAATTTCTGCATAATCATCAAGCACAACATTAATTGCTTCCTTAACAAATAAATTAGTAAAAAATAGATGCTTACATTATTATAGATTCAGTTCGGTTAATGAAGCACAATTTTTATGTTGGGGATTCGGCTGATTAGTAAATGGCGAACAAGTGCCCTGCTTATTAAAACTGTTAGTCTGAATTTCGCTCAGGGCAAAGAGACATTTGACAGTATTAAGATCTTTTGCTAATTGTGTACATATAAGTCAGTTTATTTAATGTAGAAACAAATTAAAGTTCTATTGTTTGATTAACTTACTTCAATACTAAGTAATGCATCACAAATTTTTAGGATAGAAAAAAATCTCTTATTTTTTGTATTATTAATACTTTCAAATTTTTGGAATAACAAATCGTTTTAGAAAGTATTGGTATTTTATGAATTCATAAAAAGTTAAATGTAATAAACGCGTTTTGAAATGTAATCATGATGTAATTAATTGCATTTTAATATAAATGACTAAATGCCTTGTTTGAGTGTTTGTGTATGTAAAAGATTAAAGACATATAAATGTACAATATAGCTGTAATGAAAACATGCATCAAATGATGTAAATTACTAGATAAACCTCAATTACATCCTTTATTGCTTATCAAAAATATTATTACAATGTGAAAAGGTGGTGCTACATATTTTACTAATATATTGTAGCCATTGTTTTAGTTCGATTTAAAAAGAAATTACTACTACAATTCACATCACTAAATATATATATTATATAAAGCAAAACAAAACAAAAGCCAAAAGAGTAATACAAAAAACAATTAAATAGTGAACAATGATTCTCCTTTCATCAGTACTATAGATTTCTTTGCATGTTGAGCTCTGCATACTGACATAAACATTGTCCCCTTGATGTATGTCTCTTAGTTGTGCTATTATTCATTTTTTCATAAATAAGATCGTTAATATAATTTGTTGACAAAATAATCATGAAGTCTTCTATGTACTCCTGAAAGTAAACAAAATACTTAAAAGCAAACATATAAAAAACTTTTATAAACTTAAATTACAAAAGGTTATCTCTAATGCGACCAACGATACTTTAATAAATGCAATTTGTTAAAACGTACTGTCTTTTTCCTTGATTCTCTAGGAACCAGTGTTCTCGAATATAAGACAAATAACAAGGTAACCAATGAATGAGATTAGAATTCAAATGAAAGACAAAATAATGATCAGATACGTCAGTTACCCTTTAGTGTTCCAACAGCTCTTTACAAAATCTATAAAATATCACAACATGTTTTTTAATTGTAGGCCTTTAATCGGTTAAATGGTTTCATATGACGAATGTGTAATAACGTAATTTAAGTATTTTATTGATATTATTAACCTTATTGATAATGTCGATATTGTATAACACTATTAAATAAATTGCCAGGGATTAGAATTACCCTTATTATTTTCTCAACTGCTTCTTCGATGTCATCAGAAGCCTCTTGTATGTGAGGTATGGTTATTGTTGCGTTCACGTCGTTATTGTTTTCTGCCTACAAACGTACATCATCAACATGTGATTTGTTTTTTTTTTATTTTGCATTCTGTTGTTAATGTTGCCGTATTTTCCGATATGTACGGAGTTAACTCAATGTCCTGAAACCAAGACAGAGAAGATTTTTAAAGTAAAGATTGAGCACAATTTAAGTAGGACTGTTTATTTCAGCTAACACATTTAGTAACATCTGAAAAAGACGTACATGTTTAGTTTTCTTTTATGTTCTTAATTATGAATAGTTCAAAAGGCACACGAAGAATAATTAGTGGACAGTCTGTCCTGATCGATATATTGACTGACAAATCAGTTATTTATGCTAATAAAACACCAGAAATATACATTTGGTAATTCGTTTCAAATACAAAAAAACAAAAGATACCAAAATAATTAAATCTAGTACGTCAGACGCTCGTCATGTCTAATTAAGACTCATCAGTGGCGCTAAAACCCTTAAAAATATCTTAAATCCTGATAATAAGATGTTTACAGCTTTTATCATTAAAATTCCAAGCGCTATATTTAATCCAGCTAATGCCATCTACACTTTGTGAATAGAAAAATCTTAGAATTTAATACAATTTCAGGGGAATAAATTGAGGCAATAACTAAATCATTGAATTACGTCGTGCGTTATCATCATCTGTTTACCTTTTTTCTTAAAGAACATCTTGGTTACATTTGATTCCTCAATTGAATTGAACGTTATCACTGCTTACAGTCAATGCGATATTGATTAAAAATTAATGCATAATAGACATTCTACCAATTATAAAATAGATAAATAATTCAATCAATCAATAATGATGCAATCTATATATAACACTAAGTTAATAACTACAGTGATATCATCCAAAAGATGTGTTGTTTCGTCGAATTTCACTTAAGCATATGATTCTGCTTTGTGTTGTTGTTTCATTAGCTCTCCTCTAAATATTGAGTACATATAATCCTAAAAAATAAAATCACATTATTCACGTTACTTTAGACATGACAAATAAAGGATTTACAGGTTAAATAATAAAAAAAAAACAATTTTTGTACATATTTAGTTTTGCGGTTTTCCTCACAATAAACATTTTGTGGGGATCGGTATAAACACTTGTGGAGGTACGAAGTTTATCCGAATATTTCGGATCCTTGTTAAAGCATATTTACAGCCTCCCTTGCCTAAAAAGATCTATAAATGAGCGAATCTTATCAGTTGGAACACAGATACAACATTAGCCTTATCACAAAATTTTAAATGTAAAACGTTGATCCTATTCTGGCTACATTCTTAACACACTTTGAAAAACTACTTTTTACATTATACATGTATTATTATGAACACACATAAATGTTTTCGACTACGAAGTTTATTAAAGTGTTCTTATTTATTGGTTATGTTTGAAAATATACATAAACGAATGGTTTCACTCATTGTTCTTAAAAATAGCTTTGTAGATCTATGCAAATATTATAAAGACTTACCAAGCACTGTTGATAATTGTAGTAAATAAAAACAACATTAAGGTGTTAAGGAATATCTTTGCTATAATTCAAGTGTGACAAGCCGTATATTTCGGTGTCGTTAAAATCGTAAAATGTGTGATGTAACTGAAAAGGCATATATGTAAACACTAATGTAGCAAAACTCTTTTCGGGTTCCGGTTATTCACTTTCTGTTTTGTATTTACTTTCGGTTTCTTGTTATTGTAAGTCAGACGAAGTTTAATGTATTCGCTTGACAAAATTAGTGTTAAAATAATTAAACTAAAGTATGTTTTTAGCAATGGTTTCGTCAAACTTTTTACAAATATCTGTTTCTTAATTAACTTCAGTTGCTTATGTTTTGATATTGTCGATGCGTGGTTAATCGAACGTAATCACATCTCAATTTGTCAGTTGATTCTACCAGTGCAAACAAACTACGAAAATATACCGAGTTCAGGCTCAATGTAAATTGAAAACGTTCATAGACTTAGTTGAACATCTTCGCGGTAAATTGGTTTCAATTATGATATATGTTACGTTACCGATTTTAAATAATCTTATAACATAATCTTTTACGAATAGACATCATTACAGTACTTACCCAAATTTTTTATTGTGAAAAGTGTATAAGCATTAAGTTCCGATCGTCTGCACTATCATTTTAGTAGAGGTGTGATTTTATTTTTTGTTAGAATGTCTTAATATTCATTTGATTAACAGTATTTATGCATAAACAAAGGTCACAATAATTTTCCCTAAAGCGAGTAAATCGAGTTCACATGGCTACAAATGAAGAAGGGAGAGGGCAAATAAATAGATTGTAGTTTCGTTTGCGTAATATATTGATGTTTAGTTAGGATACTGGATCACAAGGTATAATACGTTGTAGTAAACTACAAATTGATTGATAAGTGATTAATCTACCTATAGTAAAGACTGATAATTAGTACTTATACATATATTGTAAAGTATCGGGCAAGTTGCCAGTGTTTCTTTGTTATACAAACTGTCAACAAGGACGAACACCAAGATTATTAAAGTAAAAAAAGTAAAAAAAAACAAAGAAAACCAAAAAAAGAAAAAACTCCCCCAGCGACAAAAAAAAAACGTAACAAGACATTTATCTATTAATATCATAACTTTACTCAATTGTTGGCCTTAGACGTCAATAAATGAAATTAAACTCTTATGGGTAAAACTTTACGGATTTTTTTTACAAGTTTTACATGGCAATCTTGGAAAACAATGTGTTTTGTTACATTTTAAAAGTCTTAGACAAGAATGTTGTAGAACATTTTAAAATTGGTAACAACTAAAAAGGAACATACACAATTATAGTCAATCTTCAACACATAACATTCAGTAGAATTTTGTAATCTACAATTTTGCAAAACATTCCGTAATCTACAAAGCCCTTATAGCGATCGCTTAGTATAATAAATATAAATATATATACTATAATTGGTGCCACATTGTCACAATGGTGTGAGTTCGAATCTTGCTGAGGGTAAGAAAAAACTTGACAGTGTTAAAAATCTAATTTTCACAGTGTTTGGTTTAATTTGAAGACGTTTAATATATAAATATTTGATATTAATCCTATATTTTTGATGCTTCAGAAATCCGCTGGATAGATATATATGGTTGACACAATACTTAGACGTTTGTATATAATTTACTTACTGTGACTGTATGACAGTAACTTTGTCATCCTATATAATATATACACAAATGCTGAATTAGATTACTGTCATATTAATACGTATTGGTCACGAAAATTCCATCGGCACACGCTAGTACACATGTACCATATCTATGTCTACGTTTCACCCCGGTTAATGAAGCTATATTTTTAAATAGCGGATTTGGCCGAGGGGTCTAGACCGCTGGAGATGGTGCAGGCAAATTGTAGCCACAGTGGCACAACGGTGAGGGTTCGAATTGTGCTGAGGGTAAGCAAAAATTTGACAGTGTTAAAAATATGGATGGTATTTCAATGTGCTTTACTAGTGCAGAAAGTTACTGGCTTTTATCTGGAATACCCACAATGTCAAGACAAACTTTTAGACAATTACTATAACACATCATGATATAATTATATTCG
The DNA here is from genome assembly GCA_944474755.1 of Limnoperna fortunei. Lineage (NCBI taxonomy): Eukaryota > Metazoa > Mollusca > Bivalvia > Mytilida > Modiolidae > Limnoperna > Limnoperna fortunei. The sequence goes on along the minus strand of OX104118.1, from coordinate 14,846,502 downwards.
TGCCAGCAAGGAATTGCAGCTCCATGACCCTGGCAAAGAAATAGTCCACAAATAAGTGGGTGCAAGTCAAATATCATGCAAGAAACGTAGATTTTAATTGTCTTTAATCAGAACATTATATTTGTTGATTTATCTACAAAGGATACTTTAAATTTCGCAGACAGGCTAAATATTCTGAACACAATAATTAAATTATGACGCATTAACTTTCGGTTAACATATATCAATATCTGACGAAGCCATGTTCTTGCCTGTAAGTTAAAACAAAGAAAATATTAATGATATCTCCAGACTTACAACTCACAAAAATATGTATAAACATGTTCATGTAAAAATGAAATGCAGATCAATTCTTGACTTACTCGCCTTTTGCAGACGGTATCTTTCTATATGCAACTATTTTTAAACACTGTTTCACGTATTTGTTTTATACCTATATAAAGCTGTACTAATTCAAATGCCAGTACAACATGGAAAATAAAAATACTAGCCTAGTATGTACTGTCGACAATACCATTCTTAATCTGAATCCTTCCTTTATAAGAAATTGATAAAGCTTATGGGGATTTACAATTAAAAACTGAAATCATCGCAAAAAGAATGATTTTGGTTTTTTCCTTCCTTTGGAAATTGATCGTATATTCAGTTAAATTAATGTTCATGGTCGGCATCTATAGCTTATTGAAGGATACAAAGCAAGTGTCATAAAGTGGATATCTTATGGACTTAAAATTTAGTAAGATCATGTCACGGATATGACTGTTGTCAACCCTATACATAATTATAAAAAAACGACAATAGTCTTGAATGATGTGCGTCAAAAGAATTTAAATAAATATTACTACTTTCAGTCGTTATTATTGTTTTGACTGCAAAAAAATATTTATAAGGGTTATGTCTCTATCATTTACCTTATAATAATAAATGCAACAGCCAATCAGCCACAATGTCGCAAACAAAAACATGATTACGACAAATACAGGGAGGTCCAATCCTGTTTGCATGTTACTAATTGTTGAGTTTCCAATTACCATTGACATATTCAAGTTTTCATTGAGGGGATGTATCCGTTGAACTTTTGATATGGCAAACAAAACTAAGACAGTAACGCTCAATGACAGAGACGTGATGCTGATTACAGATGGATACGAGGTTAAAGACCAAAATCTATATCTAAAGAAATATGATTTTGATATTTTTCCAGTATACGAATATACAAATTGGCATCAATCTACAAAATAGATACAAGTTATATTACGAATATGTTTTTCTAAATTCTGCATGTAGAAAATAAATATATAAATGACAGAAATTAAGTTGAAATCGAGACATATTTAAATGGTTATTTACTAGTTTAAGAGTTAAATATATTTAACAATTGCACGATTATCAATTTTTAATCATTAGGCATCCAGATTTTGTTGGTTAAAATTAAAGCAATCGTCATGGCCCTGGTTTTGGTATGTCGTTTCTATGATTTGAACCAGGATGTTTTAACAAGGATGTTTTAATCGTATTCTATGCTTCAAGTTTAACATGTTAGTCTTCAGTTAAGAGAAAATTTATGAAACCAGATCAGTTAAACGGAATTGTAAACCATATGGCGTTGACTTTTTTCAATATTGAGACAGAGACACAAAACTCAAAGAAAAATATATTTTACTCTTATAGTAACTTCTGAATTGGTCAAAACAGGTACGACAAGTCAGCAGCGTTTGAACGGCAGTCTGATTACAATTGCAAACTCTAGAATAACCTTTAAGTGAAATGTATACTAATTTAGTTATTTATGGTTTTTATTGAAATTAATTGTTTATTATTTACCTTTTTTATCAATCTCACACTCAACAATTAAAAATATATTTAATACAGTTAACTTTTAATTTATACCAATATAATGAACATACATTAAACTGCCTTTTGTTCAGCGCATCCGGAACATAAATGGTAGTGTTAAACGGTAATTTCCTACAACTAATTGTACTGGATACTTCGTGAACTGTTTCTAAATTGCGAAAATCTACAAAAATACCGCACCATAATTATCTTTAGTAGTAATTAAATCTACACTCAGTGTAAATAGTAATTGGTAAATAGCTTATCAATGTTGACTACAGGAAGAATCAGGAATTCGTTTACATTATTAAACAAAACATTCGAGGTATTAGTTTCCTGTGTAAACACACCCGAAACCTTATCTTAGAGCTCACAACAGTGCTAAATGTACATGTAGTTCGCAATCTGATAAAATTTCACTGAACTCGTTACTAGTAAGCTATTTTGAAAGTTACATTGTGATACTATGATTCTCATTAAATCCTCTACACAACGTAATCAGTAATATACGTTTTTGAACAATTATGATTGTATGGTAGATAAATATAATTCTTCAATATGGAATATAAGAAAATTTCATGATATATTTGTTATCGAGTATATGTTAAAAGTATCGAAAAAAAGTTTATAAACAGATACAAAAGTGTTTTTCTTATCATATGACAAATGAAAACAACGAAGCATGAAATACAAAAAAAAATCGCTAAAATAACAACAAATACCTAATGTACTGCTTTTGTAATAACATTTAAACATGGATGTTGCGTAATTTATTGAAATAAGTGAAAACCTATATATCATGGGCGCTTCCTGTCTACTTTACATTGATTTTTAGCATCAGTATGTCATTTTAAAATGTCAATATATAATATCCAAAGAAAAAATTGAAAATCATTTATTTAGCAATTATCGTTTGCTAAGATTAATTTTCATTTTGTTATATAAAAGGAAATTTTAAAATAACACATTGAAAATGTTCAGATCAGATAAAGTAATGTAAATTCCAGTAACTTATGACCACATGCTGCTTTTCCTTACCTGCAAATGAAACGATGTACAAAGTAGGTACATGAATAGAAATGATAGCTATAATCCGATTAAATGCAATCGCTAAAACTGGTTTCTAATTGTACATCATGGACGCTTCAAACCATGATATCTGTGTCGGGAGCATTCAGGCCGCGAATGACAGAATGCAGTTGATAGACTTTATAACTCTAACCGGTGCACGGTTTCTTTACTCTTGAAACGGTGACCTATTGTCATGATTTAAGATGTCTTATTCCATAAATGCAAAATTAACAAAATATATAGAACATCGTCGGCAGCATTGTGTTCGCATTCACTTTTAACAGTTTATGTATATATGGTGTTTTTGGCTAAAATAACTGTTTGTATGCATGTATGTTACCAGGTGAATGTATAGCAGCAACTAAACGAGGAATCCATAATTCCATATCACCTCTGGCGTCTATGTACGTTATTGGCTTGATTTGATCAGGAATGTCACAATCTTCCTTAAGGACAGGTATGATTAGTTTTTGTCTTGTTTCCATGCTCATATGATGTGTAATGTCAACTTCATAATTGCACCAGTAACTATTCACATACTCTTTAGACAGGATCAACAAAGTTTTAACTGAGCTTGTAATGGCATGTTTAATATTTTCAACAATTTTTCTGCCAGGTTGAAAATCTGTAGAATGGTCACAGCAAATCAAATCATACTCAGTTTTTAATTTTTCTGCCAAAACCCGAACCCATTCTCTGTCACCATCTACATCTCTGTATGACAAAAACACGTGATAATTCTTTCCCGGAGGTAGACGTCGACTTTGTACACCTGGCTGCAAAGTATCCACATGTTCTCGTTGTTTCTTTTTTAAAAATGAAATAACAATATTTGTGATAAAAATTAAGAAGATGTTGTAAATTATATGCCGTATTTTTTACTGCGAATTGATGCAATGCATCTTTTGTAAGAGTTTAAGCTGATCTAGAATATTAATACCAAGATTATACAATTAATAATACTGGTCGAGCATTTCGTCTAAGAAAGACTCGAAGTTACATGGGAGTGTTCACAAAACGATTAGTCCACAAAAGAAAAAACTATGGTTAAACAAAAGAGATGACAACAAAACAACGAACACACTATACACATACAAACAAATATGTGAAAAATGAGCCGATCAATAAATTACGAATATCCGGAACGGCAAGTAACTCCAGCTCAATGCATGGAACCCATTGTATTACCCAAGTTACAATCCTGTAACTAGTCATATTCTTTACATTGACTTACACGTGTTCATTGTATTGTACAACGCTATTAGGATAAAAAGAGGCGTTTAATCAAATAAAGTTAGTTTCAGTTTTATATCCAGGGATAGTAATAATTTAGCAAGAAAGCGGGAAAATAGTAACGACAAATGGAACAGATCCATTGTTTTATGATTTATGACAAAGATATTACGCAAAGGTCAACTAAGTCATGATGACTACCGTAAAATTTTCTAAGTGATGGCTTCAATGTTTCCCTGTAAATCCTTGATTAAGTCGCTTTTCTGTCAAAAGACACCCTTTATCAAGAAATTGTCGATAGGAAATACCGGCTCTTAAATACCTGAGGCATTAGGAGATTGTTGCCAAACAAAAATGTAAATACACAATAGAAAATTAAAATCAAACATCCTGTCGTCAATGCTGCTTCTCTTTAAAACGTTTTTCAGATGTACATGTATGTCACGTTATGATGCAAACCTAACTGTCTTTGTTTTGTCTTTAGTTTCAAGTTCAGTAGAGTACAATATAGTTATCGAACGTTAATTATTCATTGACATGCTGTCATATGTACAGCGCAACATAAAAATTGAGAGCTAACTCTTCATTTATTAAAAATCCCTTGTTTTAATCCGCCTTATACGTATAGAGCAAGAATGGGAGTACAGATAATGCACATTTAAATGCCTACGGTTTGTTGAAAAAGGGGTCCACAATACATGACAACTATGCCATTTATCAGAATGTGAAGCATTTCTTTCCAAGTAGACTAATTATAGACTATACGCTTGTTGTCAAAGACTGGAACATTCAGTATCTTTGATAAATTTCTGAACGGATAAAAACATTGCAGCTTTTATCAATAGTTGTAGCTGGATTTCCGAATAATAACTTTTTAACATTAAATGGGTGTATTTCAATAGTTATCCTTTTTATTTCAAAGGTGTTCCGAATGAAATCTATGGCAACGTAGTAAAAGTGTTCAGAATTCTCATTGAAGTTACCACACAAATGTTCTGCATTTGGTACTATTTTTAAGCCAGCAGTAAGGTTACTATTGTGCAGTCACGCAATATATGCAAAATTTCTGTAAACAAAATATTATGGAGTTTTTTTTTGCCTTTGTAATATACATATGTTAATCTTCATTTAAAAGGAGTAAACGTAGGAACTTATCTGATATACAAGTCCAAAGATTTCTATAATTTAATGAAAAATGAAAAAAATTACTTTATGAATTGAAATGCGACCAAGCGGTATACTTATATTTTAATTTGTTTACTTTGCCGATTGTTGTTACTTGTTTCCTCGTTTCAAATATAGCGGGAAGGACTAAATAATAGATAATTAGTGCCTGATTTTTTGTTATGAACAATTTTATAAAAAAGCAATATTTTTAAAGTAACCTTCTTTCATTTAATTTTTACCATGCCGTTGCATTTTAAATAGTCGTAATGCTAGCGTAGCATTGGTAACCCGTTATACAACGTGACACCTAGATTTAAATTCTTTCTTGTCTTTCTGAATTAACATAAACATTTATTTAATATTAAATTTTTAGCCGTCAAGATGCTTCATCTACCAGATTATTTATATGTTTGGTCAATTAATGGTCACTACTACAAGTGACAACTTAAGGTTTATATATGTCTACAAGAGCTAAATAAGTTTTTCCAAAATTAAATGACACATTTCTCTGCACATTTCTGATCTTAAAAAGCATAATGTCAGTTGTGTTACAGTTACACTTGACTGAACAATTGTTTGGACCTCTGATCTAGATAAAAAGGTATTTATTAACTATAGCCTTAAGACTTTGATGTTCAGTAGCAATATGACATAGATATGTGTCTTTGGCAAAAAGTCTTCAAGTTTAACCACTTCATCGACAATATCAGTTATAAAAGTCAAAAAGAGGCCCCAGTACTGACCCTTGAGACACACTTGTTTAAAAAAAAACCAACATTTGACACTTTTAATCCTTTAACTATAACTCCTTCCGTCCAGAATCAACATAGTAAATTGACTAATTCTGTATTTTTCCAATTTGATAAATAGTGCTTTAATCTAAACCTTATCAAAAGATTTACTGATATCAGCATAGATGACACTATTAACTTGTTTGTTTTTATTTAATGCTAACATTATTTGGTTAAACAATTCAATTAGTTGATGTATTGATGTGTAATAAAAAATAAAACCAGACTGAAACTTGTATATATGAGTTTGTAGTTATGTAACAGTTTGATCAAATATCAATGCCCAGTTCAACAGTAAATAAGTAAATACAAACCATCTACCCCTAGTCACCCTCATTTTCTATCATAATGAACATATTGCCATGATTTAGCTAAATAATTTCTTGAAAGTTGCCTTGACTTGTCTGATATTTCTCAAATATTTTTAAGGATACTTTTAGTGGACGAATCTGACGACTAATACTATACCAAATTATTAACACACGAGACTCTGCAAATAAAACAAAGAAGCTTCGAAATCGTATTATTCTCAATTAGGAGTACAGAAATGTATAATCCAAACTTATTTTGACTAGTTTGAAAATATATGCAATCAATTGATTAACTGATTGACAGGCTTCATTTTCTCATTAGTAGTTAATGTGAATCTCTAGGAATTGTTATTAATAATTCCATGATATTGCTAAGTTTAAATTTAAATTATGAATCGATAAATCAACACAAGGATTGCACGTAGTAGTACTAAAACTGTTTATATGTAGATCACATAAACATAATAACCGGTTTCTTAAGCTAAATAAATAAATAAATAAATAAATATATTTCTATTACACAGTCAATGTCTTTGATTTTCTGAATCATATGTATTTCCTTGTAGTTGTCAACTTTTCAAACATGTATTTTTAAATAACTTTAATTGAACTCTTTTACTGATAAAGGGACGTAAATCAAACAATGATAAGTAAAAACAAAATTGTTAACCCAAGGACTTGATAAGGATTCAAAACTTTTTGAAAACGCGAACTCGTATCAAAACACAGATACTTTAGAAACGACTGTTCATGTTTTCGTTTTGTCACAAATAATGTGGAGAGGTCAAACCACCGTCGTTGAAAAAATATAAACTATGTAACAGTAATCTTTAATTTCAATAAGTCATAATAATAATAATTTCTGTTTGTATATCATATGAAACATATCAAGGAACCGACCAAACAACAAGAATTGAAATTCAAGGGGCGATTAAAATCCGGTTATAGACAAACACATAAAACACTTAATGAAGGAACCCAAACCCAATAAAATCCATAGGTGCACTCACTTGCTTCCTACGAGTAATTAGTGCCTGCCTCTTATCAGATACTAGTTTAACATTGTCTCCATCCAAAATATGTCAGCAGTTTTAACATCGGAGGAGGCTAGTTTGATACTTCATAATTTAGTATGGAGTATTGTTTCCGAGGAAGGGTCAATCGAGAGTAGCTGCTCTTTAATTCGTCAATTTTGTTTGAATATTTATAAACAGTGCAAACATTCCAAGTACATTCTAAAAATTCTTACAAGATAAATTACCAGTTCATCCACTACTCCATATCGGTGTTTTCGAATAAGTGCATATATAGGAATGGAAGAAATAGTAATTTTGTACTAAGGTCTCTAAAGGAGTAAAAAGTGTACAATACTTACAGCTGTCTGGGTCATATCACACATCGTTATCTTTTCTTCCATCTGTAATATTAAATATTGACAAAATAATATTAATGTTTTAAGTTTCAAATTAGAATTGTATTATGCACGTTGTTCTCAGAATTTGTCAAATTAATATTTTCTTTACGGAAAATAGTTAATAAACAAATTAATGTTATGTTTTGTCACGGAAATCGGACCTAGTTCTCCGGTTCTGGTATAATTAACGACGTAAAAAAATTAGGAAGAATATGTTTTAAAGAATACATAAACTTAAAACATCAGTTTTGTTGTCACGGCTGATGCATTTAAAGGCTAAAGAACTCGTGAATAGTAAATACTAGATAGTTATCTACTTTCTAAGCGATAGTAATTCGGTGTTAGCAGATACGTATTGTCCGAATAAACAATATTTTTGTACAAACAAAAATTTATCTCGTAATAGTTATATTATTAAGACGAGATAGATTTCGTTTTAGTTTTTTTTTTGTAATCCCGAGTAAGCTATCTCGTTAGTGAACTCAGTATAACGACAGAGTTATCTTGTTATTACTATCTCGTTATAACAAGATAGTTATCTCGTTATAACAAGATAGTTATCTCGTTATAGCAAGATAGTTATCTCGTTAAAACGAGATAGTTACCTCGTTATTACGGGTTATTATCACATATTTACAAGATAGTTATCTCGACAAATAGTATTCATTTGTACGACATATATTTCTTTATAAAAAGATATTTTTTAGGTAATGACGAGATCATTATTTGTTATGACGAGTTATAATCTCGTTATAACGAGACAGTTATCTCGTAATAACGAGATATTTTTTTATTTGTGAGCCTATTAGGCTTTCTTATGTTACAGACATTACTTGAATACTAGTAAAATTATTTTAGGGAACAAGCTTTAAATTAAAAAAATACTAAACCCATGTCAGTCCTTAAAACTATTTCCCCTCATAGTAATTCATTTCACTTTTACTTCATAGAAATATATATGCCCATTTATTGTACTTAAGTTTTAACTATATAAATGCCTTTGACACAATATTTACATTATTCAATACTAAAAACCTTTTATTTACTGAATGTTATCAAAAACTAAATCTTGCATTACCTAATTACATAAAAGGCATTCGCTGTATATTTAGAAAATTTATAAATTTATTCTTTGCCCTGCAATAATTCTTTTCCCTGTTCGTGAAACATGTATAAGTCACTGCAATTTTCTGCTTTTAACGTTATTTCTAATTTTTTTCACGATGTATGTATATACAACAAAACACCGTTCCTAAATTCTTTCAAAGATAAAACGTAATAAAATAGGACATTGAGGGATGGTATTCATCTTCATTATGCCCCTTTCAATCTTAGATATAAAGATAGGGCTAATTGTTCAAGAACAAGTAGAAAGGTCTTTCCCGGTTTTGTGTAAGAAATTAATTTTTCGTCGTCTGTTGTTTTAAACTTGACTGCATTGGTTGCAGAGCCATTTTTTAGGCGGAAAATACTATTTCTGTCCTAAGTGATACAATACATCGTTGTCAAGAACTTTGGTTGGCGTTGCCACTTCCTGTTATACAATTACATATTTCAGTAAGGTACATCATCCTTATTTAAAAAATACATGGTTGCTAAGGACTTTTGTAAACGCTACCTTGTTGCTATGGTAAGACCTTGAGCCGTGACCTTTGAAATTGTGTTCAAATTGAAGGCCTTGACTTGGTGATTATTATCTCTAATCGTTTTCAAATTATATGCAAAAGACTTAACCAAATTGAGTGAAGGGCTGTTACTCGAAAACAGTTCATCGCACAGTTTCCGACCGGACCAATGTATCAAATGAGGGTTTTGATGAGAGGAATATTTTCCCCATTTATTGTTTTCTACTATCTTTGATAGTTTTTGAGTTGTTATTATAACAAAATGAGAGGCCTACGGTTGATGTCACTTGTGAATTCCAAATAGATTTTCAGTCACCAAAACTTTTTGGCGAAATACCAAAATGATATATCGAGTACTCTTAAAACTGTTTGGTTTGAAAGTTGGTGGCAAAAAGAAAAGAAGAAAGTAAAATAATCAGAACAAAAACAATAAGGTCTACCCACTTTAAGTGGGAAAGACCTTAATAATTAACGAAGCACTATTAAGGAAGACCCAATAAATGGACGGACACTGAAACTTCTAAATAATTAAATTAAACCTAAATAGTTAACCTTGACCTTTAAAAGTAAACAAAAGTAATAATCCTTGCCAATAGTTGGTTATGGTTACTTAGACACACGTCGTTTTTGACGAGAATTTCATTGATTGTATTCAGTCAATATAGTCATTGTCTAGATTAACTGCCCTGAAATTCCGAAATTAATTTCAATTCTGAGATTTTCTTTAGTCGTCAGGTGTATTTAGTCATATACAGATTTGGAAAACTTTTCTGAAATTTCGATGAACAAAGCTCTTCAACATCAATATGTTTTGATTTTACATAGTTTGTGGTGTGGATGCCACTGATGAGTATAGATTAGACGAAATGGGCGTCTGGAGTAGCACTTTTGTCATTCACACCATTGCTTACTGAACTATATTTCTTTACTTTATTATCTTAAAATATTGTGTATAGATAAACTTTGGAACAGTTAAACATGTCATCTGTTAGTAAAATTATTATTGCAAAGAATTTCGAAGACTCCTTATAAAAGTTATATACCATTCTATTTTTTTAGCAATCGATAATGCCTTGTTCTAGGTAATTAATTATATGTGACAGAGATTTGACGTTGAAAAGTCATATTTTCATGGATTAAAACTACGTTTCAATATTTTTACATTGTTTTGTCTATCAGAAACAGTGCTAAAACCTTGCTAAATCCCTTCATGATTTTTGAATGATATATATTGTAAATGACACTTACACGGCTTATATCACCTGAATCATTGTTTTGTTGTAAATCGCCATATAAAGTCAGAGATACCAAGGTTCTAAAGCTTTCTGCTGCTTAACCCGTTCAGACTACAAAATGAGTGTATACCATTTGGAAACAAAACTACACATCAAAAACTAACCTTGCCACAAAATTACAAATATAAAAATAATTAAATCTAAATTAATTACGTTTAGATTAAATAAATGTCAGTTAATACATATTTTGAGGTACTTACAATAAATATTTCGTCGAAATTCTATGTCTGATTATCAGTTTAATATTCAATTTAATGTTATCTATGTGGGTCAAGATATGTGATATATAATTAAAATTTGCATGCCTATCAATGGTTTAACATGAATAATTAAAGCAGTAAACATCTAGAACAAGGGCTGTAAGCTAAAGGTAAGATAAGCAAAACAAACCACCAAAACTGTAGGTGAACACAGGTGTCCAAGCGGATGCGATGCTTTTGCTGTACAAGTACCATCAACCATGTCAATGGACTAAATAAAAAATTCTAACGATCAATTAAATGCTTTAATGACGTTTTTTAAACTTTCTAAATTCCCATAATGAATATTAACTTAACCATTATTGCGATATCTTTCAGAAACAAATGGTGGATAATATATCCCTTTATTACCGCGCTTTTTAAAGTATTGTAACTCCGTGCAAATTTTATACTTGTCAACTCAATACAGTACTCTTTCTCTATAACTCGTTAAAATATATATTTTTGGATTTGATAGTCGATAGATGCATTTATATATTTTCTCAAACTGTTGTCAAATTGATGGCACAAGGCTAGGACAAAGAAACGTAGCTAAAGAAATTTTTAGGAGTGAAAAACAATTTTTGGTTTATGTTTGCTATAAGTTATTCGATCAACCAAGTTCCATGTTATATTATTGCATCGTATTACGATAGTGCTGTTTAAGAAATCTATTGAAAAAGAAAGAGAACTCCTATGTTATTTGACTTATTTAAGAAAGATCAAACCCAAATAATTATTGTTAATTTCTTTGGTTGTCCGGTAATTGTAAACAAAAATCAATTCTTATCTACCAACAACTGACAAGCGATGGATGTAGCCATTCATATTTTTAAATTAGAATTTATTAATATAATTATTGACATTTGTACTATGGTGTAGCTGTATCAGAGAAATGACGATAGGTACAAGTATTTCATTAATATATTTATATATATTCTTTCGTTTACTACTGGTTAAGATAAAATATATTAATGAAATACTTGTACCTATCGTCATATCAATTTAATAATTGTTTATATACAAATATGTAACCTTGGAACAATATGTTAAGAGTTATTTGTACATATTGTCAAACTTTTGTTCACCACATCTTATTTTAGAGTAACTAGTTTCACAGTATGTTTGAATTATTCTTCAAAAATCAAATGCACTTGTTCTCATTGTCCTATTATATGCAATCCCTTGGTCATGTAATTACTTTTGGTTCGAACATTATTGACCACGAGAATTTCAGAAACATTATTTCTCAATTATAACCTCAACCAATAGACTGGAAGTTAAATGTTAAAACTACTCTGGATGCAGTCAACTATGCCAGAATGGTAATATGACCTAAACCTAGATTCAGCATCGCATTAAAATTCTTAGACACTGCATAAATTATCTACTCTAATTCGTATTCAAAGACGAGGATACAGCGAGGTGCCTCAGTTCCCTCCATGATACGTTGTTGTCCCTGCAGACAAGGCTTTTAACAACATTGTGTTTGTATGTAAGTCACATTACTATGAATGTCTCATTATGAAGCTAGGCATTATTGATTAATCTGGTAATTACACATACAAACGTATCACATTTGACAAAGATGAAATCTTAGCTAACACCTTAAATCCTTCATGAATTCCTTGATACATAGGCGGCCCATTGACATACTCTACGAAAACGATGCCAAAACTGACTAATAATGACTAATATAACTAATATTGTCTGCAGTGAAAGAAAGACCACAAAAATACTGTAAAACTGTTTATTCGCGAAATGAAATTAACCGTACGTGAATTCTTAAAATTCTAAAGAGATTTTAGATAAATTAAAATAAAAAACGATATCTAACATTTCGTCTGTTAGAAGCTTTTACCTTTTCAACTCTTAATTCCACTTTTGCACACGAGAAACTCACATCCGGTCTTATAAAATCATTCATAAAACCCCCGCTTCCATATATGGCTAAAAATACGTAGTTTTAAGTCAGAACTATACAGGTGTTTTCTACTAAAGAACTAAAAGGCAAATGCAACAGCGAGGGGCAGGTCTATAGTATGCTAGATTTTCTAAAAAGTGTTTTTACGTAGGCAACTGGAAATCCAATGGGTACAAACTGTGCCTCACTCCTTGTCGATTTGTTCCTGTATTCTTATGAAAAAGAATTTCTTCTTATTGAAGACAAGAAATTAGCAAAAGCTAGCTTCTTTAATTTTACATATAGATATATTGATAATGTCCTTTCAATTAACAACCCTAAATTTGCGGTGTGGCTCACGTTTGTACATTTCCCAGAGCTAGAAATTGAAAAAACACAAAGACATATCATCATTTTAAGACTATCAACCCAAATATGACACCAATGGCTATCTTAAAACAAGAATATTTTACAAATGAGAACATTTTAATTTAAAAATTAAAAATTATAAATTGTCCTCACTTATGCTCTACTACATATAGTGTCTATATTTTTTAAATGATCAAGTAAGCAAAGGATTGCATTGAGTATTTTGTTTTGCAAAAGCCACCGAATTCTTCCGGATAAACTTATCATAAAGTTACAAGAAAAAACTACTTTTGATAAGTTTTACTATGGATACCATTTCCTGGTTGAAACATATTCTTGTTTGAAAATATGACTGCAGATAGTTTTTCCATTTTTTTTAATTCAGTACACAGTGATTGCACTGCGATGATTATTGGATGCACCTATTTCTGACTAGTGATTTATGATCCATTTCATTTTCATCAACAAACCAACTCGCATACTACATTAATGGAAGCGGGAGGTTTTGCATACCATAAAACCTGGTGTAACCCTAAATTTCTTTTGAAATGCCCGTACCAGGTCAGGACCATTTCTGTACTTGCTACAGTTTTAGTTGCTTGTTCCAAAGTTAATTGGTTCTTGGATTTTGATTTGTGGATTGTCTTTTTAACAATTTCCATTGTGAACGGTTTTTTGTTATTACCTTCAAATTAAGTGTAAAATTTAATCCCGGTTTTCATAAATACGAATTAGGTTTGTAATTATGACTTTCTAGTGAATTATCGAAACTTAGTTCTTTGAAAGAAATCTATATAGTAATATTATCATACAAATTCAATTCTGTTAGAGGTCTTGTGAGCTAGAACAACAACATACCTATCTTGTCGATTGTAGTGCTACATCCCGGACTCTTAAGATAGATATATAAATAGCTCATAGACCCTCTAAGTTAATTAGTTATTGTTAGTATCAATGACCTTATTCTTTAGTTGTTATGTTAGGGTATCGACAACATCTTTGTCGCGTTTTGAAAATTGAGTGGCATAATATTTAAATTGTATCTCCAGTTAATAGACTTTTGCTCGTAATATTTTGGTTTCTTGTGTAAGCTGAGGAAAGATTCATTTTCGCAAATGCTAAGGTCTCATGTAACAATTAGTCAGCATGTTATATACAGTTGTGGATGTACTGTCACTTTATTCTAGCAGTTTATGTCACCAACACTAACGTTCGTTCTGCAATACTCATTATTAGGTAATTTGTTTTATTATACTATTAGTGTATTATAAAAATATAAAATAATAGGTCTGGAACATATTGGAAATAAAACTATTGCTGTATTTGAGTTCTAATTGATAAGCAATTTATGATAATTTCTAGATTAATTTTATTTATGTCCTTGCCTTTGAAGATAAACTTCAAAAATCATGTTTTGCTGTTTATTTTCTTTTCGAATACTAACAACCTTTGTATTCCAACCTTTATCCGTATTAGCGGTGTCAACGTCTTTTGTCAAAAAAACGGATAATTATTATAAAACAATGTGCTCAAGAAGTTAATGTTGATAACTTTTTATGCATAGGTACATCATATTTAAGTGTTTGCTAACGCAAAAAACCTTTGGCAATTAGTGAAGAGTTAACCCTGTGTCGTGTCGGATAAAATATATATAATTTTCAATTTTAACACACTTTAGCTATATTTAATTCATCAATCCAAGTTCATCTACAATTCATGGGAAAGATCATATTGTGGTATAACAATTTACATTACTAACAAATGATTAAAAATGCATGCCTTTAAAAATAATGAATCTGCTTCTAGTGTTATAAGTCATTAACATAAACAGGTTCCTCATAGGGATTTAGAAAATGAGTAAGATTGCATAATCATGTCCATGAAAAGGTCAAATCCAGTAATTAAAAAAAATACCCAATGGCACAGGAAAAATGTCTGATTGCATTTGGGAGATACTATTTCCATAACTCTAAACTACGTGGTGATGACGCTCATATAATTTCTCAAGAAATTCCATTAAACTATATGTAATAAATCCTGATTATATTTGGTCAACAGAAGCGTTCTGAAAATTCAGGTGTACGCACGATGCCTTGAATGTCCCTTCACATATGAGAGCAAACTTAATAAATTACTTAGAGTACAAAAACTAAAATAGTGAATGGATTTAAACAAAAGTAATAGATCTGACTTGAAAGCAATATGAAACATGTTTTAGGGGTGTGTAAGGCTATTATAATGGTTCCGTACGTTGAATTGCCAGTTTTAAATTGGCTCGTGGAGTGACACTTTAGAAACTGAACATTCAGAAAACACTTAAAATAAAGGTAAGTCACACAAAAAAAGATTTACAAATATAAATTATCTGTCCATCATTTTTATAGCTTGGTAACAGATAAGTACAGCGAGGATGTTTACATAACAGAAATCCAGTTTACAAAATTTCGAACACCCAGCGTTCACGCATAGTGTAATACCTTTAGCTGATGCAGACCTAATACCTCAGTCATCAATTCTCAAGTGGAACAATTATGTTACTTCTTAGATTATTTACAATTTTCATTTAATTATTAATTAAAAGATTAGGTTTTTAAAATTAATTAGAACACAGTATATTTTACGTGTTAGTGGGAATTTGGTTCTCTGAGGTGTTAAGTATATATTTAAATATTGGTCTCCTCCGAAAATACCTCTTAAATGTAAATCGAATATAGTTAACTAGGAACCAAACTAGAAGCACATACTTTTTTCAATTATTCTAAAACCCGTTTTTAGAAAAAGAAAATAAACACTAAAATCAAGTTCAATGATACACATTGAAACATAGCCATATACATGTAAGACTTCCATAAAATAGCAGATTGTTTTAAGCAAATTGATCAAAACATTATTATTTTCCAATATGGCACAACTTTTGGGTATTTAAAAATGAAAGCTTGAATTATAGACATGTGTTAAATGTGTAAAATTATTATCGCAAAGTTAAAAAGATATCTATAAAAACATTATTGTTGCGAAGCAATTTTCCTGCTTGATACAAGACAGTACCTTTATTTAAATTGGTATTTTAAATTATTCTATTTAGTCCCCAGAAGATACGCATGATTCTAACGAGCATAATGTTTTCAACATTATAGTCAATGTCGGCTTGAATTGTTTGACTTTGCTCTGTTTACAATGTAGAAGGGACGGGAAATTTGGGCAATATTTATAACTGTAAGGAGTTATTTGCATTAACTATTATTTTTTTGACGCATTTCATATTCATTTCTTTTAAAATGGATATTATCTGCAATTGGCTTTTGTTTAGAAACAGCAGAACAAATTTACATTTTAATTATACAATTGATTGTTCTAATGTATATTAAACCAACAAAATAAGAAAAACAATCAAATCAAAATATAAATTTATATAATTTAAAACTTCACCTAGAATCAAAACTATTTCAAACATGAGTAATATTTGTGGTTAAACATAGAGAAGTTTTACTTTATTGCGCGCGTAGATGTTTTTACAATGCATCTAACTTCACTTGTAAGATCATTAAACGTTTGTCAGTGTATTTCATTCTTTGACATGCCGCTACATTTATTATTTATAAAGTGGTTAACCACGACCTTAATATAGCAATAATACTAAAATGTAAAATTTATAGACGATAGTTGACTAATAAATAAATAATGTTTCACAAAATATGAATAAAAGTCATGCTTCTAACTTGAGTTTAGCTTAAAGATTATGGCATTCGCATTGACGAAATGCATTCTAATAGTAGTAAAACTTTATTCTCTGAATAAATCTTCTAATCAAGCAAACTATGCACAAGGTTTTCTTGTGGACGTATTTATTCGTGGTATCAGAACATTTTTGATAAGCACATTTAGATTCAACATTTTATTATCAGCATGATTTCGCAAAAAAAGCTGTCGACTTACAATTCTTTAACAAGACTATGTTAATTCTGATATGCAAACTTAGTGTTAGCTTTATACATATTGTTATAAATTTATTGTTTAGACAGACTATCATTGATAATAAAATTAAAATGTACCGAACATTGTTTCTATTAAACTGACAATAGTTAAAGATAAACATAAGTTTTTTATTCTATAAATAATATTGTACAAGAATTGATAAGAAAGGAGAAACTCCGACCAAACATATTAAACAGTCAATAACGTCTAGATATCTTATTACATACAGAACATTTTCGTGAATCTTTTGATATTTAAAGCAAGTTGCGTGTTGACTACATTGCTTCCAAAGTAACTTTTAATTTTGTCCACAGTATAAACACTTCATGGAAATTTACTGCTTAAACCTCTTTTAACCTATTTATTACGACTTAGGTTGGCATTTAATTATTATTTTCTTTGTTTAAGCAGATAGAAAAATAAATTTTCTTCAGATTAAGGAAATAAATCAACATGCAATCCTTTCTATATACACGAATAGATGGCATTAAAAATATCAAAGCTGAATATAAATAAGCAATAAAAGGCATAACAAAAGAGATTGTGTTAATTAAACTGTGAAATCGGTGCATATTTGTTCGTTAAATAAGACATACACGTTTTACACTACCTCCTTTATTAAAAGCAAGTACCCGCGTAATCGACATAGTGTCTTGACTGGAGTGAAATTAAGTTTCAATATCATCCGCAATATTATCAAGCAAAAATATTAAAAATAGTGCTTCTTAGCAGTCAGCAGAGTCACCACGATAATATTCACGGATAGTTTAAAGTCCAGATGCTTACAGTTACAACAATGTGCTTACGATAATAAACTTCATTCATGTGTATCGGTCTAGTACATGCAGACGTATGAAGATGACACAAATCTATGGCGAAATGTCTATATAATGATACTAAAATTGCGTTAAACATCGAATTATTTACTCCACTCACGCGAAAGCAATTAATTGTCAATAACAAAGTAAAACGTAAACAATTTGTGTTGTGCTTTATATAAATTCTTATAAAATGAATCTTTTAGGTGTCAGCAGTAAAAAGGCAATAAAAGTTCAATAACAATATTTACTTACTATAATTATTCACACGAATATTACCATTTTTATATATAACAAACAATATTTCATCCGTAGATACAACTTAAACCTTGAGCTTCAAGTTGCAACCGAAAGTAAATACCTTTACGCCTGATTCAATAATCCTTATATTTGATTGTCAACCTTTTTTCCTTTAAAAATCGCGTGTTGTTTCAAAAAAGCCTTCGGTCGAGCTCGTCAAATGCATAACCTGACATGATTTGTAATAGATAAGGTAGAAATACCTTATCTTACTCAATTATAAACTGTCATACTGTCAACTTCTAAATCGTTTAAATAAGAAAATATTGTTATTTAATAGGTTTGGTAATATTATACATGTTTAATTATTTATTAGAGAAAACACCACTAACAATAAACCACACAAGACAAGTAACCTGTCCGAAAAGCTATACCATATTTGTTTTTAAATTGTGTGTATCCATGAACCAACAGACTAGATTTAATGATATGTCACTTAAGGTACATTTTTTGTATTCCTACCTATACATATGTTGTGACATAGCATATATTCCACTGTTCAACTATAATTATATAAAAAATGACAATTTCAAGTTTACTTTTATTAAATACTAAAAATTAAAATTGTACGGTATTTTCGGTGTTGGACTCGGCTGTTAAGTTAATTTCACAAATGGGGCTGCCAACAAATTCTTGTACGCTGCAGCCCCAGCAAAGCAAATTAAAGGCACATAACTCACAAAGGAAATAACTCCTGCACATAGAGGTTACATATTGCATTTTCATCAAAGTACGCACACATATTTATATATGCAGTAATTATAAGGCACATATTCCTGCAAATGGAGAATCAATATTAGCAGGAAAACGTTCATTTATAACTTGGGATTTCCGTTAGCACTAAATAAGTTTATGGCCAACCACTGTCCAAAAACTTTCTATTGACACAGTGAAATGTTCATTAACAATCCTTAAGGGAAAGAAGTCACATTAACTAAAATTGTTAAGAAACGGTTTTTCTTCTGTAGGCGATACATCAAGGATATAAGCAGATTCAACAAATTCCCTGTGAGTGATTTTACTTTTCATGACTTCTGAAACATTCATACTTAACTGTGCATGAATGCCAGGGCACTGTTACAATTGTAGGATAAGTAAATTACTATTGTATAGTAATGTTATTGTTACCTTGAGCATTTTGAATTTGAAAAGATTGAGTTAATCATATGTGCATGTAGGTTGCTTTTGGGGTATAAGTTCAAAATTGTTATACCTGCTGGTTTATTGGGCGGAAACTCTGTTGCATTCTGCCAGGGGGTGAAATCATTACATGCACACTTCTGCATATTCTGATCACCGCTATTATTGGAAAAGGGGAGGTCTGCAGTTTCCGGACAATTTGTACATGACAGGGAGGTCTTGTGGACATTAATAAATTGTGTCATTTTATTTTGAATAAAATACTACTTTTTTTTATTTAGTCTCTTGCAAAAAAACTCGGTAGTAAAATATTCAAAATACGCAAAATAAAGTTTTCCAAGTAAAAAAGCAGTCTTTTGTGTTTTCACATTGAAAAGCAATTTATTGTGTACAAAAACAACAATCTTTTTAGGAAAACCAGCATTACATTGGTGTCATCCCCACAGTTAACATACATGATATAACATTCTTCATACATAATATAACATGCACAAGATGAATAAAATATATCATATAGAGCAAATAAATTATCTATTTTGAAGACATGTATCAATGTATTTTCATATAATAATAGTATCATCTTTACATATAGGATTCAAACAATTTTTCAATGTGGACATAGAACAAGTGTTTCCTTAACATTTCATTGGTGTGTATATTCATTTTTGTAAATGAACTAGTGCGTAAAGCATTACATTTTCTACAGTATAGAAGAAAGTGTTTTTCGTCTTCGATTTCCTTAGATTCAGTGCAGTCTTTTATTTCTTTCAATTTTCGGTCAATAAGTAATTGATGAGCACTTATTTTTAATTTTGTAAGATTTTTTGTGAATGTGTTTAGAAGATTGAAAGTTCAATAATCTTGAATTTCGAAATGTTATATATATTACTGTAGAAAAATAATGTATTGTCATACTCTTTTCGTGATAAAGTTTTCATTGTTTTCTTGATATTCTCTTTATATATATTTATCTTCTAGAAAGGCTAATAACGTTTTTATATTAATATTATTTGTATCGAGTTTGTATTTCTTCAAAGAATTGTCAAAAAAGAAAACCATGATCTGTGCCCTGCATCAAATAACGCTTTATCGACTTCAAACACATAATGTAGTAATCTATCATCTGAGATCCACGTAGATCTGCTGTAGTATTTGATAGCCAAGTATGTAATAAAATTAATGACTACCTTGTTCAGATTTTGCAGCCAAATTAGAAATTTTACTATTAACATTAAAAACATATTTGAAGATTTTTGTTTTTATTTTTTCAAATAACAATTTCTAAGAGTTGGATTTTGTTATCTTAAAGTCACTAATCCATATCTCAGATCGATATTTACAAATTGGCCTAATAAGAGTGTCAAATAATTACAGTTTTAGTTTTAAGTTTTTAATGTTTAAGTTTAGAATTTTATAATTGATAGAAAAAAGGGCTTTCAAACTTTGGTTACATATTAGTACAGCTGCATGTTTCAGATTGCCATTAAAGTTGAATATGCCCAAATATTTATATTTTTCAACTATCTCAATCAATGTTCCATATATATTTAACCTTAATTTACTAAAACTGTATTATTTCCCTTGCTAAAAACAATGACTTTAGTTTTAATTATGTTAGTTTTTAATTTACATTTAGAACAGTAGCTTTCCAATGCGTTTAAACAAGATTATAGACCCTTTTCTGTCTCTGGTAGTCAGAGGAGGTCATCAGCGTATAACCGACAATTAAAAATGTTGTATTTAGTTGTATTTAATCACATTCATCTTTGTCAAAGATTGAATCTAAATCATTAATGATAATGTTGAACAGCAGAGGACTAAGTCCGTCTCCTTGCCGTACACCTCTTTTTGATATAAATGGGCGAGAGATCGAGTTATCTCGTTTTACAACAAATTAATATTAGTAAATTAATTGTAATTTTTTAAAATGTTACCCGACACTCCATGAGATTTCACTTTGTGGAAGAGTCCTTTACGCCATACTGAGTCAAACATTTTTGATAGATCGACAAAACATGCAAAAACGTTTGATAGTAAAAATGTGATAAGCAGTATGATGTTCAGGTCTAAAGCCAGCTTGAAATTTGTTGTTGTTGAATATGTTATCTTCCATATAGTTGTGCAAACTATCTTGCTTCAAAGAAGTGAACAGGTTGCCAAAACAGCTTGTGATACTGAGGCATCTGTAGTTATCACAGTCATCATGTATGATCATATTACATGGGAGGTAACTGCGTCATGACAAAATGGGGTAGGACGTTTATAACTTTTTTAAAATGTGAAAACGGTTCGTTAAATTTATTTTTATTAGCAAATCTTTTAAAAGATATATAAAATATTGTTCTGTAGAGGTTTCATTAATTTACAGTGCAAATAACTATCTTTAAACGAGCATGGTGAATTTGAATTCCGGTTTACCCAACCTAATCACGGCCACAAACTAGCAGATGTACAGTAAATGTGATGCAATCCCTAATGAATATTCGTAAACTACATTTGATAGTCTCTGATTATAATCTTTCCAACTGAAGGGCGTAAAGTAACACCACCCGGCACCGAAACAGTAAAAAAGTTCGGTGAATCCGCAAACATACTTATCGGAAGTTATCTGCTCTTTGTATTGACAGCTCTATTTCAAGTTTCATGTTTGCTTAATAAATACTCTACATCACTCAAGTCATACGACTACGTTAGTTATTATTCAATTTGTTATAACATATTTTTGGCAGACAATGAAAGCAAAAGATGCAAATATTGTAATCGTGGCCACGTGGTTTATTAGATTTCAGTAAATGGCATAAATTCGAAACAATTCATTGATTTGTTACACGATAAGTGTTTAAAAATAGATAGTGCGTATATTCAATAAAGTTTATTGTTGCGTAACTGTGCAAGTTAAAAATGATCTGTTTCAATGCATTTTTGAAAAATCTATGTTCAATATGCAAAATGCATCTTACCAGACAGTTACAGCGCGCAAAAAGAATGAAATTTCGCGGCACAATTGCTTAAATACCCAAGGGTGAGATAGCTCCTCTGACAAGGGGATAATCTAAAACTTTCAAAGCACTGATAACGCACAATATCGTTGTTTCACGATAAATTCTTCTATTCACCAATGGGATAAATGCTAATATTTATCAGATTTGTTTTTAAACAAGCTTTATGTAAAGTTAGTTATATGTAAAAGTTATGGGGATTCAACTATATAAATTAGTAAATGTTTTAGTAAATATTCTTGTTTCTGTATAGAGTTTACACATGTGCCAATTGTAAACCTTTAAAATAGTATTTTGAGTCTAAAACAATTAGTTTGGACGATATTTAAGTACTATTTTTATATAGATAAAGGCAATGGTCTTTAATATTGAAAACAGTATAAGTGACGATCCTGACACGGTACATTGATTGTGATTATCTTGAAGGGTCAGTGAAACATCTCACTAAAATAGAAAAATTGACGAGGAATACATGAAGTCAACTGTGATAATTCATGTAAGAGACGTTGAGATGATGGTGGAACAAGAAAATTGGGCAGATGTGAATATAATGGATTAAATTTCATTTGTTAATATTTTATGAAATTATTGAATTTCGAACTACATTTAGAAATAAAACAAGCAGAATGGAAACAAATTCGATGTTATAAAGGGAGAAATGAATTTACCAGCATTACTTTGCAAGGCAACTATTTTAGAATTGGGAATGATGTAGATAAGACCAGAAGGATCATTTGCCAACAAAATGATCTTAGAATTAATAAGTAACTTGCAAACTATTATGTGATGGCAGTGAAAGAAAGACAGAAAAAATAACGGGACGGGAATGACATTTTGAGTGTCTTCGAAGGTATAGGCAAGATAAGGAACAATACAAATACAAATGACAGTGAACTGTATGTGATTTTCAACATAAATTAACACATGTAGACCAATAGCAAAACAGGTACAGAATTATTTGCAGAGACACCTAAAAAATGGTTGAATGAAGGAGTAAAAGCAGGCATATTTGAAGAAGTACCACAAGGAATACCAGTACAATTTTCTTCACTGTTGTTGGACACAAGCCCTGATAAGAAATGAACGATTAATTGCAATATAAAGTGACAAATGACAATATCCACATGCTAGTATTAAAGGATAAACACCACAGAGAATGTAAAAACACCCCAATATTTCAGTGACTTTGTAATGTGATCATATATAAACAAGTGGTTTGCAATAACAACTGATAATTGTTTAATTCTATAGAAAGATTTTAGGTCAAGACAACACATTATCACTTCTGATTATTATATTTTATTTTTAATGTTCTTTTAGTTAAGGAGGAATGTAGTATCCGTAAGACCGAAAACTTGATACATAAACAATTGCAAACTATGGAGCTTCTTAACTGTATGAAAAATGTAAATAATTCTTAAAAAATTATGAAAGCCCCATTTTATGAACGAATATATAAAAAAGAGATACAATTTTGTCCACGTCCTTTAGAGCATTTTATTTATATAAATGCATTTAGTTAAGTAAGGGTTAATTTATTAAAAAATATTTATATTGTATGAGAAGCTGACGAACGGTTTATTACATCGTTTCAACGATTTATTAAATCGTAACAACGATTTAATAAACCGTTCAAACGAAATAAGAATTTTTTTTTATTTGTTGTTTGGCACGAATAAGCCGTCGTATAAAGCAGTTGTTTACATAATGAAAAATAAACAATCAAAGATCCTAGTTATGTGTCTGATAACCTAGTTGTGCTCACATTAAAATATTCAAAGCGGTTTATATTGAGGGTAGAAGCATTCTGTAGCCGATGCAATTTCTTGTTACCAGTGGTCAAGATTAAAAAAACTGGCTCCATATGGACTCACAGTCTCAGTGAAGATCCCACAAGAAGTTTGGCAATGGTAGAAAAAAAATCCATTAATCCTCGATGCCTGCATGCCTACAAAACCGGTCTTACACAATTTCTTTGTTTTTACCAACCGCTTGGGTTATTCTATTGATTGGCGAATACCAGTAAAAACAGTATAAATTTCATGGTATTCCTTTCAATTTTCGGAATTTTAGCCTCAACTATGACAAAATATTTAGCCGCTCTAAGTTACTTTCACAGGTTTGGATTAGAATATTCTCAGACCCTTATAATTTGCTTATTGTTAAAAAACTAATCGAATGTTCAAAGCGTTAATATAAGATATTAACGCTTTTAGGTCGATTTATTCCAGCTTAAAAATCAACTACCTCATCAGTTATGAGGCAAAGATCTTCTCAGCCGCGTTTTCATTGGCATTGTTTTCTGTAATGAGAAAAGGCGAACTTACAAAAGGGTCAAAAAAACGACCGCTCTAGACGACCACTCAAAATTCAAGATGTTAAATCCCGATTTTCGATTTATGAGGCCTCATTATATAGAAAAGATGGCATTCACTTGTCCGACACTGGCACTACAATCAATTTCTTTCTCTGCTATATAAATCACTATTCGTAAATTAAAGACCGATCAGTAATTCTTACATTTTAATGGCAAACCGCTGACAAGATATCAGTTTTCGTCTGTTCTAAATAAAACCTTAATTTTTTGGGATTTTAAAAACAGGATGTTATCGTTCCCATAGCTTTAGAATAGGAGTATTCACAGAAGCCTATAATCGCAGGATTGACAGTGACACAATCAAAACATGGGGAAATCAAGTTTTTTCAATAGATATATCTAAATCTCTCAGTTTTATTGATTAAGCACATAAATATAGAGATACGTTATTATGTCTGAAGCATATTAAACATGTAATTTTAGGTCACAACATTGCATGGATCTTTGGTTAAATAGGCAGGAACATGCTCGGTCAAGAGCAAGGGTGCCAGTGTAGGACTGAAAAAAAGATAATAATATAAAGATAAAGAGATTTGGCGCATAAGGCATGCGATGGGAGGACCTAGAGATGAAGATAGAATCCTTGTTAAAAGTACATGCATTTCCAGATTTAATTATTATTTAACCTGGTTCTAATGATTTCGTATCAATAGCAAAACCCATCACGTCTTTTAAGCTAATTCAGAATATTGAATGTTCGGTATTCCATTCCTTATATAAATTTTGTATGGTCAGATACTGGTATGGAGCTAAAAAAAAATAGTTGATAAAGCCAGAAAGCGTGTCAAATGTTCCGCACAACTTTCTTTGAACGGAAAAAGGGGGGTCCGACATCCAACATCCCGATTTTCGATTTATGAGGCCTCATTATATAGAAAAGGTGGCATTCACTTGTCCGACACTGGCACTACAATTTTTGTTAATGATTTACAACCAAATATCGAGTTCTTATACACTTTGTGGGTTATAGAACCTTCCTTGTGGCATATTTCTGAGAGACTCGTTTGGATCTAAGGTTATTCTGACCGGTAATTTGCCTTTTACGTGCGGTACCGTATGGTGCAGGTTTGATCAATTGTATACACGGAATGTATACGTATATCTTCCAGTGATATATCTAAATTATAATGTTATATATTCTCACAAATACCAGAGGAATAGCTCTGTAACTGGTACCAGTTGGGGGTCAAGTAACTAACGTGAATAAAGGACGGTGGTGTATTAAATGGGTAATAGCAGAACGTTTTTTTAGATCTTAAACATTTTCTGTCACCGGATCTTTGTTACAAGAGAGGCACTGACAAGCCTTTTTACTTTGGCAGTTTAGGGACGTCTCCCGGGGATCTGACCAGAATTTGGTGCTGGGGCCAGTTCTTCTAATTTTATTAGAATGTTTATAGTGTAATTAATATGTTTATGTCAACATTTTTGTTTAGTGTTTATATTGGCAAGCTCCGCATTAATAATGATTATTCCTCACTGGTAATCACTGTTTAATGGGAGTGGCTAACTGGTTGTTTGTTAATTTGAAGGCGGTGCTTACTAAGGTTTTTGATAGCAGGTGCAGATTGTAAGCTTCTATAAAGTGTTGATCTCAAATAACGGCATCATCTGTATTTTTGGATCGTCTGAGCGGTAACTGTTTACAAGAATTAGACATCCCACCCAACAATCTCCATAATTTTCTTATCAATGAACACGGTACTGACTGGCTAGAGTTTTTGTTATTTTCTAGAATAAATAATCATCCCCATAACCTTCAACAGCATTGTGGACACTCCATGAAGCAGATATTGGGGGACAATTGACATTATGCAAATAGTCTTTTGATGGGCAGATAGATAGACTGTAAATTTTTATGTTGTAAAGGAAAATCTTTATTCATCTTGCTTTATTCACTTATATGTGATTTTCTTTAATGAAATGTCACAGCGTGGATTATTTAAGGGGGTGGATTTCTGTGAGGATCGGCTGGATCTAACGTTATTCTGACCCGGTTATAAGCCTTTTTACGTACATTTGTACGGTACCATAGCGATCACGTTTGAACAATTGTATACAGTTATATATCTAAATTATAATGTTATATCTTCTTAGGAATACCAGAGGGATAGCTCTGCAACTGATACCAGTTGGATGTCAGGGTCACATACGTGAACCGAGAGGGTGGTGTGTTAAATGGGTAAAGCAGAAAGATTTATATCTTAACCATTTTCTGTCACCGAATTTGGTTTGGCCAATTCTGTTACCAGAGGGTCAATGACAAGCTCCTTTACTTGGAAGTCAGTAAGTATCCGGGGAAACTGAACAGAATTTTAATTTTGTGGCAAGATCTTTCAATTTTATGTTAAAAGAAATGTTTAAAAATGTAAAATCTGTTCTAATGTTATAAATATTTTTATCTTAACATCTGTGTTTAGTGTTTATATTGGTACGCTTAAATCAAACTTAAATGGTACCAAGAAAGAGATCTTTTTAAATAAACAGTTTATATTAATGAATATTAATGATCCGAGTAATCAACCGCCTACTTGTAAATGGTAGCGTACTTCCCTGCATAAGACACGATTCCTTTTTCATCTATGGTAGGCCTAAATAAAAAAATTAATTTAAAGCTTCTGTTTATATGCTAAGCATGCAAAATACAGATACAGTGGTTGACAATTTAAACTTTAACTTAAAAAAGGAATCAGCAAGTGATTTCACAAAAAAGCGGAAGTTTCAATGGTATCGAAAGTGTTGGACGATCAAAAGGAAATGCATTGTTACGATGTATTTTACGCGAACGACATTTTTTGTAAAGCACTGCAGGTTTCTAGAGCCTCTAATGTTAATTTAAATTAGTTCAACAAACATGTGTACTTACCATAATCATCCACTGCAATAACCATGGATACATGTAGCAAGCAATATTACAAACAAACATTCAATTTCTAAATGAAATCGGTAATTAATAGCCTTACGTCGAACTGGTGAGGAGTGTGTTCTTAAATAATCGCGTGTCTTTGTAAATGATCTTTATATTTATTGGAGAACTCCATATATTATTACTAAGAAAATGTTGTAGTCGATGATGAAATAATGCAAAACTGTAAAAAATAGACTAAAAACAATTTGTGTTTCTAATATTAAATCAGTCAAAAATAAGTCAAGTTTTACTTTAGTTCTTTCACAATTCATTTAAACGAAATATATATCAGACTGGAATTCAACTTTGAAAGAATGAAAATTTAAGACTTATAAGTCTCTTGACTTGTCAATTATCCGACTTTTTAAGTAATGTACACTTATAGAAAATCACTTTCATGTATCTGCACTTAAATAGTTAATAAAGACAGGAACATACCGGAATAACAAAGAAATAAAATAAATGTGATAATTGTTATTGAAATTAGATGACAAACGAAACACATGTTGTGATCACATATTCAATTTACAAAAAAAAAAAAAAAAAAAAAAAATAAGGAAGCGTAGTTCCAAGTCCGAAACTTTAAAACTTAACGGACACTCTTGATCGCTGTTTAGTTTCGCAAATGTAATGTAGTAGATTTTAAAAGTTGTTCGCTTCTTATTTAAAATATCTCTAGATAATTGTTTTATTAAAAAGAAAAGGGAACCATTAAAAACAATTGTTTCAAACCTTGCTGCTTTTTATAAGGCCTTTTATTAGTCGATTTACATATTGCACGATTAGCTGTGAGAACTTTACAGTACAATGCCTTAATGAGTCGTTTTCTATTTTTGATAAGCACATTTAGTGTTAGCTTCTTAGGTATTTCGACAGTTTTGCAGAGATAAAGAAATATGCACAATAAGCTTTGTAACGAAAACAATGTTTATTTATTCAGAAAAGAAGAACATTTTTAATCAAATTACAAATTTAAAAACTATTAAACGGAGTAAAATCATAAGTAACTCAGCGTTATTTTTCCAATGATAAAAGACGGTCGTTCGGAATAACTTTTAAAATTTCACAAGAAAATCAACTTCTATTTATATAAAATTAAAGGTATCAAGTCTAGATACGATATTAACCTTAAGTCATTTATTGAGATTTTGTTCACAGTGTAGACACGTTATGGCAATACGCTTGTATATCAACTTTAAATAGATTAAAGGAGTTGATGGACCCCTAAAAAGAATTTAGAACATATAATTTGAAATGTTTTTCTTTTACCAAAAAGTAGATTTAAGATCTTAAGAAGTAATTTTAATATTTTATTTTGTTTTACAGATTAGGCATACCTTTGATTCATGCATGATGATAGCTTATAAAATTGACAACAACCCATCCTTGTTTGTTAACGGTTTTAATATTGATCGTTTAAATTCAATAAGACTATGACCACCCACCTAACAGTTAAGCATATCTAACATATGTGTTTCTTGTTAACTTTGTTGCTTTCATAACATTAGATAACTTTGAAATAATATAAATTTAATCAAATATTTATACTACTGGTGTGTGTTGTGGCATCCGCTGACACTAAAACACTCTTTACATGGATAAATATTCTAATCTTGTATTTTTTGTGAATTTGATTCTGATAAAGGAAGATACGCATCAATAAACTATTTACCTTTATTAACAAATTGTAATAGAAATAGCCACTTATTTGACTTAATACTAAAAAGACTTTCCATAACGTTCAGTTCTAGACTTAATCTTTATTTTGACAAATTTCCTTCCCTAATGATTGATAATTAATTGTACAAGTAATATGTAGTAGTAATGCAATGATGGACTAAATTTGAACCTACGTTTTTAGTGTGTAAACTCATTTATTGATCGTTGTTAAAACAATTGAAAACCGTGAATTCTCGTGGAATTCTATATGAATAGAATTGTCCAATGAGATTAATTAGAAAAATGTATACAGATACTTGTAAATGTGGTTTGTATTGGATTTTGCTGAGACAGAAAACATAATCACTTATATTTATATGATATGTTTTAAAGGCATTCATCATTAGAGGGATGGATTATAATTCTTTAATCCTTTTTATTTGACACGGTAAGGAAAATCCTTAAAACAAGACATATATTGTGCAAATTCGATCGAATTATCCAATTGATTGTCAATCGAATTGTACATCAATATTAATTAGGAAAATTACGGATATTTGTAAATGTAGTTTCCCTTGAATTTTATATATAAACAGAAAACATAATCATTTATATCTATATGATATGTTCAAAGGCATTCGTGTAGGGAGGGATGGATAATAATCCTTTGTATTGAACAAAAAAATTTCAAAAAGACAAATATTGTGCAAATTCACTCTTGCGTTATGCATTTTTAAATGTTTAAAAATATATAATTCGTTTTGATAAGTTTTCGGAAAATTGAATAACTACGTTACTAGCCTTTTGATTGAGTGCCTTTTCGATTTTTATTGTATATTTCTTATGTGGAGAAGAAATAAAATTGAAAAGAATAACCATTTAAACCTCTTGTTGTAAGCTGCAGAGCACAGAGAGGTTTGTGTACGGTTACAATTATTTTAAGTAATTACTTGAAAACTTTTTGTTTCGAGTTTGTTATTAATGATTTCAACATTTAAAAAATTGAATAATCTTTTTTTATATCATTTTCGTAGCAGTATGGTTGTAGTTTAAAAACCCCAACTTTAGAGTCTGGCATTTGTTGTTTATTTTCTCGGGAATATTATTTTTAACAGCTTGTGTATCATAAGCATGTCGTACAAATGTAGTCTAATCCATACAAATATACATGAAAATGTCGTTATCCCCATAGGACTTCTAATGTTTACTGCTCGACTATAACGTCTTACGTTAGTAGTCCATGATTGATCCATAAGCTACGACACAAAACTGTTTTTCTAATTGCGTCTGTTTTGCATCTACTATTAGTATTGTTTCCGCATTTCGGTGGTAATATTCCATTACCTCGCTGCGCATGAGTTTTTTCTTAAGCTGATCAAATTACTTGTGGCTTTTCTGCTAAGTTTCCTTATTCCGTTTGGTTAAAAAAACTGACTTCTTAAGCGTCAGCAGGACGCTTCAGCCGGCTCACATCGGTAAAGGTTTTCTTATCTGCATTTATTCTGTCTTTTGATAGCCTATAACAAAAAATGTCAGAAAGCTGTAATAAGGAAGCAATTAAACCACAAGTCACACCCCCCGTTGAGTGCATGTTTGCTTGCATGTTTTTTATTATTCTATATTTTACATTTTTATAACGAAAAACCTGTCCATGTTTTATACTATTACTGTTCTTTACTTGTCACAGATCGTCCTTGACTTGCTAAGTCAGCCGCTTTTGTTTCTAAATGGACCTTGCGTTGTTTACAAACGTTCGTCTACTTTTGTGACGTAACTGCAGACGACATTACCAGAAAGGTTTCGAGTAGACAACAATCAAGTGTTCCTAACAAACACTTCCGTTCTAATTTAGGTCAAATTTTACTGTGGAAAATCGCCCAATCAAAATGAAAAAAACGCCACATTTCAAAACGCTGAAATAATTGTTGATTTTAAAAAGTACCTTTCTTGTTCTACAAAAGGAGTATAAGCTTGTCTATACGCGGTAACAGTATTCATTTGTCACACAAAAACCTTGTATACGAATATTCTTGTAACGAGTATCAGATGTTTAGAACATTACAGAACATAAGAGAAGCTACATAAAGAACTTAAAAGAAAGAACAAGTCAACATTCAAAGATTTTAGTACTGTACATGAATTTGAATTCCAATTGACAGTTACGTTGTAAAACTAATAATAGGCTTCCTTTCGTTTGCTTTCAAACAATGGTACTGATGGTTCAGTCCATTTAAATTGTTTAATTTCAATCGAAAAATAAATCTATTCCAATAACAGTATCAGTTATCTGTTACACGATATCAACTAAAATATACAATGTAAATGACACCTGCATAACTGGAATAAACTATAGCATTTCATCACAGGTGTTTACTCTCGAGAAGAGTGTTTCAATTTAATGCATTACGTGAAACTGTCATATAAATATTATGTCATGATAAGAAGGTCTTTTAACCCTCAATTAATTTATGTGTCCAATTGTGTTGTAGGATCTAAATGACAATGATAGCTTAATTTTATTATTACCGTTACAGGTGAAGTTTGATTACTTCTGCTGCATAACATTACATATGTAAAATAATTTAAGATGGCATTGTATTAAAGATTTGAACATTTCCCTCAACAATCAACTCAACCAAAAAAACAAAAAAAATCTGAGACTAAAATGAAACACCAATTCGCAATATACAAGGGTATCTCTACTAATCATCAAACCCCACTGGTCGTGATAAATGATAATTTTACAGCTCAACGCTACATCGATGACGTTTTACGCCCAATAGTTGTTCCTTTTCTTGCTAGAAACCAAGACGTCGATTTGTCTCAACACGATCATCCAATCTGCCCATATTACAACTGCGTTCTTCATCATGAACAACGTTAGAACTCTGCAGGGACAATCTTTTTCCTCTTGTCTGAGCTTTATTGAACACCTCTTGTATCAGCTTGGACAAACGGTAAGGAAACGCCAGCATTGCCAGTAACCTTCCGTCAGTTGGAAATTGATTTAATCGAGGATTGGAACAGCATTCCACAGGCCCGATTTCAATTCATAAAAAATTCAAAGCGTGTGTTGTGGTAGCCGGAGGACATATTCGATATTGACTGCTGGGATTTTTAATGTATACACGATTAAGTTTACTTACTTTTCAGCGATAATTTTTTACAAATTTTTAAACTTTTTTTCGTGGATTTGATGTTGATGTTCTTAATTTTCGTCATTTATCTATTTTATTATCCTTATTAAACATTTTAGCTGAACGCACATTTTAACTTAAAAGTGGAGGTGTTTGGAAAATATAGTAATATTCAAACTTAACAAAAAATAAATCAAGTGGATGTATATTGAACAGACATTAAACTTTGAAACATGCCGTGCCATGAAGTTTACAAAAATGATAGAAAGTAGAAATAATTGGTAAATTAGTGTAAAAACATGGATGCTACTTTCAAATGGGTGAATAAGACACATTTTTTCTGTTTTTCTGTCTAATGATAAATAAGGTCTTAGATGAGCCATCTAAAAGTCTTGAAACTAAGGAAAATGATAAACAACATCAATGACAGCGTACATTGGGAAAAGTTGCAAGAAAATTTCATGTGTGTAATATGTAATTTAATTTTGAATATTTTTCTTATAAGGACGTTGATCTATTAAATCTTTTACCAGTTGTTCATTTTCATTATCGATTAATGAAAACTAAGCTATCTTTCGTAAACCTTTCCTAAGGAATTTTTTAGCGACGAACGGCTTTTAGCTTTTTGAAGCCATATTATTTGTTTCTTTCATGTAAGCACTAAACATGTTATAATCCTTGGAATAAACGGACAGAAGTAAAATAAGGGACTGATAAGGAGAAATAAACCTTTTTCGAAACGACACGTTGTCTTTCAAATTTTAAGAATCAAACAGTATAGAGGTAAAAATCTTGGGTCTTAACTATTGATCTTTTTCTGACGTACAAAGATCAAGATAGCGTCTATACTTTTTTATAATGTTTTGTTTTAAATTACGTTCAGCTCTCAACCGAACATATACCTCGTCGAGACTTACAAAGCAGAAACTCCTGGAAAATTATAGATCTCTTTTGAACTCCTTTGTCATTTCGTCCAAAGATGAGGAATAAGATCTTAAGCCACACAAGTGTCCTTATAAACAACGGAATACGTAATATTGCTGGTCTGCTAACTGGTCCGTTAAACCGTTGACCAAACATTTAACGTCTATTTGGTCAGTTTAAGGCGGGCTCCAGATATGTAAAACAAGCTACTATAGATGTGACATTAATCATATGTGGATACGGAAATATTATAAAAATAAGAACATTCAATCTATGTCTCCATCATGACTTAGTTGACCGTTACGGAATATCTATGTCAATAACTATTGATTTGTTTCGCTTGTCATAACCACTTCCCCCTTCTTATTTTATTATGACTACCTCTTAATACGAATAAGATTTTAACCCGACAACTACGACGGGTGCAATGCCTGGAGCGGACGTTGCTTACCCTTCCAGACCACCTGGACTCAATCGGGTTTTTAGTGCGGTTCGTGTTACTCAGTTTTTGGTTTTGTTTAGTGTGCCTGTTTGTTTTGTTCGGTTACCATCTTTTGTTTACCTAATTTTTTTGTCTGTCACTGACTTATTGTCTATTGAATACTTCTCGGTATCCTTCTTACACATTTATTCTCAAAAGGCTACAATACCTCAATCAGAGAGATTTTCTGTAGAAAACGTTTTGATTTGATTTTTGAAGAAAAAATCTATGATCCTTCTTTTTCGACAGTTTTTAACCCCAAAAATAATTTAGAAAATATGCTAGGCAAAGACTGTTCAGATCCTACTCAGACCGCAACAATTTTGTTTTTCTCCCCAGAGTTTTTATTTGGGGAGTAAGCCGGAGTACCGAAGAAAACACCCGACCTTCGGTAGGAAAACTAGCAATACTTGTCAATTAAGATTAGGGTGGAGCGCATCCTGCCTGCAGTGAGGCTCGAACCCGCAAACTCAGTGTTTAAATGCACGATATATTACTCTTTGAGTATTTAACAAAAGCCGATAACCAAAAATCTTACATGTAATACGATGTAATAAGTATTAGCTTCCGGAAAAAAACGATCATGATGTCAAATCTGGTTTATGGATTTTTTCTTTTCTTCTTTTTATGATATTTTTAACCACTTCAGTGAAACATTTTTTAGAAGAAATAGTCTGAAGTCGGCTGATGTGTGCTTATTCTGTTTCCAGTGACATTAATATGCTTATTAAACATTATATTTAAGTTGCTGTATTTTAAATCAAATGTATTAGTATTAAACTAAGAAATATAAGCAACATACATACATACATAACAGTGGATTTAATATCAGGTGTGAATAATTTTCATACATTTCACACGAATAATGAATGGTAATTAAACAAAACATGCTACATTAAAATATCATTTGACACTTTTGCTGGTGTTTTCTTAATAGAAAATAATCCATTCGTAAGAAAACTACTCTCATTATACAGCCATTTTTTAAAGTCGTCACGTGTCAGAAATCGTTAAAAAATAAATATGTACCCTAACCAGCAAAGTCGCACGTTTTAAGGAAAGTATGTTTTAGCAGCTTATTTATAGGACGTTTGTAACTTACCAAGTAGCGGAGTTACTTATAAATACATTATCATCGAAATTTATAGTAGAGTGCAATACGATGTTCACTAACCTCTCGGGAAACCATTCATGAAAAAATATGTACACACAATACTACACAAATATGAAATGTCAAGCTTTATACAGGTTTTAAAAGGTTACCTAAAAGTACAATGTAGGTTGAACAAATAAACAAATAAAACGTTGTTTTTAATAAACAGATTAAACTTTTTTGTTTTTTCAAACGCATAAACAAAGCTCATTTACCTATGACGTTTTTAAAACGAAAAAAAGTCTCATAGCAAGGTTTCTCTTCTGCTCCACGGCACAGACACCAAATACCATTGTGATCCTTCTTTGCAAGACATTTTGAGTCTTAAGATGAGTTGAATCTATTTGAAGAAACATTCGATTATGTCGATATTTAAAAAAGATAATTAAAGTTATAACATTCACATCAGACTGCCTAAATTTTCAAAGGTTGTATCATTATTTCCTCTAAATACACAGAACACATTTTTCGGTCATGTTTTGGCATTTCATGCAAGTCACATGACGACCACAGTTCTTGAAAAGTAATTTTTCATCTTTTGTTCCGCAGTGTAGACACTTCGTGGCATTGAACTGTTTAATCGTTTGTAAATTAAATACTAACGATCTTTCTGTTCAAAAAGATAATACAAATAAAAAAAATAATCTATGTACTAGACAAGCATTATAATCGAACGACAATCAAAAATAATGTACATATAAACTAAGCCAATACGATAAATCTAATTCAAAACCATTTGTGAAATCAGTTGCTCCAAAACAAGTGTAAGCATTTTCCGCGTCATCAAGACATCTGTCATGTTGTCCTGCAGTCATACATATTTTTAAATATAGATTATTACACAGGGTTTTGCATATCAGGTTCCATATTAATCCGAGCCTCCCATATTAGGTCCAGACCTAATATGGGTCTAGTAAATATATGGAACCTGATATAGAAAACCCAGTGTCATAACCTATTTATCATACATTTTTAGCAAAGAACTGAACCTGTATATGGGACTTAATATGTAGGCCAATATTCTTGACATAGATTTCGATTAGTATTTTTGTTACGTATATATTTTTCATTAATAAACAAACATGTTGGCATCCTCTACTGACACGGCAATATACCGTTCAGTCATTGTATGAATGTTGTTTAGTAACAGCCCATGCTTTATTGACGTCACCGGAAGTAATAGCTCCAATAGCCAGCACGCTAAAAATAAGACAGTTAAGAAAAAAATTAAAACGTAATTTAGGAAAGGTCTTTTTGATAGCGCCCGATGTCTTTTTCCGGAGATTCTGCACCAAGCGTGTACATTTAAACCTATTCACAACCCACATACCTCCAAACACATTTCCAATTCTGATCGCGGTGAAGTTTAAGGGAATTCCGAATGTAAATTCCATTATTTTAAGTCAAATTAAAAGTAAAAGGAAATGGCCAGACCACAGGATTTGGTAGTTTTTTGTATCAAAGCTTGTAGGATCTTCAGCGGTCCTCACACCCCCTGGCGTAGAGCCAGCCACCTTGGTTTGCGACCACCATCCCACTCTTTCTCCAATTTGTGCTTGTACTTTATTCAAGGTTAGCTACACCCATACACTATAACACTTCCGCCTGTTTCACGCGGACAAAATAAGCCGTATCAAAGCTAAATGTATGATAAATTCTAATTCTTTACAGTATAAAAGTTTTTCGTTAATGATTACCACATCTTTCGTATGAATTTACCCAATTTGTTTGTAATTAACAACTATTTTTTCGAAGTGGTAATAACTGTCAATATGGGTTTAAATTGCTGACTTTAAAATCTATTTCAAGATGCAGTTATTATCAAAATAGTTATGTAACATAATATGTAACATAAATTCCGATCTTATTTAATTAAGCTTTAAATAACACACTCCGTAAAATTTTTCATTTCCATACACCAATACAATGTAAAAGAAATATATCGTTATAATTTGCTATAATACGTTTATCCATCAAGAGATAAAATATTTAAACCGCAAATTGTACCTAATTAACTTCAGAGATATAGATAGGACTATGTGGTGTTTGCTGATAACTTTTGTTATCCGAACTACCAAAGTAAGTGTCATTTTAGTTGTTTAATTCATTTTGTACATCTTATTATCATATTAAAACAAATAGTGCTATCATTACGTATTTAAAAGTTACACAGCAGTGATTTTTAACTGCTTGTTTTATCGTAGCTGTATAAATAAAAGTTTCTTTATAAAAAGATTTCATACAATAAAACTCAGCTCATATTGTCGTTTTCATATGATTATAAATATCGGATGAATTACTTCTTCATACTTGTAAATTATAATTAAAATATTTATTACATGGTTTACAGGATCTCAAAACTTATAAAATCTGGAGAAAATAAAAAACGCGAAAAATATTAATTTTATTAATAAATGTTAGTCGAATAGTGAATAAACTTGTTACAGATTAACATTCTTTATTTAAACTTTTCAGTTGCGTACATTGTAAAAAATTAAATGAACAAGCATTATTTCGAGAAAGTGAGTACATGAGTAATGAAAGTTATAACAAAATACCGAACACCAAATAAACTATAAAAGAGACAATCACAAATCAAAGGCAAAGAAACCGGCAAACTTTAGAACGAACAACCAAAAATATAGCGACTACAGCAATGGTACTGACCTGGTTCAGGCATTTTAAAAGAAATGGTGGGTTTAACCTGGTTTTATTGCATGTCAAACATTCCGCTTCAATTACTGTAGTATGTGAATTAGTTTGATAATGAATAATGATTATTAGATTCATCAATTAATGATTAGTGGTATACTAATCATTAATTGATGAATCTAATAATCATCGCAGCACAATCACTGTGTACGGAATTCAAAAATTGGAAAAACTATCTGCAATCATATTTTCAAAGCAATCTTTGACTTAAGATCTGTCTAGTATTTATAGCCACTCTCAGCAATTCGTCAGCTATACCATGCCTTGAAGTTTTTTGGGAGGAGAGAGCCGAATACCCGTTGTAAGACCGACTATCGGTCAGAAAAGGGGACACAATATAGCTTGTAGTGGCTCAATACCAGCAGTTAGACTCGAACTCGCAACCGCAGTGTTGACACACTGTGTATCAAACGAGGCACCGTTGCGCTAAAAGTATAAATATAATTACAAAAATTGCAATAATATGTACATACCCTTTATAGGAATGACCATTCTCTGTCAACAAAATGTAATATATTCCAGATAATGCTCTAAAACTTGAATATGTGCACTTGTAATTGTCACCACTCGATAAATAGAGTAAAGTTTTAAACCATATTTGATACGTTACTGCTTTTATTGAAAGGCGGTATCTTTTATTGATTGACAGATTGTTCGCGTGTATGAACTTTAAACTTAAAGTAACGAATGAGAATTTATATGTTAACAACCCGACAAGATAATTTTTAATATAACAATAAATTTCATGCTAAATGCTCCTATTATTAAACACATTTTATAACACTGAAATATTTTAACAACTTAATGGATTATTACTTTTTGTAATTTCGAAATAATCGCATTCATATATTTATTAAAGCTAAAAATCTATTTTCTGTTGATTAAATATATCTTCTTTTGCTACTAACATTCAAGATGTAATACTTGGTGCAAATTCATCTTATTAATTTTTTTAGAATCGGTATAAGTCTTTCTGAATAATTTAAATGCCCTTTCACAGTTTTTTTTCATAATGCTGTTCTTTGTTTAGAGTAAAAATAAACACATGACCTGTATTACCTGAGTATGAAGTTTAACTTTGTTTAATTTTTACGTGGCAAAATATCAAAACCATTGTGTTTAAAGTTGATGAATTTATAGGACGTGGTTTTGCAACTGTACTTTTCGGAACATGCTTCTACGTGGAATAAATTCTAACAAGAACACTGCATTTTGGGAATATGACATCATGCTCGTCACGTGTTAGAATGGAGACATCAACCGCCAAAGACCCACATTGAGACAGACTTATTTCTACCCAAATATGTTCTGTCATCATAAAGATAAGTAATAGTTTCCAATATCTACATTTACAATTTAACTCAGCAATACATGCATGCCCTAGCTACAATACTTTTGCATATATGAAATGTCTCTGTGATATTTCAATAGTTCGTTTCTATATGTATGTTTCATCTTTTGCTTATTTCTAATTAATCACTTCGACAGCTAAGGCCAAGTAACTTTATTCGTTCTAAGTACATCAACATGTATCAAATGTATTTTCATTATCAATTCCCTCTACAGGTGCCTCGTCTAATTAGTTTTATCTTTTTCAAATCAAACTTGGGAATAATCCCGTAACATGTGGACACAATAAACTTTATTACCGACTAGTGTAACTAATGAAAATCCTTGATTACGTCTAGAGTTGACATTATTTATTCCCTACAGATGCATAAATACTTAGAACCGCCCAGTTCAAAAGTTCTCCCTAAATAGTACAGACTAACTTATAAAAAATATAAAAAAATTTATACATACAAATAATGAAGTTGTCTCTTTTAGATCTAGTTAATTCAATATTGTGCCTGTTCAATTTCCGTATATAATACAAGCAGTTAGTGGAGCTGTCCAGCGGAGTGCATTTAATTATGTAAATCATCTCAACGCTTTTGGCGTTAGATTAATTAATAATACATGCAGTGCATGCTATTTATCATACATATAAGCATCATTTAAGTTATTCTGATCATAATGTCTACACAAGCTACGTTGTTATTTTGTAATAATTAGTATTTTTTAAAAACATTTCTGTAACTCGCCCAACCGCGCACCGTGTCGAACCTACAATTGATAATCACGGTGTGTTGGTGGAGGCCGTGTCCAAGAGCGACAAGGAAGACAACAAACGTTCGATCGGTTAAAAAGTGCAAATTTTATTTGTTCCTAAGAATGTTATCGTCTCATTAAAGAGAGGAAAGTTATCTAGTACTTAACAATACATTATAATTGTCTAATTAGGTATCATTTATAACTGCGTCACTCTTATCATGCGGTACTGGAATTTTATAGCGACAGTTTCAATTTGCACGGCTAGAGTTCTAGCAATGCAATATTATTCAGATTAACCTAGGCCACATTCATTCCCGTCTGTTCTGCTTTATATGTTAATGGTATGATTAGGTGCAGTTGTCGTGTGACAACTGACAGATAGACACGCTGTGCTGCTTACAGCAATAGAGAGCCATGCCGTGCTCTTTCGAAACCATGCTAGGTTCTCTTGATTGATGGGTGTGTGTGCCTTAAAATATGCTGTCTGTCTATCTGTTATGGGGCACACTTCCATAGCTTGGAGGTATCGCATTGATAAATTAATGTGTATTAAACTGTCTGCTATTGCCAACAACTAGAGAGTTCATTCGTGGTAATCGTCACTTTCACTATACATGTAGTTCCATTCATAACAATGCAATACAGAGATAGTCATTAATTAAAATAATGCCATATGAATGAATTAGAGTTGTTTAGAATTTGCCAATATCATAAGATATCTTTATTGTCGTATAAATCAATACTACATTGATCAGTGATATAGAACAAAGAAACAAACAACTAAATTGCAATCAGAAAAATCGACAAAATAAACATGTCTACGAGACCCTTATCCTCAGTTCCATAGACTGTTTAATGAAAAGCAAAGACTGATTTGTCGCAAATGTTCCGGGTTTAAAATTGTCTTAAGCGTATCGAGATACGGATTAACATTAGGAATATTGAAGTCATATAAGAGATTAGACCGAAACAGTTTATTTTGATCACATTTTAAAAAGAAGTGAACCTCATCGTACACATCATTTAGAGAATGGATGTGAGCTCCAAACAAGCCTGATCTATACCTCTTTGGCGTTCGGACAAGTATTTAGTTCAAGTTAATTATTTCATTTTTAAAATTTTCAGAGTTAAGGCTTTCTACTAACAGTTCAAATGATTTCTCATTCCAAGAAAATTCAGAAAAAACATCTAGTTTCTGGATGACTGAATTTTTTATCTTCACAGCAAATTCTATTTTGACATGATCAGAAATATATGAAAAATTGCCTGTGCTAAAGTATATTACTGAGGACAGGACACTCTCACTAATAATGGGTTAATGACATATTTCATTGAATCCAGATTTAACGGATAATTGTGGTTCACAATTGAAATAGGATTTCTTTTAGCGTTATTTACTTTCGAATGTGATCAAATTTATTTTTGGCAGTGCATATGAATACTGGTGACTTTTTGTGTTGTTTTCTTGTGTTGAGTTCGTTCTAATCATTATGATCTGCAGTATACATGTACATGCGCAGGTAGGTTAGGGCAACTTTATCATGTATTTTAATGATCGTATTGCAATCTACCAACAATACTCATTCATATGGTTACAGTTCTTTGATTTGTCAATTGTTTTTATATTTCAAGTCACGTGACAACACATGCGACGCTTGTAACTGATACATTTTTCTTGAAAATATATCTAAAGGTCTTGTTACAGGAGGCCTATCTGCGTTGTAGCAGATAGTATATATATGCCAGTCAAAATCGACTGATCTAACGGAGTACTTCTTTAGCTCACTTGGTTAGAGGGCTGGCTGGCAATACTGAGATTCCGGGTTCGATTCCCGGTAGTAACAATGTCGTTATTTCATGCTCTACCGTTACAATCCAATCAGTAGAACTCAACTCCTTAAAATGATTGTGTTATAAAAAAGAGCTTCGATTTATTCTTACATGTGCATTATGCATGATTTCATTTGACAAAATGCCTTAAATTGCCTTAACCTACTTGCGTGTAAATCCACTTACAAAGCATATACT
This sequence comes from Limnoperna fortunei, assembly GCA_944474755.1. NCBI lineage: Eukaryota > Metazoa > Mollusca > Bivalvia > Mytilida > Modiolidae > Limnoperna > Limnoperna fortunei. The sequence goes on along the minus strand of OX104118.1, from coordinate 14,804,543 downwards.
CTTGTTTACTGTACGTTTAGTAGTCCAGGTTTGTCGGTTGCACACATACATGTGGAAGCTACAATATTCACTAAACTTGTTCGCAGGATATTCAATTTGCTATAGCAATTATTTACTGAATATTTAAACAATTCCTTCTTTTAAGTCACCACAAGGTATCACATTTTGATGAGTAACTCTGCCATCAGAATACAGCATCAAAACATTGGTGCTTCAAACAAACCTTATTTAGGGGATGTTTATTATTACTTTTACACCACACTACCATGCTCCTGACCTATCACTTTTGTCATATCTCTTCACATCTCGGTTGAAGTGCACACTTCTTTAAGCTCATCAGTGTGTCATGCTAGTTTACTTACCATGACATTTTTTCGGTTCAACGCTTCATTATGTAATGTGAATTTTGCCATAATACCAATTAATAAAATAGTATATATTTGTTATTATCATACAGTAGTTACATGTATTCCTGAATAGTATTTCCTTTTAAAACAGGAATAATGATAGTTTTCGCAAATAGTTTCGCAGCATGTTGCCGATGCTCTTGAACTTTTGAACGGAATGTTTCTTTAGATACAGGAATACTGGGACTTATGTTAGATGCATCTTTTAGTAGATAAACACAATTCCACGTGGAAAGCTGATGTGATGTTCATTTTGTATACAAATGATTTCAAGGTATTTTATCGCCTTCCCATTTATCACTAAACAGAAGGGTTTTGGGTTTTAGTGCGAATCTTCCAGTGAAAACTTCATTGATTTTCATACATTTCACCCCCCCCCCCCCCCCCCACATACACACCAGTAATAATGTCAGAGTTTGCAAACAGTTCACAGTCTTGATGTCCTTGAACGTTGGAAGTGAATATTTGGTTTAGAACAAAGAAACTGTGATTAGGAGGTCACATTTCATAGAGCTGTACACAATTTCACGTGGAAAGCGGCTTTAGTGACAAAGATTCCCGTGTACAATTTACAAATTTATTACGTGAAGTTTGAATACTTAAATTAAATAATTTACTGCTGTCAACATGAGTTTCTATTGCACTACTTAGAAACATATTTTTGAATATTTCAAGACAGTATTTCTTTAACGCAATCAAACATAAGACTGGATTGAGGCAGTTTTTATGCAGTTCATAACATGTCGCTGATGGATTTACTATGTGCTGATTTACTTGAAATATGGAAGATGGAACTTATTTTAATTACATGTACACTTTTCATATAACTGCATACAATAATACCAACTTTGATCATGCATATTTGTTTTATTTGTACACATTTGTTTAGTTGTATGTTCTGATTTTCTTTATCGCTGATATATTGAAGGATAGCTCTCTCCAACAATCCTTGGGGGCACTCAGCTGATTCTCATCTGAGATTTTGGACATTTTATTGTCTGCATCTATAAACCAAATTTCATCTATTCCCCAAGAATTCAGATGTCGCATGACAACCGTCGTTTCAACTCGTTCCAAAGCCATGCTGCGCTGTGTACAGCAATAGAGAGCCATGCTTTGCTCTCTGGGAACCATGCTAGGTTCCCTTGAATTCAAGGTTGCCTTCGAAGGACATTTATGAAATTTTTTATTGTCTGCATCTATATTTTCCCAAGAATTCAGATGTCGCACAAAAACGTCAGTTCAACCCCTTCCACAGCCATGCTGCGCTGTGTACAGCAATAGAGAGCCTTTCGGAACCATGATAGGTTCCCTTTAATTGACGTTTGTGTCGCTTCAAATTTATAAATTGCTGAGATGATTCCCAAGGGCCAATAATGTATTGAATCTTAAATAAATATTACAATACATGTTTAACCTAACTTCTTGTCAACAGATAATGCAATTTCTCCACCAGCATGCTGCTAACGAGTCACTTTTATCACTTCTCGGTACTTATCAGTCAATTAGATTTGACGGGGTCGTTTGGGTTATATCTACACATACTGCTGCGGATGTGTTTAAATCACTTTAATTACCTTCTCGCCATTGTCGGTGCAATATGAGCTTTATAGTTATAATTATCTTTACTGTGTTAATTAGTTGACACCCGGTGAGCACTATTTCAGTTATACGCAGGACGATTACAGATTGATACGAATAGTCTATTAAATACACAGATTTGTGTAATATTCTCTTCTGCGGCTCTGGATGTTTGACTTGAATAAACTACACAACTTAATTTGTTAGATCCATTACACAGCTAATTAGTTCAAAGATAGGTATGTTGACACATTTGTCTGGTTACAATACATATTTTATATGAACATGACACTAAGTATATACAATAATTTTATACCTAAAGTTTCAAACTAATGCATGAAATTTTAATTATTTTCGTTTTTTGTACATGTCTCATATATATAGCAACTTACAGAAATATATTTTTGTTTGCATATTGTTTAACGCCGCTTTTAGCAATTTTTCAGCTATATCATGACATCCAGTTTTTATTGGGGGGAAACCAAAGAATAGAAGTACCCAAAGAAAACCCCCAACCTTCGGTTGGAAAACTGGCAATCCTTGCCAATTAAGATGGGATTCGAGTACACCCTGCAAGCAGTGAGACTCGAATCCGCAAACTCAGTGTAAAAAGACCACGTGATCAATAGTAGACGAACTACCTTAGCCACTGGACCACCGAGGCTCCATTAAAGAAATATATTTATTCTGCTTTTAAATAAAATTTATGAATATGACATATTCAATTGCATGTAGCGAAAATTCAAGAATTCAAGTTTATTCTGGAATTTTCTCGGATATCTCTGCACGATAAAATGTAAACGACCTGATATAGCTGTAAAATGGACGCACACCAAACACAAAGAAGCAAAGAAAATACTATTTCTTTTTTTCAGAAAAATAACACCCGGTTAACATTATGAAAGTCGGTATTGATTACTGAGATAAAATGTCGCATATTCATCAATATATCACATAAAAAGAGTTATAATCTGTAAATCCTATTTTAACATAAACGTTGACGGCTTTCAAAAGAGTATGTCATGTAATATTTACGGTTAAGATCAAAGTGAAATTAAAAATATGCAATATAAAATATACCAGAGCTGCCAGATTAGATTTTTAACACTCAAATTTTGTTATCCCTCAGTGGGATTCGAACTCACACCGTTGTGATTCTGTGGCACAATACTTAGACGTTGTATGTAATTTACTTCGAATCCCGCTGAGGGTAAACAAAAATTTAACAGTGTTAAAAATCTAATTCTAACAGTGTTGGGCTTAATTTGTAGACGTATATATAAATATTTAATATTAGCCCTGTATTTCTGATGCTTTAGAAATCCGCTGGATAGATATATTATATGGTTGTCACAATACTTAGACGTTGTATGTAATTTACTTACTGTGACTGTATGACAAGTAACTTTGTCATCCTATATAATATATACAAAAATGCTGAATTAGATTACTGTCAGATTAATACGTATTGGTTACGAAAATTCCATCGTCACACGCTAGTACACATGTACTATGTCCATGTCTACGATTCATCCCTGTTAATGAAGCTATATTTGTATATAGCGGATTTGGCCAAGGGGTCTAGACCGATTGCAGGCGATTTCGTGCCACAGTATCACAACGGTGTGAGTTCGAATCCCGCTGAGGGTAAACACAAATTTGACAGTGTTACAAATCTAATTCTAACAGTGTTGGGCTTAATTTGTAGACGTATATTGGCCGAGGTTAGATGTTTTACATACAGTATTCGCGTAAAACATCTAACATCGGCCAATTTTTATAAAGATATATGCTATGGATATCACCAGTTCAGCGTAGTTATACACTATGAAATTCTCCTAATGCGGTCAAAATGCTCTCTGCGCCAAAGGTAAGAGTAGTTTTTCCTCTTCTTGAATATTTTTTGTTCGTACATGATGGATGTCTAAGGAGCTCCTGGGTTTTTATTTAGTGATAGCTTACTTCTTACGGGTTCCGTATACTGATCCGTGAATAAAACTTTAAAAATTAATAATATGATATTCACTTGGTAAATGACAAAAACGTAATACATGAGATATGTACATATTCTGAACCTTGAAAATGAACAGCTAGTATTTTATGAAGGAAATAGTTTTGTATTACATTTGTCAAACGCACAGAAAGGTGATACTTGAAATATAGATATTTACAATCAGCTGTTATATTTAAAATTGTAATTCGTGGTTAATGTTACCAGCCTACTAATTTCGTTTGTTTTAAATTTATTCCATGACAGGTGGATAAACAAATTTAAAGATATAATAATACAATTGAATAAAAAACAATTTTGAAATCAATTGTTACAGTCTTGATTTAATATTGCTTTACAACAATGAAAAGACCTTACTTGTTCTAACCTTTTCCGGTTTTTAGCCTCTAATTTTACTTTCTTGCAACTAATCCTTAATTGCTTAAAAAAATATTTTACTCTGCAGCTAATTATACTTTGCAAAATGCTTAATATACAACTTAAATTTGCAAATAAAAGTTAGCAAAATAGCATTAACCTAAATACCCGAAGTAGCCCAGATACGATCAGACTTTTACTAGGTCATATGTAATTGCTTTTTTGTCTGAACATGACATAAGGTAACTCGGCGGGCAGCTTATAAGAGGCAGAGCGCATTGGTTTAGATTTCTCACTTTCTGCTTACGTTTTTATTGGTTTTTGTTGCCAATGTTGGTTCATGGTTCCTTAGATTTTTGTTAATATGTCTGCAACATTATTGTTACCTTAAAACATTTGTTATATAGCATTATTCAACCTAATTGTGCATACTTCAAAATAATAACATTTTGTGCGTCGAGCAGCTACAGAAAATCACACAAAATTAAAGAATATTCTGTACAGAAAAGAATATGTTCTATATGTATCATATTACTTGTGGAATGCTTTTTCAAAAAAACACATTTGATTGTCATCTTTTGACATTTTAAGCAAGTCGCATGACGAAAACTTTTCAACAGAACCATGGTCCGATTCGATCCACAGTAAATATTGCAAAATGCTATTGAAAAGATGTGTCATATAAACAAATGAGTCACTAATATTTTTGTTAATTTCGATTCAAAGTTATGTGCTCATTCTCGTCTTTTAAATTATTCACCAACATTTACACTTTTCTGTAAGCTTGAAGATTTTTCAGAACGATTAAAAAGACGAATATTAAAAACTACTCGAAGTTATTGTATTGAACAAATATTAAGTGATGATAGTTTAGCGGAAACTATATGGTATTTAAATATAACTTTAAAAACCCTTTTTTATTGATACATTTTCTAGGCAAGCCAACAGAGAATTGTAATTTAAATATTAAGTTATTATTCTGATCGACTCAATTAGGACATTAATGGTTTGCTTTTTGGTCTTGAAAATTAATCCTTGTAAGTGATCATATACATGCATTACGTAAATATGCACCGTGCTCTTCAAAATGGGTCTTTTACGATTTTGGTAGATGTATTTTTGATAAAAATTTTACAATAACAAATTAAGACATTTACATAAACGGTTTTATTTAAAAAAAAATACAGATCGTTCCCTAGAGATTATTGAATAAAAGTGAGTTTATCACAGTTACGATAGTTAAGATCTGTTTTTTGTGAGTTTGGTTTTTGTTTCGTGTTGTATACGTTTGTCTAAATCCGGATCTGTAATCGTACCTAGACTTTCGGCACTTGTTGTTCAGGTGGTGCTCGTGCAAATTTCTTTTAAAAATGATACTACAGAAATGACTTCTGAATTAAATGCATCTCACATCAAACCGCTCTTAACATTTATTATTAATAGCTTCAGCTCATATACCGATTTTTACTCGAGACCTGAACACACAACGTCTTCTTTCGTATGGAATGATTTTTAACTTCCGATTAGTAACAACGTAATGTTTGTTTTCTGTGTGTTTAGTCTTGCATAATATCTGGTGTTAAAGGTACGTGTTTAACAATAAAATGATTTTAAAAGTACATGTGTCGCTTTTAGGTTTAGTTATTTGTTATATGCTTTGTAAAGACATCCTTTAGTAAAAATTATAATTTTATTTATCATGAGACTGAACAAGTAAATACAATATTATTGTTAACCGTAGCTCACAATAATAGTCGCTCTGATCTTTGAGTTGCAAAGCTTGCATTTGTTAATTTTTTCTCCACACGACTTACACGTATACAGATGTCTGCAGGGGAGGATGTTATTGCAATTCTTTATTTTATGGCCTATTTGCAATGCTTTATGATCCATAAAGCTCACATTCTACATGACACAAAAACTTTAATTGATACTAGTTATATCACCAAAATTGACACTTTCTGTATAAGATGTCAAACATTAAAAACTGTCAAATAAATTCGAATTGGTAATTGGTTGATTATGGTTTTCAATTAAATGATGTATTTCAACTATAATTGGGATAAATAAGGATAAAATACGTTATTAAATAGTGTGTAAATATATGTCCGTTATTTTAAAATGCAAGTGAATGACTTGGTAATGATGCCGCTTGAAAAACAATTCTTTCAAGAACAATAAGTTTTTAACATTCAGTTTTGTGCTTCAGATGCTGTTTACTGGGCCGGTTCTAAGGGCTCACCCACAGAGCTATATTTGACACGCTCCTTTCACGAGTTGTGGCCTTGTGTGACTTTTTAAATATTGTAAAAACCCACTTATAATTGTGTGTTTTATATTGTGTAATATGTTACTAAATATAATGAAAAAAATATAGTAGGTTTCATACATGTATCAACAATTTAGAGTATGTAGTATATCTTTTGGCTCTGTTCAATATATAAATGCTTAAATATTCATGTGTGTGTCTGTATTGTACCATGCCCGGTAAAGGACCCTTAATTGGAATAAATAAATGATGAGTGTATGAAATGATGACTATCTCCTTCACGAACTTCCTTTAATTTGTTATCTTAAACTTAAATCCATCGGTAAAGACAGCTAAAGTGCACGTGTTATTTAAACAATCTATACGGTTTATTAAAATCAAATGGTAAATTTAACCATAAACCCATTTATAGAACGCATAAATTACGATTTGGGACAAAATCAATTGAGTGTAAAACATTGTAATATAGTTTCAAAAAAGTTACACAGACATAAAAAATAAGTATGTTTACTTAAACGCTTAAATCTGCATTAATTGACGTGTAAGTTTATACAAATAGGATAGAGAACAACCGACGCATGAAGAATAATTAAACAATCTATTCATCTAGTAATGTTTTATTGCTATATAAAAAGTGAAATTTGCATTATTTTCCTTCAAGTCCATATGCATATTATATTCAAGCTATGTCAACAAGTGTTCGATTTTCTTTCAGACTTTCCTTTGGTGTTTAAAAGATGTTATTACTGACGATGTCATATAATTCTTTATTTTATGACGACTTTAATGGGCTTTATGATCCACAAAATCTACCTTCTTCTTGCCACGAAACTAACATGTTATCAGAAGTCGAACTTTTATCACTCTATTTATCAAATTACGGATCTACCAAGGCAATAAATGGCTCACAACTTTAAAACAATGTGGAATTAATTAATTAATTAATTTTTCTGTTTATTTAATTAATTTATTAATTTATTTGTTAATTAATGAATAAATAAATTAATTTTTTGTTTATTTATTAATTAGTTTATTTATTTATTTATTTATTATTTTTCAGTCAAAATGACTTTAGTTATCTCTAACGAGATACACCACTTAATGTATAACATCAAACAACATTTCATTTTCTTGAGAGTTCGTGTAGCAGTCCATATTTGTGTGTTGTTTTGTTCTGTATTTGTTGTTTTTTGTCTCATGACTTTGTATTAGTGCTTTGGACAAATACTACAGACATTAAGATGAGATTTGAACACAGAGTTTGTTTAGTATAATCCGGTAAGTCGCAAATACTATGTCTGTTTGTAGCTTACACCTGTACAACTGTACACAAGGGACAACAAAATAAGAAAAAAATATAAGTGTATTAATTCACATAATACAAATAAATTTTTTTTATTTTTATTAGATCTGATTGAATTTCAAACTTGTATCACAAACACGACTAAAACTAGTATATCATAGGATATTTCAATATTGAACACTTATTGTTTTACGATTGTTTACTTGTTTTTGTATTGAATATTGATAGATTGCTGGACGTTATAGGCAACCATTCAATCAAATCAATTAACTAATATGATAGTTTGTACTTTAATTGATTGATGCATTACACTATATAAGTATTAGATACACGGATATGATATAATTAACATCTTTGATATAGGTCGCTATGTGGATTTATCAGCAAAAAAAAAATGTAATATTGACCGAGCCGCTAAACAAGATTAATAAACATTTTGAGGGCTGAGAAATCCTAATAGCTTTTAAACATGCGTATACAGAACTATGTTACTACTTTCAACACTGTCAGACTAAGTTAATTAGCTTAATAGATTGACAATACTTAGATAAAACTATACTATTATAAAGATTAGAACACATGTGCTAATCAAATTCACGCGAATTATCATTATTACATTTGACCCAAAACATATTTGGCAATCCAAGGTATACAGAGTGTGAAGATAAACAGAGATGTTGACATTACAGGTACATGTAGTCATGAATCAATAAATACAATATCAGCTAATATAGTTTACAATTTATTAAACAATTGAAACAACAAGGAAAAAATATTCATCTACTCAAGTAGTAAATTGTGTTTCACACTTGCACACTATAAAATCCCAATATGTTTCAATATTTCCATGTATATATGATAATTAAGAAACTTTGGATTTGCTGTCGAAAAAAAGTTTTGCATGTCGTTGTCTAAACATATGTATGTGTGTTGTTGCTTTAGTGCATTGTGTTCTTAAAATGTTACTGTGATGTCGTCTTAACACATAGAAACATGTAACATTCTATATTATCGTATTTCAACATATTTATCATACATGTACCAGAGTTTAACATACTGAATATGACAAGTTACCGTATTATGACAATTGCTAACACTTTTGAGTTTCAATGTATTTTTTATTATATATCATATTCTGAATGTTGATTTGTTGTACTTAACGTGTAAAAATAACACAATTAAAGTTTTCATAAGTCAATGCAGTGTGCAGAAAATCATACATGTTACTAGATTTGCCACAAATTTTGATAATTACATAGCGTCCTTATCAACAGAGCGATTAAATATGTATTTGAAAAAAATTATGTACCGGCACGTTCAAGTGTCATTTTCACTTGTTCATTTTACATTACATTATTTAAGATATTAAATTATGTTGTAAATGCAGTTAACCATTAGATCAAATATCACATGAAGATTAATATTATCAACACAAAAGACGAAAACAAAAATAAACAACACATAAATATAAAAAAACTTAAAAAAAACCTCATAAACAACTGCGACCATTTCATGCTATATATTTCTGTTTCGTGTGCGATTAACGTTTAGCTTTAATTTCTGGTTGCAACGGAATTAGCAAAAACGAGCATGCATAATTCCAGCTTTTGGCGAATAAACCTGAAATATTCAAATAATAGTTTTGTTTTAAATGTAGTAAATTACTCCAATTGTAAGGTAATTAATTTTGAATTTTTCCAGTTACGTGTTACATATTCTAACTCATGATCAGCTATTAATTCCTGGTAGGGTATAGATAACCTATTTTTTAATCAACGTAAGCAATAAGGCCAAAATTCTATCATTTTTCTTCAGATTGTGGTTAAAACAGAGGATAATTCATTTTAACCTTCATTCGTTAGGTAAACAAACGTTAAAACTACTTATGAGATTTAGAGAGAATAAATTATAGAGTTAATAAATTGCATTACTAAATTTAAAGTTTCAGTAGCCACTAGATTTGCAATATTCCTTTTTGATAACTTAATACGTTCATATCACAAAATGTATCGTTGGCGGGGATGATAAAAATATAAATTTGAAATCAAATACACGTTATTAAAATTCAACAAACAAAAAATGAAATGACCTTTATGAGGTCTACGTAGGACGAATTACATCTTTATTCAGTCAATCATTAATTTTAAAGTGTGTAAATTGTATGCCCTGGAAAAAGAATACAAAAAGAAGTAATATATACTTACCCCTAACCGGAATAACCATTTTCACTTCAACAATGTAATATACTCCAGATAAGCTGAGGAAAGTTATTGCTTGCGATTTGATCCTCACTACTCAACCGTATTGCGGTACGAGGAGCAATAAATTGATTGACACATTGTTCGCGTGCCCTTTTGAGGTCTTTAAACATCACTGAGCGCATAGCGTTAATATAATATGATATAAGTTATTCATCGATTTTTAAAAATTCACCATCGAAGTAAACACTTACAATGACGTCAATCACAAACCTATATAAAAACGTTATGTAAATTCTTTGGTCATTTCGTCCTAGTACATATGCTAAAGATTTTACAGGTAAAAGTGTGACATCTCATACTCTCTTAATACGTTGTTGTATTGAGACACTTGTATATTATATTGTAAATATTTTATCATTGAAGAAAAGTTTTATCAATAAATCATTGCAAATCTGTTCACATTTTTTACGTCACAGATTATTGAACTTGAATTGATCTAAACCTTTATTTTAACTGACCCCGTGTGCATATATATAAGTGTGTAACGAGACAAGTGCTATTTTAAAAACTTTTATTGTCAAAGAAGAAATTGCTTCTAAAATTACATACATGTATATCGTTGTTGTTTTTTTATTATTCCCTCATTTTAGCTACTTTTTATTCTTGCTAAACAACAGTTGCATAATCCTTTGACTTAAAAGATGATTAAAAGCATTAAAAGTACAAGTTGAAGTGACTTATTGTCGATTGTACATACATGTATAATATTTTAAAAAAATTGATTACAAATTTCAAAGACATTTTGTAAAGCCATTTTCCTAAAAAAACAATTTCAATTATGTTCTAAATAATAATTTTTAAAAGCTATTTATTTATTTATTTATTTATTTATTTATTTATTTATTATTTATTTATCTGTACAAAATGACCTTGCTGAACCTTATCGATATACACTATTGAATGTGAAAACCTCAAACACAATTTCATTTTCTTGAGAGTTCGTGTCGCAGGCCTTTCACGTGTGTTGGTTTATTCTGTGTTTGTTGGTTTTTTCCCATGGTTTAGTTTTGAGTTTTTGGACTTTGCAATTTGATTGCCACTATTGTTTTTTTTTCTCGTTTATTTAATTTTCTTCTAGATGTATTGCATTATCCACACAAATTCATGAATATCAATTTAATTTAGTTTCCCTTTGGAAAATGTTGAAACCATATTAAATGACAATATTGTTTATTTTATTTTAGGCGGTTAATATGAGATCATGACAAGATCGTATTCTTCAAATAATAACGACACTCGCGTGATAGTTATTTAGACACCAAGGAAGTTCTACGATATATTTGCATTCGATGTTCTGTTCAATTCTTAACAATTTGACAAAAATATGATATGCAGGTTGTGAATATGATAAGAGATTTATACGTTTTAACTTCGATTTTTGGAAGACTGGTTGATCTTCCACGAGTGATAGACATCAGTTTGCCTACAATAATAGTACCTGTAGATTTGAGTAACGGTATTTACTGAACCTTTAACGTTGGTTTATATTTGTCGTGTAAGTACCTGAATCCATTACGTAGCCAACTTTTTATCTTTATACATGTTTGATCATTGACATTGGCGATAATGTTGCAATTATTAAATAAACTTGAAGGAAATCTCTGTAAATAATACATGTTACATGTGTAATGTTTAAACTCCCTTTTATTTTTAACTCAAATACATGCTTACAATTGACAGCAAAGTTCAATAGTTTTGCAATTCGATGATATATAATAAATAAAACTACTGATAATACCAATTTTTAAAAATTTCAGACTCCTATCCAATGTCAAAAGTAATGTTAAACAGATAATGACAAACCATTTGCAAACACCTTTATGTTGATGCGCTGACATTTCCCGAATTTTTATGTCAATGAAAAAAAATTCTGAAAGTATAGCACATTTTTTGACTATATACAATGGCTAATGGATGACGATTTCATATGATGCTCCGTACACATCTTATATTCCTGACTACATTTATTCTAAAGATAATCAACTTTTAATGACCTGCTTTGATGTTAAAGTATATTGTGGGCTATATTTGCTGTGCAAGAACTGACTGTAATACTCGAGAACAGGAAGTGGTGCCTTACAAGCCAGTTTGATAGTATAGATTCAAACATATTTCCATGCCTGTGTCAACATTTCAAAACGTTAGATAAAATCTATTCCAATATTCACATATCTATAATTTTATTCTAATTTATATCCCGTGTTGGATTCTTGAGGAGGTGTGTATTTCACAACTTATTAAGGAAATGGCCTATTATGCATTATGTAAATGATCCAAACCATCTCTTTCCACGGTTTCCATCCAGTTCTAGAGTGAAGCCTTTCGTGACTTACATATTTGGACTGTGCGGTATCTTATCTCGATTCTACCTGTTCAACCTTTCTATATTTTTTTTCAATTCTCAATCCAATACGTAACACACATATTCGACCAAGTCCTAAACGTATTCATATTTAATAAGCTAAACAAGGGATATTGTATTTGGATTTACACAAAGCTTGTGTTTGTTTAATTGCGGTTTTGTATATTTCCAAAATGAATTGCCCGATATCCTTTAGATTAGAAAGTTTAACAAAAGTGTTTACAGTTGTCGACTAGTTCAATAATCTCGTCATTCAAACTTATACTTAATACATATTAACAATCTTAATGTTACTATAACTTTAGTTCATTCCAAGAACTCCAGGAAGGTTTCTAAAGTCGAAGATCACACAGTAACTTCATCTTGATATCCTATAGGCTTAATTGTTTAATGCTCCTTTCTGTCCGTCATCAAATCAGAATGCTCGAAACTAGAACGTTGAAAACGAACGTTGCAATATTACGATCTATTTAATAAATTTTTGTGTGATGTTCATTTGTCAATTCTAAAACGCGTTTAACACCTTTTTCTGAAATGTACACAATGACACAGAGTAATGTAAACGGGTAAGTTTAACAAGGTATTCAATTATATTGGAGATATTTCTTATTTCTTACTATGTGAAAAGCAGAGCAGACAGGGAGAGACGTGGATTCCATTTGCGTCTTCTAAATATAGAATATTTTATTTGCCAAGACCTTATTGCCTGACTTTCATGTAACATTATAATAATTTCATTTGATAATATTTTGACTAAAACTTAGTTTGTTGTTTTACATGTATATACAATTAAAATTTTATAATTGCCTAATCGGACGATGACTTACAAGCCGCAATAAATAAATTTTATGATAATTGCAAAATTGGCGAGTAAAGATAAATGTATAGATACAAATAGGCATTTTAGTTTTGTTTTGGACGAGTACCACATAACTAGATTCGCAAACATTTTTTCTATAGAAGAAGAAAACTACAAAAATATTTTCTCCATCAATTGATAACAAAATTCGCTATGCACATTTAATATGATCCGTTACGTGAATATACAATGTGAAAACGAACATTGTTATCCATAAAAGATGGAAATAGTTTTTATCCTTAAATTTATTATAACAGACATAGAAACAGTACAATAATTCAATTAAATCGTTCTAGGAAAACGCGAAGAACGATTTTTCTGATATTGTTAAAAACAAATCAAATAGATTCACAAGCCAAAATATTGCAACTTTTCAGAATCAAAGAATAGGCGTGCATAGCTGTATGCTGATTCAACATGGCCAACATCAGTATAAATTTGTTATTGAGCATTAATTAAGTAATCTCTTAAAATGTCTCACTTTATTTAGGTCAGATTGCCACCATTTAGATAAAAATTTAACATACTAAGGTAATGAACAAAATTCATAAGATATAAAGGTTTTACAATTTACTACGAAAGCATGAATACCGGTACCCTTGGGGACTTACAATTTACCATCCCAGTTATTGACCATCTTCCTGTAAATAAAAATCTTTTTTTTCCTTTAAAGCTTTAAAGCTCGTCTGAAACAGTTTTCCCTACAACAGTTAAATGAAGATAACTCATATAGGTTTATTTGAATAGACATTAAAAAGTTGACACAGCTTAGGAGCTTAGGAACGAATATAGAAAAATAACAAAATCCGTTTTGGCTCATTTGGTCTCTCTAACCAAGTTTATGACTGCGATCTCCTATATTTGTACTAGAAACCTAAATTACACAAAAGTCTGTACATACTTCGTTATGTAGCAGAACCTCTTATTAAACGTATGAAAGCTATTTTCACAACGATACCTGTTATTCCGGGACGAGTACAAATCAAATATGGATGCTAAGGTGTACAGACTAATGTTAGGGGTTTTTACTAAATGTAACATCATTTAAACCTTTAAGTTTTCCACAATATGTGCTATATTCCCTAATACGCAGTTTAAATCGGGGCTTAAAGATGATGTCACCAGCAGCTTAGTTAGCAAAGAAAGATGTAAATAGTCGCTAAGTACATGGCAACTAGTCATGACAGAATTTACTTTGTCGTCACTCAGGAATAAATTCAATGTCAGGGAAATCTGTCAATGTTAAATTTTGTAATTGACAACATATTTATCATATTAGGAGGATGGATTTGACAGACTGCTGGCATTCCAATTGGTACAAATTATGCTTTTTTATTTCCATTTTTTTGTACTCGTATTTTGCCGATGTCATCAAAGTTCCTTTAAACAAAAAAAGAAAGGCGTCTGCCCATTTCTTGACACTGAAAACTCTAGTCCGTGACTTATACATGTAAATCATTAAGGATACTACCTAAACATCAAGATTCTGTTCTCGATTGTGTTTGTGTTTGTTTTCTGTATCTTCGGACACAATGCTTTGATAGGAAGAAGTAAGAAAATGCTTTCCACTAATTAGGCACCTGATGAGTAACTCATTGTCGTGACCTCCGACTGGTCTAACCCAGAAAGAGGAGGAAATGCCACCTATGACTCGAAAATGTCTTATTGTATTTGTGTGATGGATTTCCTATAACGATCACTTAGTATATCATTTGTTACATTTCGAATGAAGGTAATAACAAAATACCGAACACCGATGAAACTGTCAAAAAAGACAATCCACAAATCAAAGTCGGAGAAAGCGGCAAACTCCAGAACCAACAACCAACATAAAGCAACTACAGAATAATTTTTTGATACTCTCAAAATACCTTAAAGTATTAATAATGTTTTAGGTAATGGAGAGGAAACAGTTTTTTAATACTGACTGAGGAATTATAGTTGCAGTAGAAATATAAGAATGATGTCTTTTTAATATGCTTGAATTATTCAAGTTTATAAATGAATGCTTTAGAAAACTTTTACAACATGATGTAAATGAAAGTGTATTTTTGTTTAATTTGTGTCAAATAAAACTGTTTTACATAAAATAAGTTTGAGAAACATAGTCTGCTAACAACGTTTACAATGAATCAGTTTGCATATATAAAAGGTGGGTTATGGTAATTTAGAGTACGACGGGTCTATCTATCCAAGAGCGTTAGCTGCGCACCTTACTTCGTTGCAAAAACATTTTGGATGGCTTGTATAATCTAACATTTGTTGCGTGTTTTCTATGTGAAAATTTAACCACAAAAAGAAACCACTTTCAAATACATTGCTTCACACTTGTCTTATTTCCTGACAATTATAAAATTAAAATGCTCATTTAAAAAAGACACCTGCCATCGAAATGTAAGATTTATATAAAGTAGCTGTAGGTATTTGATGCAATGAAAATCTCATTATTATATTCTTTGTACACTTAAGTAAATAAATTAACCACAATGTCCTCTTCAGAAGCATGCAAATGCGCTTAAGAAAATAACCTACGTACAATCTAGACACAACAAACTCACCCTAATTTTAAACTAGCTAAACTTGATAAAATTTATTTTTTTTGGTAGATTTTACAAAATCTAGTTGTATATTTTTACCATCTTTATTTGTATGTGGAATTTTATTAGTTGTATCCTGCATATATCTCTACATTTTGCACCTGTATAGGTTTGTATTTTTAACTTGTTTAAATCTTCGAAGACAGAAAAATAACTACGTTAATTACCGGTCATTACATAATATCAGCTCGTTTGTGGCACTAAAATAAAAATTACTGGAAGGTAAAAAAATTAAGAAATTAAAAATATATTAATACTTCAAAAGCTGAAGAGCGTTTAAATGTAAAAAAGGAACACCAAAGAAAAAAGTAATTCCAATTTTCAAATAAGTAGCACAAATAAAAGAAGGGAACGAACATAAAATATAAACACACAATTAAAGACAAGCAAAGACCAACACTTTAAAGGAAGGATCGAGGTTTAACTGTTTGTATCAAATTATACACTTTAGGCTTAACACACTTGAATATAAAATGGACCAAACACAGAAAGAAATTAAATCGTATAAGCTTAATGGATTGGTATAGGGAAAAGATAAAAACCCGAATTAGACTCGATTCTCAAATAAACGACATCACGAATGACTCAAAAACAACAAAAGGTGCACATAAATGTTCGGACGAATAAGCATTGCTTGTTCTCATTAGATACCCGTGGGGTACTTAAAGTAACTTCCAAGTAAGTCATATTCAAACGAAGAAGGTAAACCTATCACCTAGAAAAAAGGTCTGATCGCATTACAAGAATGTTTTTTTAAAGATCAACTAACTGTAGCAGCCATAGAACTACTAATCAAACAAAACTGGACTCATTTGTTGTTGAATACATTTCCCGAAATTCCAGCGTTAAAAGCAAGCAAACTTATATATAGAAAAATATGAACAACTATATTAGTTACCGTTTCCTTACACTTAAATTATATTTGTATGTTTAAGTACAATATTTTGTAAATTGTTTAAAACATGGGTGTATTCAGGCCTTCTGGTTCATTTACCCTGTACTCCTCCATTTTAACATCATTGCGAATTATCAAATTATGATGACACGGTACAACTGCATGATATGCTTCATCGACAATTTGTATTTTGCTTGATTTTGTTATGGACTTTTAAGTAATATTTTCAGCATATACAGATCAAATTCATTGTTAGAAAATTAAAAGTCTTTTTAAATACACCTTTTGATTTGTACAATAAATATTAAAAAGGTATTATTATTGCGGAAACCTGTTTTTTACTAATTTGTAAGTTTTAGAGAAAGCTTTGGATTTTATTTTCTTTGCGGCATATTGGCATAGACACATTCCTCTTATTGTATGCCTGTTAGATTTACATTCCTCTAGTTTTTCCTCTTTCAAATCATGAATGAAGTATGCAGATAAATTGACAAATATGTCTTCTACGTTCCTCAGAAATAAATATTTTACTATGTACTTAAAGAACAT
Source organism: Limnoperna fortunei (assembly GCA_944474755.1). Lineage (NCBI taxonomy): Eukaryota > Metazoa > Mollusca > Bivalvia > Mytilida > Modiolidae > Limnoperna > Limnoperna fortunei. The sequence continues at coordinate 14,787,092 of OX104118.1, read as the reverse complement.
ATCGGTTTGCCACGCGCGGAGCAGGAGTTGCCAACACTTCCGGAGCACCACATCAGGACTAACATGTGGTTATAAGTGGGCTTCGTGTTACTCAATTTGGGGGTTTTTTTTGCTGGGTGTCTGTTCGTTTTGATGTTGCTCCCTCTTTTGTTTAACATGGTTTTGCCGTTGCTTGATTTATCGTTTTATGACCACTCCTGGGTATCTTCGATTCGTTTTTTTAAATATAATATGTCCTTATACAGACTATTTAAATATTATTCCTTTTTACAAGTTTTTTTTAATTTAATACAAAAAGCACGTAACAACATATAAAAGATAAAAACTATTGTCGTAAATAACTAAATATGAATTAAATTACGCGTAAAATGTTTTTGTCCGTCATTTGTATCTCAATCGGAAACGTCTTGTAAAAGTGGTATAAACTGGTCATCGTCGTCACCATGTTGTTTAGTGTCCTTCCAAATAATAGAAAACTACCAATAGAACAATAAAGCACGCTTATATTGAAATTGTTTGAACAAGGTTTAAAAGTAAAAACAAAAGATAATTGTTTGTTTGAATGGTATTTAACGCTACTTTCAGCAATTTTTCAGATATATCATGGCGTCCTTTTTAGATATTAAGCCGTGGTATCCGAAGACAATACCGGAACTTCAGAAGAAAAACTGGTCATCTTTTCAATTGACATTGGAGTCGAGCACATCCTGCTCGGAGTAATACTTGAACCCACAACCAAAATGTTGACAGGCACGAGATCAGTAGTAGAAGAATATCTACCTATACCACTCGGCCAACAAGACCATTAACAACAATGATGCAAATGGTCATCAATTTCATTTGTTTGATCCCAGTTATAGCAGTTAACCTCATCATTGTTTCGATCAAGCTGTTGGGACTGTAAAAACACGTGTAGTAGTGTAAGAAAACAAAAGTTGTACCATGATGTTCATTCCAAGAAAATGGTTTTATGTAACAAAAGTTCCTTTTGGAATATATGCTATTCAATATGTGTTCTACCTGCATAAGGAAAGTTCCTTTGCAGTGTAACATTTGTTAAATAACATATACTCTAACAGGAACTTTTGTTACATGATACAATTCTCTTTGAATGGATATATACAAGTTAATATATTGATACAGGTTGAATTTGTTTGCAAGGCCAACAGATAATTTAAAAGAAATACTTGTTAATATTATTGCACAGATATCGGGAACTTTTAATATATTTCAAAAGTTCTTTCTTACAGGAAAAAAAGCATTCTATAATTAAAATTCTGCAGAATAAATATTGTTATAATATTTTTTCTAGGTGGAATAAATATTAAAAGGAACTTTTACATGTTGACAGTAGTACTTATATCATTCCAGTTCAGAAGTTGTATTGCTAGATCATTATAGTACAAAATAAAAATAAGCATACTATAAATCAGCAGTATACTGTCCTAAAATGAATTGTAGCGGAACATACACATGTGAAGACATCATTTGGATATCGATAGTCATGCTATTTTTTATTTGTATTTACCTTATAATATTTAATGTCAGACTTATCACTTTCGGAAATAAGAGTTATTCCTTCACATGACCCTTTTTCCATTTTTGACAGTCTGGTTTAGCACGTCACAAAACTGATTCTACATAATCCTTTTAAATAAACACAAATAAGTCTAGATTATACTTGGGTGTGGGAAGAAAAAGTTAAAACTACTTTGCAATTATTCTTTGTTTTTCACTCAGAAAAAATAATAATCTTGTAATTACGAGATAATTATCTCGTATTAACGAGATAACCATTTCGTAACTACAAAGTAAAAACTTTATAATAATAACGAGATAATTATTTGGTAATTACTTTTTCTTTTTTATAAACAACTACCCTGTTATTACGAAAACAAATCTCGTTATTACGAGATACATTTCGCGATAAATGAGATAACTTTCCCGTTATGGCGAGATAACTATTTGTGAGTTAGTAGTTTGTTAACGTATTAGTATAATGTCTCAACCCGTGGGTTAGATAAGAATTTCACGCTCCTTTTCCCGTAAAAATGTTTTGTGACGTCATTTGTCGGTTCAGGCATAAAAATCATTGTTGTGTATGTTTACTCTGTCTGTTTAAATATTACCATGAAAAAAAACAAATCTAAGATTTCACGACAAAATTTATGCCACCAAACAAATACTTAGGGGCAAAGAGATTATTTTCAGGCAAGATAACTTTATTTGTTGAAATCTTGTCGGAATTTTTGTTACGAATTAGTGAGAAATCGAATCAAACACCAGTTGGAGGGCAATAGGAGAAAATCTCAGACACCCTGCGTGAAAGATATCTTGTGGTCTCCAACGAGGCTATGTCGAGACCAGAAATCATTTCACTTTATATCTTTTTATTGTTAATTTTATTGAACATGTACTTATTATAAGTGTACTATTTTTGCATCTGGTTGAAGTAAACTGTCCTTAAATTGGCAATCTGGACTGAAAACCCATGTCATGATTACCAGAGCTACTCTTGCAAGTAACTTTCGCTTATATTAGAGATTTATCATGTAAATATCTGGTGTATTGTTTTAAATTTATTGATAGGGATATGACTGCTTATCAGTAAGTGAATTGTTCATCGTGTAACTTATCAGGTCTATAATAATGGCAGATAATGACCTTAATGGCCCAAGGTAACGTGTATGGCCACGCTTCTGCATGGTAAAGACCCTTGTTATAGATTTTGAGAAGGATAGGTTTATTGTAGCTGTTACAAAAGGCGAAATTCTCCGCGTAACCTAATACTCCATACTTTTCCAGCGTCACTTATAAATTGTATTCTCGATTAAAATAACTTGATATAATATTAAAACACTTACCAAGCAGGGCTGATAATTTTAGTAAATAAACATAACATTTATATGCTAGGGAATGATCCAATTCCAAAAAATGTTCAACAAAAACTTTATTATTATTTGATGCTAATGTCAAATGAGCATTCATTCGGATGGGCCTTTCTGGCCAAGTAGTTACAGAAGTTAGTTATCAAACCATCGTGTGAACACTTAGGTTGTGAGTTCTAATCTTTCGGGAAGTGTGTACTTGACTTGTACAACTTTAATTAACCATTATTGCAATATCGTGATTGACTGAGGTTCAATTGGTATGTTAAAGCAAACCAGAAAGGTGTTCAGTGAACACCCTGCATATTGGCAATAAACCTTTAAACTTTTTCTACACCATGAGGCTCCAGCTTTAACTCTTTGCAGATTTTCTCGTGAGTAAGTTCGGAGATCTCATCGTCTCGATAATAAAATGATTCCTTGACTCGAGTTAAATATCCTATGGGGAGATGCCAAAATTTTTGGTACGTTGTAGTAAGGGACAACGTTTTGTTATTGCTTTCAATAAGGAGACAACTTGCAGATTTTTTTTGTGGCGTTCTTTACGGCTGCTGATCAACTTTTTATAGATTGTTCAATTATAACTGGATCAACTTTAGATATTGGTTAAATAGCATCTTTGCTTGATAAAACAATCAATCTCTACTAATCTCTACCTGTGGTCTTCATATACTCAGCGGATTTCCAGCAGAAAGCATCAGTTTTTACAAGGGGGGTATTCTCAAACAAAGTAATTTGTTAATGAACGCAAGCCTCGTTTTTAATTTAAGAATAACTAAACTTAGAATGATTCACAAAGGGCACGACAGCTCTGCGAATCGAGCGTTGGTAACCATCCCAGTATAGTATCAGCTGATACTTGATTTTAATGGGAAACAACTCTATATTTACATGAAATATATCTGAAAATCTATATATAATTTGGATGAAAATGATTGTTTTATTAACAATACTTTGATCAATATCACTGTTTTATAATCTTTGAAATGATAAAATCGTCACTTAAGAATTACACCAAATCATTCGATTGTTTGTTTAAAGCTTTATATCTATTGCAAGGATTTTGGCCCATTGTGGAGGCAGCAATAGAATTGGAAGAAAATGCCCAAGACTAATTAACAAAACCATTTGCAACATATCGTTAAATTATGAAGCATTTATAATAAATACGTTTTAGGTGAAATGTATAAATATAGTTTCTAATTTCAGAGCCAGTTTGGTAATGAATAATGTTCATGGATTTTCTTGAAGTAAGACCCTTTAACATTTTCGAAAGTGGGACAATTAATGTTCAAATTTGATAATAGATCAGATATTTTTTTTACTTTTGTTACCTTTATGTTACCTTTAAATCTTGATAATGGAACTTTATACGAATGTCCATTGAAAACTGTTGAGATTATTAAAAAAAATATATTGAAATTATTACAACGTTTGCTAGTTTATTTGAGTCTTTGATACGCCACTGTATTTATAATTAATTCAGTAATAAACATTGACGTTGATTCAAAAGTACGATTTCCATTCTTGTCAAGAAAGGAAAACATTGTTAAACATCTTTACTAAGCCTCTAGATGATGGAAAAGGTAGTTTTGCTATTCAAAGACACTAATTTATATTTAAAATAATTTATTGGAAAAATGATTAAATCGTGCCAGAAGCTTGTGAACGTTACAGTATTATTTATTAAGTTTGATCTGAACACTTCTTGTTTAGTTTTAGATATTTCGAGGATTGCTATGTAGATCAACCACCATTATCACCAAGAACTTGACATGATAAAAAAATATTTGAAAATTAATATTGTAACGACAACAAGATGTAGTTATTTTCCTTTATTTACAATATATACCGTTGGTAATAAAGTACAAATATCGTTAACAATATTTTAGCAACACCAAAAAAAGTCATCGATACTCCGGATATCAGATATCGTACAAGCAGCTTTGATATATACAATTAAATACCTTTGGGCAGTCTTTTCCAAAGATATTAATGTAAAGGAAATTTATTGATGGTAGAAATTAATCGTCTAAAACGGAAATAAGCGTTCTAATTGCTAATCACATAGTGCACATTTTTCGTTAACCTTTTGACATTTTCGGCACGTCATGTAGTTACCACAACTCTTCAAAATTAACGTTTTATGATTTTGTCCACAGTGAGGACACTTCATGGCAAGGTACTTTTTCATATCCTTTAAAGATATTACCGAAGGCACTGAAAAGAATACAGAACATACGATATTTATATTGCTCATGGTACATGTAGATTCCCAATCAGTGCAAATTGACACACACTTTGCATTTTATTGATAGATTGTACAAGTTGGACGATATTATGTTAAAGTTCTACTTTGTTGTTGCAATAACAGTTAGCGTGGTTTTTTTATAAAATTTTATCCTTCTTAAATAGTTATAGGTAATTATATATTCTAGATTTCAAAGTAACCTTATAATAAGACAAAATGTTTGTGTCCTCTAATAATTATTGTATTTGTTTAAGTCGACAAAAGTTACAAACAGACTTTTTAAAATTATTTTTAACAATTTGTTCAGATGATAAATTATGTCAATATGAAATCTTGTTTGTAATTGTATTTTTTGTTCACACATTGATAGAAAGTATTTAAGCAATTGAACTTAGACCTGCAATAGGATCACAAATTTAATTGTATTCACAACAATTTAATATTATAGTAATACATATTATTACGTTCTAAGATAAAAATGATACATGTGTTACCGTGCCTCCTTTAACGAAAGCAGTTAACCATCTACTTGACGTAAATGGTATCATGCTCGCTTAGATTGAATGTGATTTACTGTTCGGTTGGATCAGACAAAAACAAAAAAAAAGTTGTGTTTCTGTTTCTCTGCTAAACACACATTTCAGGATAGTATATGTTGAAAAATCTAACTGACCAGTGTCTCCCGAGGTTTAAACTCAAATTGACTGTAAAATTGCTGTTTAACTTACGTTAAAAACTTTGCAATTTACTACGCCTATTTAAAAGCAATACAAAATCGATAATAATAAAAATAAAATAAGAACAATGAATTGTGCTGTCGTATTAACGAACCTACCCAACTCATTACCTTTGTACGCAACTCTAGCAGTAATTTGTACTCACCATTATTATCAACAGGAATTGCCATTATATAGTAATCAAGCAATATTAGAGTAATCCGTTCACTTTTAACTGCAATCACAAGTGGAATACCCTAACGTCTGGTTAATGATACCTCTTTCTTCCTTGGCATTTAATGTGTAAATTCATCGGGTGTCTCTTTAGATAACTTAATAAATTATTAACTCAATTGCTTTAACTTTCTACCCGGTATATTATAAAATCACAGTTGTCAATTCTTTTGTTTGTAAATCTTTAAAATGGCTTGTTTGCATATGACCGTCTTTTGTGTTATTTCTTATCTGATGTAGGATAGCAGATTTCAGATAATCTGGTATGTAATATCGTGAGTTATAGTATTCTAACTGCTTGATCTATTTTATGCGTCTGTAAAGGTAACAACCCGATAACCCGATAACGCTATTTTTAGTTAAAAGGTACAATATGTCTTTTCAAAATAGTGTTAAATGCACACTGATATTTTAGGGCCATCAAGCAATACATACAAATGACGATGACTGGATACTGATAAATCCTTCATAATAAAGGTCCTTTTTGATAGTCAATTTGGACCATAAAGGTGTAGATGGTCGGAGCAGGATATGGTTTAACGTTTTGAAATTTGATAAAAGCTCTACAATTAACATCTTAGTTATTTGGATTTTGAGTATTTTTTTAAGTTTGAGGACTACTGCTGAATCTTTATTAGACGAAATGGCGTCTGGCATAGTAAATTTTATACCCTTGGTACAGTTGATAACATGTATTTAAACGACGTTTTGAATTAAAATGAAATTGTGTATAACATATGTTACAAAGAGAACGGTTAAACAAAAGGATCAAATATTTCAAATATTTGCTTTCATATTTCTCATAAACCTTTTTGAATGAAATTTTTATGATGAAAATCGTTTGACGGTAAATTGAGTACTCGTTTGCAACTAACAGTTGTCAAACCAAATGACATAAAATCGTTGAAATATTCGTAGTTTATGCTTATATTTCGAAAGGGTGTTTTGGATATACGGATGAGTAGGTACAAGATTTGTAAATGAAAGATATCAAATACAGCATTTACAACTACAGACATACACCACGTTGTTATGGAACGATTTACTACATCAGGTGAGCGTTTTTTCCATTAAAGACTCATTAGTACTGCTTAAACCAAACAATTTTGGAAAACGAAATAATTAAGATATTAAAAGGCTTTATAAATAATGCAAATTTCAATGACACCAAACAAGTTAATTCCAATTTTTTTGTAAAATGATTATACAATTTTGGTTAGTATTACTTTACTTTATAAGCATAATTTCAGAAAAGGCGCAAGAAAAATTACGGGTTTTTAGAACTTAAAGAAGATACCATTATAGTTAGAATTACTTTACTTTATAGAAACAGAGGCTCTGGCATGCATACCTTTGGAGATCCCTCTGCGAAATTGGAATCATTGGGTCTTAATTATATATTCAAATGCAGTATATTTAATCCTTCTATTTGCGTGACTATACTGACAAGGAATAAATGGCGAAATCCTATGGTAATGAAAGAATATAAGCATAACGTCGGAAAAGTCGCCCAGATAAATACGGGATTAACTTTTAAAAAGAAAACAAAACAGTTTGATTTTTATAATATTTTTTAATTTGATTTGTAAAGTAAAAACAGAAAACCTTTCACTTGAATTGAGCTAATATTTTGATCGAGCGTGATTCTAAGTTGCTGTTAAATATGAGATATTTCGCGTGCTTTTAACAAACTTACGAAATTGGAAACAAATATTTTACTGAAAACGTCATCGGGGAATCCGTAACGACAATTCTTTATGCACAATTGTTAACCGCCAGGTTACTCTAGGTATTGCTAAAAGCGTCCAATAAAAGAGAAAAAGGAGATAAAGAGGGTGAAACAAGTGCTAACAAGACCTTTTGCAAAATGCGTTACATTAACTGCTGTATAATGGATTGAGGATGAATTTTATGTTTGAGTTTTGTATAAATAGAAAGTTAGAATTTTTTTATTTGCTACATTACGAGCAATAGGACTGAATTCTGCCGTTAATCCGACAAATCACAAAACTAACTTCGGATTATAACGGCAATAAAATTTGGCCTATACTTCTTGCAGATGACCTTGTTTAAATAACTTGACAAACAGTGTCATTTTCTGCCAACTTACAAATATTCATTAAACAATGTTTATTAAACAAGATTAACATACCAGGAAAGGACTTAGGTTTCTCATTATTTCATCTTTATAGCGGATTTTTTTAAAATTTACAATATTCTAGTAAATTTATCATGCATTTTGTATTCTTTATCGTTGTCGTTTTGATTTGTTTGTCTTTGTTCTTCCAATGTAGTAGCAGTGGGAAAATAGGTGAATCTCTATATCTGCACGGAAGTATTGCTGGACATGATTATGTTTAAATAAAGATAATTTTTAATTGAATTATTAGGGAATTTCATATTAATTTCTTTTATACTAATCAACTCTTTTTTAAAACAGTTGAAATGACAAGTATTTTTTAATTTTAATGTAAAATATATAGCTCATTGTGAAGTACATTAATCAAACAACAAAATGTTGCATAATTTAATACCATATAAAATATATCATGGCCAGATCGATTCAACTGAGGCAAGAATGCCTTATACAATGACGAAATGTATTCCAATAGTTGAAAAACTTTATCTTATAAAGTAATCTTTAAGGAAAGCAATACATGTATATGTACAACCTCTTCATGTGAACGTATGGATAAGTAAAGACATATCATAAGATTATTAATGAGCTAATTATGACATGATATATTTTGTTGATTGTTAGTCCGCATCAATATATCCAAATTAAAGGTATACTGTCTGACAAAATCGCATACACACATAGAATTGGGAAAGATCGACATGAATCATTGATTTTTTATAATTTCAAGCAAGTCGCGAGTCACATTTCTTAAAAAGTAACTTTTGATTTTGTCCCCGAGGTAAACACTTCATGGCATGTACTGCTTTATCTGCTTTAAATAAATTTCCGGTGGAGCAGAAAGCCCCTAAAATGAGTAAGAAATTTAAATTCAATCGCTTCCTTTTACGAAAATGTTAAGTAACAGTCATGTATTGTTTCAATTTTACAATAAATACACCTTTTATAGTTTGACATTGAACATACCTTGTATGTAAATTTCTAAATCTATGCTTGCGGTTGTACCGGACGTTTTCCTTTTTTTATTTAGGAAAACTTAAATACAGCAAAATTAATAATGTTATAGATAGTACATCAATATGTATTTCAATTTTTACGTCAGACATGGCCGTCATCATGATTTTTCTCTGTTGGTATAATGATTACATGTTGGCATTTGGATTTGGCATTTTTCTCTGAAAGTCTTTCACGTTTACATCGTTTACAACACATTTTTTAAATAATTGTGTTGATATCGATGTAAACGTTGAAAAGCTTTAAAGAAAAACGAAGAAATATTTTGAAACGTTTTGAAAGTAGAAGAAAATCGAAGAAATTGTTGAAAATGTTGTTGTATATGTACTTTTTTATACTTGATTGCGACAACGCAGAATTCGAACTTTGTTTGAAATAATATTGTCATTTGACGATCGAAAACAATTGTAACAATGTAAAAATTGAATACTTTAAAGAAAAACGAAGAAAATGTTTAAAAAAATTTTAGCTGAAAATATAACAAAATTGTGTTGCATACGAATTAATTTTTTGTTATTAATCTCTACTTGGTTTTGACTTTTCACTAGACATGACATGGTGAGTCGACGGGTGTCGAAAAAGATACACGTATATACAGCATACTAGTTCCGAGCAAATGATTGCTCATGGATTAAGATTTCGCACGTTCTGCTTTTTTAAGTTTTTGTTTTGTGTTGAGTATGTTTTATACAATCCACTCTTGTAATATCCGGTTCATTTTCTGCTTCGTTACTAGGTTCTTTCTAACTTTTTTGTTTATATGTTTTTTATTTGGCATAATCTAACGTGGAATATATTTTGCCATAGTAAAAACATAATGACACTTCATCTCAGGTCCACAGTTAATGACAATGTAATACAGGAACTTTCAGTATTCTGATTTTGACTACAAAAGCAAAAAATGTATGTAAAATATGTTATACTAATAAATGATATTGATTTATACGGATAGAGAGTATTTTGTATAGAATGTATTAGCAAACAACACATTTTAAAGTCATCTTCCTACACTTTATGCTTGTCAAATGACCAGATGTTAACGGAACCAGCTTTCCATTTGTCCAATCCAACGGTAAAGACAATTTTCCTTGTTGTACTCTTTCGTCTGTTTTAACTTGATCACAGGTCTACTTTGCTCTAAAAATACACAAAACATTTGTTCAATCTCTCAAATGTATGATATTTAAAATCAATGTAGTTTTACAGATTCTTGTGGTTAATGTGCACCAAGCGTAGGCAAAAAAATCTCGTTAATATTGCAAAAATTAGCCAAAGGCATCGAACGAAGGCAGCTTGGCAGACAACTTATAGTAAAAAAAGTACCGTTTCTACCCTTTTTGGTGCGTTTTTCACAAATGATAGGTAAAATATTATAGGATTAAACACTGAGTTTTAGGAAAATATCAATGTGTAAACTCCGGCGACTCACTCAAAAACTAAATAAAGTCCGAAGGACTTTATGTCAAGTTTGTGAGGGAGTCGCCGGAGTTTACACATTGATAATTTCCTAAAACACAGTGCTTAATCCTTATAATTCTGTGAAATAATCGTTACGATTTATAAAACAGCAAAAACAGTTACAGAAACTCATCTAGACCTCAAAAAGTACCTAGGCAGGAAAGCGTAGGTATTTGCAAAACATAGTACCAAAGGAATCGCGGTTCTGTAGATATTGATAGGAAAAAAAAACCAAATGAAACACTAAATTGTAATTATATTATATTTTATTTGAAATCTCAATCGATTTAATTGGAAATCATTGGGGCAGAGAAAACATTATCCCCTCTCCCTAACGATACGCTAGGAGGACGCCATCTTGTTTAAATTGGATACTGAAAGTAGTCCGCTCAAAGGAAATATCGATATATAAATTATCTGAGAAGACGTCATTTAAGTGTTTTTATCCAATCAAAACACTTAATATAAATAAATTACAGCATGAATAGAATTATGAATGTGAAATTATTTATTTTAGCTCCTCCGTTGAAGGTACACTCCTTATAATTATAATCTTCACTAATTGAATGACGATTAGTCATACTGCATAAAAACTTATACATGACATTAGAGAAAACGTACATTGCTTTCGACCACCAGTTACCTTAATTTTGTAGACTTATTTTTTTAAGAAAGTATCAAATAATGTTCAACAAAGATTACACAGATTTCTATTGAATAAAAACAATGAACAAAATACACTCTTTTAGGCCCTATGACATGCATTGATTTATCTTAACCTCGTACTAATTGTAAATTAAAATAAAAACGATTTCTTTTTATTACCTTACCAATAGAACAATACTGAAACAAAAATGTAGTAAATGTTGATGCTGTCATAAATATGCTATAAAGTACGGGTAGATGTAAAACTTTAATAAGGAGTAGGCATTGCCATAATACGAGCACAGACACTATAATCCTTTATTATTTATGTATAATGCGCTTTCATAATTGACGTTACGTCCGAATACCCTAAAAGTGCCTCGACTACATTCCAGTGATTATGTGACGTCTTTCTTTGTAATGGTGACGTTACATTAAATGTCTTATGATTGTCAGTTTTTAAAGATCGATTTAGAGAATGCAAAAAATAGAATGAAATTTTTGTTATTATTTTTGAATATAGCATTTATTTTTTATCGATCTCAACTTTATTTTCAAGTCATTCTTTTGAAATTAATTTTAGCCCTTCTTCATTCACTTTGTTACAGTTTTTTGACGATATCAAATTCCGGACGAAAAAAAATCGATATCAGCATTAAGCAGATTTTGATCACGTGATTTCATTTTGACCACGTGACACGTAATTGCAGTAGAGCTCACCGCACTTCGCAGACAGCTTCACTGGCTGCTGCGAGCTGTGCTCGCTATTACAGATTTTTTCAATAAAATTGTTGCGGGTGTCAAGCGTCGTATCAAACCCCAAAACTGTTTAGAATCTAACTAAATAAGATGTAAAGTTTAATTACTCCGAATTCTGAACGTTTCCGCAAATCCGGATAAGGACATGCATAGCTTGCGCGCGTGCTAAAATATTCAAAACTTTCTTAAGTGGGAGGAGGAGCCAACTTTCATACAGTAATAAGAGTGTGTTCTGCGTTTTCTGGATCAGTAAATGAAATCATAAATAATTATTATATTTAATTGGTTACTATTTAATACATGTATAAAATTTGATCTAAGATGCCATTTATGTGATACATAGATGATTAAAAAATCCCATGTAACAAATCAGTAATCTCATAAATAGCTCTTTGATGATGTTCGATTAAATACATCGCGATACACATTTAACAATCAATTACTATTTTGGCAAACAATATTTTAAAATAGCAGAGCAGTTGAAACAAATACAGTTCAGAAAATAAAGGATATCCTTTATATAAAGTACCATAATCAAACTTATAGTGTGCATCTATGCATAAGCCTATTTATGTGAAGTTCTAGAGATCAATTCATGTGACAATCAGCTCATACTTGAATGTGAATTGCTTGACGAAAATTACCATTTAAAATTAACATTTACAATAGTTTAAAAAGTTTAATTCCCGAAATTCATTATTTGTGTAACATTTATAATACCTTTATTTGCATAAGCATTTAATGCATTTTTTACGAAACGGATGCTTAATGAATGTCTTCTAAAACATTTATGAAACTAACAAGAACCGCACTATAAAGGTATTATCTCAGGCCAGGAATAGTGTTTCTGGCCCAAAATGTGAGGTTTTCGGCGGTGCAATGAAAAAGGTTAAGGCGATGAAAGGGACAAAATAAATAAAGATCGTTCAAACAAGTAAAATATAATATAGCAGCCAGACAAAGAGTGGCAATTAAGCTTGTTTTCTCATTTAGTCACTAATCATTAAAACAACTGAGAAAAAGTTAACATGTTGCTCTTTGTAATTAAAAAATGTTATCGATAGTTACCTATAACAAATATCTATGTATCTAATTTTGTCGAAAATCAGATGGATATCTTTTTCTATTTTTAATCTGAAAGAAATTGGAAATAAGTCAGAAGCGTTAATCGTTGTATGATTTATATTTTATGTTATGCACAAGCAAAAAAGGGAAAAAAATGTCTATATAAGCATTACTTAACTAAATCTTCAATAACTCTTTGAGAAATTCAAAATAACCGTCTGACTGGTTTACTGATTTGTTATTAAATGTAGGTAGCTAGACATTCCGTTCCTCCTTGTTATGTTCAATTGCGTATAGTTTGGTTTTAATGTTCATTTTAATTTTATTGTACTAACTTTCTTGTCCAATTTTAATATATACTGTTATTTACGTTTTTCCACAAAATATTTCTTCAAACAGGACAAAAAATGTGCTTATGTAATCGGCCTCTTTGTTGTTAGTCTATTAATATTTCATTGTCAAACTTTAAAAGTCGTCACATAAAGAGCTTAATATATTTTTTTTCAACTTTCCACGTAGCTATGAAAATAGCTTCAGTTTCAAAATCTGTGCTTATTAAACATGGCAGAATGATTAATAATTACAATTTCTGATTTTGCCCAAAGAGATAAATACTGTCATGGAAAGGTAGCGGTTTTTTTTTTTTGGGGGGGGGTTATTGTTTTGTATAACAAATTAACGTGAACTCAATCAACAGATAAAACAGCCTCGTCCATCGTTACTTCACCATCACCCGAAAAATTGACCACTCTACAAACGTCCTAGACGTGTATTAGCTCGTATAAATACAGGTTTTAACATACACCTGCAATAATAAATCTTTATAGATTCAGGATGAGAACAAGTTAACACACAATAAATCAAAGAGAAAAGCGGGGTGAGATAAAGGAAACAAAATGTAGCCTTTTGTAGCGGCTGCAATATCGAAATCTACAAAAGAGGTCTTTCTAGTGTAAGTAGAGTCGCACTCTCCAAACACGTCACCAATTACGGTCCGCGACCATGCTTTACACCTAGAATATTTTTGTTCAGTGAAATTATGTTTTACGTGTCTTCATTTCATTTGGTTTTCGTTTCGTTGCATAGTAGTTAATTGATATATAAATTTAACATATAGACATAAATTACACTTTGATAAATGGCTGTTTATGTTTTATTGAAATTAAAAGTGACGAATGAATCATGTTTTTAAATAACTATCATTATAATTTAACTACTTTAAATAAATTTATCAAACTGGTACATGTTATTTCTTAGAAAGTGGGTGCCATAAATTAATTATCAGTACACATTACCGCAACTTAATTTTTTAGCAAACTGGTCTTCGTCTGTATAAAGTAGTACAACAAATTGGTTATAAAAAACTGCTATATAGGAGTAGCAGAAGGCTGGTATGGTTCCGGCTATTCCACTTTAAATTGCTGGTATGGAAAACCGGACAAGTTATTTGTGAATTGAAATAAAAAATAATAGAGTTTCATTACATATACTTTTTAATTTGTGAAACGTTCAACATAAATCTTATTCAAAAAAAATAAATTTAAATATTAAACAGCAAACGTTACGAACTCGTGTTCAATTTTGTAAGTAACAAATACTAGTACATGGGAAACATAAATCTATATATATTTGATTTGCACAATGATACATCTACAGTGTTCAATTATAATTTTGTGTAGCAATGTTTGAGAATCTGAAAATCTGAAACTTAAAATCGTATGGAAAACAAACCAGGGAAACTAAAGTCAAAAGATACAAATGATATCAACGCACAATTACACAATAAGAAAACGAAATAAGACATCTTTATGAACAGAGGACAAACGCCTCAAGATTCCGATAAAAAGTTAATGGATCGAGGAGAGAAAAAAGATCAGGAGCTATTTGTTACATCAAAAAATTATTATAATAAAATTAAATGAGCAACTGGATCTAAAAATCTTATTTGACTTTGTCTGAATAGAGGAAATCAAACTTTATGAAAATAATATTTACAATCGAAGGTTTTGACGAAGAAAAGGGGGAACTGTTATTACTGAATGTAAAAAAAAATACATATATGATTATTATATTTAGAAATTTTGTCAAAATAAATACTGTTATTTTTGTTATAACTTAAGTAAAAATCTAAACTGTTCTTGTTTATAAACTGTATGTCCGCATGTAGAGATTAGTTTGGAGGGCACTAAACCATTTACGAAATTATTACAAAGTGTGTCTGGTAATATACGACAGTTTTATATTATATTGAAGGGTAATGGACAAGGTCACACCTGTACTGTAAATTTTATGGAACATTGAGTTTGCAGATTCGACACTCACAGAAGTGCTCAACTGCTATTTTAGTTGACAAGGATTGCTAGTTTTCCTACCAAAGGTCAAAGGTTTACTCCAAAAAGAGCAGATTTGGACTGTCCAACAGAATTTTCAGATCTATGTTCGCTTCATTTCACACTTGAAAGCTTTTCTTTCAGACCCAGGTTAGAAAAAACCAAAATGTATAATTTGTAATTAGTACGATAGTTATAATAAACTCCCCTTTTCCGCTAAAAAAGACCTAATCCCCGTGTTTAAATATTTTTTCAGATTAAAATAGGTTAAAATTACAGTAGAACATTTTAAATAATAAAATGGCCATGTCGCGTTTGTTAGCACCGAAACATTTTGTCATTAAATAAAATACCATCCAAACGTTTTTGCCGAACGATCTGACTGAGTGGTCAAGGTAGTTCGTCTACTATTGATCACGTGGCCTGTCAACACTGAGATTGCTGGTTAGAGTCTTAATTCGGACAGGGTGCGCTCGACTCCAATCTTAATTGACAAGGATTGCCAGTTTTCCTGACCAAAGGTCGTGGGTTTTCTCCTGGTACTCCGGCTTCCTCCCCAATGAAAACTGGACGCCTTAGTATAGCTGAAAACATACTGAAAGTAGGTTAAACAACATTCAAACAAACAATTTATTTCTAAAAGGTTCTACAAGAAAATAAACAATAAAAACATTTTCAATAAGAAAATATTTACTAATGAATCAAGTTTTTGCTTCTTAAAGTCTATTAGATATCAGATGTCTTTCTAATTAGCCATGAAATAACGAAATCAGCCTTGATATGTCAAAGTTTAAGTTAAACAGTATAATACTTATTGCCTGGAAACATGTTCACGTAACGTAACAAAAACTTTACGTACTAAATATTATGTATAAAACGCAGATAACAGTCAAGAGTTCTGATTACACACAGCACATTTGTCGTCAACTTTTTGACATTTCAAGCATGCCATGTGATGACCACAGGTCTTTAAAAGTAGCTTGTCATGATTTTGTCCACAGTGTAGGCATTTCCTGGCAATGTGCTCTTTCATCTTCTTTAAATATATTACTGGTGTCGCAGGACGCCCTAAAAAGATTTAAACTTCAAATTGTATTCCTTTATTAGCTGAAAAAAGCTGAGTGAATAAACATTTTTGTCTGTGAGTTTGCAGGATAGAGTCTGGATTCAAGTACTTTCTCATGTTTCTAGTAAATTCCTATATCATACATGTTATACTGATAACATTACATCGAATGCACATATAAAATGGGAAATGAAAGGGAAATAATATCCCGACCAGTATAGTGTTAGTGAGAAATGGGAATTTCAGACCTGATTATAACAGAAAAATGTTGAATAAATTGTATACATTGTATCTATGCAATAGGTATTTGATAAGTCATTTCAGTATTCCTAAGTTTGCTTAGTAGGTATATAAGAAGATTTAATATTTTCTTCTATATTCTTTGTTTCATTTTTAAAAACTAGCGAATAAAAAATTTAACATATCAAGGAGTATATATTAGAGAATTAGCCAATGTCACACCAAATCATTTTTAAACCAGAGGTAACAGCAACGAAACAAACAGACACACTGCACAAAAAAGAAAAACAATTGAGTGAGACGAACCCCCAATTAAACATAGGGTGAATCAAGGTGCTCCGAAATGGGTAAGCAACCTCTGCTACTCGTCATATTAGTATCGTTACAGTCTGTTTTTTAATCATATCCTGGGAGACATAAACCAGTACACAGGAGGGAAAAAAATTAAATCGTCAGTATTTACACAGGTACTTCGTGACAGTTGAATTAGTCATTATGACGACCGTAAAATTTTCGAATTGATGATCACTTGGGACAAGTATAATTTATAATCAGGTGCTGATGGACTTTCTGGATTATAAACAATTATAGAAACTATCTAAAAGAAAACGAATGCTAACGCAGTTATAAATCAATAGAAATCTGAATAATCTGATATTAAATATTTTGTTAAAGGGACCTTAATATTTGAAGATAGACTGTTAAAACCTATTGCGTTTCTCTATTCATCCACCTGCTATATCAATGTTAGATGTTATTAGTACTACGGTATTTAAATATATATTTGATCTTTCTTATCGCTGATGTTGACATAAAGTGTGGCTAATAAAATACATTGCCATATTGTTAAGTGGATAAATATCATACAAGTCCCTTTAATCCTGCCATTATAGAGTTGGAGCTTTATTATCAACGCTTTTCTATACTATATATATATATATATACACAAGTAGATAGTATAGGAAATATTTTAAATAACGATCTTACTCTTTAATAGCTGAGCCCCGGTGGCCGAGTGAAAAGGTAGTTCGTCTAATATTGATCGTGTGGTCTTTCAACACCGAAGTTGCGGATTCGTGTCACACTGTCAGACTGTTAGACGGTATTTAAATATATTTGATCTTTCTTATCGCTGATGTTCACATAAAGTCTGAAAGCAATTATACACGAGGTGTGTATTGTATCATTCTTATGATTAAATGTAATCTGATAATTCGTGCAAATATTTGGTATATAAATTATCATTTACTAAAAGAAATGTCACAAATATGTTGATCTTGGTTGATATATTTTGTAAAGTAAATTTGATTTTTATAAAGTCGGATAAATCATTTTGTAAGATTGTAGTAATAAAACTGTGATATTGTTGCTAGTGAAGTACCATTTTGAAGAACGAAGAACCGCCTCCTTGGGTGAATGGTAGCCATGAAATTTGTATTCGATGCCCAAAAAGAATAAAATGAAAACATTTAAATTGTTGTTTATCTTTCTGACATAGAAAGCTATCAGGGCATCTGGGCAATCAATTACTTCCCCATTGTTAAAATGAAAAAAAATTTCTGTGTTGTGAACCCCTCCCTTTCCCCCCCCCCCCCCAGATTATGGAAAAGTTCCAAATAGACTTCTGCAACTTATATAGTGTATTAAGGAATTTGGTTATAAAATGATGTTGAAATAGCGCTAAAAATGGAACTATTTACTCCACTTATTTCAAAGCAATAAATTGCCGAAAACTAAATGTTCATACAGGCATAGTGTTAATAAAATCAGTCCATAATTACGAGGAAATAGTTCAAAGGATATACAAGTTTATCTATAATGTGTACTCACTATAGTCATCAACAGGAATTACCATTTCGATATATCACAAGCACTATTCCGAACCTACAAACACTTGTATACCTGTGGCTTTAATTAAAGTCGTTTATTTCTTATTCAGGATTCATGCTATTGATTGGTTGTGGTGAGTTTTCTCTACTGATCACGTGTTTTTCGAGCCTTTAAATTATTTGCGAAGTCTTAAATATATTATATATAACATGATTGTAGTCGATGGTAACTTCTGATTACACAGAGCACATTTTTCGTAAATATTCTAACCTGCAGCTTTAATTTAAATAGTTTATTTATTATTTAAGATTCATGCTATCGATTGGCTATGGAGAGGTTACTCTAATTGTCACGTGTTTTTTCAACCCTTATAATTGTTGGCGAGCTCTTTAACATTTATTATATAACGCGATTGTAGACAATGATAATTTCTGATTATACAGATCACATTTTTATCAACATTTCATGATTTCAAGATAGTCACATGGTGGCAGCACATGGAATTTGAATTGTATCTTATTTACAATAAACTAGACATAATATCTTACTCAAAAAATGATTTATAATACAACTAAATACAACTTTTTAAGTATCACATCAGTTTTCATCGCAGATTGAAAAAAACCACCTTGCATTTTATGAGTAATGCGATATTATATTAAAGTCATCTGACCTTGTGACCGTTGCTTATCACATGACATTAAATGCCGTGCAAATAAAATAAGCATCGGCACATTTGTTCATTTTGCAAACATCGATGTTAAAATACAATATGTTTAAACAAAACAATCAAGAAGAACGACATGCAACAAAAACGCATATTTGAAAACAATGAACAATGTAAAAACATATATTAACGTCAATCGTGTTTTTAGTTATTTTTAGTTTCTTTTTCTGAATTTTTTTCCGTTTAGGTTTATTTCGCTTCTTTTTCTTATGTTCATTTTCGTTTTGATTGTTTGATTGAATGGTGTTTAATGCCACAAGCAGCATATTTTTCAGGTATATTAATATCATGGCGAACAGTTTTTACTGGATGAGGAGGTCGGAGTATCCGGAGAAAACACCGAGCTTCGGTAGGAAAGCGGGCAATCCTTGTGAATAAAATTGGAGTCGAGTGCACCCTTTCCACAATGAGACTCGCACCCGCAACCTCAGCATTGACAGACCATATTATCAATAGAAGACCAACAACACTAACCATTCCGCCACCGAAGCCTTAATTGGACATACAGTAATGTATTTTTAAAACATTTTTGGATAATGTAGGATGGTATTATTGTTTAGTAAATAACAATTTATGAAGATGTTAAACAACTTCTTCTTTCTATTAATTTTGTGTAAAACATATACATGTACAAGACACAATTTAGATTTTTATTAAATAACTATGGTGTCACTTAAAATGACCATTCTGACACATTGTCATCATTTCTCTCATTTACGCTGCTGCAGTCAAACTTTCGCAGATAGTCCAGTACAATCATCAGTTTAATAATTGTATTCGCAACTTAATATATACGCATAGGTTCTGAAAGCAAGTGACTGTAGTATCAACATAGACAATTATGTGTTTTGCTTTTAAAAAAATTACAGTTCACGTTTAGCAATAAAATCTTAACAATAATAAAATGTAAAAGCTGAACAAAATAACTATACAGAACTATTTATTAAAAGAACACATTTTTACCTTTTAATGATATTAAAATACACAACTTAAACATAACAATGTATGAAAATGATCAAGTGAGTACCAGCCTCTAACAGGGCCATCGGTACTAAAGGTAATAATGATGGTTGTCTGCATGATACAAGCTAAAATGGCAATAGCTGCTGAATTATATTACTCTAATTGGACTTTTTAATCAACTTTTTAGTTTTGTGGCTGTATAAAATCAGTTGAATTTTGCAATCAATGCGCAGTCTGCTTAAATTCAGTTGAAATGAGAATATTTACTCTTTTTGTAGAATCTGTGTAACCATAATGAAAAAGAAATTAACACTTAACAATTAACAATATTTGGTTTGTTTTTATTATCAAGGATCCGCAGACGAACTTGCATGGCAGACGATCACGAGTCAATGCAGGAAATAGTTCACGTCAAGTATCCTTTCAAAATTTTCTTATCGCAGTGAAAAAGAACATTCTCGATGAATAATTGTTTAATCAAATTATAACTTGCATATTTTCCATTCGTTTTAATTTTACGTAGTTATTGTACCTCAGTTATTTCCCAAACCTTAATGGAAATGGCCGAGGGACGTTCCAATTTGCGTTAAACCAGTTGAGCTAAGAGACCAAGATAAAAAATTAGCCACCATAATACATTTTAAATGGACACACACTTGAAGTTGTGTTCAGTTATTATTGCTTATGATATTTAAATTCTTGGAAGGTAGACACTTTTTTGTTGCACAATTTTCTGGTACAACGTCGATTTTTGCGATTTTGTTTAGAAAGTGGAGATTAAGTAAGTTGAAAGCGCTAGGTTGACGGTACAATTGTAAACTTCATAGCATAGAGGAAAATGTATTTATGGAATGGGGATACCTATACCATTGAGCGTGCTATCGCTTTTATTTATTCAGTAGTTAACGTACAAATTACCCATTAATATATACTGCACTGATCAAAAAGATGTTCACTTTGTAATTGAAAGACTTTGATATATCCATTTTACTGAGCCTATATGCCATGGCAAATTTAAACATCTGTTTTCCAACTGTTTATATAAATGATTAAAGCTTAATCTTTTGACTGGATTTACTTTGTCGTGCATTGTGATGGTAATAATATTTATTCATTTTTTAAAATGTTTTCATAAGAAAACACTTTCAAATAATAAAATTACCAAAAAATCCAGTTTTGCTTCTTAAAGGCTACTTGTATCCGATTTCAAATGTCTTTCTAAATAGCTATGAAATAACAAAATCAGCCTTGATATGTCAAAGTTTAAGGTATACAGATATCATTTGTCTTTCTAAATAGCTATGAAATAGCAAAATCAGCCTTGATATGTCAAAGTTTAAGGGATACAGTCTAATACGTATTGCCTGGTAACATGTTCACGTAACGTAACCAATCTTTAAGTACTAAATATTAAGTACGCAGAAATCATTCAGGAGTTGATGACACAGAGCACATTTGTCGTCAACTTTTGACATCTTAAGCATGTCAAGTGGTGACCACAGGTTTTCAAATTAACTTGTCATGATTTTGTCCACAACAATGCCATTTCCTGGCATTGTGCTCTTTCTTCTTCTTTGAATATATTACTGGTGTCGCATGACGCCCTAAAAGGATTTATACTTCAAATTGTAATTCTTCATTTGCTGAAAAAACGGAGTGAATACACATTTTTTGCGTGTACTTTTGCAGGATAGAGTCTGGATACAAGTACTTTCTCATGTTTTCTAGTAAATTTCTATATTATACGTGTTATACTGATAACATAACATTGAATGCACATAGAGAATGGGACAGAAAAAGAAAATAATATCCCGACCAGTATAGTGTTAGCGAAAGGTGAAAATTTCAGACCTGATTATAACAGAAAAATGTTGAATATATTGTATACATTGTATCTATGCAATAGGTATTTGATAAGTCATTTCAGTATTCCTAAGTTTTCTTAGTAGCTATATAAGAAGATTTAATATTTTCTTCTATATTCTTTGTTTCATTTTTAAAAACTAGCAACTAAAAAATATAAACAAGAAAACATGGAACATATCAAGGAGTATTAGCCAAGGACACACAAACCATTTTTAAACCAGAGGTAACAACAACGAAACAAACAGACACACAACACAAAAACAAAACAATTGAGTGACACGAACCCAAATAAAACCTAGGGTGAGTCAAGGTGCTCCGAAATGGGTAAGAAAGCTCTGCTACCCGTCCTCATCAGTATCATTACAGTCTGGTTTTGTAATCATATCTGAGGAGACATAATCCAGTTTACAGGAGAGAAATAGGTTAAGACTATCGAAACAAATTAAATACACAGGTATTTCGTGACAGTTGAATTAGTCATGATGATGACCGTAAAATTTTCGAATTGATATTGGCAAGTATACTTCTTAATTAGGTGCTGATGGACTTTTGGATAAACAATTATAGAAACTATCTGAAAGAATACGAATGTATTTTTGTTGTAGTTTGTAGTTGTAAATCAATAGAAATCTGAATAATATTAAATATTTTGTTAAAGGGACCTATATATTTGAAGATAGACTGTTATAACCTATTGCGTTCTCTATTCATCCACCTGCTATATCAATGTTGGATGTTATTAGTACTACGTATTTAAATCAATTTGATCTTTCTTATCGCTCATGTTGACATAAAGTGTGGCTAATAAAATGCATTACCATATTGTTAAGTGGATAAATATCATACAAGTCCCTTTAATCCTATTATTATAGTGTTGGATCTTTGTTATCAACGCTTTTCTATACTATATATGTACACTCAAGTAGATAGTATAGGAAATGTTGAAAATAACGATCTTACTCTTTAATAGGTTGGCTTCAGAGGCCGAGTGAAAAGGTAGTTCGTCTTATATTGTTCGCGGGGTCTGTCAACACTGAAGTTGTGGATTCGTGTCACAATGCAGCCAGTTTGTACTCAACTACAATCTTAATTGATTAGGATCGCCAGTTTTTCTACCGAAAGGCGGGGTTTTCTACGGTTACTCCGGCTAATTTCCCCAATAAAAACTGGACGCCGTAATATGGCTGAAACATTGCTGAAAGTGGCGTTGTACATTTTTGATTGCTATACAGCCATTTCCATCACTGAAAACTAATGACAATAGTTTTGTTTAATCCAGTTTAATGTTTGGTTCTGTTTGCAGATCTTTGATGTTCTTTCTTTCTTTTCAATGATTTTTGATTGCATTGTATGTTATTTCTGCTATTTATTTGCACTTGCTTTATGATTATGTATATTTGCCATCCAGTATACATCATCTATGAAGAAATTTTTTGACACGCTAAAAAGTCGTAGGTTAAAAAAGTACTTTTTATTACTTATATTGAATTTCATGTATTCATATCTTTAAATCGTATTTTAACATTAAAATAGTCAACATATGATGTCAATAAATCTGTACAATAGAAAGAACTTTACATCTAAATATGCATCGTTAGAAGCATTTTAAATATATCTTTTTGTTGATTCAGTACGTAAGTACAGAGGTTTCAGTGACATTGTAATATAGCTACCTTATATGTACATTTTTAAAAAATAAAATATTTACGTCTCGAAGAAGTGAAAAGAATTTCACAATAGCGTGCCAATAGGTCGGTTTCTTTGCTATTGTTCTTACAACGTAAATTCATTCAAAATGACTACTCTTCAAAAGCTCTTATTATGTTCCTCCACAACTCCTAATGCTGTTTCTAATTGCTTAATGGTGTATGTAGTCTTTAATACACTTCTGTTTATTATTCAGTGGACGCCTTATTGCTTCCTAGGAAGAAGATTGCCCATGAATTTCTTGTTTTCTGCCACTTGTTGACAAATATCAACTTCCATATCTTTTGTAAACCCTGTTTCAAGTGTGGTTTTTTGTATATATATCTTAGTTTATTTTTCAATGCTTGTTGACTGTCTTTATGTTGTTTCTGTTACTTTTTTGTAGATGTAAGGAGTAACTCATTAGCACAATTGCTCTATGATCATTTGTATACCTCATCCAGTTTACATCTATGAACTATGAATTAATTTATTGATTTATAATAGCACGAGGCAAAACGTAACACTTATTGACCTGTTTTTTTTCAAGACGACAAACCATAACTACATCAAACATTATAACTGTGTCATTGTTTTTCAATAAGTGTGATTTCATCGTTTCAAGACTTGCAAAATAATAATGTATGTTTATGCAAAATACTACTACTTTATGTATATCTAATTCTAATGCCAGATGAAACAACGCTTAAATAGTTCAAATATACTGTTGCAAAAGTAGTATTTTAGCGACAATAGGCCCCTTTAATGTATTATATAAACATTGATTTAAATGTTTACTTGACATAAGTCAATTCTGAATTATATATTATATTTAAATGTCACCTGAATCCGCAAAAACAGTATTTAGAACATCTAACCTCAGTCTAGTTATATTAAGTGTCATACTTTGATGTTTACTATGACTGTCACGAGTTTAACATATCTATACATTATTACAATCTCCAAACTGCAATCAGACTGCTTTCTGAGCCATAGGTCAGATTAGTTTTCTGATCCTCTTCTGAACATGATGGATGTCTAAGGAAATCTTATGTAAACTAAATAATTTCCATGTGGTTCGGGCTATTTTTATATAATTAATGACTACATATTGATAGTTTAATGCTTACAGGTTACGTCTAATGATTCCTGAATAAAACTTTAAAATTAAATTCCAAAGTAATCACTTAAAAACTTGGCAACTTTACAAAAACGTAATACACGAGACATGTAAATATGTTTAACCTTGAAAATAAACAGCTGATATTTTATTAATAAAATATTTTCGTATTACCTGTGTAATATTTACAGAAAGGTGATGCTTGAAAAATAGATATGTACACTCAGTTAATATTGGAAGACGTTAATATCTGAATTTTACATTGTTATCAGCGCAAACATTTCCGTTGTTTAAATTTTATCTCACAACAGGTTGTTATATGGTAATTTGAGAACAAAAATAATTACAATATAATTGAATAAAACCCTTTTAAAACTAAACACTCGTGACGGTTTCTATTTCTCATTGCTTTATAATTATCCCATAAAAGACACAGATACATTGAAACGCATTACTACATATTTAAATCTGTCCAAACCCTTTCGGTTTTTTAAACCCTTAATTTTACTTTATTACTATATGACAGGATATTTTACTCTGTAGAAAATTATCTTGTGGCAAATACTTAATGTATAACTTTCATTTGTCGTAACGCTTTTTCGAAGGTATTACATTGATATGTATATTAAATGATGACAGCTCGGCGGATAACTATAAAACATTTAAATATAACATTAAAAACCTTGTATTGATAAATTTTCTATACAAGCAACAGATAATTGTAATAATATGTATTCGGTCATTATTCGGACCCACCTACATGGATTTACTAGTTAATTAGATAATTTGAAAATAAATAGAATGTAACCTGTTATTTATATAATAGTGATTAATAAAAATACATGCGATATATAAGTGTCATACATTTTAAGCATCTAAGCTTCAAATTAATATATCCGACCCATAATTAAAGTACCGTTTGATTTTATTTTTTGACGAAGAACTACATCTTTATTAAATCAGTGTATTGGTACTTAAACATACAAATTAAATATATTGTTTTACTTTGAGTCAATGTTAACATTTTTGAGTAAAAAGTAGCTACTCAAATAGTATTTCCGATGTGTACCGACTATTACCGAGGTCTGCTTCATTTAAAATCAATGGACATTCGTGACACCTGCTATGATCAGTTGGTCAATTGTAGTCCGGATACCGTAATTTCGTTTCATATTATTTTAAGGTAGTACCTATAAGTATCTTTTCGCACATTCATAAAAGTTCCTTGTTTAGTTCCTTTGTGAAGATTTGCATTGTCCTGTTGAAATAGCTCCCTCTCTCAGACAATAATTCACATAACGTGAGGTTGGAAAATTCTTTCTCTGTACATTTGATCCGTTAAATTGCATGGGCTAGGAACCAGTTCTGTTTTACAGTCATTAAAGATAGCTGCCCACATCATGATGTATTTTCCCACTAATCCAAAGCTATTATGTTGCATAAGTAAGAGTAGGTTTCCCTTCAATTTCATGCAATTTCAACACGACTATCTTTTAAAACACTGAAAACTGAGATCAAAACAATTCAGCACACACCTTTTTGTTTAAGGGAATTGGATTAAGGCAAATAAGGTGGTAGTAAATTGCCACCAAACCTTTCCACGTCATGCACAAATGCTCAATTCCTACGCCGATATACATGGATTATCCCAATCACCTTTGTACCAGAAATTAGGACCAGATTGTACGCTAGTTACGGAATATCTAACCACTCAATCTGTTGCACAATAGGACTCGTTTTCGTCTTTGTAACAGGGTCAAACCTGCTCCTAAAAACGGCCTTCTCTGTCTTATATTATATATTGTCGAAGTCTGTTGCGGACATATTGCGGGCTGATTCATCTTAGTCTAGGTATTATTACTGCAGTGGCTGTTGCGCAACGGAACAATTACGTAGATGAAAATCACGTTTTGTCAACCAAGAGTCGGTATTTAAGGTCGCCCACTTCTCCTGGAAGTAAGTCTGCTGGAATCTATTTCTCATTCAAGACATGGTGACCTCTGGTTTACGTTTTTTTAATTTGCACTATCGCACTCCGGCAATGAGAAGGCCTTTGACGATATTTAAAGTAGCGATGTTATGATGACTAAAAACTTCAAATCTCGTCCTTTTATACACGTTAAGGTAGCGGTTGTATTAAACATGTGTTAACGTGAAATACGTCATCTTAATTTCCAGGCGATAAACCCTTTTAGATATTCACAATGCTCATTCAGAAAGCCGAATCTAATTAACAGACCTTTAAAGTTGAAAACTTACCTGTAAAACAAAAAATAATTAAATTGACGATTTCCTTACACCTAGTACAAAAACATAATGTGCATTTTGTCAAATTCAAAATAGCTACGATTTTATGTTTTACCTGGATGTTTGTGAAGTTCAGGTTTTATGTTTAAAGATTGATAAGCCAACATAGTAAGAACATTTGATACAGTTACTAGCAGAACTGATGAGAGGTCATCAAATTAATCATTCAAATCCAAAACGACATCGAAATTTCTTATTACGTACATAAGGAAACATAAGAAATAAATAAACATACATTAGCCATGTTCATTGATACATCAATAAATGTTTTGGCGGTTTAAAAAAATTATTTTCAGCTCTGTTACATTTTTTTAATAAAACGACTGTACTATAAGTCGGCTATATTACATTTGTAGTGATATCAACTCCTCGAATACACTAAACATAACCTCAGAGCCACTATTTGAAGAAACTTGATGCTCAGTGCCATACAAGTCTGAACAAGATAATAGTTGTCTTAGTTTAAATTTTTATTGGCGCAGTTGCGAGGTCGATTTGATTGGTGTCAAATTTAAAACATCAGTAAACATTAAATTTCTATAATTGTTTTTATTGTTTGTTTGTTTGAATAATTTTTCACGCCACGTGTTATATGTGTCAAATTTAAAACAGCAGAAAAAATTAAATTACTTTAATCATTGTTTTATTGTTTGTTTGGTTGAATGCTGTTCAACACCACTTTCAGCAATTTTTCAGCTATATCAAATTGTCCAAGTTTTTGTTGTTAAAGGAAGGCAGAGTATCCTGAAAAAAGCTCTTCGGTAGGAATACTGGCAATCCTTGTCCATAAGAAATGGATTCAATCAACTGATTACAGTGACACTCGAACCAGCAACCGAAGGCACATGGTGAATAGTAGACTAAATATTTAGCCCTCGGCCAACGAAGCCTTCCATTAATATTTTATATTCCAAATACTATTATCATGCTCGCGAATTATGTCTTTTTTTTCAGCTACGAAAATGGCAATAAATACATTTCAGCATATGATGATAATACATGGCAGATGTATTTAATTCCATTAAAACTTATTTAAATGATAATATGCCTTCGACACTGACAAAGAAGTTATTACAAAAATATCACTCTTTCTCAGGACAGACAAAATTAAATGCAAATACATTTAAAGAAAGTGCTTTTTAGATCTCATTACGATAAGTTTTTCAGTAATCCTTATATTTATGAAAAATAGACGCAAATGCATGTTTTGTTTACTGTATGATAAAGTGACCAAGTGCATTTATTTATCACCTATATATAGAATATGTTTTTATATAACATCCACTTTTTTGTATCAACGTCTGTGTGTTGACCATTAATTTGTATTTCATAATCAAATTCATGAATGTTCTATAGAGAATAGACTAATCGATGTTTCAACTATTTGGAACATATATACTTTGTATATAAACAACATCATCAAACAAATGCAAGTGATGTAAAATGATATACAATGAAAGGTTCGTTTAAAATAATTAAACATCAATAAATAAAACGCAAGAATTTAAACAACATCAATAAATAAACATAATAGATATAAAATGATTTAAAATGAAAAGGCACGTATATTAAATGCAAAAAATATATAACTTATGCTGTCGACATGTATGAATGAGTTGACGGTTTATGATTTGGGTAATATATCTTTATGTTTGAACTAATGCATAGATAAGCCAACACATAATAAAAACAATCAGTACAGTTTTATTAACATGTGTGACTTTAGGTTATGTTATACTATCAGAAAATCTATGGCCGTCACCATGACATAATATATATTATAATACTAGGAAAAACATCTCTCAAATATTGGCATTTTCGAGTCACAAGTAGTCCACCCTATTCATGGATTTAACTTTTGCCTAGACATTACAACGAGTAACACGAATGGTATCTGCTTATTTGTCGGGATCACCTGAAGGCACCCTGTTTATTGGGTTCAGGTTAGTCACTTTTTAAATTTTCCGTTTTTGTTTCGTGTTGTATGTGTTTGTCTAAATCGTGATCAATAGCAGACGAACTACCTTAACCACTCGGCAACCGAAGCCCTTATATAGAAAGTACATGTATGCCTAATCAGTTTAACACTACGACATAAGATGTAGTTATTTTTTCCAATACTCATTCCTCAACAGAAAAAACAAAAAGTATTTATTTATAAATATGTATCTGTTTTTACGTAAAGGCTTTCTTTACTTCAAATTATACATTTGTTTATGATAAGACTGTAAATACAATATAATTGTCAGCCACATCTCACAATAATAGTCCCTCTGATCCTTGGGTTACAAATCATGCATTTTTGAATTCTTTCTTCACATGACCTACACGTATAAAGATGTCTACAGGGGATAAAAAGTAGATTGCTGATTGTGTTTCTGCAAATATTGCAGAAGTATTTGTCTCTATCCTGTGTGTTTTGCTGGGTAGTCACAAGCATTCAAAAAATGGTAAGAATGTTTGTATATTTATGCAAAAATAAAATCATAATACGCCATACATAAAAAATGCTTTGCTACTAATGTTCATCTTACTAGAGCTCTAACTTATATCAAGAATTTACTATCACTTCTAGTAATAACTTTTTTGGAAAAGTAAACTTATTTCTTACATACTAAGTTTTATATACTTTTTTGAAAAAAGAAAAATATTTCGTTATATTCTCAATAATTTGTAATACAACAATACGTGATGATATATTTAAGACTTTTGGTGCTACAAATATATTGTCTCTAAAAAATGTAAATATTCTTGATCGCCAATTATTAACTGCATGTAGAGACGGACTTCGTTCATTGTTGACGCTTTACAAATAGTTTTTATTTTAAATCTGTAACATAATTCATTACAGATTAGAAACATAGAATTGCGTTAGTAGGAAAATATTAAAGATTTGTTACGTGTAGACGAAATCTCAACTTTCTTGATCTTTCTGTGTGGATTGTTTGCAATATTAATTAATTATATCAACACTGTGTAAACCCTTGGAGCAGAAAGATAACAATGGAATTTTATTATTATTTTACAGATTTATCCTTGAATTTGGCACATTGTATATTAAAGAACGAAATGAACATTGCCTATACACAGTTCTAACGAATGATCGCTGAAACACTAGCTTTAATGGGGTACAATGCGAATGCAAATAGCCATATGTACGTATTTTGGTTTTGTAATAAACATGGTTATGTGGGTGTTTAAATTGTGTATACCAGTGTTTTCATGATTAACTGTTTGTAATTTGAGTAGTAAGTATTAACGAATACTTTATATTTTGAAATGGATATCAAAGTTCTCACTAAAATTTTTTTAAAAGTGTCGAAATATTAACTTTAATATACATGTCACTCCAGTAAATTAAGATTTTGCGCCCTTTGTTTTGTCTATATCGATTATTGTTCTAAAGATAAAATGGAAACACAATTTGATGAGTTCGAGTAAAATCTTAGTAAAAAAGAGGATGTAATATGCCTTATATTCGTCACTAAAATAAAAATGATATCTCGGCAAAGAAAAAACAAGATAGAAGTATGTCTTTTAACAAAGTGGAAAGACCTTATTAAAACAACAAACAATTGTGATCGTTTATAACAAATCACGTCTGAATATTGAAAGCAATGTTTACAAACTTAAATACCAATATCTAGAAGTAGTGTGTCATAAAAGAGCAATCGATTTGTATTGTTCAGTCATATTTCTGAATTTCGTGTTCCCCCCCCCCCCCCCCCCAAAACAAAAAAGTAATATCTTGAGGGAGAAAATATTTTAAGAAGAATAATTACGAACCTTAACCTTTCACAATTAGAACCATTGAAAATTCACATCATATGCATTTAATAAAAAGTTTTCGAAATTTGATATAGTTATGCATGTTTCTACGAAAGCCCAGAAGGCTCATTCGAGATTCGAGAATCGAAATTCGAGATTCGAGATTCTAAATTCGAAATTCAATATAGTTAAAACCAATCAGATTGCGTTTGACATAATCGTCCACCAATCAAAATAGTTCTTGTATAAACGTAGCCACGTGCTATCAAGTTCGCGGGTTTTGTGCAATATAATTGTGTTCTTTAAAATTATTTTTATTTGGGGTTTTAACCGTGACTGAGTAGTTTCAGAGGATTTGTGCTGACAAGATAATTAATGGGTATTTTCAGAACATTTCCAAGTTCAAAGGGCCAAAATAAGCCGGTGGCGGATCCAGAAATTTCAAAAAGGGGTGGCACTGACTGGCTAAAGGGGGCCCACTTTGGTCATGCTTCAATGATTTACTATATATCCAACCAAATTTTTCCGTCAAAAGGAGGGGGCACACAAAATTTGAGGACCAAAATGCCCTGGTAATATGCACAACTAAATATGTTGTACCTGCTATATACCAAGTTTTGTAAAACTCCATACAGTAGTTTCAAAGGAGAAGCTCCGATAAGATGATAAATGAGTATTTTCAGCTAATTTTAAGTTCAAAGGTCCATAACTCCCACGAAAATTTGAAGATCAAAATTTCCTGGTAACATGCACAACTACATATGGTGTACTTCCTACACACCAAGTTTTGGTGAATTCCGTTTTACAGGTACATTCATGTTTTTTTATTTGTAAAATCAAGATGTAATTGTGAACTGAATTAATTTGATAAAATAACAAATAAAGCTTATAAATGATATTTTTTAACAAAAACATGTTGAACACAGTCATTCTTTGACAAATATGTGGACGGTTAAAACCCCAAATAAAAATAATTTTAAAGAACACAATTATATTGCACAAAACCCGCGAATTTGATAGCACGTGAATACGTTTATATAAGAACTATTCTGATTTGTAGACGATTATGTCACACGCAATCTGATTGGTTATAACTATATTGACTTTCAAATTTCGAATCTCGAATGAGCCTTTTGGGCTTTCGTTTGTTTCTGTAGTGCTTTGTTTTTAAATCAACATTAATGTATTTCATGCAATAAAACAAGAAAAATAATATACTACTTAACGAACCGTTTAATATTTTTCCTATAATGTAACTAGCTTGTGTTTACTTTTATACCTCAATAAAGTGTCAATCAAAGCCAAGAGGCGTGTTTCTTTTAAATTGTCAATCATAAAAATGAGGCGTATTTTATAAATAACTAAATTTTCGATAATACTTAAATGTGCTTTAATGTGCTTTGATGATAATACACATCGGTTTGCTTGTTAACTATAGTAAAGATTATAATATAATTACCAATAAATTTACCATACATGAGCAAGTGCTAAAACTATATCTTGTACACATTGCGATTGCAATCCGATGCTACGTCTGTGTGAGCATTCATTGATACAGTTGAATTGTGACTTTTAAAATATTGTAAATGCCCCCATTGATATAATTGTCAAGATAGCATAACAAGCAGCTCTTTTACAAACTTAGTGTTATTTATTATCTGAAACTTAAAAGCCAATAATAGAGGCATTTTTAAACAATCTCTATGAATTATTAATATTACCACGAAAGAACGGATTTGGGAATCTTCGATTTGGGAAGACAACAAATGAATGTAAAAGATTGTTATTTAGGTTTTAAAAGAATAATCTTTATATTTATTTTTATACAGACAAACTTAAATAATTAAATCTAAAGTCTGAAGTGTTTGAACGGTACATATTATATACAAATAGAATATAGAACAGCCGTTTCATAAAG
The DNA here is from genome assembly GCA_944474755.1 of Limnoperna fortunei. NCBI lineage: Eukaryota > Metazoa > Mollusca > Bivalvia > Mytilida > Modiolidae > Limnoperna > Limnoperna fortunei. The sequence continues at coordinate 14,754,104 of OX104118.1, read as the reverse complement.
AATAATTAAACAGTGAGACATCTATTCATCTGATCATCTATTCTGCGTTTAAAATTAAAATAATTATGTTAAAATTCTATATTTTGGCTTAAAAACCGAACTGGAAAATTGTATATTCAAGGTATGTCAAATGTTCACATTTTGTTTCAGACTTTTAAAAATATTTTAGTACAAATCTTTATTTTATGGCATATTTGCATAGCTATATGATCTACACCTTGTACTTGAAAGAAATAGCAAATTGAAGAATTATTTAAAAATAGTGTCCTTAAAATGTTTAAAGAAAAACGAAAGAAATTCGGAAAAAATATTGCAGATTGAACGTAAACGAAGAAATTTATTAAAGTTTGATTGTAAACGATATTTTTAAAACTTGTGCTATAAATTGAGGATTTGTTTTTACAAATTTTGTTTGTAATAAAGTACACTAATAATCTTTAAAGTAAACCAAAGATAATGTTTTACAATTTATATTTTGTTAATTGAAGGAAAGCGACGAAATGTTTATATTTTGTAAATATGTGTGTGGCTGTGTTAAATTGAAGTAGAACAATATAACTTTTGAATTATATGAATTATCTATACACAAAAATACTGTACGCATTGGGACAACTTGTACGAGGATTCCATTTATATTTGGCGTCGATCACATGATGAAAACGGCACAACGAAGATTGGCTTCAATCAAAATATTAATTGTAAGAATGTACATTTGTATATTTCCGTATTTATGTTTGTAAATAATAAATATTATCAACAATTTACATACAATGTGAACTTGTATTTAACCTCATATTTTAATATTATACAGACGTTGACAATTCTTGGGACTATGTACATGACATTTTTTTTCCTTCAGCTTGTGAAGGCACATTATATATTGTTTAAAGGAATGATGTATTGTTCGGAGAATATTTAATAATATCTATATGCATTTTATTTAACGGCAACTTAAGTGAAAGGGCAACGATGCTCATTTGCGATATACTGGTACAACGAGCTTGTTTGTAAAATTTGTGTTCAACCTTAATAACATCTGAAATGATTGAATAACCTCAGAGATCTGTAAATATTTTGACTTATTATTCCCACAGATTTGTGTGGTCAGTGAGTTGAAAGTTCAAAAGACGAGAGACAAATAATTTGATCAATGATTGTTTTCAAAGTGTGCAGATAACTGGAATGCAATCTCTTGTAATATCCCTTGATTTTCTGCTTTGGATGTTTGGTGGTTTCTAAAATGTTTTTGTTTATATGTTGAACATTTGTCTTACACTGTATAATTTTTTTGGCATTATTATAACTTTGCATACATTTTGACATAATTAAAACATAATGACACTTCATCTCATGGCCACAGTAAATGACACAATAATATATAAGGAACTTTCAGTACTCTGATTTTGACTACAACAGCAAAAAATATAATCATATGCATAAAATAACTACTGACATCGATTTATACGGATGGTAAATGTTTTGCATATAATTTATTTACAACAAACACATCTAAAAGTCATCTTCGTACAGTTAATGCATAATACATGACAGCATTTTAACGGGACCAAATGTTCATTTGTCCAACAGTAAAGACAATTTTCCTTTTTGTACTCTTTTGTCTGTTTTAACTTGATCACAGGTCTACTTTCCTTAAAAATAGACAATATATTTTGTCAATCTCCTAAATCTATGACATTTAAAACCAATGAACATTCCTTACATTTACATTTATGTATATATTCTACAATGCACTAGTTGTAAAGTATCATCAAAAAACTATTCTTGGAAGTCCTAATTGACAACGATTATGTAGTATCATATCACAATATCATTAAATAATTATATCATGGAAACTCATGGGTGCCGCCGGCTTATTTCGTATAAGGAAAGGCAACATGCGACCGATAAACAAAATTTAGGAAAAATAAACGATAATTTCACTCGAAATTACACTCTACAAACATAGCACCCACATCGTACTGTTGTGCAACGGCAATATTATTTCTTAACTTTGTACCAAATTGCCACTGTAATTCCCAGTGAAAATAGCAAACCACGTGTCGACTGTGACACTTCAAAGCAAAAAATGCAGTCTCGCTTCAAAATGAACTATTGCTCGCAGCGCCAGTGTTGTGCTAGCCAAGTATTAATGTCGATGAAACTAAATGTCAACACGAGAGAGATGATAAACCTTGTGATTTCCACCTGTGTTTATCTTTCCGTCAAAGAGTGTCCAATTGGATACTGTCTGGTAAAAATTGAAGATACGTTGGGCGGAATGTTGTTCTTGATTATGGTTTTTATCATGATTTGGAGAAATTCAGTCTTTTGGTGCTCGTAGTCGTCGGTAAGTTTTCTCGATGCTTTGGTGACTTTGCGTTTGACGTAGCCAAGTTGTTTTAGAAACGATACGGCCCCGGTCTTAGTTATGTTTATGGGTCCACGAAGTCTCTGAGTAAAGTTGATGTCTTGTGTTGCACAAGTTGCAGTAGCAGTAACGATAGCTAGGTTAAAGATCCCACCAGCCTCTCTTATTCTACGAATGTGGTTCGCGACGTCCTGATCCAAATACCAAAGCAGTGGTGGTCTACTACGCTTCTCTTGAGTTTCAGTGATTGTTGGTGTTTGGTCGTTTTTAATTGTGCAAAATACTCTTTTCTTTTCTTTATTGCACGGACTGAGCTTTAAATTACATCAAGCTGAAGGTCTCTGCTGAATTTACGTGCTGCAGCAACGTTACCATGCTCTGTTGGAAGTCGGCCATTTGTTGCACGAACCTCTGTAGTATAATGATTGTTTCTAGCTTTTCTCTTAACGCTGCATTTAGTTGTAGTAGTTGACTGGTTATTGGAAAGGGAGCTGACAATTTCGGCATTACCTGCTTTTATTTTTTTGGCGGTATCTTTGCCAACATATGTTTTAGGATCCGTAAATTTCAAGAAAACGTCGTCCGTCGTCTATAGCGCGCTTTTTTTAACGAACTTCCACATTGACATTTTGAAACTTGAAACTTGAATAAATGAATGATTATAACAGTAATATTGACCTTATAGATATATCATTATTTGTGTCTGTTAAATGGCAATAATTTATTTGATGATTAATATAAAGAAATTAATTACAATAAGTAACACCAAATCTTGTTTAATTATTTTCTATTTTCTTAACGTGGCGTGCATACATAAAACATCCGTAAATCCCTACCATAAGCATTTAATTTGAATAGTTAATATTACACAACAAAGTGCATTTCTCTTTGATGTACGCAAATTCGTTTTAGTACCCACGCCGAACCTCAAAAGACACACATGTCATCTCATATTTAAAGACACGTGGCAACTGTTTCTGACCTTTAACAATGGTAAATCACTTTGGAAAATCGAAATGTGTATTCGTTTTGACGCAGAGAGATTATTTACAGACGACAAACATTTAACGAAAAACGGACAACTGTTGAGTAATAATTGTTGTCATTACATTTTTTAGCCAATCGGAAAAATAAGAACTCGCAATTTTGGAGTGGATCTCCTAATCGCAATTATAAATGGCCCAATAATTTCCGAATTTACACTAAATAAAAAATACAGCAATGAAATCGAACTACAGAATCCGTAAGTCAAGAGACGATCACAAATCCGGATTTAGGCAAACATATTCATTACGAGACAAAAAAAAACAAAAACCCCAAAAAGAGAAAGTGAGTAATCCGAACCCATTACGACCATTGTGCACTGAAGTGCTCCTGACGATTAAGAGTGCCTGCCTCTTTTTGAACACCCCATTGTCATGTCTAGGAACGAGCCAAATCCTCGAATAGGAAAGACAAAACATGACTGCCAAAAATGTCCTATCGTATTGCAAGGTAACGGTGACAGCCATAGAACTTCTGAAGGGACAATCTATGTACAACCAACCCTTGCTTGAGTATCTTAGTAGTCAACAACAATGAAAGGTCTAAAAAATTGTTATACCTATGGGAGGATCTAGCATAACCTATAAGTTGTGAAACGTACATTTGAAGTCTAGTTTGTAGCTTTTCCAAGTCTTTTTCCAGAAGTAGGAATAAGTAAAATGGAGACCTAAAAGTATTGGTGATATCTTTTATTTCAAGCCCGCTTTGCTAGATTGCATGCAAATAGTCACCGAATTTATCATTGTTCAGGTACAAATTCAACAATCTAGCGTTATGCGAAATTAAACGTATCGGTCAGTGTTTTATCTGTAACAGGCCTTTTCACAAAAAGCAGGTCGACAAGGAGAGTAGCACAATTACTACCCAGTGGAATACCAACAGTTTCTTATATCCTCCGAACACTTATTGAAAGTAGCTAGATCTTCAATCTACACAAGCTGCAGATGTCAGAAAAAAGAAAGTTAGACAAAATACTAAGAATAGTGTCGCATGTGTTTTGATATGTTTTTTTATCATAAGTTATGACTTTTATGTGAAAAAAATTATCAAGGTAACCTACCAAACATAATTCCAAATCAAGGGATGATTTTTGAACATATTCTTCAGAGTTTGAAGCGATTGCGTCACAAACAAAATGGACTACCGAAATGATGGAATTACAGTTACGAACATTGCTTACGAGAGAAGTCAAGGAAGTGAGCCAGATTGCTAGTAACATTTATAGAGATTTAAGACAGGTAGATCGCTTGGGTCGAATGAAGCATCAATATTTTTCAAACTTCCTAGAAGAACGAAAGAAGGAAGATGAAACCTCTGGAGGGTTTATGGCAAGGAATACTCAGTTTGTCAACTGATTCAATGGTGAATGATATTCTAAGGCGCGTTTGTGTGCAATTTGAAATCAGAAATGAATTAAATAAGGGAAGACCTCGTTGATCCTTTTCACATTATTCGAGGACGGCGTGTTAATCTATACACTGCCATAGCATAGTCTTTTATGGCTAAACTTGCGTATTACAACTGTCGGAATTTGATAATGAGAGCTTGGATATGGCACCCATTATCGAACTAGAATGTAAGCCCTTAAAATTATTAGAATAACTTTCATTCTCTCTGTTTCATTAACAAAACTTCAGTCCCCGTGACTGTAGATTAAAAGCTTTAAATAATTTTGTAAATGTTGGTGAGCTGAAATAGGCATTTAATTACAAAAATGACATTCTAAAGCGTAAATGTTAATCGAAAGATAGTACCAAAAGAAACCATCAAATTGTGTTGCAAAGACCGTTTACAAAATTTGACACCTACGAAAGCCCAGAAGGCTCATTCGAAATTCGAGAATCGAAATTCGAAATTCGAGATTCGAGATTCGAAATTCGAAATTCAATATAGTTAGAACCAATCAGATTGCGTGTGACATAATCGTCTACCAATCAGAATAGTTCTTATATATTCGAGATTCGAAATTCGAGATTCGAGATTCGAAATTCGAGATTCGAAATTCGAAATTCGAAATTCGAGATTCGAAATTCAAAAATCGAGATTCGAAATTCGAAATTCAATATAGTTTTAGCCAATCAGATTGCGTGTGACATAATCTCTACCAATCAGAATTCCTTGGTCATATCGAAACTACATAAAATTTGGTTGAGTAGTTTTAGGGGAGTTAAAGCGAAAACCTTGATTATTGAGGATTACTGAAAATTTCAAAGAGCCATAACTACCATATAAATTTAGGAATCAACAATTCCTGATAATATGCACAACTACATATATGGTGTACTAGTTACATACCAAGTTTCATAAAATTTTGTATAGTACTGAGTAGTTTCAGAGGATTTGTGCTGACAAGATAATTAATGGGTATTTTCAGCACATTTCTAAGTTCAAAGGGCCAAAATAAGCCAGTGGCGGATCCAAAATTTCGAAAAGGGGGGCCACTGACTGGCCAAGGGGGCCACTTTGGTCATGCTTCAATGATTTCCTATATATCCAACCAAATGTTTCCGTCAAAAGGGAGGGCCCCCTCTGGATCCACCCCTGAAAGCCCCCACACAAAATTTGAGGGCCAAAATGCCCTGGTAACATGCAAAACTACATATTGTGTACTTCCTACATACCAAGTTTTGTTGAATTCCGTTTTACATGTACATTTTTGTTTCTTGATTTGTAAAATCAAGATGTTATTGTGAACTGAATTAATTTGATAAAATAACAAATAAAGCTGATAAATTAGATTTTTTTAACAAAACCATGTTGAACAAGTCATTCGTTGACAAATATGTCGACTGTTAAAACACCAAATAAACATAATAGCACGTGGCTACGTTTATATAAGAATTATTCTGATTGGTAGACGATTATGTTACACACAATTTGATTGGTTATAACTATATTGAATTTCGAATTTCGAATCTCGAATTTCGAATCTCGAATCTCGAGTTTCGAATCTCGAATCTCGAGTTTCGAATCTCGAATCTCGAATTTCGAATTTCGAATCTCGAATTTTGAGTTTCGAATCTTGAATCTCGAATTTCGAATATCGAATGAGCCTTCTGGGCTTTCGTAGACACCCCATATTATAATCAACAGTAAAATCAACGATTTTCATTTACAAACTATTACATAAACCATTAAAAATGACGTACCTTAGAGAGGATCCATGAAAAAATCGTCCATTCATTACGCCACATTCCGATGAATGACGTTGACGCTAAATAACAGCACACTGTTTTTCACAGATCACTTCGACAAAATAGTCCCTTTGAAATTGTTTTAAATAACAGATTGATTCTGTATTTTTTTCAAAATTTTGCATGGATTTTACAAAGATATATACTTGGTTATAAATTACCGATAAACAAAATATACGGCATTGGTTTTTGGTAGATACACCGTGAGAAATCCACAACCAAAAACCAATTGTCTTATATTCTGTATGTAGTATTCCTCAAATAACGTCAATATTGACTGATAAAAATAGTAACGACTTAAACTAGATGTTATTCAATGCTTTGTTCAATACAAAAACTCTTAAGAAAAAAAAAGCAAATAAAGCTAACATGTGTGCTTTCTGATAAAAGTACAACAAAGCAGTGAGTCAAACAAATATAAACAGACAAAAAGCAAATGCATCTATTGCTACAGACTGTAGACAAACGTATTCGCACGAGAAATGCGGTCGATTTTTAATTCTACATCGGAAGACGTCACTGAAATGTCATTATTTCGTCTAAAATATTACAACAAATACACTTGAACGGAAACAAATGATTGCAAAACTATCTTTAAATGCAATTGTAAAAGATTTTATTAAAACAAATGCTCCTACCTTAATATTTTGTAATGTAACACGAACTCGCTTGACGGGTCAGTCTGTATAAAGTTTGTATCGATTCCAAACTAAATTCGGTCCAACTGTTAATAATGGTGTCGTACAGTTCGTCAATAGTATTTATCATTTGTGCGCGATCATCCAAGACAACGATTCAGATTCATACTTTATAATGTAATTCATCCATTTAAAATCGAACACTTTAAATCTTTACATAGGACGACAGAGAGAATCACCGACCCTTGACAAGTACCTGACAAACATGAATTCAAATCGAGTGCACCATTTGTTTTCACCGTACAATGTCACACACGAAACAATACGTATGCATTTATAACATAGAGAATTCAGTTACATAACATCTGAGCTAATCAATCAACCTTAAAAAAATAACAGTAATGTACTGCGATTTAAGTGAGACAAAAAATTTTTAAAGATTGTAATTAGCTCTGAATCAACAAAACCCAAGACCTATTTCCAAACAATTTTAATCGACACAATGTCTTTTAACAGTTGAATGCGTTGTTAATACACTTTAAAGCTCAAAATATTTGCACTAAAGTTTACCATCAGTTTAGCTTTCTGATTACCTGAAAAGTAATTTGATTTCTTGTTTGAAGTTATAAGCCACTTTCAGCACTTTTCAGCATGGGGGGGGGGGGGGCGGCTCGACTTTTTAATGGAGAAGGAATAGCGAGAACCTGGTGGAAGCCCTTAACTTTTCGGCATGAAGTCGAGAACACTTTTTAGTTAGTTTTTAGTTGCAAAGTATTTGAATATTTCTTCACAGCACTTTAATAATACAAGACCATAGATGCATTTTGTGTTCCAAACATACGTTTTTTTTTTAAATAAATTTCAATTTATATAAAATTTTAAAAATAAGCACGAGACGCGTGATTCGTCATGCACTATAAAGTTAGTTGAAAATTCGAAAACGTAATTTTATTGTATTGATTGTTACTATGTATAAAAGGTGTTATTTATTTAATGTATACGTGTTATTTACGTGTAGCTACCTGGGGTGCAAAGGTGCACAAGTAAAATACGTTAATTGTTAATATGTTAATTGCCATTACCAAAGGTAATAGAGAATAACGTGTTTCTTTGAAGTGATTTTATTACAGTGTAATTTATATAACAACTTGATTATCTTTTGATAAGTACTATAATTTCGAAGTAACGATGTCATACGGCCGACATCATATTTAGTTATCTCGAAAACTATCTGTTAGGGAAGACAAAGAAAAAACTCTTCATTGTCGGTATTTATATTTCATCGTTTTGATAGAATGTTATTAGACATACGAGTAAATATTGTGGATTAATGCTATAATTTTAAATCAATTTGGATGCAAGCGGTCATATTCAAAGTTTCGTTTAATTACAAACTAACATAGGTACTTATGAAAAATCCTTATATTTTAACAAACATAATATACAAGTCCCCCTTGTTACATGCGTATGCAAAACCAGGCTCCTACATATATGTACAAATACTCATCCATAAGACAGCTCAAAATTAAATATAGAAAAAATATTAAAAAAGGTATAAAATCATTTTGAAATAGGAGTGTCTCATACATGCAATTACGCACAAAAGCTGCATTAATTAACTCCTTTGAACATTGTTTTATGTCGGCGGAGCTACATTACTGTAGCTATTGTACACAAGTGTAACGGCTACTGCCTTTTTGTAACATCTACTATAAATATATTTCATTTATAATTTATCAATGAATTTATTTAATTTAAAAAATCGGTATCATATCTCCTGTTCAGTATACCTGTTTATTACTTGTATCATTTAAGTGCATATTAAACTACACATAAATGATCAGGTACCCTAGGACAATGTCGGTTAAACAGCTCATGAGATAGCTGGTGTTCTTATTTTATAAACCATATTGACTTAAAATAAAACTTTGTTGAATGTGCCGATGTATTCGTATCGACTTAAAGAATATTTATTTATTTATTTATTTATTTATATTATGTAAAAAAAAATCAGATCCTGTTTAATGCAATAAACTTTTTTACATAAATGATTCAAAGTTATTTAAAAAACTATTAATCACAGTTATTATCCTTAGAGCAGGAATATGTTATTTAATGTTGCAGTTTACTAAAGGTAAATAACGATGTACATGTAAAATCAAATTACCCAAGCATTATACAATGTACGCTAATTTGACAGAACAACAATATGGCGAACGATAACGCAAACGATAAACCATACGATGTACGATGAACCATACGATGTACGCTAACATAAACGGAAAACCATACGATAAACGATAGAACAAACGATCCACCATACGATGCATGCTGGTGAAAACGATGCACGATATACTATACGTTATACGGTACCATATACGAACGATATACGCACGATGTACGAACGATGTACGGACGTTGTACGAACGATAAACGCACGATGTACGAACGATAAACGTTAAAATCGTTAACTTATACGTATTAGGTACTGTACGTGTATTCATACAATCAGATTTAAATGAATGGATCTCCAGAACCACAATTCATTATTTATTTTCTTCCCATCAGTACGTGACTACTTATTAATAGCTTACTGGTTTACAGGTTATATCTACTGACTTCAAAATACTCTTCACTTCAATACATTTTGATCATATTTGATACTTGAAATGCAAGTATTTTCATTCAGCAGCTGATATTTCAAAACGGTAATTTTAAGGGGGGGGGGGGTTAAATTTTTATATATATACATATATATATACGTCTACAAATTAAGCCCAACACTGTTTGAATTAGATTTTTAACACTGTCTAATTTTTGCTTACCCTCAGCGGGATTCGAACTCACACCGTTGTGACACTGTGGCACCAATTTGCCTGCACTATGTCCAAATATAGCTTCATTAACCGGGGTGAATCGTAGACATAGACATAGTACATGTGTACTAGCGTGTGTTGATGGAATTTTCGTAACCAATACGTATTAATTTGACAGTAATCTAATTCAGCATTATATATATATATAAGCAATATTCCAGACCCGACATACAATTGTTAACGTACGACTTTAATTGAAATCCTTTATTCCGTATTCAGGATTCATGCTATTGATTGGCTTGTTTTGTGTTTTCTCTACTGATCACGTGTTTTTCACCGTTTATCTTTACAGACGAGCTCTTTAACATTTATTATATTACGTGATTGAAGTCAACGATAACTTCGGATTACACAGATAACATAAATATCATAAATACAAGTACCTTGAAACTGTTTTTGCGATATCCTTATCAACATTTTTCTATAATATACACTTGTGTACAAACAAATAGATAGTATAGGAAATGTAGAAAATAAAGATCTTGCTCTTCAATATCGGGGCCTCGGTGGCCGAGTGGTTTACTTAGTTTGTCTACAATTGATCGCGTGGTTGGGTGTTTGAGTCTCACTGTGGGAAACGTGTACTCAACTACAATCTCGTATAACCTGATAATACGAGAAAATGTTTGGTAACAGTATTTAATTATTATTGTATTTATTCTGTAAATTAATGTCATTAATATGTTAATCTTGGTTGATATATTTTGTAAAGTAAATTTAGTTCTGATAAAGTAGGATAAATCATTTTGTAAGATTGTGTGATAGTTTGTCTACTATTGATCGCGTGGTTGAGGGTTCGCGTATCACTGCGGGAAGCGGGTACTCAACTACAATCTTAATGGACAAAGATTGCCAGTTTTCCTAAAGGTACTCCGCTTCCTCCCCCAATAAAAACTGGAAGCCATAATAGAGCTGAAATATTGCCGAAAGTGGCTTTAACAAACAAAAATCTCTCTAATAGCAAATACAAAAAGAAGGGACTTCTGGCAAGTTAATATGTAAATTTACCTCTCATACAAAATAATTAATTATTCATCTTATGAAACAATAATGGGGGCTTCGGTGGCAGAGTGGTCAAGGTAGTTCGTCTACTATTAATCACGTGGTCTGTCAACACTGAGATTGCGGGTTCGATTCTCACTGCAGTCAGGGTATACTCGACTCCAATCTTAATTGACAAGGATTGCCAGTTTTCCTACCGCAGGTCGGGGGTTTTCTCCGGGTACTCCGGCTTCCTCTCCCAAAAAAAACTGGACGCCATGATATAGCCTAAAAATTATTTTAGCCTCGGAAGATCTTATGCATGTGGTGCTTCCATTTATAAGCTTTTAGAACTGGGGAAAATGGACACTATACTGCCATAAGAATGCATGCTTTACTTGTTTATTTTATGTTTATATGTAATCAACTCTTTAGGGTACAAAATGCATTAAACAAAATTATTTAAAAATGCCGACCTGCCACAAGTCTCTTTGAAATATTTTAGCTATTAATGACTTACATATTTCCTATACGATCCACGTACGGGTTCGTTGTTTTGCGGACGCATTATCACACTGTACTCGTTCACCAAACAAGAAACCTAATTTTGTGGCTCGAGAAATTCCTCTTTTTGGTGCCATAACGCTCATTAAGTATTCATCGGAACCGATTACGAAGACTTACAATTTGGTGATTAGAAACTTTACCTATCATCAAGCTGAGGTAATTACATCTAAGATGAACTCTTTGAAAACAGCGATAATTGCTTATTTTATGCACTGCATTTCAACTTCAGTGATATGCATTCTTTTATAAATGTATATTGACACAAATACAAAGCCTTGTTACAGAAATTTGATTGAAAATAACTTTTTTTATAGATGCTTGCAATTTCGTATATTGGGGTACCGTTAGGGGATTGGGTTGTACACAGACTGGTTTTGATTTATTCACATGATTTTCTTTAGAAGTATATACAGAAATACAGAACAGCATGAGTGGACAATGATATAAAACTGATAAGAAATTACAAGCAATATCATTAAAATACGAAGTCAATATGAAAACTTTAAAAGTACGACACACAATAAGAACAGGAATAGTTCCTCGGTAATCTATAACGAAATTGGGTGGGAAAATCTAGAAACCCGAAGAAAACATAAAAAACTTCAGCTTTTTCATTCTATTTACAACAATAGAGCCCCCGAATATTTGTGTAATTTACTACCTCATTCGATTCAGTCTACTACTTTATATCCACTTCGCAACGGAAGCGACTTAATTGTGCCTTTCTGTAGACTTTCTATAACATCAAACTCTTTTTTCCCATCATCAGTGCGAATGTGCAATGGACTTAACGAGAATATCTGAAATATTGTTAGCAAGTCTAAGTTTAAAAGTAAACTATTAAACTATCTATTAAATCTAAGGTACCAAATCATTTTTATAGTGGGCCAAGAAATCTGAATATAATATTAACCTAATTTAGATGTTCATCCTCTTTCTTGAATAATGACTTGTTTAAAGTTAATATTGTGCAACGACCTTACTGTAACTGTGGTGCAAACCTTGAGACCTCTTATCATTACTTCTTAGAATGTCCAACTTATCACGCAGCTAGACAAAAACTACTTCGCGATCTCGTTTGGGTCATAGAGTACGGTAGTCTTGATCTCGAACTTCTTCTTGGTAAATCTAACACACTTTCAACTTAACAATATGAAAACGTACTACCGCATGTCTTTTCTTCATCAGGAAAACAAAAAGGTTTCTCATAGTTTAATCAATTTTACATGTCTACAGACAGACAGACAAGCACACACAACACACATCCTTCCCTGTATTTATTTATTATTTTCTTTCAGTTTCTTTCTTACTTATTTGTTTTGCTAAGACTTTTGTTCTTTTTATTTCAAATTAAGACATATATTGTAACTTTATCAACTTATTTCGATTTGCATGCCTTCAATGCTATAGATTTATTTTCATTGTATGGTATAGGTGAAGACTTCATAAGTAGGGAATACTTGTGTCTAATACCTTTTTGTATTTTAAGCAAAAAAAATATGTTTAAATCAAATCAAATCAAATCAACGGGATTTTTATAAGTCCTCTGTATCTTGTTAAAATATGACTCCACCACCACGAAAAGGAAGTTGAAGAAACTTGGCCAACATTGCTACTTTTTAAAAGTTGTTCCCCCCAAAAATATAGCATCTGCCAAGAGTAGATCCCCACCATGAAGTCGATTATTCAGAATAGGCTAGTAACACCATTTGTGGGCCATGTGTCCTCTATTACAAACCCTAAGAAAAATATATTCACACCTAAAACGTTCATTGGAAATAATATCCATCTGTATAAAAAGTATTTGCTGTATCTATTTTCCAGTATAATGTTTAGCTGAAACATCCAAGTCTATGTTAACAATTATTAGTATTATTATTATTACAATACTTGTATAGCGCTTATCTAAAATGACATTACTCTAAGCGCTTTACAGAACATAAAATCACATAGCAAATGCAATATAGTATATACATAAAATATTACATATACAAACATACAATAAAACATACAAATTTAAACATATTTGCAATGTAAAGGCCACAATAATAATAAGAGTTAAATGTGTAGTTATTTTCATTATTATTATTATTATAATTATTATTATTACCAGTTTTTTTGTATAGCGCCTAATATAATATACAAATCACTCTAAACGCTTTACATGCATTAATCTATGAGTATCATACAACAAAGCATCAATAGACCAGAATTTGTACATGACTACGTAATCATGGATACTCAAATAAAATTAAATAAATTAAAAAGTTTACATTATGTAAAGCATGGCCTAAAACAGATTAAAAATTGGACTTTACTTGAAAGCGATTAAAAAAAATTAAAAAATACTTATAAATAGGAAACATTACAAAATAAAATTAACACAAGAAGAAAATACCGCAAGCGATTCAAAAATCAATTTAAAAACTCATACGATAATGAAATGGAATGTTATAAAATGAATTGTCATGACAATGGTGAACAAAATAAATTTTAAAAATGCATTAATCTATCACAACAGAAATCTAAATAAAATCATAAAAATTCACACAAAACTGATAAAAGTTAAGAATCTAAGAATATGCAAGTCTGAAAAGGTGAGTCTTTAAAGCTTTCTTAAAACAAGATAGTGACTGTTCACTGTTGCGGCTGCCTGTCAAAACGTCTCTTGCCATACGACTTGGTGCGAACCCGAGGTACAGTTAGTTGTGGCGCACTGTTCACTGATCGTAGTGAACGTGATGGTTGGTACACATGCACTAAGTCCTGTAAGTATGATGGGGCAGTACCCTGGAGACATTTTAAAACATACATAAGTATCTTATATTGGCAACGGTATTGCACAGGAAGCCAATGAAGGGAGACGAGTGTAGGTGTAATATGCCCATGCTTTTTGGTTATTGATATTACACGGGCTGCTGTATTTTGAACACGTTATAGTATGTTCGTAAGATTGGCAGGCAGTCCATACATGCCAACATGGCATTTCCATAATCTAGTCTTGATGTGACCAAAGAGTTGATCAACGTCTTACACGCATCGTTGGTAATGTATGGCCTTATTCGTCCGATATTTGTCCGATATGTAAAAGAAGCACGATTTTGCTGTAGCGATAACCTAGTTTTTCATGCTTAAGGTCTTATCAAAATACACACCCAGGTTTACTGGAAAAGTTAATATTAATCTTGCATGTATAGCTCAACGGGTGCTTTCATTTTTACAACTGTCCTCTAAACATCATTCACAAGTTTTGTATTACTTGAAAGTAATTTAAAATTAGATGTTTAAAGTATATAAACATAAATAAGCAATTCTTATTATCTCGCCCATTTAACATATAAAGCCGAACCAACAACTTCTTTCTTTAGGGATACATGTTCTCTACATTTATCAAAATTACACATATACTTGATGTTAGAGTTGAAAAGATTATCCACACAACTAGAGAAGATGATGTAGGGTGTGTCTCAAAGTATTTCATTGACATTTACCAAGTGAATTTTGTTGATTCCAGGACCACCCATCTCTGACTTTAAAGATTCATCCTCCTCATCAGTTGATTCATCCGTGTCTGTATCATCAAAACTATGTCATTTTTTATTGATCTGTTTAAAATTAAAAAAGTTCAATGAAAAGTTAAAATGGATAAGATTACAATATATTGTAATAAAACTATCTTTGCAAGCATTACTAGGTTAGACATTCCTTTGATTCAGACAAATCTATTCTTGTTTATTATTTTACTATGTAGCTACATATCTCGTCCATGTGCAAATGTGCATCACCTAGTCCTTCAACCTTTCTACACACATTTAGCTGATCACATTACACAAATTATTGCTTATGAGAGGTTAAAAAAGTTGTTCAGAATGTTTCCAAAATAATATTCCTTATTATAAGGTTAAAGCTATGTTCATATTCCTCATCAGAAAGGTGATCATCTTCAAGATATGATTCTGAAATACCAATGGTTGAACTAAAAAAATATTTCAGGAAATGAAATAATAGAAGAATATGACATGATAAAAAAGTATTACACAGACATGGCATAAAGATTGATACAGTTCAACGGAAAATCTAAAAAACATGATTGCTACATGTAGCCGTATGTCTACACGTCGTTTATGAAAATTAAGATGGTAACTACTTCACATTACTCCTACTAATTTTAATAACCAATCAACATGACAAATATAACTGATGGTTACTCACTCGAAAGGATTTTAAAAAGTACTAAACATGTTACAAGGGTGTTCTTTTGTTGACAAAACGAAACTCTTCTACACCAGATATTTCATTATTATTGAAAATTAAAAACATTTTATAAATCATTATGAACTGGACATGGAGAGTAAAGTAAACTTGTGTTACCACCACATGACACTTGTGCATATTTCGTGTATATTTATATGGGACGTTAGGTTGCAATCAGTGCATTTTATGAAACATAAATGAAAGAAATGTAACTGAAATCTGACATACATTATCTAATACAAAATAAGATAAAATGAATTCGGAATTTGATATGAATTTACATTTAAACAGAAATCATGATAAATCGACATGTGATACAAACTATACATATTGACTGGATCATGATCTGAGGATGTTATTTCTGAAACATCTGAAGGAAAGACCATAACATGATTGACTGGACCAGGAGTAGATGTTAACTTCTGAATATGGATGTTATAAGGATCAATTTCAACCAGCCTTTTTTGCCATGCAGGATCCGTCCTCTGGTTGATATATGTAGCTACAAATGTTGACCAAAAAAAATGTTATGTTTTTGGATGAAATTCATGTAACATTTTATATCCGTTAAAATTTCCCCAGGGCGGGTCCCTTAATTTTTTGTCTTTTTAAATATTGCATTTGCCGAATAATTTGCGCCAACGCGCTCGACAAAAATAAATGAAAATGCCTATATACGTTAGGGATTTATGAATACTTAAAGTTTCATTTTAAATTTGCATTTGACTACGTAAAACAAGAACTAAGTACACGTGCGTTACACTCACCATGCAATCAAAAATTTTGCAACTTCACCATGTGTTTTGACACCAAGGCATATCCTTGTTTGATTATATTTAGCCGTGAAATCTTTCTTATTTCCTTTACGGGCACTATCAGCTAAAATTCTCTTTCGTCCTTTGATTTTCTTTCCGACATCTTTTCTTCCTAACAACACACGCGCATAATTTGCATACGACTGTTAACGTTCGGACAAAGTAGATTCAACGATTGAATTTCTTACTGAATGGAAAAAATTCAGATGATCTATTCAAGTTAAAAAAAACCTAAATTATTAAATTAATTATTAAAATTAAAGTTTTTAAAGAAAAAAAACATTTTATCATTGTCAATGTGAAAGTTGAGGTAAAAATCAATGCTTTATAATGAAAACAAACATTATGAAAAATATTAGCTTGTATGCCTTTAAAATATCTCTGTTTCGGTGTGTGGTTTGTTTGGTACGTGGTTATTTACTATGATTGCATAGGCCAAAACACATGGACAAAGGAAGCTGCCATATTTATTAGAACTGACCTGAAGAGGTGAACATATATTGCGGAATCTAATTAAACGAAACGAAATTTAAGTATAATCGTTACAATCTCCTTGACTTTATATCAGTCCTTTGTAAACGAGGACAGCAGTTAAATGTTTTTGTTATCTTCTATATTGATCTTTTTTTAAGGGTAAATATTATTTTCATAGCAACTACTGTTTGTCATTTTTTTCATTACGCAAACATCAATGTTGAAATACACAAAACAATAAACAAGAATGACATACAACAAAAACGCATATTTGAAAACACGATGTAAAAAAATATCTTTAAGTCAATCGTGTTTTTAGTTACTTTAAGTGTCTTTTCTGTATTTCTATTTCGTTTTGACTGTTTGTCTGTTTGTTAATTTGTGTTTAACGCCACATTCAGCATATGTTTAGCTATATCAATATCATGGCGTCCAGTGTTTATTGGACATGGAAGCCGGAGTACACAGAGAAGACCCCGACCTTCGATAAGGAAACGGGCAATCCTTCACAATTAAGATTGAAGTCGAGTGCACCCTGCCTACACTGAGACTCGAACCCCCTCAAATTGACTGACCAAGTGATCAATAGTAGACGAACTTCTCTAAGCATTCGGCCACCGAAGCCTTGATTAGCCATAAAGTAATGTATTTTTGAGACATTTTCGGCCAAATTTAGGATGGTATTATTGTTAAGTAGATAGCGATCTTATGAAGTCATTGAAAAACTAATTCATTATTAGTAATTTTGTTTAAAACATATGCGACACACAATATAGATTCTTATTGAATAATAGAGGGTTCACATAAAATGGCGGTCCATCCATCAGTTTCAATGTTTGTATTCCTTATATATGCATATTTGACTGTAATAGCAGTATTGGTAATTCTGTGTCTTGTTTCTGAAAAATATACAGTTTAGGTTTAGCAATAACATCATAACATAATATAAATTAAAAGTTAAACAAAATACCCATACAGAGCTATTTCTTAAAAAACACAATTTTGCTTTTTAATTATATTAAAATACACAACTAAAACATAACAATGTATAAAAATCAAGGTGGTACCAGCCTATATGTGTGTAAACAGGACCGGGGGTACTAACAGTAGCAATGGTGGTTGTCGGCATGATACAAGCTTAAATGGCAAGAACTTCTGAATGACTGTAGACTAATTTGACTATTAATAAAGTTTTTTCGGATTGTGACTGTTTAAATTCACTTGAATTTAGAGATAAATGCGCAGTCTGTTTAAATTCATTCGAATGGTCAATCTCATTGTGTATAATAATGAAAAAAGTTAACACTAACCAATTAAAAGATTGGTCTTGTGTTTTTATCCAGGATCCAGGATCGGCAGACGATCACAAGTCATTGCAGCAACAAGTTCACGTCAAGTATCGTTTCCAATTTTTCTTATAACAGTAAACAAGTTCTTTGTTCCAGAATAAGTGATTAATTATTATATAACTTGCATATTTTTCTTTAGTTTCAATTCTACGTAGTTTTTGTACCTCAGCTATTTCTCGAAACTTGACGGAAATGGCAGAGAGACGTTCCGTAAAACCACTTTTCTGGTATAGTGTAGCTTTGTGTGATTTCGTTTGGAAAGTGGAGGGTAAACTGAAAGCTTCCGATCGCCAAAAAAAATTGTAAACTTCATTGTATAAATGAAAATGTATTTATAAAATGGGGATACACATACCATTGAGCGTGCTATTGCTATTATTTATTCATATTTACCGTATGGATACAAGTACTTTCTGACGTTTTCTTGTATACTGATAACATAACATCCAAGCCACCCATCGAATGCACATAGACAATTGGACTTGAAAGGGAAATAATATTCTGACCAATATAGGGTTAGTGAATGATGAGAATTTCAGAGCTGCTTATAACAGGACAATATTGAATATATTGTATACATTGTAGGTATACCATAGAAGGTAGATGTATATTAGAAGATATAATATATTCTTTAGATACTTTGTTTTCTTTAAACTAGCAAATGACAAAGAATAACATAAGAAACAATCGAACACATCAATTAGAGAATTAGTCAAGGGCAGACCAAAACATTTTTAAACCAAAGGTAACAACAACAAAACAAACAGACACACAACACAAAAACCAAAAAGTGAGTGACACGAACCCCAATAAAACCTAGTCAAGGTGCTCCTAAATGGTTAAGAAACCTCTGCTACCCGTCGTAGCAGTAAGGTTACAGTCTTGTTTTTGGTAATATCCGGGTGTAGAAAAAGGATAACAATTGGTTACGATTAACGGAAAAATTAAATGTCAATGGTAACACAGGTATTTCATGACAGTTGAATTAGTCATAATGACGCCGTAAATTTTCGAATTGATGATACACTGTGACTAGTTTACTTCTTAATCAGGTGCTGATGGACTTTTTGAATAACAATTATATATAGAAACTATCTTAACGAATACGAAAGTATTTGTGTTGAAGTTGGCAGTTGTAAATCAATATCATTTAAACATTTGCCTTCTTGAACCGCATACTGAATAATCTCATATTAAATGTTTTGTTAAAAGGGATCTACAGATTCGAAGATAGACTGTTTAAACGTATTGCATTTCTCTATTCATCCACCTGCATATCAATGTAAGATTTTATTAGTACTACGATGTATTAAATACATCTGATCTTTCTGATCGCTGATTTTTACATGAAGTACCCCTAATAGTATAGACAACAGTTATACATGAGGTGTGTCATGGTCTTTATTAAAATGTAACCTGATAAAACTAGAAATTATTTGGTATATAATTATTATTGCATTTATCAAGTAAAGAAATGTCACAAATATGTTGATAATGGTAGATATATTTTGTTAAGTAAATTTGCTTCTGATAAAATATGATCAATTATTTTGTAAGATTGTAGTAATAAAACTCTTGAAGCACTTCCGCCTTTTTAAAGAACAATGAACCGCCGCATTGGCTAAAATGGTAGCCATGGGAAATTATATCAAAAAAGAATCCAACAAAAACATTAAAAGTGTTGTTTATCTTTCTGTCAGAGAAATCAGTCCGGGCATCTGGGTATTTGAAAAGTCTAACCGCAATAAGTTACTCCTCCGTTGTTACAATTAAAATAAATTTTTGTGTTATTGACTAGTACCAAAGTGTATTTTGGAGTTTGGTTATAAAATGATGGTAAAATAGCGTTAAAATTTAAACTATTTATTATACTTATTTGAAAGCAGTAAATTGCAGAAAACTGAATTTACAGTCATGTTGTATTAATGCAATCAGTCCATTATTACGTGTAAATAGTGCGAAGGGAATAGAAGTTTAACAATAATGTGTACTCACATAGTAATCAACAGGATTTACCATTTATATATATCAGAAGCAATATTCCACACCCTACATACAATTGTTAACGTTCGACTTTAATTGAAATCGCTTATTTCGTATTCAGGATTCATCCAATTGATTTCCTGTGTGTTTTCTCTACTGATCACGTGTTTTTCAACCCTTATAATTAATGGCGAGCTCTTTAACATTTATTATATAATATGATTATAGTTAATGATAAATTATGATTGCACAGAGCACATTTTCCGTCAGCATTTTAACATTTCGAGCAAAAATCCCATGGTGGCAGCACGTATTCATTGTTTTGACATGGCGATGTGCTGTTTCATTTGCTTCAAATTACTGGGGACATCCTTAAAAGAATAAGAACATGGAATTTAAATTGTGTCGTATTTAACATAAACTAGACATAATATTTTACTCGTATGAAAAGTTATTTATAATACAACTTAAATAACACATCAGTTTTAATAGTAGATTGAAATAAAAACTCACCTTGCATTTAATGATTATATACTAAAGTCATCTGACCTTGTTACCGTTGCTTATCACATGGCATTAAAGCCGTGCTAATAAAATACATTTCAATGTAACCATATTGTTAAGTGGATATATATCATACAAGTCTCTTTAAACCTGTTTTGCTATTAGAGAGTTGGATCTTCATTATCAACGTTTTTCTGTACTGTCCACATGTGTACAAACAAGGAAATAGTATAGGAAATATTGAAAATAACGATCTTACTGTAATAGTGGGGCCTCGGTGGTTGAGGTAGTTCGTCTACTATTGATCGCGTGGTCTATCTACACTGAAGTTGCGGATTCTTGTCTCACTGCGGCAAACTTGTACTCAACTACATTCTTAATTGATAAGGATTGCCAGTTTTCCTCCCGAAAGTCGGGGTTTTCTACGGGTACTCCGCTTTTTCCCCAATAAAAATACAAACTGGACGCCGTAATAGTGCTGAAACATTGCTGAACATGGTGTTTAGCTTTTTCGATAGTTCTACAGTCATTACAATCCCTGAAAAACGTATGTGTATCGAAATCAATCACAATAGTTCTGTTAAATCCAGTTTAAAGTGTGGTACTGTTCGCAGATCTTTAGTGTTGTTTATTTCTTTTCGATGATTGTTGATTGCAATTTATGTTATTTCTGCTATTTATTTGCAAAAGTAATAAGTAACTCAGGCTGATACTTGCTTTATGATTAATCATATTTGCCATCCAGTTTATATCAACTATGAAGAAATTTTTTACATGCTAAAAAGACGTAGGTTTAAAAAAGTACCTTTTATCACTTAAAAGAATCTACACATATATTGAATTTAATGTATTCATTTCTTTAAATCGTATTTAAATATAAACATTAAAATAGTCAACAAATTATGTCATTAAATCTGTACAATAGAAAGAACTTTATATCTAAAATATGCATCGTTAGAAGCCTTTAAAATATATCTTTTTTGTTCAGTAAATAAGTATTGAGATTTTCACTGACATTGTAATATAGCTGCCTTATATATACATGTTTAAAAACATAATATTTACATCTCGAAAAAGTGAAAAGAATTTCGCAATAGTCTACCAATTGGTCGGTTTTCTTGCTATTTTTCTTACAACACATATGCATTCAAAATTTGACGATTACTCTTCAAAAACTCTTGATATGTCCCTCCGCAACTCCAAATGCTGTTTCTAATTGCTTAATGGTGTATACAGTCTTTAAAACACTTCTGTTTATTATTCAATGGACGCCTTATTTCTTCCTAGGAAGAAGATTGCCCATGACTGTCTTGTTTTCTACCACTTGCTTACAAAAATCAACCTAATACCATAGCTTTTTTAACCCAGTTTCAAGTGTGGTTCTTTATGTATATCTAAAGTATTCTTGTATTTCTTAATAATTGTTGACTGCATTTATCTTGTTTCTGTTCTTTATTTGTAAAAGTAAGGTGTAACTCACGAGCACAATTGCTCTACACCAAAAATTATTACTGTGTCATTGTTTTTCAATAAGTGTAGATCTCTAATTCCCTAGTTTCAAGACTTGCAAAATAATAATGCAAGCTAATGCAAATTTAAACTATTTTAAGTATTTCTCATTCTAATACCCGGTGAAACAACGTTTCTATAGTTCAAATAAATTGTAAATTTACTGCAAAAGTAGTATTTAAGCGCCAATAGGTCCGTTTTTCTCTATTATATATGAATTAATTAGAATTTTTACTTGACATAAATTAATTCTGAGTTATATATAATATTTAAATGTCACCTGAATACGCAAAAAGAGTATAAAGAACATCTAACCTGATCTAGCCCAATTATATAAAGTTTCATCCCTTGATGTTTATTGTGACTGTCACCAGTTAAACTTATTTATACATTATGACGATCTCCCAAATGCAATCAAAATGCCTTCTGAGCAAACTTGGCAAATGAACAAAAACGTAATACACGAGACATGTAAATATTCTTAACCTTGATAATAAACAGCTAATATGTTATGAATGAAATACTTTCGTATTACATTTGTCAAATGGACAGGAAGGTGATACTTGAAGTATAGATGTTTACACACAGCTACAATTGGAAGACGGTAAAATATAAATTATGTATGGTTATATGCGCATAAATCTTTATTAAATTTATTCTACGACAGGTGGATAAAATAGTAATTTCTGAAAAAAACTTAGTTATTATAACATAATTGACTAAAACCACTTTTAAAAACAAAACACTTGCGATGGCTTTTATTTCGCATTGCGTTATCTTCATCCATTTAAAGGCATATTGCAATTGCAGTCCGATGTTACGTCTGTGTGAGAATAATTCTATTAATTGGATAGTTGCCTTGTTATATTCAAATATTGTAAATACTCACACTGATATGATTGTCATAATATTAATACGAGCTCTTTTACGAACTGCTTGATATTTATTACCGGTATCTGACACTAAAAACCCTCTAATAGAGGTGTTATTTAAACAATATTAATATTACCGTACACCAACGTACAGAATGGGTAATTTACAATTTGAGACAAAATCATATGAATGTGAAACATAGTCATTTAGGTTTTAAAAAATAATCTTTTTTATTTATTTTATACAGACATACTTAATTACTTCAAGTCTGAAGCACTTGACGTGTACCTATATATAAATAGGATATAGAACAGCCGTTGCATAAAGAATAATAAAGTGAGACCCGAACTGGTTAATTGTGTGTTAAAGCTATGTCAAATGTTCACATTTTCTTTCACACTTGATTATGTTTTAAGGATGGTATTACATTTCTTAATTTTGCATGGCTTTATGATTCACAAAACTCTTCGAGCTTCTACTATATACAAAAACAACAAGTTATCCGAATTAAAACCTATATCACCAAATTCATCAAATTACGGTTCTACCAAGACAATAAATGGATAACCGCTTTAAAATAGTGAAAAGTTAATTGATATTCCAGTTACGTCATTGTGAACATAATTTCATTCATTTGTATACTTGCATTGTGCCTTTATAAATAGAAATAATACCCACATTAGTATGATTCTCTGTCAAGACTAGCTCTTTTCCAAGCTTCCTTTTATTTATTATCCAACAATTAAAGAAGATAACGCCACAACAATTCGGTGTAGGCATCTTTTCATCTCAAAATTAAAGTCGAAGATTGTGATCTCCCCTGTTAGTATTGGATACCAAAACGTCCATACAAACAGTGTTTCAAAGCAGGATCGTTTAAGTGTACTACCAAAACACTTTTGCAACTCCTTACCACAATTTTAACAACAATAAAAACGGAACTTCAAAAATACAGTGACACTTTATATTCCAGGGGTGGCATACATGAAATGTGGATATTAAAAAATTCAAATGACCTGATAGACATCTTGAAGTTTGCAACTCTTTCATAATGTTACATCATTGAAACATTTTTTTACATTATACACTACCATCTCTCTTATGCAGATTAAAACCAGGCTTAAAGATCTTATTAGACTATGCTTTTTTAAGACAACGGAAAGAGACAATATAAATACCTGGTTATTAGCAATGACAGAACTTACTTCGTCATCAATGACTCTAAATCAAATAATGAATAAACTGAAGACCAAATCTGTCAAATGTTACATTTTCTGATTGAACATATTCATCATGTTTGGAGAAGATTTTTTTCAACAGACTGCTTTTATTCCAATGGGTACGAATTGTGCTCCTCCCTTCGGCAAACTGTTTTTGTACTCTTATAAGTACATGAGCTCCTCGAAGGCACTGGCCCAGACCGTCAACTTCACATTTCGTTATATTGATGATGTTTTGTACCCCAACAATCCTAAATTTGGGGACTATATGCATTCAACTTACCCTAGCGAACTTCAAATTAAAGGTCAGCCTCTTACTTAGACCTACGTCTAAAAATAGACCCGGGAAAATAACAAACTAGACTCTACGACAAACGTAATGACTTCAACTTTTCAATTGTCACCTTCCGGTCAACTTCCGGTTAATAAACAGCAACATTTCAGTAGCTCCAGCGTATGGTGTGTACATTTTCAACTTATAAGTTAATATAGATCCTGCTATCGGTATTCCGATCTTCTAGTCCAGTCACTGCTGTTGTGTGTTGTTATTGCCGTTTACAAATATCGTTGAAGTTTCATTCTATTTATATCTTATAAACATGTAATTTGAAATATGGCTTCTTCATGCAACATAACTTCAAATCAATATGCTCTAGTTTCTTTATTATTCATCAAGTCCCCAATTTAGCCCTTGATCGTTTGCACAGGAGTGAATTTTCACGAATTTAGCCATTTGTAAGGCAGGTTAGTATTGCTTATTTCGTTTGTGTTTACTTTTGATTATATCAGTTGTACTATGCACATAAATAACATGTTGAATAATAAAATGATCTAATAAAATGATCTGAAAAATATATTTTATTCTAATTAGTGAAACGCTCGTCATAGATGAGGATTTAATAACTTTGTGCAAATACCCATCCTCCAACAGAACCAAAAAGACTATTTGCACATGACTATTGATATGTTATTTATTATTAAAGTTTTAGTAAATATTATAATGTTGCTTTCTGGTAGGACTGTTTATGTCAATTTTAATATGATTATCAACCATAGCTAACAATTATAGTCGCTCTGATCTTAGAGTTGCACAGTTTGCATTTTTGAAGTCTTTCTCCACACGACTGACACGTATAAAGATGTCTACATGGTAGGAATAGTAAGTTACTTAATGTGTTTCTGCAAATATTGCAGATAAACTTGTCTGTATCCTTGTCTTCTTTGGATGTGTCTGTAATGGATAACAAGCACTCAATAAATGGGTAAAGGTTATTCTTACTAGACCTTAAAATAATATCAAGAACAATCATTTTTGCAAACTAAGTCTTGAAATTATTAATGTTTTGAACGTTAATACGTCTTTACAAGTACTTTACGAATTATAAAAATTCCTATGATATATGAATGAATTTGCACTCTATTCTTTTAAATATCTATAACATTAATTTTAAAAGAAGTATTTATTTTTTTTAATTAAATTATCATTGAAATCTAGAATGCTACACGAGGTACAGGAACAATAAGGTCTTTTCAGCACTTCACCATGTAAACATTATTGAACTATATCGACTATACACTTCCTTTTTGGCAACAATTTTGTTTGATTCAACACTATATAAAACCAAACGTTATGTGGCGATGATTAGCGTGTTGATGAGGATCAAAATCCCTTTTCTACTATAATACACTTACAACAAAGACTCACAGAAGCGAAAATGTTAAAAAGTGTAATTGTAGCAATTATACATACTATTAGCAGTTCTTTTCCAATTCTTACAAAATATTTATGATCTAGTTTATAAAAAAAAATTCCTACAATCTCATTAATTTGTAATACAAACTAAGTGATGCAATAATGAACACCTTTTGGTACGACTTATATATTGTTTTTAAACGAATTATTAATAGTCTTCTACGCCCATAAATCTACAAACTAGACTCTATGATAAACTTGATTAATGCAATTTTCCAATTGCCATCAACAGCCACATACCAGCAGCTTAAGCGTATGGTATGTACATTTCACAACTTATACGTTATTCAAGATCCGCTTTCGGTATTCCGATTTTCTAGACCGATCACTGCTGTTGACTAATAAACTACTCAAACAAGAGTTTGTTATACCTATGTTGATGTTTGAACTCCAGAAGTCTATGGTCGCCATCATAACTAAATTGATCGTTATGGGAAATCTATCCCTCAAATACGATCGGATATTTTCGCTGAGTCATATGTATTCTTTCCTTTTCCTGAATTTGACTTTTCCTAGACATAACACTGAGTATCTTGACGGGTGTCTAACTAGAGACAGGCACAGCCTATTCGTCTGGAGCACCTGACTGCACCCATGGTTTTTATAGGGTTCGGGTTACTCACTTTCTGTTTTTTGCGTTATCGGTTTTTGTGTCTATATCCGGATTTCTAATTGACTTTTGGCTCTTGTTGTTTGATCGGTTTTCTTTGCCATTTTCTTATAACTTTTATAAAGACCTGGTCTTCGTTCATTTAAAATTTATTTTAAAAGTATTTTTAGTATTTTTCATTACAATGTAATATGATCGCATTACAGTTTCTAAAAATTGAATAGTTTTAGTATGATGCAAATTTTAGAAAAATATTTAAGAATTGTTACCTGTGGATGACATCTCAACTGTCTTGTTCTTTTCTGCTGAAGTTATCCAATATGAAATAATCAAACGACAATCTGTAAAACTATCGAGCAAATAGATGACAGTGTAATATTGATTTTATCTTACATAATATTTGGGGCACTATATATTTAAAAGGAAATAAAAATTAACATAGCTTTTCCACTTCCTTTTTTAATACTGTACAATCATCTAAAACATTTTGATTACTGCGAACTTGTCACGAGTAACCTAATAGTTTACGATTTGTATTGTGTCTCTATCGATTACGGTTCCTACCATAAGACGTAACAAACCGGTGAGATAAGTAAAACACGATGTGATCTCAATGTCCAACACTAGTCACTAAAAATTAATATGATATCGGACTCGGAAAAGAAAAAAAAATGTCTTCCATAAGGAAAGAAAAACCTTATAAATGATAAAAAGGAACAATTATGATCGGATTATGTAAGCAATGAGTTCTGGATATAAAAGCTATATTTAGAACTCAAACCTGATCGCAAAATGGGGTCTGTTATAACGGAACATTTAAAACCACTGTTTAGTCACATTCTCTGAATTTCTTATTAGTTATATACGAGGCCCATTTTTCCGACTGTTTCTTAAAAAAATATCCATAGGCAGAAAGTGAATCACGTAAAATAGTGACAAAATTGAATCTTTCATAGTTCGCCACATTAAAATATCATACCTATATATTGATACAAGTTCTAAAGTGTTATGTTTTTAATTTGTAATTAATGTTACAAAAAGCACTTAATATAAGTACTTACCAGACAGTTTTATTCATGTATCCTAATGTTTCTCGTGAATATGATTGTTTATGCTTCTATACCAGGCTTGTTTCTTTAAAACTGTCAATCAAACAAAGAGGCGTGGTTTTTTGTATTGTCAATGCAAACAAAGAGGCTTGCCTTTTAATTGCCAATAAAAACAGAGGTGTGTTTCTTGTAAAATTACGTCACGGTTTAATGTAGTAAACTGCTCAAAACTATTAAATCGTCTATAATAGTTAATGCGTTTACATGAAAATGCTTTCGTTTTGCTACTCTATGACGAGTTAAACAAATTGTTTGGGAAAATAATTAAAAATGCTGATTTTATCAATATCACCCCCCCCCCCCCCCCACGGTTTTGAACACATAAATGTAAAGGAGCATATACATCTTTGCTTTAATTTTGAGATACAACTTTAGACGGATTGATTTATATCTAATCTTACGAAGCCGCACCATCGAATTTGAATGACCCAAGCAATTCGCGATGTCCAAAAAGTTTGCTTAGATTTCCTTAATACATTTAATGGGGTTACAATGATGCATGATAGATTTTGGGATTCGAACGAAATATTGGAAGTTTACACTGACGCATCGGGCGGAAATGAGTTTGGGATCTATTTTAATGGGAATTTGGCACGTGGAACTTGGCCGAAACAGTGTCATGATATATCCTTAACCAGAAATATTACATTCTTAGAACTGTTTCCTGTTGTTATTTTCCCTGGAAAATAAAAGGTTATTATTCCATGCTGATAAGCGGTTGTTTACATAATCAATAAACAAACTTCTAAAGATCCTAGAGTCGTGTGTCTGTTGCGAAACATAGTTTTGCTCACATTAAGGTTTAATATTATTTTAAAAGCTGTTCATATTGAGGGTAGAAACAATTCTGTAGCCGATGCAATTTCTCGTTGCCAGTGGTCAACATTCAAGGAACTGGCTCCACATGCACACCTAGTCCCAGTGAGGATCCCACAAGAAATTTTGCAATGGTGGAGAATGAGGTGATAAATTTACTGGAAAATTCCATGGCTCCCCAAAGCTGACATACCTACAAAACCGGTCGTTGATGATTTTTCTACCAGATGCGGTTATCATATTGATTGTCCAATACCTGTAAATTACATAATTAATTTTATCGCATTCCTTTCGATTTCGGGAATTTCGGCCTCAACTATGACAACATATTTAGCCACTCTTAGTTACTTTCACAAGATAAAGGGATTATCAGACGCCACTAAGCTGTTTATTGTTACAAAATGTATCGAAGGTTTTAAGCGTAAACATCATCGCAAAGACATCAGATCGCCAATCACTCTTCCGCTTTTAGGTCGATTGATTCCAGCGTTAATATCTTCTACCTCATCACGTTATGAGGCAAAGATGTTCTCAGCAGCGTTTTCATTGCTTTTATGAGAATAGCCAAACTCACAAAAGGGTCAAAAAGCGACCGCACTAGACGAGCACACCTAATTATGGAGGTCCGATTATAAAGTTTAAATGTTGTGATGATTGTCTTCAACTGATTAAACTTGTAATTTTAGGTAACAAAATTGTATGGATCGTTGGTTCGTCCATAGTAAGATGGGCAGGAAATTATGCTCGGTCAAGACCTGGGAGTGCCGGTTTAGGACTGGCAAAAAGGAAAAATATAAAGATTATGTGGTTTGGCACACCAGGTATCCATTGGGAGGATTTAGAGCGGAAGATAGAATCCTTGTTAAAAGTATATGCTTTCCCTGATGTAATTACTATTCACCTTGGTTCTAATGATATGGCACTAATAGCAAAACCCATCACATCTTTTGAACCTATTCGGAATTTTGAATGTTCGGTACTCCGCTTTGGATCACTTATTCCTAATATAAAACTTGCCTGGTCTGATATTTTATCAAGAAGATACTGGCATGGAGCTAAAAAAAACAAATAAAGTTGATAAGACCAGAAAGCGTGTAAACTGTTCCGCAAGAACTATCTTTAAACGGGAAGGCGGGTCCGTAATCCAACATCCCGAAATTCGGTTAATGAGGTCGCATTGTATAGGAACGATGGAATTCACTTGTCCGACACAGGCAATTCAATTTTCGTTAATGATTTACAAGAAAATATAGAGTGCCTATAAATTTTGTGGATGAGAGGTTATAGAACCTCTCTTGTGGCGGATTCGTGGGAGACTCGTTTGGATCTAAGGTTATTCTTTCCCGGTTATTATACTTTTACCTACGTATGGGGTAGGTTTGAACAATTTTATACAGGGTGTTTACTCGGAGTGTATACGGATATCTTCAAGTTATATATGTAAATTATAATGTTATATCTTCTCACGAATACCGAGGGATAGCTCTGCAACTGGTACCAAACTAAATGGGTAATAGCACAAAGCTTTAGATCTAAACCATTTTTCTGTCACCGGATTTGGTTTGGCCATCTCTGTTACAAGAGTGGCACTGACAAGCCCTTTACTTGACGGTCGGTACGTCTCCTGGGAATCTGAACAAAAATTGTATGATGTTGCCAGATCTTCCAATTTTATGTTAAAGGAAATATTTATACAATGTAAAATCCTTACTTATGTAATAAAAGTGCTTATCTCAACATTTTATTTTAATGTGTATATTGGTAATCTCTGCATCAATAGTGATTATCATTCACTGATAATCACCGTTTAATGGGAGTGGCTAATCGGTCATTTGTTTATTTATTGGCGGTGCTTACTCGGGTTTTTTTATAGCACGTGTAGATTGTTAGCTTCTATAGAGTGTTGATCTCAAATAACGGCATCATTGGCAATTTTTGATCGTCTGAGCGGTAACTGTTAACAAGAATTTCACATCCAACCCACCCATCCCCATTTATTGTCTTCTCAACGAACACGGTACTGTCTGGAGTTTTTAATTTATTTTCCAGAACAAATAGACATCACCTCGATCTTCAACAGCATTATGGACACTCCATGAAGCATACATTGAAGGACAATTGACATTTTGCAAATAGACTTTTGATGGGCAGAGATAGACAGTGTAAATTTCGATACCGTAGTGGCAGGTTTGAACAATTGTATACAGGGTGTTTACCTGGAGTGTATACGGATATCTTCAAGTTATATATGTAAATTTTAATGTTATATCTTCTCACGAATACCGGAGGGATAGCTAGTCCATTGAATTTTAATGCTTTTATTCCGGCATCTTTCCATGTGCGTTTGTTTACAAAAACATCTGAGTTCCAGAAAATGTTCTGATTGGTCAATTCAATTCCCATCAAATTTCCTCAGAGTGTTTACAAAAACAGGATAAGGTTCTTTTCTGTCAAAGACCACCAAAGTGCTTCAAATTTGTTAACAAAGTTTTCAATTCAGGTTAACATGGTCACAAATCTTGGTCAAGGAAGACTTTTATTTCCTATCTCAACAAACACCTTGGTATTTATATACCCAACCTTTATCATCTGGCCTTAATTATCTCCAAACTTTCTCCGAAAACTTTCTCTTAATTCCGTCCTAACTCTTACATCACTATAATAGTTTACAAACTGTAAATCAATTTATAAATGCATATACAGAACTATGTTACTACTTTCATCCCACCAAGACCAAGTTAAATATTTGAATAGATTAACAATCCATAGATAAAACTTCAAAGATAAGAACAAATGTGTTAATCAAGTTCACACTATTATTCTGACATTCAACGCAAAACATATTCGACAATCAATTTATAAATTTGTAAAGATAAACAAAGAATGTGATATTTAAGGTAGGCATGAATGATTAAATACTATATGATATATATTTTACAATTTATTTAATAATTGCTACAACACGGAACAATACATCTAATACCCAAGTAGTAAATAAAGAATCAGATAAAAAAGTTAAGCGCAAGGAAAAGTATTAATTTCATCAAACAATAGAAGAGGTACAAACCATACTACTTGTTCAACCTTCCTACATTTTTTTAAACCCATACCTCGCACACATATTCGACGAGTTCCTAAACGTATTCATATTTAATAAGCTAACAAGGGATATTGTATATTTTGATTTACACAAAGTTTATGTTTGTTTAATTGCGGTTTTGTATATTTCTAAAATTGAATTGCCCGATAACCTTTAGATTAGAAAGTTTAACAAAGGTATTTGCAGTTGTCGACTTGTTCATTAACTAGTTCAATAAACTCGTCATTAAAACTAATACTAAATACATTACAATCATAATGTTATTATAACTTTTGTTCATTCCAAGAACTCAAGAAAACATTTTTTAAACAAATACACGAGCTAATAGCATTAGCACATGGACGCACCTATTTTGATGGAGCCCACTATAGACGCCTCACAAAAACAAAGGTTTGTGTTTTCTTTTCAATATTATTTAGGATCCAATCAAGACGACCAAATGATTCCATAACATTTCAGTTTGACAATCGTCCCTCCCAAGATGCCCAACTCGGTCAAACGCTTTAAAATTATTAAAAATTGTTACAGAAAATTAGCAGAGTAAATAATATTTTTTTCAAAGTTAGCGCAACACTGTAGAATAGCCGTGACTAGTATATAAGAGGGATGTTTCCATTTTGAAGTTATAAAGTGATGTTCACATGCCTTTTTCCATTACTTGTTTAAAAGATAAAAATAGATTTGATTTGTCTTCTCTTTTTGAATGTAGGTACCAAGTTTCCTATCTTCTAGTTGTGTGACATATATCCCAAACGATCTATCAATGTTTGAATCCATATAATTTACGAAGGACGACTTAAGTTTGGACAGTGGTATGTGCACGTAAAAACCCTATATATTCTGCAGAAAAAACAAAAATAAACAAAATAATCAATAAAACAGCAAAATGCAACTATTGATTTCTGTGTATTTTTCGTGAATTTAATATTTAAATATTTAATCGCTGCGTATAGACAGTATAGAGGGTGCTTATTCCGGTAAATATACAATTTCTGAGATTATTGTCAAATTTATGTGACAAGAAGTGGAAGGTTTAGGTTACCATAAAAGCCAGGGATAGAAGTTAATTGTTTCTGAACGAAAAGGACTACTAAAACATTGTTTTGTTTCCCTCTTGTGTGTGTTTGTATGTGTGTAATGCTGTAGAGCACAGTATTATCATTACTATCTAAATAAAATATCTAAATATATTATAATTTGCACAACCAATAAATTAAAAGATGTCATTACGATAAGTGCAAAGACTCTAAAGTGCTGAAAATTAACTCAAAATAAACTATTAATAGTCATTAATTAGAGAGTGAAAAGCAAAGAAGACAGGGGAGACGTGGTTTCCATTTGCGTCTTCGTTAAATTCATTTGATAATATTTTGACTAAAACTTAGTTTGTTGTTTAACATATATGTACAAATAAATATACAATATTAGTACATTGTCAGAAAATATACCGTTTATTTGTACGAGCCTTAGAAACAGGCAGAAATGCGAGGCTCTGCCGAGCATTTCTCACCTGTTTTGCGGCGAGTACAAATAAACGTTATATCTTCTGACAATGTACGAATATTGTTTTTAATCTGCAACCAGAAAATACATTTAATACTAATGGAAAACATGAAAAAAGTGCACTTCTAGCCGATTTTTTACTTGAAATTTTCGGCGCGTATTACGTGATAGCCTGACCTCACAAACAAATATCGTATTCGACAACATGCCGTAAACCAGAACAGAATACTAAATATCGTTAGAAGAAAGGACAAGGGTACCAGGAGTGACGTCACTATTTACAAATAAAGTTTTGCTCTATTCGTAGGGTCGTATTTGTATAGTTTAAGCGGTAATTGCAGAATAAAATGTTATAAATACCTAATCGGACGATGACTTACAAGCCGCAATGAATAAATTTTATGATAATTGCAAAATTGTTAAAGGGACCTATATATTTGAAGACTGTTGTATTGCATTTCTCTATTCATCCACCTGAATATCAATGTTAGATTTTATTAGTACTACGGTATTTAAAATACTTTTGATATTTCTTATCGTTGATGTTGACATATGAAGTGCCGCTAATAGAATAGACAACAGTTATACACAAGGTGATTATTGTGTGATGTTCTGGATAAAAATGTAACCTGATAATACGAGAATATGTTTGGTACCAGTTTTTAATTGTCATTGAATTTATTGTGTTAATAAATGTCACTAATCTGTTGATCTTTCTTACCGTTGATGTTGACAAATAAAGTGTCGCTTATAGTATAGAAAACAGTCATACACGAGGTGAGTATTGCGTCATGTTCTGGATGAACATGTTACCTGATAATACGAGAAAATGTTTCTTACCAGTATTTAATTGTCATTGAATTTATTGTGTTAATAAATGTCACTAATCTGTTGATCTTGGTTGATGTATTGTGTAAAGTAAGTTTGCTTCTGATAAAGTAGGATAAATCATTTTTAAAGATTGTAGTTATAAAACTGTGATATTGTTCGTGTAGCACTTCCGCCCTATTAAAGAACAAATACGACTCCTTACCTGAAATGGTAGCTATATATTTGATTACAAAAGGATCCAACAAAAACATTTACAGTGTCGGCTATCTTTCTCTGCTGAGAAAGCAGTCAGGGCATCTGGGTAGTCATGTTGAAAAGTCTAAAAGCAATTAGTTACTCCACCGTTGTGAAAATTGAAAAAGAAACATTACTATGTTGTGAATAAGTTGCAAATAGACGTCTGAAACATCTACAAAGTGTATTTGGGAATGTGGTTTTAAAAAGATGTTCAAATAGCGCTAAAAATGAACTATTCACTCCACTTGTTTGACATCAATGAATTGCAGAAAACTAAATGTATACAGTCATGTAGTGTTTATAAACTCAGCACTTAATTACGAGTAAAAAGTTGAAAGGAAATACAAGTTTAACAATAAAGTATTCTCATCATAGTCATCAACAGAAAGTACCATATATATATAGCCTAGAGAGTTCATTTTGGTTAGAATTAACCAAAATGAACTCTCTAGGCTATATTGATGATAAATCTCTCGAATACCCAACACCACATAATCCAAAAACCGGCAGATTCTACCTTCTTCCTAAAATTCACAAACCTAACAACCCCGGTAGACATATCGTATCAGCTAACGGCCACGCGACAGAAAAAATATCTGAATTTGAGGATTACCATCTTCGACCACATGTTTAATCACTCCCATCATTTGTGAAGGACACCACCGACTATCTACAAAAAATGGCAGCCCTGAATCCCCTTCCACCGGGTACCACTCTGGTTACTATGGATGTCACCTCTCTCTACATTAACATTCCTCATGCTGATGGCATAGAAGAATGCCGAGAGGTCTGGGAAAGTCGTTCAGTCACAGATCCTCCGACTGAATGTTTAGTCTCAAAGCTGACATTGGTTCTAAAAAAAGAACAACTTCACTTTTAATGGAGACCATTTCTTGCAAATAAACGGAACGGCTATGGGAACTAAAAGTGTTCCATCATATGCCAACATATTTATGGGTAAATTAGAAAAGGAACTTCTCCAATCGTCTATTGAAAAACCACTATTTTGGTACAGGTTTATTGATGATGTTGATATGAAGTGGATACATACTGATGAGGGATTACAAAACTTTATCACACGTGCCAATTATATCCATCCGTCTACCAAATTTACTTATGAAATCTCAAAACCTCGTATATCTTTTCTCGATACTTCCAGCTCCTTATCCGCAAATGGTGAGTTGTCCACTGACCTTTATTCCAAACTAACAGACACCAACCAACACCTTTTACCTAGTAGCTGTCATCCTCCTCATGTGACAAAGAGCATTCCTTATAATCAAGATCTTAGACTCCGACGAATCTGTTCCACCAATGATTCGTTTAAAAGGAGACTAGGGAAATTAAAAGGTCACCTTAGAAGAAGGGGGTACAGAAATAATAACATCAAAAAGAATTTCCAAAAAGCACAGCAGACATTGAGGAGTACGTTTCTTCAATATAAAGAAAAAACAAAATGCAATAGAGTTCCCTGCGTACTAACTTACCACCCTTGTTTGAAAAACACAATTAGCACCATTCGTGAACATTGGAAATCTATTGAAAAAATCCCAGGTTGTCAAGAATCTTTCCAGAGCCCCCAATGGTTGCGTTTAAACAACCCAACAGTCTCCGCAACTTATTGGTCCGAGCAGAGATTGCAAAGCCCAGCACTGCCGCTGGCAGAAGTCAGTCTTGTAGAGACAAACGCTGCAAATGTTGCAAACATTTGGAACCCTTGTCTACATTTAACAGCAAAGTCACAGGTAAACAGTACAAAATATTCCCTACTGTTAACTGCAAAAGCTCGAATGTAATTAACATTCTTGAGTGCACCATCTGTGGCTTACAATATGTCGGCGAGTCCAAACGCCATTCCACAAACGACTGAATGGTCACAGAAGAGACCTAACTAAGAAACAGTTTCTGTCCGTAAGCTAACACTTCAGACTGCCCCGCCACACTCCAAAGGATTTTGATCACATGAAAATCCTAATTATCGAGCAGAACTGCAAGTGGCGAGACTCTGAACGGAAGGCCTGATAGAGATTCTGGATTAAAGAGCTCTGCTCTGTACACCCCAATGGAATAAACAAAAAACAATAAATATCATTCAAAATATAAATAATAAATTCACGAATATCAAGAGGTTAAAGATTAGATGGTTTATACAACTGTACAGTACTCCCTTATGTAATGACTACTAGATGTGATCTGAGAAAGTTTAAGATCAATAAAATCAGACCCGATCACGTCACCACCGGATGCTGATGTATCAATGACAAACTTTTATCGGTTATTTTTTGTTGATATTGACACTGAAGAAGGCCATCAGTTGGTCGAAACTTTTGTCATATTTATAAATATAATTATTTTATAGTAGAAACATATCTATATTTGCATCGTTGCATATATTCCAGACCCTACATACAATTGTTAACGTGCGACTTTAATTGAAATCGTTTATTTCGTATTCAGGATTCATGTTATTGATTGGGTTGTTTTTTGTGGTTTCTCTACTGATCACGTGTTTTCACTGTTTATGATTATTGACGAGCTCTTTAACATTTATTATATAACATGATTGTAGTCAATGATAACTTCTGATTACACAATTACATTAATATGATAAATACAAGTACCTTTAAACTGTTTTTCCGATTAGGCGAGTTATTTCTTTATTATCAACATTTTCTATAATATACACTTGTGTACAAACAAATAGATAGTATATGAAATGTAAAAATTAAAGATCTTGCTCTTTAATATGGGGACCTCTGTGGCCGAGTGGTTTACTTAGTTTGTCTACTATTAATTGCGTGGTTGACGATTCGAGTATCACTGCGGGAAGCGTGTACTCAACTACAATCTTAATGGACAAAGATTGCCAGTTTTCCTACAGGTACTCCCTTTCCTCCCCCAATAAAAACTGGAAGCAATAATAGAGCTGAAATATTGCAAAAAAAGTGGAATTAACAAACAAACAACTCTCTAATAGCAAACAAAAAAGAAGAGACTTCTGGCAAGTTAATAAGTAAATTTACCTCTGATACAAAATGATTAATTATTCATCTTATGAAACAATGGTGCGTACATGAAAAGATATAATATGTCATAAAGGCCATTTAAATATGGTGGAAGATTAATATGATTTTTTTCTTTGAATGTCCTAAATGTGAGACCTTAAAAACACCTTTTCTTCATGTCCTATATTGATAGACTAAAAGTTATTTTAGCCTCTGAAGATCTTATGCATTTTGTGCTTCCATTTTTAAGCTTTTAGAACTGGGAAAAATTGTCACTATACTGCCATAAGAATGCACGTTTTACTTGTTTATTTTATGTTTATATGTAATCAACCCTTTAGGGTACAAAATGCATTGAACAAAATTATTTAAATATGCAGACATGCCACAAGTCTCTTTGAAATATTTTTGCTATAAAGGACTTGCATATTTCCTATACGATCCACTTACGGGTTTGGGTAGTTATGATAAAAAATCCATCTCAGTTTGTCGGCCTAGTACACAGGAGACAATGTATAAAACAAATACAGTCTTAAACGTATTATTACATGAATAGGATTTTGCGTGTTTTTGATTGGTCTCAAAAACAACTTTTGGGTCACGATAAATCGCAACAATACTAAAATTACATAAAATGTTTGTACGCTGCACGATTCCGCTGCATAGTAGTCAAGCGGAATACGATATCGACCTGGTTTTTATGTTTTAGCCAATCAGAATAGTCGTTTTAACAAATTCATTCATCCAATCAAATTGATTGTATTAATTGTACATCGTGCATGACAACAACAAATGGGAGAAACATCGGCAATGCGATATGTTGATTCATTTATACTCTTCTCAATATTTGAAACAGGAATTTCAGGATTACCAGCAAATTGATATCAAAATGCAGTATTAAATAAAAAAATATTAAGGGTAACAACAAGTACAAAATATAAGCAGGGGCTCCAGTAGAAAAGGCATCCTCTATTTTTCTTATCAAGGGAAATGGTGGTTTTATTCATGTAATAAAACAATTAATCACTTTGATATACGGTCGCTATCAGGATTGATCAGCCCTCAAAAATGAGGCTCGGTGAATATTACATTTTTTCTGGCTGATAAATCCTGATAGCGACCTTTATCAAAGTCATTAATTGTATAATATATCAAAAAAATTTCAGCTTGATATAAAATTGATAAATTCGTTGTTTTGCGGACGCATTATCACACTGTACTCGTTCACAACACATGAAAACTAATTTGTTTTGCTCGGGGTGTGCCATAAGGACCAACGCTGCCATCAAGAGCTGACCAAACCCAGATATTACGCCAGGGGAGGGATGGACAACTTAGGGTATTTACAAATTATTATATATATATTTATCAGTAATCATGTGTGGACGATTAAAAAATGTAGCACCTGTCATTTCAACTCTAAAGCTTGTTTTCTAAACATATTTTGTCATCGGAAATTTACCAAGTTAAACTAAAGAAAAAATATATATATATATTTCATAACATCTGTCGAATAGTAAAGAAAAACAAGATGATACATAAATATAATTTGCTTCAATATCAAACTGTCATCTTCACGCTTTCAGATAGAGTGATCTTAAAATGTTGGCTAAGAGAAAGAGAGTAAAAATTTGGTGGTGGTACTTGTCTGAAAAATCCATTTCATTAAAAAAGTTGTATCATTTCTAAATGTGTTGGTGCACGCCCCAATACTTTTAATACATTACTATTTACTGTCCATTTGCAAGTGTTACATGTTTATAACTTCTTTCGGGAACAAGTGATCCAGCTAACAGATGAAGGAAGGCAGGATTTGCATTGCAGGATTGTTGAAGCACATCCCCAGTTTGTGTTCGACATCCTTAGGAACAATAAAGAGGATATCATCCTGCTCCAGAAGTGACAGCCCCAGACTGGTGTCGATACACACATTGCATGGAAATGCCCTCATATGTAGAGAAGCTGTGTTGCATCCAGCTTCCTATGAACTGCCTGTCTAGACTACATGTAAACAGGTTTTTGTTTTTTAACCTTGTACAACTTACTTTTTAATAAAATAAAAAAAATCATTCAAAAGTTTACAAATGATCATCAATAAGATTATAGTATACTAATGGAGATGATAAATAATATCTTTTTCAGGACTTTGATCTTGTTGTCTTGGACAAAGTCATCTTGGCCGTTGCACAAAGATACAGGCAAGAAGTATTTTCCCCTTCACCAGGACAAAGACTACACAGACGAAAGAGACACACTGCCTACAGACAGAAGAGTGATCCCTTCATGTTGTGAATGGAGAATCAGAAACAAATATCCAGACCATTTTGGGAAGTACACTGGTTTTCTTTTAGGACTGCTTGGATAAGTGGAAAGAGCATCACTTAAACAATTGTCATGCGTGTATATGTGTTCTGCCATAAAATGAACATTAAATCTCAGTGATAGCAGTACTAATTTGCGAAGTAGAAAACATCACTTGTTTTTCCTTACTGGACTTTTTGTTGAAAACATATACCAAGGCCTCATTTAAAACAAATCCATTGTTAGCATATTGTTCGCCCCATAATTCAAAAGCTAATACAGTTGGATACAGTTCCTTGACAGTTATATTAGCCTTTAACAGGACTAATTCCAACCTCTATAAAACCAGGTTAATCCCAAAAACCGCTCCATAACCTATATTACCGGACACATCAGTAAATAACTATAATGCATCCGCATCTAAAATTATATCATCTGAAAAGAAACATTTCCGATTAAAATTCCTGCCATAACCTTAGATCGTCTTTGATAGCTCTTGTAAGCTTTACTCTATGATGTGGCTTTCGTAAGCCTTTACACAAATCAAACAATCGCCTTAAAAAAGCCCTGCCGGGAACAATAACATCACAAGCAAAATTAAGAACCCCAAATAATGATTGAAGTTCTTTAAGATTTACTCGCTTTCGCTTTAAAAAGTCTTCTATCAAATTTAAACATTTTGTAATCGTATCATCAGGAAGGCAAGCAATTTCATGAACAGTGTCTAACTCTATGCCAAAAAATCTGAGGCATGTTAATTGGCCAAATGTTTTTTTCTTTTGCCATTGGTAAGCCTATTTCTTTACAAATGTGTAAAAAAACATCTAAGTATTGTTTACACAACTCATATGAAGGAGCTAATATTAAAAAATCATCTAATATGTGAAATATTAGACATTCTGGCATAAAATGTTGCCCAATACAATGAAGTCCTGTACTAAAACGCTAAAAAATTTGACAAGGTGAAGAGCAACCCATAGGCAAACATTTATCATAATAATATAACTCATTCCATTTAAAACCAAAAAGATGATATTCTTCTTGTTTTAAGGGCAAATTTCTAAAGGCATTTGGTATATCAGTTTTAGCCATAAAGCATGTGTTATTAAAAGACTTAATTCCTTTTATTGCATCAGAGACTTTTGTATATTGAACAGTTTATATATTCTTCTGGGATCAAATCTTTCACAGAATCCCCATTTGGGTGAGACAAATGAAATATCATTCTCTATTTATTTTTCTCCTTTTTGCTCGCAAACTTCGATTGGACTTATATGCAAAATTGACAAACGGTTTTTCAAAAAATGGGCCAGCTCTTTGCTTAACTTGTCTTAAACCACATCTGGAAAACCTAATGCACTTTGCAAATTTTTACAGTTATCTTGATAATTGGCTTTGTCACAAAACACTGAAAACCCTTTAGAAACCCCATCTACCAAATACGTTGTCTCTGTCTCATCAAAATTACATTCATTCCGATAATTTAATAAACTCTGACTCTTAATAGGGGTAGGTAATTAAACGTTTTGAGTATCGAAAAGAGTTCTGTGATCTTGCTGGAAACCTAGGGAATGTTAGACTAGATTGCTGTTCTCGTACATAATATTGACCCCCTGGTGGACGAAAATTGGATATAAAGCTATTTCCCTAAAGAACCCTCGTGGCTAATAAGTTGCCCTGACTAACACCTTGATTGACCCTCTTTTCCATTGTTATTATGCTCAATATTTCTTTAGAATCGTACTCCATTCAAGTGTACGAGCAGTACTGAGCTGTATGTCCTGGACTCCATACGTCCATCTCCTGAAATACAGCAATCCAACCTTTAAATTACTGCATTGATTTAATACCAATATTTAGTCATTTTAAAGGAGTCAGGCATAGGAAAAGATAGATGAGACAATTCTTTTCCATTAAACTTCTACAATGGCAACAGAATAAGTGTGATTAAACGTTACCTATATAACGTTACATTTCATAACTTAACTGATACAATCATCAAAGCTCACAAATCATTAAATAACATAATAAGCTGTAAGTTGTGCTTGATTTGAATGTTACTGTTCACAAAATGCTTTTTTAAATCACAATAGTTAATAAAGGACTAACCTAAAAATTTTATTTCTTTTCCAACATATCTTTGGAGCACATCTTCCTGATTGTATATCCAATAACGGGATTTTAATAAGTCCTCTGTATCTTATTAAAAGATGACTCCCCAAGAAAAGGAAGTTAAAGAGACTGGCCAACATTGCTACTTTTTTAAAGTTGTTCCCCGAAAAAAAAATATAGCATCTGCCAACACTTGATCCCCACCATGAAATCGATTATTCAGTATAGGCTGGGAATACCACTTGTGGGCCATGTGTCCTCTATTACAAACCTAAGAAAAATATATTCACACATAAAACGTTCATGGGAAATAATATCCATCTGTATAAAAAAGTATTTTCTGTATCTGTTTTCTACTATAATGTTAATGCTATAATGCTGAAACATCTAAGTCTATGTTAACAACATAACTCATCGCGGCATGAACAGCACACTTGTAATAAACATTAAATAAAATAAATTTACTTTACTGGAAAATTTATTACAAATCTTGCATGTATAGCTCATCGGGTGCTTTCATTTTTCCAACTGTCCTCCAAACAGCATTCAAAAGTTTTTTATTACTTGAAAGCCATTTAAAATTAAAGTATATAAACATAAATATTCTTATTCTCTTGCCCATTTAACATATAAAGCCGAACCAACAACTTCTTTGTTTAGGGATAAATTTTCTCTACATATATCAAAATTGCACACATACTTGATGTTAGAGTTGAAAAGATTATCCACACAACTTGAGAAGATGATGTAGGGTGTGTCTCTAAGTATTTCATTGACATGTCCCAAGTGAATTTTGTTGATTCCAGGACCACCCATCTCTGGCTTTAAAGATTCATCCGCCTCATTAGTTGATTCATCCATGTCTGTATCATCAAAAACTGTGTCATTTTTCATTGATCTGTTTAAAAATTAAAAAAAGTTCAATAAAAAGTGAATACAGATTATATTACACTATATTGTAATAAAACTATCTTTGCAAGCATTATTGGGTTAGACATTCCTTTGATTCAGACAAATCTATTCTTGTTTATTATTTTACTATGTAGCTACGTGTCTCGTCCCAGTGCATATGTGCATTACCTAGTCCTACAGCCTTTCTACACACATTTATCAGCTCACATTACACAAATTATTGCTTATGGAAGGTTAAAAAAGCTGTTTAGAATGTTTCCAAAATAATATAACTTATTATTAGGTTAAAGCTAGGTTCAAAATCCTCATGAGAAAAGTGATCATCATCAAGATATGATTCTGAAACATGAATGGTTAAAAAAAATTCAGGACATGAAACAATAGAAAAATATGACATGATAAAAAAGTATTACATAGACATGGTATAAAGATTTATACAGTTAAATGGAAAATCTATAAACTTGATTGCTGCATGTAGCCACATGTCGATTAGGAAAATTAAGATAGTAACTACTTCACATAGCTCCTACTAGTATTAATAGTTAATCAACATGACAAACATAACTGATGGTCAGGGACAGTTAAAATGTCCACCCAACATTTCACGAAGGGAAACAAAGTTACTCACTCGAAAGGATTTTTAAAAAGTACTGGACTAACTGAACGGAACTCTTCTACACCAGATATTTCATCATTACTGAAAATTAAATACATTTTATAAATAATTATGAACTGGACATGGAGGGTAAAGTAAACTTCTGTTAAAACCACATGACACTTGTGCATATTTCGTGTACATTTATATGGACCATAAGGTTGTAATTAGTGCATTTAATGAAACATTAATGAAAGAAATGTAACTGAAATCTGACATACATTATCTAATACAAAAAAAAGAAAAAATGTTTGTTTGTTTGTTTGTTTGAATGGTGTTTTAACGCCACTTTCAGCAATTTTTCAGCTATTTCATGGCGTCCAGTTTTTATTGGGGAGGAAGCCGGAGTACCCGGAGAGAACCCCCGACCTGGGTTAGGAAAACTGGCAATCCTTGTCAATTAAGACTGGATTCGAGTACACCCTGCCTGCAGTGAGAATCGAACCCGCAATCTCAGTGTTGACAGACCACGTGATTAATAGTAGACAAACTACCTTGACCACTCGGCCACCGAGGC
Source organism: Limnoperna fortunei (assembly GCA_944474755.1). Classification (NCBI taxonomy): domain Eukaryota; kingdom Metazoa; phylum Mollusca; class Bivalvia; order Mytilida; family Modiolidae; genus Limnoperna; species Limnoperna fortunei. The sequence goes on along the minus strand of OX104118.1, from coordinate 14,709,994 downwards.
CCAAGAAAAAATGAATTCGATATTTGTGTTAACAGGGCCGGTGGAACTAACAGTAAAAATGGTGGTTGTCGGCATTATACAAGCTTAAATGGCAAGAACTTCTGAATGACTGTAGACAAATTTGACTATTAATTGAGTTTTTCCGGATTGGGACTTTTTAAATTCAGTTGAATTTGGAGATAAATGCGCAGTCTGTTTAAATTCAGTCGAATGGCCAATCTCATTGTGTATCATAATGAAAAAATTAACACTAACCAATTAACAAGATAGGGTTTGGTTTTTTTTATCCAGGATCCAGGATCGGCAGACGATCACAAGTCATTGCAGCAAATAGTTCACGCCAAGTATTATTTCCATTTTTTCTTATAACCGTAAACAAGTTCTTTGTTCCAGAATAAGTGATTAATCATTATATAACTTGCTTATTTTTCTTTAGTTTCAATTTTACGTAGTTTTTGTACCTCAGATTTTTTCCCGAACCTTGACGGAAATGGCAGAGAGATGTTCCGTTAAACCATTTTTCTGCACACTTTTTTGTACAATTTACATTTTGTGATTTCATTTGGAAAGTGGAGATTTAACTGAAAGCTTCTGGTCGCCGAAAAAAAAATTGTAAAATTCACAGTATAAAGTAAAATATATTTATAAAATGGGGATACCCATACCATTGAGCTTGATATCGCTATTATTTATTCAGTAGTTAACGTACAAAATTACGCATTAGTATTCACTGCATTGATCAAAAATGTGTAATTGAAAAACATTGATATGTCCGTTTTACTGAGCCTATATCCCATGGAAAATTAAAACATCTGTTTTCAAACTGTTTATAAGATGTTTAAGTTTTAATCTTTTAACTTGAGTTACATTGTCGTACATTGTGATGATAATAATATTTATTTATTTATAAATCGTTTGTACTGTTTCAATAAGAAATAAAGTTCCTAATAAATATCATATGTATTTCTAAATAGACCAAACAAAATCAGCCGTGATATGTTAAAGTTAAAGGTATTCAGTCTGATACTTTTTGCCTGGATACGTGTTCACGTAAAATATACCAAAACTTTACGTACTAAATATTAAGTATATAACGCAGATCACAGTCAAGAGATGTGATTATAGAACCTATTTTCGCCAACGTTTTGACATTTCAAGCATATCAAGTGGTGACCACAAGTCTTCAAAGTAACTGTTCATGATTTTGTCCACAATGTAGGCATTTCTTGGCAACGTGCTGTTTCATCTTTTTAAATAGATTTCTGGTGTCCCAGGACGCTCTAAAAGATTAAAAACTTGTAAGTCTTCAGTTGCTGAAAAAGCGATGTTAATATCTTAAGCAGTCAGATTTGACCATTATTTTGATTAAATTATTTGACATTGACTAAAACATACATTTTATGCGTGTACTTTTGCAGAATAAAGTATGGATACAAGTATTTTCTGACGTTTTCTTCTAAAAGACACCCCATCGAATGCACATAGACAATTGGACTTGAAATGGAAATAATATCCCGACCAATATAGTGTTATTGAAAGACGAGAATTTCAGAGCTGTTTATAACAGGACAATATTGAATATATTATATACAGTGTAGGTGTACAATAGGTATTCGATAAGTCATTTAAATTTTCATAGTCGGTAGATGTATATAAGAAGATATAATATCTTCTTTAGATACTTTTTTTCTGTTTTAAACTAGCAAATAACAAAATATAACATAATAAAAATCGAGTATTTAGTGAATTAGCCAAGAACAGACCAAAACATTTTTAAACCAGAGGTAACAACATCGAAACAAACAGACACACAACACAAAAACAAAAAAATTGAATGACACGAACCCAATAAAACCTAGGGTGAGTCAAGGTGCTCAGAAATGGTTAAGAAACCTCTGCTACCCGTCGTATCAGTAAGGTTACAGTCTGGTTTTTAGTTATATCGGTGTGTAGACATAATCCAGTAAAAAGGATAAAAATTGGTTACGACTAACGGACAAATCAAATTGCCAATGGTAACAACGGTATTTCATGACAGTTGAATTAGTCATAATGACGCCGTAAAATTTTCGAATTGATGATAAATTGTGATTAGTATACTTCTTAATCAGGTGCTAATGGACTTTTTGAATAACAATTATAGATAAAAAATATCTCAAAGAATACAAAAGTTTTTTGTGTTGTAGTTGGCAGTTGTAAATCAATATCATTTAAACCTTTACCTTGTACCGCATACTGAATAATCTGATATTAAATGTTTTGTTAAAAGGGATCTACAAATGGCATGTTGTAAAACATGGAGTGGAGTCTTAAGTCTAAATTTGAGTGGAGTCTGGAGTCAAAATTGGAGTTTTATTTGGAGTCAAAATTGGAGTTCTTTTTAAATTTTGAAGTAGTTCTGTGTGATTGATTAATGTTTTCAATAGCTCATTAAAATGTTATTTAATACATTACTAATTTAAAAGAAATAACAATAATCTCACAAAATGTTTGCCTGTCATTCCTTCTCTTTTCTTAGTCTGACCTCACACTTTATGACCTAGGTAATATACATGGATGCTGAAATTTAATATCTGTTCTGTGAAAGTCGTCAACATCTCATTTTATCTTACTCGTATACAACTTAAATCAGTTTTATTCGTAGATTGAAATAAAAACTCACCTTGCATTTTATTAGTAATATGATTATATATTAAAGTCATCTGACCTGTTTACCGTTGCTAATCACATGACATTAAATACCGTGTTAATAAAATACATTTCAATGTAACCATATTATTAAGAGGATAAATATCATTAAAAGTCCCTTTAAACCTGTTTTGCTCTTAGAGAGTTGGATCTTTATTATCAACGTTTTTCTATACTGTCCACATGCGTACAAACAAGTAGATAATATAAAAGATGTTGAAAATAACTATCTTACGGTAATAGCGGGGCCTCGGTGGTTAAGGTAGTTCGTCTACTATTGATCGCGTGGTCTGTCAACACTGAAGTTGCGGATTCGTGTCTCACTGCGCAAGCTTGTACTCAACTAAATTCTTAACTGATAACGATTGCCAGTTTTCCATCCGAAAGTCGGGGTTTTCTACGGGTACTCTGGCTTTTTCCCCAATAACAAATACAAACTGGACGCCGTAATATAGCTGAAACATTGCTGAAAGTGGTGTTTTGCTTTTTTTGATAGTTATACAGTAGTCACAATCACTGAGAAACGTATGTGTTAATCCAAATAAATTACAATAGTTCTGTTTAATCCAGTTTAAAGTGTGGTTCTGTTCGCAGATCTTTAGTGTTGTTTATTTCTTTTCGATTGTTGTCGATTGCAATTTATGTTATTTCTGCTATTTCTTTGCAAAAGTAATAACTCAGGCTGACACTTGCTTTATGATTATTCATATTTGCCATCCAGTTTACATCAACTATGAAGAAATTTATTGACACGCTAAAAAGTACCTTTTATTACTTAACAGAATCTGCACTTATATTGAATTTAATGTATTCATATCTTTATGTCAATAAATCTGTACAATAGAAAGAACTTTCCATCTAAAATATGCATCGTTAGAAGCATTTTAAAACATATCTTTTTGTTTATTCAGTAAGTAAGTACTGAGGTTTTCAATGACATTGTAATATAGCTACCTTATATATACATTTTTAAAAATTAAATATTTACGTCTCGAAGAAGTGAAAAGAATTTCACAATAGCGTACCAATGGGTTGGTTTCCTTGATATTTTTCTTACAACACATATGCATTCAAAATTTGACTTCTCTTCAAAAACTCTTAATATGTCCCTCCGCAACTCCTTATGCTGTTTTTAATTGCTTAATGGTGTATGTAGTCTTTAAAATACTTCTGTTTATTATTCGGTGGACGCTTTATTTCTTCCTAGGAACAAGATTACCCATGACTGTCTTGTTTTCTACCACTTGCTTACAAAAATCAACCTAATACCATAGCTTTTTTAAACCCAGTTTCAAGTGTGGTTCTTTAAATATATCTAAAGTATTCTTGTATTTTTCAATGATTGTTGACTGTCTTTATGTTGTTTCTGTTCCTTTTTTGTAAAAGTAGGGAGTAACTGATGAGCACAATTGCTCTATGATCATGTGTATACCGCATCCAGTTTACATCTATGAACTATGAATCAATTTATTCATTTATAATAGCACGAGGAAAAACGTAACATTTATTGTCCTGTTGTTTTTCAAGACGACAAACAATAACTACACCAAACATTATTACTGTGTCATTGTTTTTCAATAAGTGTAGATCTCTGATTTCCTAGTTTCAAGACGCAAAAAAATAATGCATGTTTATGCAAAATAATACTATTTTAAGTATTTCTCATTCTAATGCCCGATAAAACAACGTTACAATAGTTCAAATATAGAGTAAATTAACTGTATAGTAGTATTTTAGCGACAATAGGTACCTTTAATGTATGATATAAACATTAATTTGAATTTTTACTTGACATAAGTCAATTCTGAATTATATATAATATCTAAATGTCACCTGAATCCGCAAAAAGGGTATTTAGAACATCTAACCTCAGCCTAGTTATATAAAGTGTCATACTTTGATGTTTACTATGACTGTCACGAGTTTACCTTATTTATACATTATTACAATCTCCAAACTGCAATCAGACTGCTTTCTGATCCATATGTCAGATTAGTTTTTTGATCCTCTTCTGAACATGATGGGTGTCTAAGGAAGTCTTATGTGAACTATATAATTTCCAAGTGGTTCGGGCTATTTTTTATATAATTAATGACTACATATTGATAGTTTAATGCTTACAGGTTACGTTCCCTGAATAAAACTTTAAAATTAAATTCCATACTAATCACTTAAAAAACTTGGCAAATGGACAAAAACGTAATACACGAGACATGTAAATATGTTTAACCTTGAAAATAAACAGCTGATATTTTATGAATGAAATACTTTCGTATTACCTGTGTCGTATGTACAGAAACGTGATACTTGAAAAATAGATATTTACACTCAGTTAATATTGGAAGACGTTAATATGTGAATTGTATATTGTTATCAGCGCAAACATTTCCGTTGTTTTAATTTTATCTCTCAACAGGTGGATTAAATCGTAATTTGAGAAGAAAAGGTATTACAATATAATTGAATAAAACCCTTTTAAAACCAAACACTCGTGACGGTTTCTATTTCGCATTGCTTTATAATTATCCCATAAAAGACACAGATACATTGAAAGGCATTACTACATATTTAAATCTGTCCAAAACCCTAATTTTACTTTAATACTACGTGACTGGATATTTTACTCTACAGCAAATTTTATTGTAGCCAATCCCTATTGTATAACTTTCATTTGTCATAACGCTTTTTCGAAGGTATTACATTGATATGTACATTAAATGATGAGGCGGATAACTATAAAGCATTTCAATATAACATTAAAAACCTTGTATTGAAAAATGTTCTATACAAGCAACAGATAATTGTAATAATATGTATTTGGTCATTATTCGGATCCACCTACATGGATTTACTAGCTATTTAGATAATTTGACAATAATAGAATGTAACCTGTAATATATATAATAGTGATTAATAAAAATGCATCCGATATATTTGTGTCATGCATTTTTTGCATCTAAGCTTTAAATTAATTTATCCGACCCATAGTTGAAGTTACCGTTTGATTTTATTTTTTGACAAAGAAATACATCTTAATTAAACCAGTGTATTGTACTTAAAAATACAAAAAATATACTGTTTTACTTTGAGTCAATGTTAACATTTTTGAGTAAAAGTAGCTACTCAAATAGTATTTCCGATGTGTACCGAATATTACCGAGGTCTGCTTCATTAAAAATCAATGGACATTCGTGACACCTGCTATGATCACGTGGCCAATTGTAGTCAGAATACCTTAATTTCGTTTCATATTATTTTTAAGGTAGTACCTATAAGTATCTTTTCGCACATTCATAAAAGTCCCTTGTTAAGTGCGCTTTGTGAGATTTGCATTGTCCTGTTGAAATAGCTGCCTCTATCAGACAATAATGCACATAACGTGAGGTTGGAAATTCTTTCTCTGTACATTTGATCTGTTAAATTGCATGGGCCAGGAACCAGTTCTGTTTTACAGTCATTAAAGATCGCCGCCCACATCATGATGTTAATTCCACCAAACCTATCCACGTCATGCGCAAATGCTCAATTCCTACGTAGATATACACGGATTATCCCAATCACCTTTCACTATGAACCAAAATAAGGACTGACATTACCAGACAGTTCAAATTTGATTGATAGAAACTGATAGAGACTGTAATTCATACAGTTCACGTCAGTCATTTACAATTTTTATCTTTTACTGATCGCTTCTGTCCTGAACTGAAACAGTTCATGACAGTTAAGTACAGTACTTTTGTAGGATCGAAAAGAACTGTTAGTCACTGCATCAGATCGTGGCAGTACTTTTAAATTTTTACCTGGATTTAGAATGACTGACATTCACTGTAGCAGTCCTTGATAGTGATTATCAATATATACCTGTATTTAGAATGACTGATAATCACTGTAGCAGTCCTTGTCAGTCATAATCAGTTCTTACCTTGATTTAGTTCGACTGATGTTCACTGAAGCAGTCCTTGACATCCGATAGGACTCGTGGCTAAACCAGATTGTACGCCAGTTAAGAATGTCAAGCCACTCTATATGTTGCACCATGGGACTCTTCCTCGCTTGCGTAACGGTGTCAAGACTGCTCCAAAATACTGCCTTCTGGGTCTTAAGCCACATATTGTCGAAGTCGGTTGAGAACAGTTTGAAGACTGATTTTTCGCAGTCCAGGTATTACGACTGCCGTCGCTGTTGTGGCAACGGAACGATTCCGTAGATAAAAGACCGGGATGTAGCCATCTCGACCAAGAGTCGTTATGTGAGGTCGCCCACTTCTCCGGCGGTTATAAGGATAGCCAGTCTGCTGAATTTGCACTATCTCTATTTGATTGTTATGATGAATTCAAGCTTCAAACCTCGTCCTTTTACACACTTTAACAAAGCAGTTGAATTAAACACAAGTTCACGTGTAAGAGTCAACCAAATTTCAAAACGATAGACGTTTTTAGAGAGTTGCAGTGCTCATTTTATAGAAGGTCAAATCAAATGAAAGGACATATCAATTAAAAAACTTACCTTAAAAAAATCAATGATTAAATTGACTATCTCATTACACCTGCTAAAACATATGTTATATTCAATCCAAAGTTATTATATAACAATGTAGCTAAAATGCACATCAAAACGAATAAATTACAAGTAATATTACTATATATAAGCAAGTGTTAATCTCGTGCACATTGCGATTGCTGTCCGATGTTGCGTCTGTGTGAGCATACTTCTATTCATTGGTATAGTTGCCTTGTTATATTCAAATATTGTAAATACTCACATTGATATGATTGTCAAAAACAGTAATACGAGCTCTTTTTATGAACTGCCTGTTATTTACTACTGGTATCTGACACTAAAAACCCTATAATAGAGGCATTGTCTGAACAATATTAATATTACTGTACAACAACGTACACAACAGTTATACAATAGTTACGATTTGGGACAAAATCATTTGAATGTAAAACATTGTAATTTAGGTTTTAAAAAATAATCTTTTTATTTATTTTTACAGATATACTTAAGTACTTCAAGTCTGAAGTATTTGATGTGTACCTATATACAAATAGGATATAGAAGAACCGCTGCATACAAAATAATTAAAATGAGACCCGAACCTGCAAATGGTATGTTAAAGCTATGTCAAATGTTCACATTTTCTTTCAGACTTGATTATGTTTCAGAGATATTATTTACAATTCTTTATTTTGCATGGCTTTATGATCCATAAAACTCACCTTATACTATACACAAAAACTAGCAAGTTATCTGAATTAAAACCTATATCACCAAATTTATCAAATTATGGTTCTACCAAGACAATAAATGGATAACCGCTTTAAAATAGTGAAAAGGTAATTGATATTGAAGTTACGTCATTGTGAGCATAATTTCATTCATTTGTAAAGTTGCAATTAAAGAAGATAACGCCCCTAACAATACTATATTTTATCTGAAAAAATATATAGAGTGTTTAGTTAATTAATTAGGCATAGACAGTTCATTTGGCAATCCTACTTACAAATTCACTACGCTTTCAAAACAGGAGATTTTTGAAAATCATAAATCGGTGTAGGCATCTTTTGGTCTCAAAATCAAAGTCGAAGATTGTGATCTCCCCTTTTAGTATTGGATACCAAAACATCACAAAAATCCATACCAACAGCGTTTCAAAGCAGGATCGTTTAAGTGTACTACCAAAACTCTATTGCAACTCCTGACCACAATTTTTAGCAACAATAAAAACGGAACTTCAAAAATACAGTGACACTTTATATTCCTGGGGTGGCATACATGAAATCTGGATATTAAAAAATTTTAAAGACCTGATAGACATCTTGAAGTTTGCATCTCTTTCATAATGTTACATCATTGAAACATTTTTTTTTTCGACATTATACACTACCATCTCTCTTATGCAGATTAAAACCAGGCTTAAAGATCTTATTAGACTCTGCTTTTTCAAGACAACGGAAAGAAACGATGTAAATACCTGGTTATTTGCAATGACAGAACTTACTTCGTCATCAATGACTCTAAATAAAATAATGAATAAACTGAATACCAAATCTGTCAAATGTTACATTTTCTGATTGAACATATTAGTCATGTTTGGAGAGCATTTTTTTCAAAAGACTGCTGGTTTTCCAATGGGTACGAATTGTGCTCCTCTCCTCGGCAAATTGTTTTTGTACTCTTATAAGTACATGAGCTCCTAGAAGGCCTGCTATAGAAGAAAGAAAAGACACTGGCCCAGGCCTTTAACTTCACATTTCGCTATATTGATGATGTTTTGTCCCTCAACAATGCTAAATTTGGGAACTATTTGCATTCAACTTACCCTAGCGAGCTTCAAATTAAAGGTCAGCCTCTTACTTAGACCTACGTCTAAAAATAGACCCAGGAAAATAACAAACTAAACTCTACGACAAACGTAATGACTTCAACTTTTCAATTGTCAACTTCTGATTAATAAACAGCAACATTTCAGCAGCTCCAGCGTATGTTGTGTACATTTTTAGCTTATAAGTGAATATAGATCCTGCTATCGGTATTCCGATAATCTAGACCGATCACTGCTGTTGTATTTTGTTATTGCCGTTTACAAATATCGTTGAAGTTTCATTCTATTTATATCTTGTAAACATGTAATTAGACAAATGGCTTCTTCATGCAACATACTTTCACACCAATATGCTCTAGTTTCTTTATTATTCATAAAGTCCCCAATTTAGCTCTTGATCGTTTGCACAAGAGTGAATTTTCACGTATTAAGCCATTTTTACGGTAGGTTAGTAATGCTTATTTCGTTTGTGTTTACTTTTGCATTATATCAGTTGTACTATGCACAGAAATAACATGTTTAATAATAAAATGATCTGAAAAATACATTTTATTCTAATTAGTGAAACGCTCGTCATAGATGAGGATTTAATGACTTTTTGCAAATACCCATCCTCCAACAGAACAATAAAGACATTTACACATGACTATTTATATTTTATTTATTATTAAATGCATGTTCAGCAAATATTATAATGTCGCTTTCTGGTATGACTGTTTATGTCAACTATAGCTTACCATGATCTTAGAGTTGCACAGTTTGCATTTTTGAAGTCTTTCTCAACGCGACTGACACGTATAAAGATGTCTACATGGTAGGAATAGTAAATTACTTAATGTGTTTCTGCAAATATTGCAGATAAACTTGTCTGTATCCTTTTCTGCTTTGGATGTGTCTGTAATGGATAACAAGCACTCAATAAAATGGGTGAACGGTATTCTTACTAGACCTTAAAAAAATATCAAGAACAATCATTTTTGCAACCAAAGTTTTGAAATTATTCATGTTTGGAACGTTAAATCTTCTATACAAGTACTTTACGAGTTAGAAAAATTCCTATGATATCTGTATGAATTTGCATTCTATTCTTTTAAAATTCTCTAACATTAATTTTAAAAGACGTATTTATATTTAATTAAACTATCATTTAAATCTAGAATGCTATACGAGTTGCAGGGACAATATGGTCTTTTTAGCACTTCACCATGTAAACATTATTGAACTGTACCGACTATACACTTCCTTCATGTTTGGCAACAATTTTGTTTGAGTCAACACTATTGAAAAACGTTATGTGGCGATGATTAACGTGTTGATAATGATCCAAATCCCCTTTTTACTGTAATACCTTTACAACAAAGACACACAGAAGCATATCACACCAAAAAGGTTTAAAAAAAATCTGTCATTGTAGCAATTATGCAAACTATTAGCAGTTATTTTCCAGTTCTTACAAAATATTTATAATCTATTTCAAAAAGAAAATTATTTCTTTACAATCTTTATAATTTTTAATACAACAATAAGTAAATAATTTTTTAAAAAAAGCAATAATGAACATTTTATGGTTCTACAAATATATTGTTTCTAAACGAATTGTTAATAGTCTTCTACGCCCATAAATCTACAAACTAGATTCTATGACAAACAAGATGAATGCAATTTTTCAATTGCCATCAACATCAACATACTAGCAGCACAAGCGTATGGTATGTACTTTTCACAACTTATACGTTATTCTAGATCTGCTTTCAGTATTCCGATTTTTGTAGACCGAACACTGCTGTTGACTAATAAACTACTCAAACAAGATCGTTATAGGAAATCTATCTCTCAAATACGATCGGATATTTTCGCTGAGTCATATGTAGTCTTTCCTTTTCCTGGATTTGACTTTTTCCTAGACATGACAATGAGTATCTTGACGGGTGTCTAACTAGAGACAGGCACTGCTTATTCGTCTGGAGCACCTGAGTCCACCTATGGCTTTTTATACTCACTTTCTGTTTTTTGTGTTTTCGGTTTTTGTGTTGTATATTGAATATGTTTGTCTTTATCCGGATTTCTAATTGTCCCATGACTTTTGGCTCTTGTTGTTCGATCGGTTTTCTTTGCCATTTTCTTTTAACTTTTATAAAAACCTGGAGTTTTTAGTATTTTTTCATTACAATGCAATATGATCTCATAACAGCTTCTAAAAATATTATTGTTTTAGTGTGATGCAAATTTTAGAAAATATATTTAAGAATTGTTACCTATGGACGACATCTCAAATTTTTTTGTTCTTCCCCTGCTGAACGTATCCAATATGAAATAATCAAACGCCAATCTGTAAAACTATCGAGCAAATAGATGACAGTGTAATATTGATTTTATCTTACATAATATTTGGGGCACTATATATTTAAAAGGAAATAAAAGTCAATGTTCACATAGCTTTTCCACTTGCATTATGTTTAATATAGTACTATCATCTAAAACATTTTGATTACTGTGAACTTGTCACGATAACCTAATAGTTTACGCTTTTTATTTTGCCTCTATCTATTACGGTTCCTAACATAAGACGTAAAAAGTTATCCGAGTCCGTGACATTAGTAAAAAACTATGCGATCTCATATGTCCAACACTAGTCACAAAAACATTAATATGATATCGGACTCGGAAAAAAAATGTCTTCCATAAGGAAAGAAAAACCTAATAAATGCAAAATGAACAATTATGATCGATTATGTAAGCAATGAGTTCTGGATATAAAAGCTATATTTAGACCTCAAATCCCGATAGCAAAACGCGGTCTGTCATAACGGAACACTTAAAACTCCAGTGTTTAGTCATATTTCTGAATTTCGTATTAATTATATACTTGGCCCATTTTTCCGACTGTTTCTTAAAAAAATATCCATAGGCAGCAATTGGATCACGCAAAATAGTGACAAAACTGAATCTTTCATAGTTCGCCACATTAAAATATCATACCTATATATTGATATAAGTTCTAAAGTGTTTTGTTTTTAATTTATAATTAATGTTATTGTAGACAAAAAGCACTTAATATAAGTACTTACCAGACAGTTTTATTCATATATCCTAATGTTTCTCGTGAATGTGATTGTTTATGCTTCTATACAAAGGCGTGTTTCTTTAAAACTGTCAATCAAACAAAGAGGCGTGTTTTTTTATTGTCAATGCAAACAAAGAGGCTTGCCTTTTAATTGTCAATGAAAACAGAAGTGTGTTTCTTGTAAAATTACGTCACGGTTTAATGTAGAAAACTGTTAAAAACTATTAAATCGTCTATTATAGTTAATGCGTTTTCATGAAAATGCTTTCGTTTTTGCTACTCTATGCAGAGTTAAACCGATTGTCGGGAACAGAATTAAAGATGTTGATTTTATCAATATCACGCTCCCCCCCCCCCCTTTGATCAATATGATACAAATTAGGAAATTGGATTTGTACACACAAAGGTAAAATACCATATACATCCTTGCTTTAATTTTGAGATACAACAGGATTTATTTACGTAACATAATGAATTTGCTAACAGACGTTTTAACTTCCAAAAATAGCATACTTTGCATTATTTCTATGATTTATCTTCTAAATTATTGTTTATGTCCTTTAAAATTGAACAGCAGTGTTTTTATAATTTAATTTAAATACATAAATTTGCTGGATGCTAGTACATCAATTCTTATTACAATTCTAACAATTCTAATTGCAAAATTATGGACCGGTGATTTTATAATTGAAATATTTTGTTGTTAACAGAAAAACAATCCGATGTTACGTAGGTGAGATCATTGATATAATGGTCATGTGACTTATTAAATCTTGTAAATCTTGTCAATACCCACATTGACATGATTGTCAAGATAGCCTGACGAGCTCTTTATCAGAATTTGAACCTTTATCACTCTTCTTATCAAATTACGGATCTATCCAGACGATTCATGGCTACCCAATTAAAACTATGAAAATTTAATTGATACTCGTTGGATATTTTAATTAGTAACCAAATTAACATTATATTGTCTATATTTAAGCTGTCGAATACATATGAATTTCTAAATGGTTCATAATGGTTTTACTTAAATGATATGTTTCAACTATTATGTGATAATAAGGATACAAAATGGTATTAAATGATGAATTGATTCATTTGAATCAACAGTGAAAGTTTTATCTTCGGTAGACTATTATAAGCAACTGCACAGGAGAGTATTATGAAAACGTACTGAAGAATCTTTTTATTTGTTAATCTGGCACAAATTCTACAACTGAGTTTTACTATTTATGGACAAATTTGCACAACGTAATCACTACAAATAGTCCAAACCGGTAATCATCCACAGAACAAATCTACTGCATTATATGTTGCACATATTAAAACGCGAAACGTTTTCATATGTAATATTATTTCAGAATGTTTTTACAAGACTTTATTTTTATATTAATGAAATTTTTATTGTAATATTAATCAATACTAGGTTAATCAATGACATTAAACAAAGAAATAACAAACAACTAAATAGCAATAATAAAAATTTTAAAAAATAAACAAGCCTACGAGACCCCTGTCGTCAGTTCTACATACTGTTTATGTAAGAATATCCTGATGTCAATTGATTCCTGTAATAATTTTAAAGAATTATTTCACGGCTATTCTAGAATCAATTCGTTTATAAATAACAACGATTATGGACAACATTAATAAGTTTTTATAAGTTCTGATGAATTTATGTAGCATAGAGAACAAAAACGTCGCTGAATTATGTTTATATATGTACGATATTTTAAAATGAAATTTTATGACTTTACAAAAGGTCTTGATAAAATATGCATTCAATGATGCTGCTTGAAAAACTTCAAGAACAATAAGTTTTTAACATTCAGTTTTTGTGTTTCAAATGGAAAGACTGGGTACTGGTCTGGTTCTAAGGGCTTTCTTGTGACACGCACTTTTAACGGAAAAAATACCTTTTATTATTTTTAATAAAAAAGATTCCATGTATCAATACTGTTATAAAGGTACTCAGAATGTCATGTCATGTAAACGATATTGATATAATATAAGAACATATTCATTTTGTCTAATGAAAATTTCGGCGTCATAAATAAGCAATCCAGATTGAATCAGGGTATTTCAAATCCTTTAAGCGGAACATAACACCGTTGAAATAATTTAACATAGTTGAAACGTACAAATAATTCACCACAAAGCACACATAAATCCCATAACGAAGAACGCAGACTTACACAGTCACAGGTTAATCCATAAGCTAATAAGTAACTCAAAGTAACATCTCTCATCTCAACCTACTCTAACATAGCAACATTTACGCTCTCCACTCTACAAACAACTTATATACCCAAGCCTTGTCACTTGACCTCAATTATCTCCTTAATTTCTCCTGAAGTTATCATGTTACTACTTTACATTTACAAAAATTATCCCTATGTCATTATGACATTCGACGCAACAAACATTTGACAAGGTATACAGAGTGTAAAGATAAACAGAGATGTTGACATTACAGGTAGTCATCAATCAAGAAATACAATATCAGCTAATATATTTTACAATTTATTAAACAACTGCTACAACACGGGACAATGTATCTTGTACACAAGTAGTAAATTGTTTCATATAAATGAAACAATGCACAGAGAAAAGTAGTTGCAGCAAACAAATGAAAAGAAGTAACAAACCATTTTTATGAAGAGATTATCTAAAAATCTGAGTGGAAGAACGCTCGAACAGATTTTTTTTAGTGAACATATTGTTAAGTATTGACCCTTTAACGTCATTATAATTAGGATATATTTAGACAAATACACAAAGCACAAGTCTTTAATGTGAAGTGTTTATCTTATGTTTAACAGTTAAAACTTCATTTTCTCTCATCGTATATAGTTTTCAAACTTATACGCTATAAAATCACAAGATTTGTCAATATTTCCATGTATATTATGACAAGTTAAAAAAACTTTGAACAAACAGCTACTGAAAGTTTCTGAAAATCATATTTAGTCATGATTAAGTACACAAGACACATTGTGTTTCGTCGTTTTTGCATTTCAAGCAAGTCGCATGGCGACCACATGTCTTCAAAAGTAACTTTGTATCTGTTGTTCCACAGTGTACACATTTGGTAGTATTGGATTGCTTCGTTGTTTGTAGATAAATCACAGAAGAAGATCGTTCTGTTGAAAAAAAGTTTTAGCATAAAATATTTGGACCTTCATACACAGAATATATTTTTTCAGTTCGTAGTACATAATTAAATTAGAACTCGACATATTAGTTTTTACTATTTACGTTGACATTGGTAACAAATGACTAAACATACCGGGGTTTAAGATACTGAATATAACAAGTAAGCTTACTTTGGATTTCTTTTGTTTGTTTGATGGTGTTTAACGCCACTTTCAGCAATTTTTCAGCTATATCATGGCGTCCAGTTTTATTGGGGGAGGAAGCCGGAGTACCCGGAGAAAACCCCCGACCTGCGGTAGGAAAACTGGCAATCCATGAAAATTAAGATTGTAGTCAAGTACACCCTGCCTGCAGTGAGAATCGAACCCGCAATCTCAGTGTTGACAAGCCACGTGATCAATAGTAGACGTACAATAGAAAACTACCTTGACCACTCGGCCGCCGAGGCCCCAGCTTACTTTGGAGTTGCAATGTATTTGTGATAATATATGAAATTTAATTTCTTATCTATTTTATATTTATTTAACACTTTAAAATAAAACAATTAAAGTTTTATACGTCCATATCACAATATGTATCTTGGGCGGTGCTGATAGATATGTAAATGTAAATAAAACCATACACGCTATTAAGATTCAAAGTAACAAACAAATATTGAAATGACTTGTGTGAAGTTTACATATAGAAAGAAGTACAGCTTTCTTTAATCAATGAGTAATTTTAAAATGAGTAAAATATATGCACTTGAAAAAAAATACAAAAAAGAAGTAATATTTACTTACCCCAAACCGGAATGACCATTTTCAATTCAGCAATGTAATGTACTCCAGATAAGCTGAGGAAATTTACTGCTTGCAATTTTGAATCTCACTACTGATTCGAACTTTTAAAATTTAGTCTACGCTGATTTTATTGTGGTGGGAGGAGCAATAAATTGATTTACAAATTGTTCGCGTGCCCTTTTGAAGTCTTTAAATACCATTGAACGCATAGCGTTAACATGATACAAGTTGTCTGACAAACAATAAAATATATTTAAACGATATGATACTTTGTTTCTTTAGACAAAAACTGTTTTTGTGCCAAGTGTCGCTTTAAAAAAATTAACTTTTATATCGTAAACCAAATCAGTTTGATACCAAATGATCTCCATTTCAAACACCAAACAAACACCAATAAGAGTTGCCGTGTTGATTACTTTTACTTAAAATAAAAGAAATGATTAATAAGATTAATTATACTCTACTGGTTCAATCTACAGGAAACGGAAGTTTCCCGCTTGTTGGTAGTTTACTGATTAATAGAAAAGCACGGCCGCGGACCATAGCTGCTGTATAATGAGACAGAATCCTGTCGCAATACAGACATTGTCTTTAAAAAGAGTATTGGTATTGTAAAATGAGAATTATCCTATTCACGAAAAATTATCTGGAAGTTAAAAGTAGATCCCCATATAGCTATTTATCCTTAGTTGAATAAAGATATTCTAACTTGCGTAAAGCAATACTATGTAGACATCTCGTTCTTAGTGTTTGCTTTAATTTCACACATGCAGACTTATTAATGTATTATCAGATTATGACATTATACAATTTTAGCCTTTAAATTAGGTCGATATGAAAAAATATCGACATGAGATCATATCGACCGACAACGAAGTTGGAGGTCGATATGTTATATCATGTCGATATTTTTCATATTGACCGTATTTAAAGGCTACAATTGTTATATTATTAATTGATAGTTTTATGCACATCTGTATATACTGGTATTGTAAAGGAATTTAGTTCAATGTTTCTTTTGATTAGTTTACTGTTTTTATGGTTTGTCTAGTGTATGAAAATTTCACATTTATTTCAATATCAGCAGAAATTATGAAAACTTTCAATTCAAAAGATATATTAATGCAATAAACAAGCAACATATTAAACTGTTTGAAAATTTTCAGAATGTATATACTTTCCTAACTTTCAAACCGGAAATAGACACAAGTTAATTTTAATATACTGTTTAAAGGGGAATTCCAAAAAGTTAAAAATAGCTGTGCAATATCATGTTTTCTAAATATAACCGTGCAACATCACTTTTCTATCAGCCGTTTTCAAAGAACCTTTCAAAATACAGCCTGTCATGTGACAGGGTTTACCCAAATCAAATTTATCCAAAAAATATCAATTAATAATATTACATGATATTATGTTTATTTATTAAAACACAAGATAGTGTGTAATTTAAATGCATATTATCAGTTGGCTATAATCTGGGTAGTCTGGATCACTCAGCTTAGAGATATTATGCCTTGCCTTTAACACACGTGTTCTCAAAACTCATGAAATGCGGAGACAATAAATTAAAATAAAAAAGGTTCACGTTATTTACACATGTACGTGGCAAACAAGCCATAGAACTTGTGTAAAGCTTCATAGTAAGGACTATTGCGTTACGTAATTCAATCACTACTCTAGATCTCTGTTCCTACGCACTGGAAAAAGAATACAAAATAGCAGTAATATGGGACCGTAATAGGAATGTAAAAGGAATAACCATTTCTGTTTTTTATAAATATTTATTAGACACGGTTCAGGAAATTCAATGTATGCTTAAACTCAAATAAAAAATATTTAAAAAGTGTCAAAAATTATCTAATTGTTCAAAACGTTTGATTCTATAATTGTAAAGTACTTTGTGGTATGGTCTCGTAAGGTGTTTTCGATAATTGGTTGAGACATGTGGTACGACGTAACCTTTTTAAAGATGTCAAAACACTTCTTAGGTTTTTTTGCTTTGTTTTTTTTTTTATTTTGTTTTTTGTATATATATTTTTTTTTATCAAAGTCATTTCAGCCAGCCATTTTTCTTTAACTCTTTCATGATTAGCTATTAGTTCTTATTATTTAAAAACTCTAAAATTAACTTGATCTGTCGTCTACACTTTCCGGTAGTAATGTGCAATGTGTCATCACGTTACATTAAGAATTACCATTTGTAAGTAAGGTCTAGAGAGATCGTGTTTTTATTTGACAAAAATCACAAGGAAAGTTTATCACATTCCAAATTACTTTTTTTAATTAAAGAGGATCTTAATGGAATGCTTTCTGTAATTTAGACGATTTACTGCCTATATGTCGAAATATTGTATTTTTTACAATTGTCTTTTTCGATGTTTGTCAGACTCTCTACAAACATATGAAACCAAATTCTCCTACTCAAATGCGTAATGCTCTGAAGGAAGTTTATAATACACAACTCAACTTTAAAAAAATCGACACATATCTTTCTCTCGGTCTAGAATAAATGATGTATTTCACAATATAGAGCCTCAAATTCTTGTCTAATACATCATCACATTAGTTATCGAAAACATCGTACGTTTAGTTATTATACTATATTTACACTCTGTTCAATCAAGTGTGTATGCGACAATAAAAAGTAGCGAGATCGATGAAAAATTGGTGAAAACATTACTTGGATAATTATTGATATCAGTATAACAGAATTATTTTGTCTGTTTATCTACCTAATGAACCAAGTTCAGATGAAAATTAAACTAACGAAAACACCTTAGCCTAACATACCATTTTTAAAGACCTTTAAAATATTAAAACAAGCATTTTCTTTACAATTTGACAAACATATAATATATAGATAGTGCACATAGTTAAATTAATATCATCTGTCATCAAGTTTTTGTCAAAATATTCTATGTTCAATCAATTGTTCTGTGATGTTTATTTAGCGAATTTTTCAACGCGTTTGACACCTTTTACTAATTTATTACGCGATAGAAAGTGACACAGAGTAATGTTAACGAGTATGTTTATCACAGTATTGTATTTCCTATTGGAGATATTTCCTATTTCTACTGATGTGAAACAAGAGCAGACAGGGAAAGGCGTTTCGTTTTGGGTGTTAATTGTTTTCATCTAAAAGATCTTCTGTGTCCAGAACTTATTGAGTAACCAACATGTAACAATATTAAGATTTAATATAAAAAGATGTTGAACGCTTGACCAAAACTTCGTTTGCAGTAATACATGTAAATACAAATAAACCGTTCTTAATGTGTAATAGGACGATGATTTCCAAGCCGCAATAATTAATTTTATAATTGCAAAAATGGCAGCTAAAAATAAATGTATAGACACAAATATGCATTTTATATGTATGTTTTGTTTAGGACAATTACCAGTTAATTAATAATTACAAAATTGTACGAAGATACTGACTTATGTTTGGATATAAAATATTTTCTATTACACGAAGAATACTACAAAAATATTTTCTGCATTAATTGATACCAATATTTCCGCTATGCACATATATCCGTTGCGCGAATTATACAATGTGCACAACAAACATTTATTGTCCCTCGATGGAGAAAATATTTTTGAAGTTATCCTTAAATGTACCAAAGCAGACATAGAAACAGTAAAATAATTCAATTATAATGTACTAGGCATGCACGAAGAAACGATTTCTCGAATTTTGTAGATTTTTAAAAATAGATTTACAAGCCAAAACGCTTTGCAGAATCAAAGAATACTTGTTGATTTATAAGTGATCATAACTGTTTGCTGACATCACGGCCAACATAAGTAATCATAATTTGTTATTGAGCATAATTTAAATAATGTTATTTCAAAAAGATTATAGCATAGATTAGACCTTCAACATTGCAATTGGACATTTCTTGGTTTATGATACATTTTAAGCAGATGATATATAATGGCTCTATATAGATTTCTGTTTTGATTTAGCATTAGAGAACAATTAAAGATGCCTAGGTTTGGTTATAAAATATTCTACGAAAGTATGAACGGGATCTGACAATCCACAGCATAAGTATTGACCAATTGTTTGTAAGTAAATTGTCATCAATTTTTTGTTTTAAATCTCGTCAGCAACAGTTATTCTTAAAACAGTTAAAGAGAGATAACTCCAATTTGTTGAGTACTGACAGGCATTCAAAAATCGACAGTGTCCCGAACGAGTATAGAAAAATACAAATTTCGTTTTTGCTTCATTTTGCTCCCTATCCGAGTCGATGATTACGATTTCCTATCTTCGTACTAGAAACCCAAGTTACATAAAAGATGGTACAAACTGCGTTATGTAGCAGGTCCTGCCAGGTGTTCTTAAAACTTATTTCAAAACTTTAGAAAGCAATTATCAAAACAGGACTTTACAAGGATACCTGTTATTCGGTAACAAATAAATATCAAATATGTAAGCTACACATTCAAAAGACGAGGTCTACAGACTAAGGTCGGGTTTTTTTTCAAATGTATTATCATTAAAACCTTCGAATTTTCTGTACTATCTTCCAGCACACGTAGCATACGTTGAGTCTTAAAGATGCTTTCAAATGGCAGCTTAGGAACGATGGAAAGAGACGATTAAGTATTAGTCATGACAGAACTTACCTTGTCATCAATCAATACATTCACTGTACAGGAAATTGGTCAATGTTAAATATTTACGTGATAACATATTTGTCATCTGAGGAGGATGGACTTTAAAGAGAATTTCGGCATTCCAATGGGAACAAATTGTTCTCGTCTCGCTAACTTGTTTGTGTACTTATATGGGCCTGATGTCCTCAAAGGACATTTGAACAAAAGGCGCTAGCCCAGTTCTTCTGCTAGATAAATGAATGAATTCTTGTCATGTCTTATTATGTCTCCAAACGAAGTTTTGGGAGACATATTGTTTTTGTATTATATTGGGTTTGTTCACTTTTCTTTGTGTTTTGTATCTATTTTTAATCAGAATTTCGGCCCTGTTCTATGGTTTTCGATTTTTATTGACCGATCTGTTTTATTTCCTTTTTCTTGTCAAGACTACGTCAATTTAATTTACATAAAGAGTCTTTGTTAAATATTTGAATGAATTCAAACAAATAAATTAATGCATAAGTAAATGGAAGTTACATAAACAAGTTTAATCTGAAACAAATTCTGCTCTACCGATCTAAGTATACAAATGGTTAATTGATGATTTGCCAATATATGACTAATGAAGTAAGCAGGGATGCAAATGCGTTCTGATTGCGTGAAATTCTTAAATGTAGTTTCCTCACAAACTGCTACGGAAACTAATTTGTGATGTTATGCACATGTACCTAAGATGGTCCTCAACAAAGTTGAAATTTTTTGTGTCGACTCTTTGTGCAAGATGACCACTACCATGGAACATAGCTTAAAATAGCACCCCATGGGATCACATAAAACGGCCTCAACATCCGTTCCACACGTTGTGCCCAAAAGATGCAAATGAAGCAAGGGTAGATTTTTTTTTATTATTTCGTGATGTCTAAATGTGTTTAAGTGTTTCCATAGCCACATTGAAGTAAATTTACACTTTTCTCAAATTTTTCGGGCCGAAACATTTTACTTTCACTTTGCCGTTAATTTGTGATCGTAACTGCATACACCTGTCAGTATTTTGTTTTATTTTTTTTGTCCATAGCTGTAAACTAAGAAATGAATCAATTGCATTTATCAAAATTTAATAGCCGGAATCAAAGCTATAGTTACAGACGACGACGCCCCCGAACGAAAACGACGGTGTGTAAGGCAAATTGAAAGAGTAATCAGTACAATAATATTTAATAACTGGATTATTAGTGCAATAATATTGATAGCCATGTGATAAATGTAATCATGTATTATATGTCAACATTGGGGTTGAGAGTTCCAGCGTCTTTATATTCTATAGCGAACAAAAAGTTGCTACTTTTTGGTAAAAAGAAGTCAACAAATTTTGTTGGATAAATTCTTACTTGTGGCATTTATTTCTCAACGATGGTTGGTCATATTGTTATTGAATTAATAAATAATTAGTTTTTATACCAGCGATTATAATTTGGTGTGGTCATAGAAATAAGAGGACGAAACAGGATGGTCTTGCAGGAAATGTCCTACTGGTAAAACTACTTATTTAGCTTTTAAGTACCAGAACAAACTGAAAGGGTACTTTTGTATTAATTTAATAATTGTTTGTCTCGATAAAACAATGTAATAAAAGTGTTTAGCAATTTATAAAACTGTTCTCCTTCGTGCATTAATTTATCAGATGTCTGTTATAAATTATTATATATAAACGTCATAAGATGAAGGTAGTTGCAATTGATCCAGTGCAATTATTTATATGCTGTCAATTGACTCTCTCAATATATACTTTGTTAACTCCCTTGTTATAAAGATGTACTATCTTAAGAATGTTAACGCCTTTGAATATTGCAATATCGCACAGATCTTTGAACATGTAAAACAAAATAGTACCTTTAGGGTTAAAAAATTAAATATGAATTCTTTTGGATATATTTTGTTGGTATAAAAAAAAATAGGCAAGTCTTCCAAATTCTTCTAATTTTTATTTAGTCTTTAACTGACTAGGGTACCATCTTTTAGATTTTCATTATAGTGTTTCTGCCTCATGATACCATGGTAGTGATGATTACCATCAAGTATTGTTATACTGTTTAATATGCCGATGTGCTAAAAAGGCAATAAAAATTGACAACACGTTATGGGTGTAAAACCGTGTTTTTCCACTATAACAGCACCTTAAACTACAGTAAATAACATCATCTGAGAATCATTCACTTTCGTACATTAATTAAATGTTAAGTCTGAGGTTCGCAAAGAAATGTTCATCAGTGCATTATATACCGTAACTCTGCATTATTTGTTTGCATTTCAACAGTTCCTACTAGGCACTGTGTAACATCCCTTGGGATTTTTACACAATAGTTCTGGAAACATTGTGCAAATTGGCATTCACCAGCTGTAAGCTATCAGTGTCGTAAAATCTCAAAGCAACTGTTATGTGTTTAGAAGTAGATAATGCAAGAACCTTGCTGTTGGCCTCTGTAGATCACTTTGAAATCTCCAACTCGATGTATATAACGTTAAACGTGCTTAACTGTTCTCCCTGACAATATCGGTGTTATCTACAAAATCTTAATGGTTGTCATAACCTCTAAATGATTTTATTCCTTCACCGTCTGCCAAGTTTGTTTACATCGCATAACATCCTAATTCGTTCTTATGATTGTCATAAAAGTATTACCATTCAAAGACCATTGTATGATACCTAGTTCATTGTACTAAGCTTAACAGTCATAGGACATAACTTAGTCTTTAGACATCTGCAATGAAATGCACCAGAATACCAAGTCAACCGGGAAAATAACAATGTTACGATTCCGTTAAGGACTGTTGTTTGTGTCTGTATCCTTTTTTTCAGACACTATACTTTAGTTCTGACATTTGAGTTTGTGCACATTTTTAACATTTTATTAAAAACTCTTATATTTATCGTTAACTAATAATACATTAACAATTAACTCAGAAAGAAAGTTTCATACAAGAAAAAATTAATATCTTACTGTATTATAAATTAAAAAGATTTATTGAATGTTTGCTTATATTTCCATACGCAATCTTTTAACTATATTTACGTTCGGTCGGTTTTTTTTTGCTATTTTTTCTAGTTAACAAACAATAAATCAACAACAAAAAACAGGTGGAATCCAAATTCGACTGCCACCGACAAAGTATGACGTGTATACGGGACAGAAAATTCAGCGTTTGGTAGCTTTTATTTTTTTAAATGCACGAAACCTAATCTTCAAGCACGTTCCCTGTCTCGGTCAGCGATCACTCTTTCCGTATTTCCTTGACCTGACATACCACAATGTGACGCGCTAGGCAGTTGTTTTGTCGAGAATTGGGAACGCTTCGTATACAGTTCTAGGAATTTGAAGGATGAGACACTCGATAGGAAAGGTCGATTAAACCGGTCATTCAATCATAATCTTTAGACTTAAATATCTTGAATATTAAATGGATCTAAAACAGAAAAAAACGTATTGCTTCAAAGTATTTGTACTAGAAAAAGATAAAAGACTAATAGGTCAACAGGAACAGAAACCATAGAACAGAAACACAATCCAGATTGGGATAAAGAAAAATGATAGAAAGAAGAAACAAATAACATTGAAAGTCAAAAGTAACTAACAGTAACCCAATAAAAACACGGGTGCACTTAGGTGCATCGGAAGAATAAGCAATGCCTGTTCATTTTTATCATCGAGTTTCGTATAGTTATTTCCAAGAAGCATCAATACTTGTCGCTCAGAAAAACATCGTATTTGCAAGGCAGGATTTCTGATAACGATCAACAAAGTCATTTTGACAGCCTTTAAAATACTGAATTGAAAAATCATACAAATATAACGCAAATACAAGTACGAAAAATGGAAACATTCATTTTAGCTACCGTTTCCAAAGACAGTATAAAAATACTTGTTAATGAACTAATCCTCATTTGTGTATACTATGTCATGACACCTTGAACGTATTTTTGGTAATATTGTTGATGTTGTCTAGAAACTATAGCTAGAACATTGAAGTTTATGTTAAATGGAATATAAACATCATGTTGGCCTCGCATGTTTTGGAATATACTAATTCATTTATGTGTTGTTGTGGTCAAATGTTACTACTTCAGATGCTCCACTAAAAGCTGCTTTAAAAGTTAAAATGATCCTCTAGTTTGGAGTTAGAACGAAAACAAAAACAATGTTACATTATTATCTATTTACTTCAATAATAAAAAAACGTTTTTGTTGATATTGTTAGCGTTTTTATTAGACAGGAATTTACATCACAAACAGACAAGTTATTTGTGCATCCGAAACAAATGTGTTATAATGCATTTTATGTTTTACATATGTTAATTTATTCAATTACTTTATATTCAAGAAAAAAACTACTTTGCTCATGATTACTCTTTTTTTTGCAAATATCACTGGAAGGAACACGGACAAAAAACGGACACATGTACATAAACTATTGCTTAACACAGTCGATATTATTTTAGTTCACGAGTTCATAATTAAAATTATTCTGAAAATTTCATGCTTAGATTTTTCTGTCTGTTCGCCTATCCGAATTTGACTTTATATTTATTGCTTGATGTCCTGTTTCAAAAACGAAAAATGTATGAAACCGATCGGCCAACTAGAACCCAATTAAAATCAAGGGTGCATCCAGGTGCTCCGATAGAATTACTCATCGTCATGTCTATATGTTTTACATAATTGTGACTTATCAAAATATATAGTTGTTACGAAATTGCTGCTAAACATAAAATAAATGTATCACCATTTGATGAGGATATTATACAAGATTACAACTGTATGAGGGACAATCTAAGAATCATGCATATATGAAAATACGGGAAACTCATGTCAGACTTTGTATTTTTAATTTTGTATTCTTATTTTGTTCACGTACCTGTCAGAACAGTGGTTTTCGGTTCGAGCCTTGTGTTGGGTGTTACCTCCAACATAAATTGACAAGGATTGAGATTTTTCCTGCCAAATTTACATGATGTTCCCTCTCTTCCCACCCCCCCCCCCCAAAAAAAAAACAAAAAAAAACAAAAATCCCACTGGACTCAATGATATAGCTACAATATTTTGAAACTTATATTAAACAACAAATAAACAAACACCAACACATACACAAATTTTATGTGTACTTATTTGTCACAATTTAATCAATTTGCATACCGCCTACCCATCAAAGCAAACAGACATTTAAGATCCAACATTTATATTTTAAATTATTACAATGGCCAATATTGCGTTGTCTCCATGAAGCATTTATATTTATTGCATTATGATTCCGACTTAATTAGCATGTGTACCTTTCTTGTTTTATGATTGACTGTTCACCATCTACAGCCTTTGCATTCCACTTTTTAAAACTGTGTAAAACCTAATCCAAACATTATTTCGATGTGTATAATCGTACCATTCGCCCACATGCTTGAAATAAAAATATGATATCATCTATTAAGTTGGATCTGATTGGAATTATACGAATTATTTATACATTATTTTTTCCAGAATAAATCGATCTGAGCATTCACTCACTAAATTTACATAAAAGTCCTTCGTATTTCAATTATGGAAAACAGTGTTCATATAATGATTATATTTATTCCATATTTATTATTGGTCATATAAAAGATCATATAGGATTATAGGTGTATGTTTGTATTTCAATTTATGAATAAATGTCAAAAAATCGTTCAGTGTTTTATCTACCATTTAAATGTAACATGCTCTTTTATTTTCTGAATATACAGTTATCAAAAGTTGCATAAATTAAGTAAGAATGTCACGTTCACATTTTTGCATTGTTTAAATCAATGAAAACAATACATAAACATTTACCACACAGGACTTATAATTGTAGAAAACAAACACAACAATAAATAAACAAACAATAAATATTAAGGA
Organism: Limnoperna fortunei; assembly: GCA_944474755.1. NCBI lineage: Eukaryota > Metazoa > Mollusca > Bivalvia > Mytilida > Modiolidae > Limnoperna > Limnoperna fortunei. The sequence continues at coordinate 14,683,438 of OX104118.1, read as the reverse complement.
GTCCTTAACAACTAAGACCTTTTTACATTTAAATTGATAGGTAATGTTAAATAAGAATTGTTTCATGTATGTAACTTTTATTACAGTTTTAAAAATGTCAAAAAATAAAAGGGCAACTAGATCCTACATGTACATTTATATCTATATCACTGGATTTACTTGGTTGGGCATATTATACAAACAGCATATTCACGCATGTACTATTTTATAGTGCTTATCTTATGGAAATCGACTTAAGGACGTTCATTTACATAGAAATATGCTTCTTGCTGATGTTATTACGATCTGCTCATTTGTTAAATTTTGCTACAGACACTTAAGTAAAAGAATAATTAAATTGATGCAGTCCAATATTTAATAATGTACCACACAAGCCAGTTGTGGCACAATATACTTCTGTTTGCAGCTAACAAATCTTTTCGTCTGTGAATCACAAGGAAAGTAAAAACCAGTTTTAAATTGTAAACCCTTTTTTAAAGTATTATAAACAAAGAGAATTAGTTTCATCTTCGACAAAGGGACACACTAGAATATTATTAAATTCATTTCAAGATATACTTTTGTAGATGTATAATGAATAGTAAATAAATTGATCCAAATACATAAATTGAAGAAGACACAAGTGTCGTTCACGACGAAGGAAAGGCATTTGCATTCCCATCATAAGCTTTCTTTACCGTGTTATGAGATTAATTTTGTCTGTATTTTTTGTTGTTGCTCAATTTGTTTCTGTTTTAGGATTGTGGGATTGTTAGTCGTTGTCTAATCTATGATTTTGGTTGTTTTTGTCTTAATTCTTTTCTCCACCATCAAGTGGCAAACCGACGTTATAGCTTCAGCTGATTGAGACCTGCTCTTTGAGTGTTGCTTAACACAATTTTCAGCCATTTTTAAGCTATATCATGGCGTTCAGTTTTTATTGGGGAGGAAGTCGGAGTAACCGAATAAAACCACCGACCTTCGGTAGGAAAAATGGCAATCCTTGACAAGTAAGATTGGATTCGAGCACACCATGTCCGCAGTGAGACTTGAACCCTCAATGCGTTGTTGACGGCTACAGTAAAAAATACTTGACTTGTTACACGCAGCCTGGTTACAAAGAAAATTACCACTGTTCCCAGAAACTATTACTGTAGATTGAAAATGAACTGGAATGTTGATGACAACTAGTCAAGGATCATTTTAGTAACTAAACAAAAATATAAAAAGGAACTGACACAAAAGTAGTATACGTTTGCAGGATGAAATAAGAACATTTTTACTTTGATTGTCTCTGGGTCGGTTCCACCCCGGAGACGAAGTTTAGGTGTTCTGCAATGTACTTCGGTGTACATATCGACCACATTTGACGAGAACTATCAATTCTAAAAAGTACAAATCATTGCCTGTCGTTGATGAATATATCTAAAATCAACCGTGGATCTTACATGAAAGTAACAACAAAATACCGAACAACGAGCAAACTGTCAAAAAAGACAATCCACTAATCAAAGCCCGAGCAACCGACAAACTCCAGAACCAATGACCAAAAATATAGCAACTACAGCAATGGTCCCGACTTGATACATTTCAAAAGAAATGGTGGATTAAACCAGGAAGACAATGCATCGAGTCACGTCTCTAATATAAGTAATGACTGGAAAATTAAGCGAGGATATTGATGAACTGTGTCAACAGAACCAAACCAGGTTATAGAGTATAACCTGTAAAGAAATTTGAAAAAGTCCTTGTAATTCATATTTAAAAAAATACTGACAATTTGAACGGTAAACTCAGTGACGACTTCATGGAACTATTTGAATTTTAAAGAATTGGTCTCGTGGAAAACTCAAGTTAAATCGTACAACAGGCATTGCTCCTTTTGAATTGGTCAATCAGATTTCAGCTTCTAAGGAATTTAAACTTTTTGCATTACATTTTGAGTTGTAACTTTCCGTGTTTGTCACTTTCAACAAAAAAGATGCAGGTTAATAGTTGATATATTACTATCAGTCCACCTGTAAAATATTAGGCATAAATTGTAAGTTGAATTAGTTAACTCGTAAATGTGAACGCATGGCATAACAACAATTTTGTTTTTCAAAACCTCACATGGCAGATTCGGCACAAAAACGGACAAATACTTTACAGATGATATTGTAACCGAGGTTGCGGGTCTTACTGCGGGCAAGGTGTACACGACAAAGATTACCAGTTTTCCTGCCAAAGGGTGGGGGTTTTCTTTTGGATATCCCCGCCAAAAAAGATTTATATAGCTGAAAAATTGCTGAACTCGTGTAAAACAATATTCAAACAATCAATCGTTCATTTTCCACTTTTCGTCTTTATATTGTTTCGGTCATGTTTATAGACTTATTTTGTTTATATTTTAATCCACCATACAATATGTACCCGAATTTAATCTATTGTCATATATTAAATCATAAATATACTTAAAATAAAACTAATGTTCACGTGGTTCAAATAATTAAGTTATTTATTTATTTATTTATTTATTAAAAAAAATGTGGGCATACTGCGGAATTGTATTCACAAAATAGCTTTTTATTCTGGTTTTCAATTGTTCATCTGAAATTTTATATACACAAAATAGCCTTTTATTCTGGTTTCCGATTTGTCAAAGCTACGCTCATCGATATAGCTATTACCGAAAGACATAGTACCAGGATAAAAATGGTATCCCTCTAATATTAACTCTCGAAAATATAATACCAAAAAATGTTTATAATTACATGTACATGAAACTTTGATGTCATTCATGCATTTTTACAGTCGAACCTCAAATATCATCTTGATTTTTCTCAAGTTGAATGATTGACATCATTGTCGCAAAATTCTGCTCATTCATGGTAACTACGTCTACTTCGAAATATTGTCTCCTTTATCCATCCTGAGCAACGAAAGTGAATACAAATATATTGCTGTCCTCCTGTGCGACGATAATTAGCTCTCTAACCCTACAACTTAAAAATTTGAAGGTTGAAATTCAAACAGCGTTTTCAGCACAAATGCTTGAACTATAAACAGTGTGTTTAAATTATAAGTTTATTCTGAGTATTAAATCATACAATATAGAATTTTTGCAATCTTTTTATGACCCCGCAACTAACAGTTAGGGCATATTGTTGTAACACTGTCCGTCCGTAATACATTCCGTTCCATATGTTTTTCGAACTTTTTTTGTAAACGCTTGTAGATATAACTGATTTTTGGAACGTTTTGTTCCGCTATGCCGATTTTTAAGGAATTACGGGACTTCCAATATTTAATTTAAAATAACTTTCCGATCTTTTTTGTAAACGCTTGCAGATATTTAACTGTTGTTTGGTATGTGAGTCTACAGTTATAAGTTACAATTCGTTTCAATCTGAAAATTTTTATGGAAATTACTTGACCTCGCAAATTTCATCAAAATATTAGCTTTCCGGGCTTTTTTGTAAACGCCTGCAGATATTGATTTTTGATTATCATGAGTTACATATCAAGTTTTTATGCTGTTCAGCTCCTCTAATTTTACGGAAATATCAGGACTTGGTATTCGGAAATTTCATCCAAATAAAAGTAATAATAATTGTACAGTAAGGAAAAAAGTTAAAAGGTAGACGTTTGTTTCTAGCACACACATTTTTAGTCTTTAACATTTCAAATTCCTCCAAATACATGTAAAGGCATTATTTGTGTCTCCCAGACACAATAAACATTTCTAAGTTTAAGGTTGTGCTTCTTTGCTATCAATTATAATACAGCTTTGTCAAAGCGAAGTGTAGGGTCATCATACGTGTTCTTTTAATAACTGTTATAATGCAGCGAGGACATTATTTTGTCTTGTTTTTAATAAAAGTATTTTTGGTAGCCATGATTTATTGGCAGGCATTATATTCGTTATAGTTGTTTTGTACTGGTATGAAACGGAGCTTGACAATTTTTTATAAAAAAAAACAAAAACTTTTGCCGATGTTAATTTTACCTTCTGCTATTTAAATCTTGCCACTGAACAACTCTACATTCGTTGAATATTTATATTTAATCTATTCTAGAGAGTTTGAGATTAAAACACTACTGAGGAAACCAATGCAGCCTCTTATCTACACATTCTCTTTCAAGTAGATTAAAGAGGAAAACCACCAAAAAAAACCGCTACGAAAAGACTGGTGACTATCGTTCGAAGTGAAACAAATAATAGTAGAGTTTATAATCCCATGCGTGTTTTTTACATTTTATAGCATTTCAAAACGCTGATGAAAGTTAGAAATTATTGTATAATGCATAAGCTCGACCATACGCGGTACGCAGTTTTTATTTCTAACGCAAAAAAAACTCCCCCTAAACACGCTGTCATGTAGTATTGGTTTAAACTCAGGAAAACTACAAACTAGACTCTACGACAAGCGTGATGACTTCAACTTTCCAATTTTCAACTTCCCGTTCATCCACAGCAACATTCCAGCAGCTCCAGCGTATGGTGTGTACATTTCACAACTACGTATTCTAGATCCTGCGATCGTTATTCCGATTTTCTAGACCGATCACTGATGTTGACGGCTAAACTACTCAAACAAGGTTTATTGTACCTAGGTTGATGTTATCTCTTCAGAAGTTCTATGGTCGGCACCACTACTTAATTGATCGTTATGGGAATACAGTGTCTCAAATACGATCTGACATTATTATTATTCCTGGATTTGACTTTTCCCTAGACAAGTAACTCGACGGGTGTCTAATTAGAGGCAGGCACTGCTTACTTGTCCGGAGCACCTGGGTGCACCCATGGTTTATATTGGGTTCGGGTTACTCTCTGTGTTTTATGTTTTTGGTTTTTTGTGTTGTGTTTGTCTATATCCGGATTCGTAACTTTCCCTTAGCTTTTGGCTCTTGTTGTTCGGTCGGTTTTCATTGGTATTTTCTTTTTAACACAACCCTTCATAAGTTTTATGGACGTCGCTACTTATCGATCAGTATTGAAAATGCGATTTGACAGTTTTAGGCTTTTCCATTATAAATATGTCTGGCTTTTTCCTGGACATAACGATGAGTAAATATAATGGAGGCATTGTTAACTTGTTTGGACCATCTGATTTAAAGCACCTGTGATTTTCATTGGGATGGATTACTCTTGATTGTTGTTTGATTTTTTCTATGCGTCGTAGGCTTTTGCTTCAATCTTATTTTGTCACTGTCATATGGTTTTCGATTCTTTCTGCTTACTAGTATTATGCCTTCTTCTAATGGTAAAGCTGCTGCTATTTGTAACAGTTAAGACCACAGTTTTTGTTTTCTTAGATGATGATATGTTAATCGCCTTATAGTAATGTTATAGTATTTTTACAAAAAATACTTCTTGATTATTTTTGTTATCTTTCGGCCTAAATTCTCACATTAACGTATGATTCAATCGACGTTAATTATACTTCCGTTGATTGCTACATTTCGGGTTCGTATTACTCACTTGTTTATTTTATATTTTTGTGCTTAATCTAAATTAAAATTGAATCTTTGACTTCTCCTCCCTCCTTTATTATTGTCGATGTGAAAGATTTAATTTTAATTAGATACATGTAGGTATATGTTTGTTTACATTTGGATTTATATTTGCAATAGTCCCTTGACTGACTTACTGCTCTTATTGTTCCGTCGGTTTCTTCTTCATTTTTTATGTATTATTTGAACTCTTGTAATGGCTCAAAGTCTGAATATGCTATTAAATAAGGAAAAATTGTTCTTAAGCCATTAATTCTCTCCCGATTAAAAAATAAACAACATCGTCACACTTTTAATATTTCATAAATGACAGGATAGTGCGGTTTTGTAATGGCAAGAAATTTCAAAAGTAAGATGGTAAAATCCAAGGATTTATTTTCTCCGTTTATTTATTACGCATTTGTCAAACAAAAAATATATTGGTGTTTTACGTTATATTCCAGATTCCAGTTAGTTTTCGAAGCATATGAAGGACGATATATATTACAATGTTTAATCTTCTGTTATAATAGTAGTTCATTCAACACCTAAACCATGAACTAAAGTGCATATTCATTGTTTTTGAACTGGTACCAAATGATGCGTACAATCTTCAAAATTATTGGCTTTTTTCTGTATTTACATTTTGAAGTGCCAGACTATACGTGTTTCGTGTGGTATGATTCTGTTTTGATAAGCTGTAAAAATAACAAAGTAATATTATTTTTAAAAAAGAACATATAAATGTATATGTATATATATATATATACTTCTTACAAATTTTTAGACATTTCATTGGTTAAAACCAGTGTATTTTTTCAATCCTATCCCGAATTTAACCCCAATTTCCAGTAAACCACCATTCTTTTACGAATACCACCCTACTCGATGAATACCCACTATCTTTAGAATATATACACAAGCAAAAGCTACAATATTCCAATAATTAGCAACTTTGCAGTGCTTTTGCATAATAATATATTTATTTAATACAAATATTAATTAGTCACTTACATACAAAGTTTTTGTGTGTTTTCCTACCGAAGATCGAGTACGTGTTCCCCCCTCCCCAATACAAGCTGGACTCATTAATATAGATAAAAAATTGGTGAAAGTGTCATTTAACAACAGTCAACATACAAAAAATTTTTGCTTCAATACTGTTACATAGTTTTTTAAAGACGATCTAACAACTTTTACAAATGCAAAAACTTTTGAATATAGAAAAAATAATTTAAAATAGGGTCCAATAATATTTTGTATGCTAACAATTTACACATGCTTACAATTTAATTCCGATAACTATTGCAACTACGATACAGACAGCACAACAGCCAATTATAATCCACGTAGAACCTGATATACACAAAAAATACGACGTTTATGCTGTATAATAAAAAAAAGGCTATAATGTAAACTAAATATTTTCAGAAAATGAGTACCCGTCAGAAGCTAGCTACAATAATGTAGCTCCTTTTTTATGGAGGAGCTACAAAGAGGTCCCATTACTCGTAATGGAGCAAAAACTTAGGATTTATACATATATTTTCCGTAATTGAACTGCTGTTTTTGTTTTATAAATATTTTTTCCTTTCTCCGCCGTTCAGCTGACATTTCTACAATGTCTAATTAAATCATTTTAAATAACACTTTTTCGTATTCATGGCATTGAGACAATAGAGAGGTGGGTCAGCAAGAGTTTGACAAAATGGTTTCCGAAAATTTATCTACATAGCAGATCATCCCAGCTATTGATGTCATTATCATTAGTGGTAGAGGAGTCAAAGACTGCAAAATGCAGACTGGTCATGATTTTAAGAGATTCCAAGGACAAGAAAGTTACTGAAGATAATGTATAAATATAGAAAATAACCATCATATATAGAAAATAAGAAACTTATATACACCTTTACGCTAACGGAAAACAAAAAAACGCAAGTCTTCTAAAGATTTAATAATGTTGACTATTTTATTGCTCAGGGAATTATGTTATATCTTCATTTCTTCTTAAATTTCCAAACATAATTGTGGTGCTAAATTAAACTTTGCTTCCTTACACAGTGCCGAAAACACACTACCTTACACGGGTTCAGTGGGCTTCCGAGGGTACGTGCAAATTTGGACAGTCCGGAAATGGGCTGCAAGTAGATCTGTATCCCAGGTAAAGAGTATGCTAACACTGTGAGACATCATGGGCAACACTGTATAGGAAGACAGGGCAAGGCAGAAGGGAAAGATCGAAGATAAATAGTGCTGCAAGAAAAAAGGAAAGAAGAAGAAGATCAGAAAAGAAGTTAATCCCTGCAATTTGGTCAACAACGAGCATGGACGAAAAGGGATTTATTATCTAAGAAGATTACATGGACAGAGCTGTGGATATTGGAATCTGTCAGGATTTCTTTTATGCTGCGATCAGTCTACGATACCTTCTCGTCACCAAGCAACCAGTGCAGATGGGGACTAACTGAAGATCCAATTTGTAGGTTATGGCACCCATCTTATCAGGATGCAAGATAGCTCTCCGGCAGGGAAGGTACAGATAGAGACACGATAAGGTATAACAGACTTTTGCAGATGTATTGGAGACACATAGAAAGAAACAAGGCCAGAGCAGAAGCAAGAAAAATACAGCAAGTCAGTTTATGAAAGCAGGAGTGAAAGACATGCAGGGGGAAGAGCTGGAGTACATGTTTTATTTCCAGTAGAAGTATAAGCAAGAGGTTGTCCAGCTCAATCAATATGGAGGCTACAAAGGTTAGGGATGAACGGCGTACCCAAAGGAACAGCAATTGGAAGATTGGGCAAAGCTGGAGAGTGGACATCGTGTTGGTTGTGGAGTAGAAGAGACTAACAGACTTGGGGACCAGCTAACAGAGAATAGTGATTGGTCATCACTGCTGACCCGCCCACCAGGATTTAGTATAGAAATGGTCGAGACACCTGAGGACGGTAGGAACCTTCTTGATGACGGAAGAAGTTAGTCTCCAGGCCACGATGTCAGCAACCAGAGTCAGACAGACTTAGCAGTCTGATTAAACAGCAGCAGATCTTCTGTAACTGCATACATATCTAAGAGAATATATTTTATTTAACTATGTATTTTACGAAAGATTACCTTGTTTAGGTCAACTTTTTATATAGGTAGGTGGCTGGTGATTCTAATTAAGCTATTCCTTTAATTAATAGTGTTTTATATCTATATATACAAATGGTAACTGTAACACCAATTAATATATGAAAATCTTTTTTCTTTGAATTACAGTCATTTCGTACCATAACCAAATCGTACCATTACCATTTCGTACCCAAAATTACCATTTCGTACCATCAAAATGCCATATCGTAACATAACTTATTGCCATTTCGTACCATATGTAAATTTATTCGTACCATATGTAAACAATTTTGTACCAAGCATAAAATTGAAATACTTTGATGTATAAATCTAAATGAATACGTTTTACAACTACAATGAGTAAAAATTCGTTAAAAATCTTTAAATTAATCTAAAGAAGATATATCCAATATTTCTAATTAAAAAAGGTTATTTGTGTAAATATATTTTTTTTTAAATTGACAAAAAATTATTCTTTTATATGTAAAAAAGTTCGTTTAAAGTAACCATTATGACAAATTTTAAGTATACGGAATAGAAATGAAATAATTGTTGTGTAAATAAAAAGGTCTTGATTAATCATTAATCAGATATGAAAGGAATAATGACTTTCACCCTTTTACTCACTATCTGCTTAAGTAAAAGTGGAACCCAAGCTACAATTTGTCTGTAATGAAACCATTTTGAGTGTGTGTTTTTAACGAAACAATGCACCTTATTAATCAATAGAATTTAGAAAAAGCAGATTCAGGCAACAAAGGTCTATACATGCTATCGCCACTTGTTCAAGAGGAAGCGTCCCTGTTGCCGCTGAATTCTCGACCTGTGTCCGAAGGTAAACTGAAAACGCTTCAGAGAAAACGCTGCAAAACCACAGAAAGTATTATTTGCCAACTGGAACAAGTATGCAAATGACGAAATATCCATAAGTAGACTGTTGCGTCCTTGTGCCAGACAAGTGTTTGTACCGGATTCATAATCCTCAAGTCAATCGATTGTGATCTTATAATAATAATATTGAAAATAGTAGCTAATGTAAAAATAGTTGCTAATCTTCACATATATTTTTATCCGTTCCATTACGTTGATATATTATGTTATGACGAAATGATGATGTTAATAAAGTAAAAATAAAAATAGTTTTTATTTTTTCAGGGACAGTCTATACTAACCTTGTTAGTATAAATAGTCCCTGTTTTTATTTAGCACTTTGGTCAAAAGAGCAATATTATGCTGACATTGCATACAGGTTTTCACTAATACACTCCCCAATAGGGTACGAAAGTATCATTACATTGTCTCATATGGTACGAAATTGTTTTAATACACTCCCCCCATATGGTACGATGTGGCTATGGTACGAAATGGTTTTAATTATGGTTTTATGGCTAATAATCCAAGTGAATGTGGCTGTTTATTGTTGAGTCAAAACAAGACAGATATGTTTAGAAATAAAAAGGGGTTAATTTTGAATCCAATACACCATGTAATGTAACCGCCTTTTGAAACAATGTCGAATACAATACAAACGCTCTACACAGCTCGAAATAATAGAAAACATTCAAAGAATTACAGGTAACTAATGCAAATAAACATATACATTTGCAATTTACACCTGGCGTGCCCCCTTCATTAAAAAAGAACTAGACGTCATAATATGGCTAAAAAATACTGAATGCCAGTGGCGTTAACCCCATTGAAAAACGAATACCAAATGAATATCAAACGATGTCTGATAAATTGTATTCATATCCTTATCAATCAAAACTTGGTAACTTAATAACTACAAAAACAAAATAATAAAAGTGTATCGTATATGCTTAAAGGTTTACAGTTGAGATATTTACCTTTTCTGTCAGATGCTGTATTTATGGTTTTCATCGAGCAATTGTTAGTGCCAGTTCCGTGACAACATTCCCACTTTCCATCAATGTCTGTAAAACTATAATATTTCCAGTAAAAAAATGTACTTTCATCATCTATATTTTGCTCAATAGAACCTTTATGTGCATAACACTTCCCTGGAGCCGTTTTCAAAATTGCTGCAGTACAAAACGCAATTTCTTCTCCGTTTCTTTTAATCTGCACATTCTTGTTTAAAGGAGAAATTGTACAATTCAAAGTGATGTAAGTATTATTGTAAAATGCGTCGAATGTCATAGGAGCAGCAGAAAGATAACCTAAAAAAAATAATTATATTGATATATAAATTTATAAAATTGTTAAATTAAGGAAACTACTAAAGTGTCTTAAATAAAATTCTTCTTTGGCATCTTTTAAGGAGTACTGATAAATACTCTGCTGACTTTTACTAAATATAATACATAAGTTTCCTTAAACTAAGCAAATACTTAAGATTTTTCTTAACTTTCAGGAAGATTGGTAGGTCTTATCAAAAGCATTTTATAAATGATACGTTTTGAAAAAGCATTTTTGGTCACAACAGTAAAAATAATTGTTATAACAATTTTTTCAACAAATTTTAAATCTCATTATTATGCAATAAATTCATAATATGGTTGAAATATGATTTAGTAAGATAACATGTCGAAATCTCGAACTATTTTACCCCTCGAGGCCACCTTGGGCTGATATAGGGTTCTATTGTTTATACAGCTTATGATATAGATTCCGACAGGAAATATTTAGTATATATTCAATACTAAATACATTCCACTGTGTTCATTCCATAGCGCGAGTCCCTTTATCTGACCTCCTTTTATTATCTCACACCCCCATAACGGTATACGTTTGCATTTAATCGCAATAATTATTGCGTTGAATGGCAATATTATTGCGTTTAGTCGCAATAACTATTGTGTTTAATTGCAATAACTATTGTGTTTAATTGCAATAACTGTTGCGTTTAATCGCAATAATTATAGCATTCAACGAGTTTTTGAGTTTAATCGCAAAATAATGTGTTTAATAGCAAAATATTGCGTTCATTCGCAATAAGTTTTGCGTTTTCACACAATAAAATATTGTTTTTGTAACAAAGTGGCCCGAATAAGCTTCCGTAATTTTTTGTCGTGTCACAATTAAAAACGTATGTTCAACGAAACATTTAAAGAAATCTATTAAAACAAATATGTTCTTAACATTGTAAAAGACTATGCAAATATGTAGTAATATATTACAATCATAAAATATTATTACATACAGCGTTTGTTTATATTAATAATAATAAAATATTTAAGAAATCACAAATCATCACTAATTTAATTGATGATTCTAATCAAAATGATTGCTTAAATCATTATTACATATGAAAACAGTGTCGAGGGATGGCACAGGAAAACAAAGGAAATTACCAGAAATACGAGTTTTCAAAGACATGCCTAGAAATGCCTTGTAAGACGTCTTGCTTAATGTTTAAAGAATGATGTAGAATGGAATACTCTGCCATGGAATGGATAGAATAATTTTAAGCTAACAGCTTCTGATCTACTTAAGCTAAGGTTAACCGTGTCGTAAAAACCCTCAACCGTCGGTAATGAAATGTGAAGCTTGCAACAATATTTCAGAGATATCGTAAACAAATAATGAAACTGTGCTGTTTGTATATGTTTGATGTAAATATTCTTTAAACATCTTAAAGGTTTAAATAAGCTGTTGGGTCATATATGGACTATTTTATAAATGTCCACATGCGAAATATTATATGATATTCCTGTCTTAGACAGGGTATATAATGTCACATTCACGGCTTAGGATTTGGCTCATGGAAATGGAATATACGTCCCAAGCCGTAAATGTGACATTATCTAAGAGATAGCTGTAATTGCTTTTGTAAACGTCTTAAATTTATCCGTATTTCTTTGCCAATAAACATTTTTAGTTCACACATACTATTTTTAAAGCATTTTTAATATATAGTTTTTATAAAATGAACTGAAACTCGGGAAATTGTCAAATTTATTTTATTAATATATTCCATAAATATTTTCCCTTTGGTACTCTATGATTACTTTCATGATGCTTAGACGATCGAAGCTCATTCGGGATTATTTTATAAAAACAAACAATAGTTTTGTTCAACATCAAATTAATAAAAATAAGAAAACATTTTCATATTTAAATAATAGTAAAAAAATTATCTTTTCTTAATGTAAATCGTCTTAACCAATTGTTTCCTTAACCTTGGAAGTGTCAAGGTAAACTTTGCGAAGCACCAAATTCAATTTCTGTTGATGGTGTTCGGTGGCGCTTGTATTGTTCTTCCGTAAATGGTCGATTTCTGGTACAGATTAACCAGTACAGATGAGCTCACGCTCACACATCTGTACATGCTGCGTCATCCAATCAAAACGCCAGAAACAAGAACGTTGTTATAAAAAGCATAACAACGTTCTTGTTTCCGGCGTTCTGGTTGGATGTCAGAGACAATGGAGTCTAAAACAATGGAGAGTCTATAGGATACAGCGATGTGAAAGTTGTTGATTTACGGAAGACATAGGTACTTTCATGCGCTTTTGGGAAAGCCCGTGTGATCTTTCATTCGTGATAGAAATTTTGTCTTTTAGCTCGTTCGGCTGCGCTCCGCTCGCGAAAATTCATAAAATTTCTATCACTCGTAAAAGATCAACCGGTCTTTCCCAAAAACGTCTTTAAGAACCTATTAGTCTTAACTGACGCGTGGAGGAGGGAGGGGGGGGGCGTTGATGTTAGTGAATCAATTCAAGATTTAAAAAAAAACAAGTAATCGACGATAATGTCACCTTTAAATGAATATCAATGTATATTGGACAATGTCTTGACTGAAGAATGCATGAGGAATATTATGGCAATATGATGCAATATGTCCAGGTACATGTTTTATAACTTTTATTGCACTTCAGATCATATTTCTCGTTTATTGTTTTTACGTTGCAAGAGGACATAACAAAATCAGATAGGATTTTTGTGACCTGTGACTGACATCATTTGAGCCAGAGCTGATATTTCAATAGTTTTGTTTCTTAAGTTATATGCTTTCTGTTATTTAAATTGATATATTACATATCATTTTATTTACGTCGTTTAACACATGTCCGGGTAAGACATTGTTGCATTCGAAGCGGAATGAATGCGGCCATGATTATAAGTTTTCACAGGGGCCCAATACGGGATAAAACATGCTTTATGTATAATGCGAGGTTGTTATTTGAGCTATATAATATAATTTTTTATACAAGTTTAAAAAAAGGTATTCCCGAAACCTCTATTCGCAAAATATGAATTATTTTCCATGTAAAAACCTTCAACGGATCTCATAATCCGCATTTTATAATTAGATGTTTATTTTTCTAGTAGACTTGCAAACCAGGACTTAACTGTGTGACTATGGTTTAGTTCTGGTTGCCCACATTTAATTAGCAGAATAATCAATTAAGTTTAATAAACAAAAAAGACAATGGGTTCACTGACAATGATGATCTTAAGTCTGCGATAATTTAATAGGTACAAAATGTATAGAAAGTATATAGTTTTTATATATTAATTTTCTCTTTGCAGAAATAAAAGTGATAATAGTGTTCTATATTTTGTAATGTCTTGTGGGGGTGTTGTCTTCTTTTCACTTTATTTTATTGTGTTGAAATAGGAAATATGATTTTTGTGTTGAAAATAGGAAATTGTATTTTAAACAAACTTATTTCATTACTTTTATCTATATAAAAAAAAATAAACATTCAAAATATTTTTATTACAAAATATATTATATATTTTAACAGTGTTACAATAAAATTTAATTACAAGCACAGAAAGAAATAAGCACTGAATAGAACAAACAGCTCTTAGTTCACACACAGTTCATAGCAATAAATAGAACAAAGGCTATCCTAGATGAAGTAGATGAGATGCTGCGTCGGCGTAGTCAATTACACGGATGAGTCCTTGTTGGAAGCGAATCTTAAATTCCTGTAGTGTGTAATCGATTATTCTGTATCGTAGTCTTTTTGGCGGTCGCGTTCCTCCTGCTCCGTACTGGATGATAGTGCACGATTGATTCCGTAGATAAAAAAACCGGGTTGTAGCGATCTTCTTAAAGAGTCCTGATGCAAGGTCGCCCAATTGCTGGTGATCATTAGTTGATCATGTCTGCTAGGATCTATTTCACAGCTGAGCAATTGTGCTCTTTTTAAATTTTCAGTTCTTTCAATCTCACGTCTAAATACTCGGCCTGGAGACGGCCAATGACGACAATTCAAATAGTAGAAAACTTACACGTACAAATTCAAAGATTGAATTGACCATTTTATTTATTTATTTATTTATTTATTTATTTATTTATTTATTTATTTATTTATTTATTTATTTATTTATTTATTTATTTATTTATTTATCAAACAAATGTGGGCATACTGCGGAATTGTATTCACAAAAGAGCTTTTTATTTTGGTTTTGATTGTTTTTATGCTAAGATATGTTGGATAGAGAGTAGGTTGGACTGAAAACCAATTTATTGTCCCCAAACACCGAAAACCTTATAATCGCATAATCTCTGGAACTATGGAACTATGGAACTATTAACATTGCAGTTGGATTTAGAAAGAAAAGTCCTTAAACAATTTCCATTTTCCCATCTACCACCTCCATTTCCTGCCTAAAAATGCCAATTGTAATGTATAATTTAATTATTAGCGCATCTATTTATTACTCCATGAATTTTATAATTTAAATATAATAGTCAAAGAGACACTTAGTTAAGACAAAATAGAAAAAACAGTGTATTGTTGTTTTTTTAAATACTAATTCGCGGTAATGGAATCGTTATGACCATTTATATTATGAAAATGATGATTTAGAAAATAAAAATGTTCCATGCATTTATTTAGATATGATTGAAACAAAAAAAATCATTTTGCTGTGAAAATCATTACAAGCGAGATAATTTTCCTTATTAATAAATTTAAATGTAAAGAAAGAGCATAAGAAATATATTTTCATGTTAAAATACATATATAGTGTAATAAAATAGGTTTTTTCATATAAAGCCTTTTTTACTTCTGCGACAGTGGTATTGGATCGAGATCAGCTGTATAGACCTGATGCAACGCCGAGAGTCTATAGAGCTTATCGCGACCCAAGATATACAGGCTTTATATGAAAATACCCATTTTATGATACTTTTAAATACCAATGTCAACACATTAGCTCACAGGTTTGACATTATATACATGTTTGTTATTAAAGATAACACACAATAGGCTGACCTTTGGTTAATCTCAGAAACCTGAAATAATATTTCCATGTATATGTATTAAAATTAATACAGCGGATGTTTCCAATATTAAATCAGAAGTTAGATTAATACTGGAAATTTTGCCTGCATTTAAATTATATTTATTATAAATGGTCAATTTATATCACAAGAATTGCCGGTTTTATTACCGCAGTGGGGATTTTATCCGGAAACTCCGGCTTCCTCCCCCAATAAAAACTGAACGCCATGATATAGCTGAAACATTGCTGAAAGTGGCGTTAAACAACAGTCAATAACAAACAAATCAATTTAAATTATAAGTATTGGGTAAGTATGTAAGTCGTTGGGTTATAAATATTAATACCATACCGACCAACAAGATTGTTTTAGTTAACAGGCAAATCGTAGCTTTAGGCTATGAATTAAAACTTCGAGGAAATGAATTTGTATTTACTTTGTTAGTTCAACACTTACTGCTTGCAAACACGTATTCAGTTAATAATATCAGCTGTATGGTTGTGGAAGACATGATTTGTTCTATCTACTGATCCTTGTCATGATTGCCCTTGTAAATTAAGTCTGAAATAAAATAAACGTTATGAGTTTCTTTATTTACATTTGTATACTAAGTTTCTTATTATAAACCGAACACCCACCTCCTAGTTTTTACGCTAAGAGAGCAGCGGATTCAAAATAACCACATGTCCCAGTTATTTATTTGATTAAGTGAAGAATCTGTTTAGAAAAAAATCTGAGGTAATGCTATCATGTTCTCGGTATGATCTCGTTTCCGTAGTATTTATAATTACAACACGTAAGCCCTGCTATTGTAGTGTTGAATTGTTTGTGCCGTTTCGTTATTTCGAAATTTTGCTATGAAAGCACAAAATATTGAAAAGTCGAAATAATGAAATAACAAAAAAAAAACATTTAGCGGGAAGATAAAAACCATTTTAAAATCTTACCTTTAATTTGAATTCGGAATCACGAAATCGTGATCGCGGATTATAAAAATACAGTATTTAACAATATAATACATTTGTTTAATATCCCGTTTGCAGATTAAATGTGATGTCTTATATAATATAAATAACCCATATTCCCCTCAAATTTGAGCTTAATTTATTTTTTATCTCGAATTTAATACCTCATCAAGAATTACCTAAAGTGTAAATTCAATAGTTGTATATCTTTTGGAAGTGAAATACAAAAATTCTGAACTTAAAAAAAATCCTTTTTTTTTTGTTCGTTCGGATATCATTCTTTCGTAATTTCAGGCCTAAAATGGGAATCCTTTTATTTTTTGTTCGTGGATATTCTTATTTTTATGAACTTGTGTACAGACTCATGTTATTTTAAACATTTTTCCTTGCATGTTTTTGAGATTTTATATCTGTGTTTACTCTTTTTTTTTTTTTTTTTTTTTTTGGTATACAAGCCAATTTCAAGATATTTTTATTATTAATATTATCTTAATTGCTTTTCAGTTATTAGATTTTTAGTAAATTAATAACCACTAAATCCTTGTCTGTGATTTTTTAGTGTAAGGTTTTTATTACTGTTTTTGTTTTTAACGTTTTCCATTTTGGTTCACTGAACAAGATTTAAATATAAAATGTATATTATATAACATGTTTGTGAAAGTTTGTTATGTTGTAAAGCGCTTAGAGTTGTGTCTCTGATGTGATATTTGCGCTATATAAATATTGTAAATATAATATAATATATATATATATTATTTTTCCTGCTTAACATAGCAAAACAAAATATAGAAGAGAGCCCCATCTTCAATGAACAGGTATGGATTGTTTTAATCTGTTGTTGTTAAAAGGTCTATTTTAATGTCTTTAATTTCTTTGAAATTATGTAGAAATTTAGTATATAGAAAAATCTATTCCCATGCAGGCAAAAGATATATAAACATAAATTGTTCGTTAACGTACATTTAACATTTTTTAAAACTCCTATGCTATAATCCAGTGTAAAGTAAAGGCACAATTTGTTAAAAACGTATAGATAAAGGGTCTGAAGAAAGCTACCAACCAGTACACAGTGTCTTCGTGGAATATTTAGGGCCTGGGAGAAAAGATTAAACTATTGGATGTCTTATCAAACAGTTCAATTATTGAAGAAATATTCTAAACTTTGAAAATTCTAAATATGAAAATAATTCAGAAGGTATAAATCGTGCTGCAGAAGATATATATCAAATTTTACAAAGTCTTGTACACAAATCTTGTAGGTTAATAAAATATACTAAGTCCATGAAAATGAAGAAATATAAGCCTTAGGCCGATTCAAATTAAAAGAGATAAAGAAAACTGTTGTAAAATTAGGATCAGAAATGAAGAAAAAACCATATGATAAACATCTTCGATCCACTTACTTCGCACATTGTAAAAATTTTTAAAAATTGGTGAAGAAGAAAATCATCAATTTTTAATTGAAATTTTTGATCAACGTCTTAAATGGAAAAAAGAAGATCCAAAACAATACATGTATTGGAATATTATTTACTCCTTTAATAAAAAATATGTCTCAAACAAACATGATGATGATTTAATTAACACTAATAACTTTAAAGACGTAATGGATCACTTTAAATCTCAAGGAAACAGTGATAAGACTAATAATACCCGAAGGAATATATTTGAAAAACATTTAAAAAAAAAAATCACAGATAGCCCATTTACTATATCAGAAGTGAACCAATTTATTCAAACATTAAAATGTAACAAAAACACAGGGCCAGATTTGATATTTAATGAAATTATAAAAAACAGATATTCCATGGCATGTGGGATCAATCGATAACCTGTTTAATATAATACTGCAGTCAGGCAAATATCCAAACACATGGAGAAATTCTTTTATAATACTTGTTCACAAATCTGGTGACTTAAATAACTATAGAGGAATATCTTTACAAAATTATCATTTCATAAAAAACAGTTTTGTTTAAGAGTAAACCACAGAACATCAGACTGTTCGTCCATTCTAAAAACTTTAATAATGACATACATTCATTCATTCGTCACTTTATTTCCTCTTAAAGTGATTAAATGATATATATACAATCATTTAGATCTGATCGTGCTCTGGTTCTTAAGTCGAGTATCTCTTTTGTTACGAGATGTTGGAATCTGTTAAGTGCATTAAAATCAGCAGATTTTAGGTTAGTCCAAACTTCACAGTCATATACTACGGACGGTAAAACAACTGTATTGTATAACTTTGACAGAACAATTGGATTAATAGATTTACTTTTTAGTTTATTCAGAGCAAAAAATTAGTTTGTCCTTTCCGACTCGCGCTAACAGTAGGATCATACAAGGGGGCCTCGGTGGCCGAGTGGTCAAGGTAGTTCGTCTACTATTGATCACGTGGTCTGTCAACACTGAGATTGCGGGTTCGATTCTCACTGCAGGCAGGGTGTACTCGACTCCAATCTTAATTGACAAGGATTGCCAGTTTTCCTACCGCAGGTCGGGGGTTCTCTCCGGGTACTCCGGCTTCCTCCCCCAATAAAAACTGGACGCCATGAAATAGCTGAAAAATTGCTGAAAGTGGCGTTAAAACACCATTCAAACAAACAAACAACCAACAACAAACGATCATACGATTTAAAAGATCTATTCATCTGCACACCAAGGTGAGAGTACTCTTCTTGAATCGGGATTAGATCTCCATTTACAGACCATGGATAAACTAAATCAGGTTCGCGGGAGCTTTTTGTGAATTGTACAACTGCCGATTTCTTAGCATTAAATCAAAAACGCCATTGGCTCGCGTATTTTGAACATACGTTTAGCATATCTTGTAGCCCGGAGGGAGAATTGGTAATGCAGCAAACATCATCTGCTAAGGCAGGACAACAACTGATAGTGTTAATGACACCAACATTATTATCAAAATTTTCCAATTCGTTTAACATTTGATCTATAAATACTAAATATAAAAGGCCAGATAAAACTCCCCCTTGTCGTAACCCTTGTGAAACATGGTAAAAAGAGGACAATGATTGGTTAGCAACAACAGCACTATATGTATTACAATGCAAGTCACGCAACATATATTTTACTAGACATTTCAATATTGTGATAAATTGTCTCGTGCAGATTAAACGAAGCAGTTAAACAGCTGAGATGTTTTTGAAATCCTT
Organism: Limnoperna fortunei; assembly: GCA_944474755.1. Classification (NCBI taxonomy): domain Eukaryota; kingdom Metazoa; phylum Mollusca; class Bivalvia; order Mytilida; family Modiolidae; genus Limnoperna; species Limnoperna fortunei. Next base: position 14,663,518 of record OX104118.1, on the reverse strand, counting down.
GTTGCTGGGGGATTTATAAACTTTTCATGATCATTAAATGCAAATGTTGTGATACGTGTTTTAAGTAATCCCTCAAACAATTTAAGTATTGCTGACAGTAAGCTGTCGGGTCTATAACTCTCAGGTGCGGTTTTACTTTTCGTGCCAACTTTGTAAATAGGAACTATTAGTCCAAGTTTCCATCTCTTAGGTATCCTACCGATTCTGATTTATGGAGTTGAATAAATTACAAATAGTTTTAACCAGATCTTTACCACCATCTTTCAAGTGTTCGTTTTGAATTCGGTCATGGCCTGGAGCTTTTTTAAGTTTAAGACTAGAAATCAAGTTTTCAACTTCGGCTTCCTTAATAATACCACCCGGTAAGCTCTTGTTAGCTTGACTACAAGTTCGTAAAATGTCCGAATATTTAGATTCAATCTCAAGTTTCATGATAGCATCAAACCTATCACATTCACTTTCTTTGTAAATGTCCTCATAATAAGACGCAAATGCTTTCGTTACAGTTTCTGGTGTATTACACAGTTGGTCTTTATAAATTATTTCTGGATAAACTTTGGTTTTATTTCTAGAAAAAACATTTTACAGATTTCCAGAACATACGAATGTCGCATTCGGCGGCGTTATTCAAATCATCGTAGCACTTCTGTTCGTATTTCTCGCACGCAGCTACATGTATGCTTCTTAACTCATATTTAGCATGTTTGTATTCTCTATAGCTGTCATATTCCATACCACGTGGTTTACCATCGGAAATCCAAATTCCTCGAAGAGTTCGTTCTTTTTTATGAGCTTCTTTCACCGCTGCAGTCCAATACGGTTCGGTATGTGGGTTAAAACTATTTTTCGGTATTTTGCGGCATTTGTAAGTTTAAAACAAGAGAGTCATATGCATTGTCAATGTCGATTCTACAGTTTTCAATGTCCGATGAAAGAATCTTTAGTGGTTCATCTAACAGACGTTGATAAAGTTCGATTTGATTATTTGTAATTTTGTGCCATGAAGACAAGGGATCGCACTGTGGCAGTAACACGTGAAAACGTAAAAAAAATGTAAAATTAATTCGTGCTTAGTGGATTTACGGAAAGCGTTTGAAAGTGTATGGCAAGATGACCTGCTTTACAAATTAATGAAAAACGACATAGGAGTTAAGTTCTTTGCAATTATTAAAGACATGTATTATGCAAGCCATTCTTCTATTAAAGTACATAATAATGTTCTAACATTTTTCTCTTGAAAGAGGGTTGAAACAAGGTAACAGTCTTAGTCCCACATTATTAAACTATTTTTTTAATGACTTGCATGATATATTTGATCATACGTGTGATATTAAACAGATATATCATGTCTGGGAGGGGTATTTGTGAAAAATACCCCTCCCAGACATGATTTATCTGTTTAATTACACCGAATATCATGATTTCAAAGAGCGGTGAATACTAGACCACTTGCGTGCTGTTTGTTGACTCTGTACTATCGGAACGTTTCCGGTTTTCAAAATCGATTACTCATGTTACGTTTACTTTGAGGTAAAAGTCAAAACTTCCGAATGAATATTTCCAGTATAATAATATGCGAGGGTTATTTTTAAGCAAATACTACGGCACAGAGGGTAATTTTTTGCTGAATACCCGGTGATTACGAAATCTATTGACCAATCAAAATCCAGCATTTTTATATAAGGTGTAATTAAGTGTGATATATAACTTCCTTAGAACTTCAATAGATTATAAAGGCAATTTTTTAAAGGGAGAACAAGAATGAGCAAAAAAGGTTTAAAAGTATTTCCCTCTGATAAAGCATTTTTATAATTTTAATTGTGTTCCAGTAGAACTCTCAAGCAAATTATTTGATATATGGATGAGACCAATACTGACATACAATAGTGAAATTTTGTATATGGATGAATATATTCACCAATACAGAGCAAATAATAGAGCAGTGTGTAATAATAGACCAATCGATTTTGTTTCTAAAGAAGATTGAAAAAAATTCACACCAGATATTGTAAAGGTATCTTACGACTTAAAAGGAATGCCTGCAACATTGCTGCAAGATCGGAATTAGGATGTCTCCCTGTCAGGTTTTTTTTAAAAATAAAAGTCAAGCCTTGTTATACTTTGGAAGAGGACATTCATTTAACTCTAAACCCTTTAATAAAAGAAGCGTAACAAAAATATTCATGAGGATGGTAATTATTCATGGTATACATTTATTGAAAATATTTTTAAGGACCTTAACTTTAACTCTGAAAATTTCACTACCTTAAATTCTGAATATTTTAGAATTAAATCTCATAATAAAAGAAAATTTAAAACAGCTGTCCAATATATATATATATATATATATAAGTCTATAGGATCTACCAACCAGCAAGCTTATTGAGTATCGGATCGACAAACATGACGATACAGCATAAACAAAAAATAATATACAAGTCTAGAAGATTATGCAACGATACAAATGACGGTGTTTCTTGTCAAAAATTTAGACAAAGACTATATATATATATATTAAGCGGTCTCTGGAAAAACTATAACTTTACAGAAGACTCAAAACTTAATCTATTAGTCAACTGTAGACTTAAAAACTTACAGAAAAAAAATTATAAAAAGACAGAATTTTGTACTAGCTGTGACCATTGTTTGATAATCGAAACTGGACGCAATAAGAAAAACCAAGACAACAAAGACTTTGTTAACTATGTAATGTCTTGGAAGATGAATATCACTTTTTTTTAATTCTTCATGCAATCATAACTTAAGTATTTTTTAATTAAAACTAATCATAACCAACTTAAATTTACTACCAGTTGACAAAATAAAGTATTTGCTTAACCCCAAAAATTAGTTTTTGACTGATTTATGCAACTTTATATAACGATCATTAGAGTTGAGAAACAGGTCCATGTCAGTTAATGCCTAGTGCTATTACCACAACTACATTTGATACATGTATACTTATTATCTTTACATATGTCATTTGTTTACTTACTTTCATTTTGTTTAATTTTTTCAAGTTGTGTGTATGTTAATATTGCCTTGACCCTTCTGTGTGTAATTTTGCACTAATTAAGTTATTATTTATTTGTTTTGGGATTGAATTGGTCTTGTTTATGCATTCTAAATCCATTTAAAAACGGTATAAAGTTCTATAAAAAGTTGTATATTTTGTTATGGATCTTATGGGCCTATGTAATCTTACAGTCTTGTTCGAGATTGGTCATAATTTGTGACATTTGTTCAATCTTGTGTATTTAAAACCTAAATATTTTTATACGGTCTAAATATTGGAATATATATAATGTTAATAAACAGCGTGACGCAATTAATAAAAGAAAAAAGCAGTGTCGAGACATGTTAAATGAATGTAATATGCAGTTTTATGCATTCAAGTGTATTTAATATTTAAAAAAAAACAGGGGAGGACCGGTGGTTTTGATCCAAAGATGATAAAGACGTAGGAATGATACATATCGAGAAGATAAATCTGTATTATTGTATATGTCGTTGATATTATAGTGTTGTAAAATGGTATTTTCATATAAAGCATGTGTTATTTCTGATGCAGTCGTATTGTGTCGAAGACCAGAGGAAACGCCGAGTGTCTAAACAGCTGATCAAGACCTAATACGAAGATATCATAAGGCTTTATAGGAAAAACCCATTTTCATTAATCTTACTTGTTTTACAAACAAAAAAGCAGAATAAAACAGTGTTGAAAATATAACACATAACAGACTCAACTTTATGGTGAATTTGAGAAACTGAAGATTATCTTTATACAGTTCTGTATTAAACTTAATATAGAGAACAATCCCTGTATTAAACCGGAAGTTATATTAATACAGGGAATGATTACCGTGTTAAAATTCGTACAGTGAATCTCTCTTTGATTTGCTGTGTAATTATTATAAACTGGTCAATTTCCTATATATTTTAAGTCACTGGTTAAAATATGTATACTTCAGCATCTCTGCCTCTTTGTCTATATTTGAACATCAAAATTTTACAACATACCTTAGTGTTTGTTGTCAAAATATACACTTTATCATTGACATGTTAAATAAACAAATTGATTTTTTAAAACATCACATGATAAACATTCAATTTCATCATATCATTTATTTATTAAACTTTGATACGGTTATCAATAAAGTTGAGTAATAAAGCGAAGTCAGAATACTGAATTATTTTTCAATTTATAAAAATATGTGTTAATGTATTTGTACTTTAAGTGTATATTATATACTTTCGTATCCGTAGATATGGAGATTCGCCCTCAGGCAAAGCTGTAGGGTGTAAAGTTTGCTGTATAAATCTCCATATCTACGGATATAAGCATGTATAACTTATTAATAGTTGTTGTTTGAAATTTAAGGATTTTTTCGTAGTTTAAAACCGCATTGCCTGACGTTAAACAAGAAAAGTTTGATTGCAATTTGAGAAAAATAAGTCTTATTTTGCAAAATGAAGCGCACTATCTTTGGTAGAGCCTATAGTTGTGACAATAGAAGTTTTTATCGGATTCAAATAGATGTTAACCAATTTTTATGCTGATGTTGAATATCTGTGGAATGTGAGTTGGTTAGTTGATTAAAATAGATGGGTATCATATACCACTAGCCACTTAAAGGTTTATCCAGCAATTATTGTAGCACATCTAGAGGATGTTTTATGCAAAATGCTTTAATTTGTGATAGAAGTGTATGAAATAAATATAATTCCTATTACATATATATATTAATTTTAAAAGCCTGTTGAACTGACAACAGGCGGGTACTGTTTGTTTTATCTATATTATATGTGATGCCCTTTATAATAACACATGTTAAGTAGGTCGAGTGTTTGTCAATTTGTCGTTTGAACTTTTTGCTTGCTATTGAGTAAATTTACAGAAACGTATGTGTAGTTTATGCTTGTAATATTTGCAATTTTTTTTATTGTTTTAGTTGTTGGTTCAAATAGTTTTCGTTTGCATTATGAATTAAATCACTTAAAGCATGTCTAATTTCTAAAATAGCTGTTTTACTCGGTGAAAACCATACATTTCGACAGAAAACGGTTAAAACCTGTCAGTTAAGGTTAGCGTCGAGCACACCTGCCACAGTAATGTTCGAATTTCCAACCTAAGTGATAGCAAGCCGGTGATAAATAGAAGATTTCCAAAGTAAATGTAGCCTCCTAAATCTTTTGTATTTTCGTTTATTTAGCTTTTTAACACCCTAATTATTAGTACCAATAACGTTTTGGTTTTCAGTCTTGATTAGACAAAATGCGCGACTAGCGGCATCTTTCTGTATCATTCTGTGAAAGTTTCATCAAATTCCATTGCGTAGTGTTGATAGCATTGAGGATGATGGCAAAGTTCATGTTTTGAGACTGGATAGCGCAAATATTTTCCGACCGAAATGTAAAATATAAGGTTCAACATGGCATTACGTGATGAAGATTCTAATACATCAAATCCCATCCAGTTATATAGACTGAATTGCGGATAAGGGATGGGTAACCAAAAGTAAAGCGGACTGATGGAATGACACCCCCGTCATTATATAACCCCAATTTTTTAACGCGGGGGTAACATTTTGTTTCAAAGTGATATATCATATTTAATGTCTTGTAATACATGTATTTATTTGCTTGTTCTACTTTCAGAAACGTTTTAAGCTACATCATGACGTCAAGTTTGTATTGGGGAGGATGCAGTAGCACCCGGTTAAACCTCTACAAGGAAACTGGCTATTCTTGTCACTTAAGGGTTGAGTCGAACACATCTGCTCAAATAAAGCCTCGAACTTAAAAACTGGCTATCCTTGTCAATTGAGTATGGAGTTGGACACACCTGCTTACAGTAAGGCTTGAACTTCCAACCACAGTGATAAAAAGCTGGTGATAGTAGGTAGATGACTTGTTAGCTTTATCCTCGTCCACCGAAGCCAGGATGTATTGCTGGATTTAGGCTTAATGTTTTAGAATTTTGGTAATATTGATCTTTAACATCCCTTCATTATTTAGCCTTCCAATAATTTGGTATTAGCGTCACTGATGTAGCAATGTTAACAAACTTTGAATCTTTGTTAAGCAAGAAAGTTTGACAAGAAAGCACACAACAAATAGGATTTTAATTTGATTATCTTACATCTGTGACAACAGTACAAAGACCAAGCAAACATATAAAAATAATAATATAGATTGCAACATGCGTCTTTGTTTTGTAACATGAAAAAGATCATTAACATATAAATTGTCTATTTAAGTAGTTTTAACATATCTTGGGGTCTCGGTGGCTTAGGGATTAAAATAGTTTTTTTCTATTAATCACGTGGCTCAACACTGTGGTTGCGGATTCGAGTCTCACTACGAAATAGCTGAACAAATTGAAATAAACATCATCGTCATATCTATTATCTGTTAATTAAATAAAAAAGATAAAGATAAATATTACATAATAAAAATTACATGTACTTTGACCCTTCGTTGTTAAGTGTGACGAATAAACTGATGAATGTTTGTACCGATGTTATTCAAATGTTGATGTTTGCTAATGACCTGTACCTTTTTACGAATTGTAAGTATAATCTTATTTACTATGTAGGTAATCGTTTAGAAAACAATTACAATGAAATTGTAAATACAGCAAAGATCGTATATGATCTTACGTATTTTAAATTCATAACATATAATATAACATGGTGAAATGGTAAAAAACAAATGAAATTATTTTGGTTTAAACCATTATCGATTCACAAAGTATGTGCTCTTTAATAATTTCGGTCTATATTATAATCATACTGCCCTTCAACGAGGGTGTTAGAGTAGATTATTACATGAAGAAAAAATTACCCGTACCCGAGACGAAGTCGAGGGGGATAATTTTTTCTTCATGTGGTAATCTATCCTAAGACCTGTGTTCAAATACAGTATGATTTTTATTATACTGAATTGCCTGTTATCTAAAGACAAAACGTGCTACCATATAGATACTGTACTGAAAAATATTTATAATGGAAAATGCTTGTTTGTCTGCTATTTGTTTTTCCAGCTAGTTTGTCATGTGGTCGATCATTTTCCAGGTTGGCAATTTTCGTTCTTAGCGGGGATAAAAATTTTTTATATCACTCGTAAACTTCCGTTGGAGCGGGTGATAATTTTCTGGTTCGGCAATCTATGGACGCAGCGGGTGTTAATTTTTTTATATCACCCGTTGAGAGGAAAGCACGAAAATTTAACACCCGTTGCTATAATGGGCGGGGCTAAAGTCGGAAGCACGAAGTATAATAATTGTGTTTCAGATCATTTTGTTCTTTGCTGTTTCTTTATTTTTTTATAATATAGACATACAATCATTTGTAATTATGGCAACTCATTGCATACGATATCATGTTTTATGGAACACTTTTAAGAGGTATGGGGCGAGCAGATCGATAATTTTTTAGGTGTTCCATAAAACATGATAATCATGCACATTTGGTTATCATGGTTAATAGCTGATTTTTAGATTTATATTTGTCATTAGTTTGCTTCAAAAACATTTTTAGAAGTTGATTAACAACGAAAAGACAGTTGAACATTTTTTCTGCACATACCCTAGTGCAAAATTGTACGATAAAAGAGTTGATGGGCTCATACCTTTCTGAAATATATTAGTTAAAAATAACTATGGGACGACTTGATTAGGTAGCAACTTTGAATAATGTAAACATGATTGCCGTTTCATTCCCCTGTTCTTGTCTCTCCCCGATTTCCGGTATTAAAGTTCTACTGTTTACTTGTGCAGTGTTTGCACACCGATCAACCGACTTATATCATTTTGGTGAGAAGAAGTATGACACGATGAAAAAAGATATAAACAAGTTAGAAGCGATGAAAACGTAGGTAAATTTGTCCAATTTTTTATGTTTTAATTTTACTGTAGCGAATAAAATATATAAAAACACGATTAAGCATAAATCCGGCAATATATATATTCAGTTCTTTTATCTCTTGCTTTTATTTTATGATATAATTTTATTTCAAATTGGTCGTTTAAAAATAAATAATATTCATTTAGCTTTTGTTTGGTGTCAAAAAATGTATCTTTAACATAATGCATTAACAATATTAACTCGATTTTAGTTGCACAGTCGAGAAAGTACGATACGATGTAAATCAGTTCAATGAGACGATTAAAACAAGAAATATGACTTTGTATAAGCTATTAAATTCTGCTAATCGATTGAATGAGTATGCACTTTAAGAGTTCGTAACGTAATAATATATGTAAATTTTTGATTTTCTTGTCAATATAAAGCATGAAGAAGGGGATGGGGAAACTTAATTTTGATTACTGTGCATAAAATATGCAATGAAGAAAATTGCGACACACAAGAACATTTGCAGAAAAGCTTTCAAACTATTCTTTGTATTTGTATGCAACTCTTATTTTATTATGTATACGAAGATAAATGGGAGACATATTGTTTTTGCCTGGTAATTTACTTCATCTTCTTTTTTCTTTCCTTCTCCTTTAAGGCTGATATTTTCAGCCAAATTTATTTGACACTGCAAATCGCATACTAATACACGTTTAGGGTATGTAAGATAGCTTTATCTAGTGTTATATTCCACTTTTCATTTTTTAGGAGGTTTATATTGGGTTTTTGGTAAAAGAGGCAAAAGAAGGTCGACATACATGTATTTTGTCTGTCCGTTCGTACATCAATAACAAATCGTGTCCGGGATATAACTTTTTATCCTTTTAGGTAGGCTTTTTGATATTTGGCATGTGGGTAGATTATAACTAATCGTGTCGCATGCCATGAGTGTTGACATTAAATTTGAAATTTGACCCCCAAGGTGACATCATTGCCTTTTGAATGACTGCTTCGTGCCCGGGATATTTAACTTAAAGATTTCTGTGTTACTATTGCACACAAATTTTCAGTGACTTTTCTGACACAATCAATCATCTTTGTGGCAACCATGAACATCAAACAATAAAATTCAGAGAAAGGGAACTAGATGACCAAACAGGAACATTTTGCTACAGAACAAAATTTTACCAAGACATCAAACCATCCACATTTACTTTGACTGTTACCAGCGATGAACGTTTAACCATGATAACAGAAGATAAACAAAACACGAGAAACGTTTGACGAAATTGTTTAATACATATAAGCTGCAAGCGGGAGGTAGAGCGCCGACGGTGAGATTTGTGCAGAACTTACTGCCTATTAGTACGAATCACCAAATATCGAACCGTTCCAATTTCCAGAAGGGGTTAAATTTTCAACTAAAATCAGTATGATGCCTTACAGGAACACGCATTTACAATGCACATCGTCAAACAAGAAGTAGGGTTATGAGATGTCGGATAACAGCCTATAACGCACTATTCGTTTGCACAAATCACCATATCAATCATCAAAATACTCTGATTGAAGAAAACCCAAAAGATTGACAAAGTTAGTTCGACGTTCGTACCTTCTTCAAAACTTAATTTTTATGTCACCGCCAAAAGGTGAAGGTGGACTTCAAATTTGGGGCGTTGACATAAAAATAAAGACAATATTATACGACATTGTAAAAAGCTGGGGTGTTTTGCGGTTATTTGTTTGATTGTTTATTATTATTTATTATTCATTATTAGAATTAACAATGAAAGAAAACGGGTGATTAAACCATAAAAATAAGTAATTTTGTAATAAAACGGTGTACATTTGTGTAAGTATTCTCTTACAAGATTCGTAGATTCTTTTCTGTGTATCTTCAGGTGTCTACAGGTGTAATACGCGATGAAAATGTGTATAATTCGGTCAATTAAGGCCAATCTCAAGGTCTGTTCGAATGATATAATATTGTCCTTAGTAACTACATGTCTTACACGTTTTCCTTTTCTGATTTTATGTAAAAGAAAATTGTGGAATTCTCAAAATATTTGCAACCGATAATGTTAAAAAATATTAGACATAGTAAGCATCCGTGTTACAGTTAAATATGATGTATTAATTATTGAGATTTAACTCTCATTTGTACGCTAAATAACCTTTACATTTTTCGCTCTGCGTCTTTATTATAAATTGTAGGCAGCACATTTGATGTTTCCCTAAATTCATACCTTATAATCTGTAATAAAATTTTGAAATCAATATATTGGTCAAGTTGATGGTTCCGTTTTATACTATTTAATGTCGACATAGCAGGAAATATTTGTGCAAAATCTTGTTCGTTATGTTGTTATTTGTTGATAGGTTCGAACTCATATGTAGACCGTTATCGACATATAACACAGATTTCCGCTAAGCCCTGCTCTAGGATTGTCTCAATGAGAACATTTAATCTCTGTTTAATTCCTCACTATGGTTCTAAGATGAATTAAAAAGCTGCTTCGCTGCTCCTGTTGTATTAACAATTGTAGACTTTTTGTATAATATTCAATGATATACAGACATTAGTTGTAACAAGTTATTGAAATGCCTCATGTGAAATTATAAAACTACTCACTTAAGAAATAAGTGCACGTGGCTGTTTAAATCGTGTCAAGGAACTTTTATTCATCGTGTCATTATAAAAAGATGAGCTGATTTTTTCCGTATCATTTTTTCAGTAAATGCGTAAAGAAAAATGATTAAATTGCAATTGGAAGAATAATTTTGGGTCAGAAAAAAGTTGGATAAATGTGTTTTTGAACAAAAACACTTGATACAGAAATATATTGCGCAGAAGCGTAAATTTTGCATTTATTTGTTCAAATTTGTGATGCCAGTACCTTTGGAACATATTCAGATAACAAATGAAAACATTAGTTAAAACGATTGAATATGTTAATGGACAAATATATGCCAAATAATTTTTTACTACACTATATTTGATACAGTGAGTTTTTAAGGTAGTGATTTGGAAAAAGTCATCTGTATACTGTATACGTATAGAACTTGTTTATATCTTTTTTCATCGTGTCATACTTCTTCTCACCAAAATGATATAAGTCGGTTGATCGGTGTGGTTTGTACTCCTTATTGGTATGGTGGCAGCTGATTTCGTTATCTACGCCCCCGTAGGTTTACAAGATACACTCTGTATAAACATTTATACTGAACACGCAAGTTGGTAGTGGAAAATGGATCTCAATCGTGCACCAAAACAATGGTGCTTAACAAAGACTGAAACTGTCAACACATTCGAGAATTGGAAACAAAACCTAACATATACCTGGGACTAGTATAACTAACGGGATTGGACACTCGCTAAGTCTTCAGTTTAAAAAGTACGATTTCCTTGTCGCGCGAGACCGGAACGAGATTAAACGAGAACGCAGAAAAGACAGCATGTACATGTATAGTACAATACGGTACTAATATTTCAGTTAAAATTTGTGCAATTATCTTGTGACAGTAAATATTTTTTTATTTTTTTTTATTTTAAGTGTTTTATGTGCCTCATTGTATTATCGTGACCATGTTTTATCATTTAAAAATATATTGAAATCAGCGAAAATCGGGAGCTTTTTTTAACGGTCGCCATTTTTGTGTGTCATTTTTACAAACTTTATACTTTCAGACCATATATCATCGTAATGCAAAATTACACATTCAAAAGGTATAGACCAACCAATTGGTCTTTTTTGTCGCGTTGCAGCATATATTATTTTTGATGTGAATCCCCAGTTATTATCGGATTAAGTAGCATGAAATATTAGCACGTTTTTGGGAAGACGGCGCAAATTTTTAAACGGTCCCCTTAAATAAAACCAATCCACGCCTTTATTATGAACCCAGTATTCCTTTTTTCACATTCTAAAAGAATGATGTTTTAAGAATAAACAGAAATAGGTTATAATTGATAACACGATTAATAAGCATACTTTTTTTACCTTTTTTCGAACACTTTTTTCCACGAGGACATCTCCATCCTGTTACGTATTTTCAGCTTCTATTTTACAAGAAACTCCTTAATTTTAAATGCAATGATAAAAAAAAAATTCAGAATTGGAATAAGTATTTTTTACTACCCATTCTCTTTTAACTTGACGTACACCTGTTGCAATTGTTATGTAATCACAGGTGTGGTGAACAAATGGTTCAATAATCAACGGAGTCAAAAGTTGTATGAGGGTACACCCTAGGTAGCTAATACCTGTGTCATCATATAAATTGTCTAATTGGTGAAAACCATAAACATCAAATAAAATCATACAAGGCAGTTTTGATTTTAATTCACTGGGACTAGTACAACAATCGAATTTTAGAATTAAAAACTTTTTGTTTTTGTTTTTTGTTTGTTTGTTATGTAAGTTTTTTTTCTTTCTGTTTTTGTTTTTTGTTTGTTTGTTTGGTTTTTTTGTTTGTTTGTTTGTATTTTTTATGTGTGTGTTGTGTTTTTTCTAATTTGTTTAATTTTTGTAATGAAATGCATCAATGTATTGATATTTACACGTAACTTGCTTGAGTCTCGAACAGATTGTATCGTACAAAAGCCGTATATACGGTCATATCCGTTTCGACACTTGTTTGCATATTAGAGTTTGGCGCGACGAGGAAAAGTATACGATATCGTTAGATTCCAGTCCCGTTGATTTATAGGTTCCTGCATATACTTTATCCCTTGATAATTCCAAAGAGCAAAAAGTTAGCATGCTCGAATCGACCAAATAGAAAATTACTGTCCCATCATAAGTCGCAACAAAATTGTCAAAAATTCAACCTCCATAGATAGTATTTAGCAGACAATACGACTTCATAATGGTTTTTGAATCACAGGGGCATATTTTATTGATTTTGATGCTATTCGCTATGACCCAGGGAAACGTCCATAGGACCTATACCAACGTTTAAATTCCTTCATTGGGGATAAACCTTCTCCGAAAATATAACCACCCCCTTTACTTCGAAAGCCTTGTCGTAGAGAATTGGACTTCGATGTCTTATCAGAGATTCCGTTTATGGAAAGAAATGATGTTTCGACCTTTCCAGCACGTAAACTTATATGTATTGGGGATACTTCATTTTACACGTATGGATCTCCGTTGACACAACCAACAAGTCAATCAGTTCGTAGGGCTCATGATGCCCGTGCATCAATAGAATCTACATTATGGGCAGGTGATTACATTGACATTGAAATTCCTTAAGATATGTCTTTTCAGGATGACATTTTGTTTCTGTTTTTACCTCACATAGACTCTAAATTTAGTGACTTATGGCCTCAACCATATATGATCTACTCTGTTAACCGCCAAATTCGGGTACCTAATCTAACCGAAGTACCGATAGTGCTGAAACGAAATGATCATCTTTGCAAAACTCGTACAACATATGAATCAAACTGCAAATCACCACCGGGCAACCCCGTACAAAACCTTGAAAGTGGCCAGAAGAATGACACTCTCCATTCCGACAATGTTCGTGTTGACCCTGATGGATTATTAGACCACACGATGACTACAAATTCAGGACTCTTGTTTGTAGATATGATCATGTATTCAACCCTGTATTTACTTGTTACAACGGCGCTGCTGGTCCGTTACAAGCGAAAGTCAATATGGGACCAGTTCAACCCCTGCAAAGAAAAGGTCGTCTACCCAGTACTCCAAAGGCCAATTGGACGTATTGCAAGATAAGTTTGACGAACTTGAAGCCATTGGAGTTTTTAAGCGACCTGAGGACATCGATGTGAACGTTGAATATCTTAATCCGTCTTTCCTAGTTAAGAAACCAACAGGTGGATTCCGTCATGTTACTGCCTTTGCAGACGTCGGCAGCTATAGTAAACCCCAGCCGTCTTTGATGCCTGATGTTGACTCCACACTGCGCCAAATTGCTCAATGGAAGTTCATAGCTATAACCGATTTAACATAGTCGTTTTACCAAATCCCGCTATCACGGGACTTTATGTTTGTTTGTTTGATGGTGTTTAACGCCATTTTCAGCAATTTTTCAGCTACTATATATATCATGGAGTCCAGTTTTTATTGGGGGAGGAAGCCAGAGTACCCGGAGAAAACCCCCGACCTGCGGTAGGAAAACTGGCAATCCTTGTCAATTAAGATTTGAGTCCAGTACACCCTGCCTGCAGTGAGAATCGAACCCGCAATCTTAGTGTTGACAGACTACGTGACCAAAAGTAGACGAACTACCTTGACCACTCGGCCACCGAGGCCCCTCGGGACTTTATGAAATACTGCGGTGTTGCCACTCCATTTAAGGGAGTACGTGTATATACAAGATCCGCTATGGGTTGCCTGGATCCGAAACTGCTTTGGAGGAGCTTACTTGGTCACCTAGTACAAGAAGGCGTAGAAGCGAAGATCGCAGATGATCTATACATTGGTGGAAACACACCTGACGAGCTACACAATAATCTCGAACGTGTACTTCAAGGCCTAGATAAATGCAATTTGAACCTTTCCGCTCCGAAAACGATCGTTGCTCCAAAACAAGCAACCGTGTTAGACTGAATTTGGGGAATTTTATGTTTGTTTGTTTGATGGTGTTTAACGCCATTTTCAGCAATTTTTCAGCTACTATATATATCATGGAGTCCAGTTTTTATTGGGGGAGGAAGCCAGAGTACCCGGAGAAAACCCCCGACCTGCGGTAGGAAAACTGGCAATCCTTGTCAATTAAGATTTGAGTCCAGTACACCCTGCCTGCAGTGAGAATCGAACCCGCAATCTCAGTGTTGACAGACTACGTGATCAATAGTAGACGAACTACCTTGACCACTCGGCCACCGAGGCCCCTCGGGACTTTATGAAATACTGCGGTATTGCCACTCCATTTAAGGGAGTACGTGTATATACAAGATCCGCTATGGGTTGCCTGGATCCGAAACCGCTTTGGAGGAGCTTACTTGGTCACCTAGTACAAGAAGGCGTAGTAGCGAAGATCGCAGATGATCTATACATTGGTGGAAACACACCTGACGAGCTACACAATAATCTCGAACGTGTACTTCAAGGCCTAGATAAATGCAATTTGAACCTTTCCGCTCCGAAAACGATTGTTGCTCCAAAACAAGCAACCGTGTTAGACTGAATTTTGGAATTAGGAACCATTCGTGCAAGCCCTCACCGAATTGCTGATTTGGCTAACTGTCAACCCCCCCCCCCCCCCAAAAAAAAAAACCCGTTACTGCTATTGGATCATTTATTGGTGCTTACAAGGTATTATCTCGTGTTGTCAAAAACACGTCTGGATTAGTTTCTCCACTGCAAAATGCGATCACATGAAGCATTTTAAAAGACAATACAAATATTCAGTGGGTTGACAATCTTTCTTATGCTTTTAACGATGCTCAAAAGGCTTTAACATCCAACAAATCAATCACACTCCCTAGGTCTAATGATCAGCTTTGTAACTGATGGAGCACTTAAAACATGTGGACTCGGAGCAACTTTATATGTCAGTAGGGATGGAAAGTTAATGATTGGTGGATTTTTTAGTGCAAAACTTCGGTAAAATCAACTGAAATGTCTACCGTGTAAGATAGAATCATTGTCCATTGCTGCAACAATAAAACATTTTAGCCCCTATATCATCGAGTCAAAACCATCCACCTGCATCTTAACTGATAGCAAACCATGTGTTCAAGCTTATGAACATCTATGTAGAGGGGAATTCTCAGCTAGTCCAAGAGTGCTTACATTTCTCAAAAGCGAACCGCTACCATGTCTCAATTCGTCACGTATGTTGATCAGCAATTTTACCATCTGACTTTTTGTGTGCACAAATCCTGACTGTCAAATTTGCAATTTTGTGGCACATAACGAGGATGTCGCTATCAAATACATTACAACATCACATGTGTTTGGTTGGAAAGTTAAGCTTCCGTTTACCAGCAGGTCAGCATGGCTAAGTATTCAATCCGAGTGTTCAGACATACGCCGAACAATAGCCCATCTACGCCAAGGAACCAGCCCGTCCAAATAACTAACCAACATTAGGGATGTCAAACATTACCAAAATGCTACATCTCTCGGGAAAGATGGTATACTGATTGCAGAAAAGAAAGTTCCGTTTGCACCACATAGGGAGCGAATAGTAGAAACAGCAATGAACCGCTGTTTTGCTCTTGACATGGACAAAGCCATCGAAATGATTACAAATGGGTGCCACCATTGTGTATCATTGCTCAAATCACGTACATTTTGCGAAGAACAGGGCACTTGCGATCCACCAGTTACCGTAGGCTCCAACTATGCTGCAGATATTCTTACGCGAGAGCGACAAATAATCTTCGTATTAGGAGAATCCGTGACCTCATTTGCGTTTTCCAAACTCATTGACACTGGACGACATCACGATTTAAGGGATGCTCTATGACAGCTCCTTGACGAAGTCCACTCTTTTGATGGCCCATTCGCTGTTATGAGAACTGATCCCGCACCGGGTTTCAAGGCCTTAGTGAACTTCTCACTCGTCATCGTATATCCATCGAATTGGGACGTGCGAAAAACGTAAACAAAAATCCTGTGGCAGAGAAGGCCATCCAGGAACTTGAGGACGAGATTCGCCGATCAAATCATCCAAACGATATCCTCAGTACACTTTCATTGTCTCTAGTGACTGCACGTTTGAATACGAGAATTAGTCTAATTCTGTAATGACCAACTTCCTGTTAATGACCGTGATCTTATCTCAACACATCAAATTTCCAAATGTCCTTCGGGAATAGTTCCAGAAAAGCAGAATCTTTAAATTGGAGACATTGTGTACTAACGTTATGATTTCAACAAGTTGAAGACTCGTGATAGGTATCTTGTTACATCGATCGACTATCCATGGTGCAACATAAGGAAATTTGCAGGTGCTCAATTAAGAGAAAACTCGTACCGTGTCAAACTTTCGGATTGTTATTAAGTCCCAACAGCATATGAACTAACTTCGTTAGCCTAAAATGTTCCACAGGACTGGCTTGCCTCTGACGATAAACAGTTCATTGACAATGTTGCTACATTTAAACGTGATACAATACCTCCGTCTTTACCAGAGATTCCACAGGTATATATCCGTTCCTCAGGAGGATGTGTTTAATGGTTCCAGTAATCATTATCAATTGTGCTATGACACCGATACCGAAAAGGATAACGTTGGGCCGAATCATGCTAACGAAACAGAGAGGCCTATGCGAAAGCGTACTGAACCAAAGAAATTCGATGATTACGTGATTTATTAGTTTAGAGTTATTGTGCGATTTGGGACAGAATAAACCCCTATACGCCCGAGGGCAGTCTACCCTATGACGGTGAATGATCATGTTTTGTGTACATTAAAAATCTTTAGAAACTAATTTCATGTTCAAACAGACAGATGGCTCAGCTATAGAAAGTTTGTGTTTTGTTTTACGGGGCAGATAAATCCCCATACACACCAGAGGGAAGTCTACCCAATGATGGTGTTATCTTATTCACATTAAGTACATCAAGAATATAAAATCCTTGTAACGTTATATTTTGACATAACCACTCACTCCACTTTCCATAAAGCCAAAATTTGCCAAAAAAATCACCATTAATCCGGAATCATATGTATAGAGTTGAATGGTATCAAACTTTATCCAGGTATGAACATAAAAGAATTATTTTCCATTAAAGATAATTCAAATTCTGGCTGATATATCGTCTTTACATTTCCACCTTTATCTAGTATGATAGTTGTTTCATCTTCTAATAACAAGGTCAAACAATGGACGCAAAATCGTCTTGTTGGAAAAATAACCTGAAAAGCAAAATTAGACAAACTTAGGTAAGATTTTAATTCACGAAGAGTCAATTTTATCTTTTCAAAATAGTTTCATTCAATGTAACAGTTTAACATTTATATTTTTTCTTGGGGGGGGGGTAGCTATTTGAGAAATATTAATTTGGTTGTAGATCGTTCTATATTTTCTTTAGAAATGGAAAGTTGTAAAGACTATTTTTACACTCCTGTTCTTACCTTTATACAAAAGAAATTCGTGTTCAACCAAAGAATTCGGCATACAATGGCAAATGATTCATTGATATCAGAACTGAATATGTCAAAAATGTTGTAGGAAGATGAGCACCCCATTTGTAAATATCTAAATAGAACTGACCCACACAATAAATAATAAACATATCTTCTTTGGTCGTAATGGAATGATCCTAAAGACTGAGGCAGTGTCGCATTTACGTAAAAAACGGAGAGGTACCAATTATCTTGATGCCCTCTATTGTCTCCTCCAAATAAGTATATAGAACAAATAAGAATTCAATCTGTATAGGATCAAGCAAGGATGACTGTTTGGGGTATAATAAATGTTAAATAAATCCAAATGAATGTAAAGACCTCTACCAAATAGTCGTGAATAATTTTATGATACCCTAGTAAATTAAAAATCAGGGCCTGGAATTTGTCCCGGCGAGGTGTTCATTATTTTGCCTTATTGCACCATTACCATGGGTAAATATAATCTTTCTGAATCCTATTCATAGTTGATGGTGATGTGGATTGGCATTTCCCAACTGCATAGTGTACAATAGTATATTTAAAAAATCTATGACTGTTTTTGCAAGAAAATGTACAGGAGTTCCCTGATGTTTTGCCAATTATATTTTCTGTTGAATACTGTAGTTGTTTGTTAACGTGGTCAGTACTGCAAATACTGTTCTCTGGATGTAAATCAATCAAAATCAATAAATCGTCAGTTCCGTTAGGAAACACAATTAGCTTATCAGATGCTTTTTTGTATCTCGAAACATGATTTTTCAATGCTTTCCTTTTTCAATTATTTAAGACCACTATTAAGTGACTACACAAGTGCTTGTGAGTGAGTAAATGGCAGGGATGATGAAAATTCCTTTACTGCTTCTTACTGGCGTTTATGCAACATGTAAGTACAGCCCCGTGGGTTTAATATTTGATAAGGTTTCATAAATGTCTGATTTGCTTACATGCATTTTAAATACCTCGGGATTAAAAAAAAAGTGTATAATCGTTGGTCTACACTTATTCATAAAAAGGGAAAGAGAAACAACTTGCTAAATTCATGAAATGAATATTTGATGCTAGATGTAAGTGTAAATGTGAAAAAAAAATGTATTTCCCTGTAGATCACTCAAAACACATAACAAAGAGCAGATATTAACATTTCCGAAGGCTAAATGAGCTTATATGTCTTGAATGTTATTTCGTATTGGAACATACAGCTGCAATTATTTAAGTTTTCTGTTTAATAAGTAGGTGTATTTGCATTATCCCAAACTGAATTTTGATCAGAATATAAACACTGTTCGAAATCGGAATAACAATGAAACTAAGTGCAAACTAAACGCAGCAAAGTTTTTAATCAAGAACTATACAATTCGAAGCTGGATATTTTTGACTTAGGTCTTCACATAAATATCATTTTTTTAATTTACAGAGAACTTTAAACATAAAGTTATTGGTTTTCAAAATTTTCCTTGCTTCTTTACAGTAACCACTGGTTATACATCCGTTGAAGAGATACCTTCTAAAATGATATTGCTAGATGTAAACAAGACTAATTCTTTTGGGGAAACAAAAATTATTTTGAATTGCAGTTCCAGTGGTACAACTTTATTTGAACATTCAGCTGAATTTATAGTGAATAATAAAACTATTTCTAATATTCGTTTATACAACGGACGGTGTTTTATGACTGAGAATGCATTAGTCTGTGCTTCAAGTCAATGTGGCTGTCATGTCGATGAGCATTCTTCTTGGTACTTTATTGTTATTAATGAAACCGATACGACAAAGGAGTTTGTTTGTAGAATCTATGAAAGGGGTAATAGTGGTAAAAATGTGTATAGTCTACAGGGAATATGGATTCAAGACGGTGCAAAAAGTCGAACTCGTTCATCATTACTATTTTCTTCTTACCAACCAAAAGGTACATCTAATATTATATTTTTTAATCCAAAACTCCGTTTGCACTTCTTATTGGCAATATATTATAAGTTAAGGACTAAAACCGATAATTAGTTTACTCATATGTTATTTTGTTTCGAAACAATTTCCACGCTAAGTCAATGTGGATAATGAATTATACAACAATCTCTTCTCAATTGTGATAAAATTATAATAATAGTTGACTGGCGTAAAATATGTAAAGTTATAAATATACAAAATAAGTAAAATGATCTAATATAAGCGAGCGAATAATCGCCAGGCTAAAAGAGCGTCCAGTTTAATGTCGACGTTTTCAAAGCTGCAACCTAAAAATCGCATACACAGGCAGTTTTTCTATAAGTTTGTTTCCGACATTGCAATGTCTTCTTTAAGTAGACCTTACTCAAAAATCTATGCGGAGAACTTAGCAAGAAAAAGAATCAAAGGTTTCAAGGACTGACAAAATCATCGTTTAACAAGAGGAGACGGCAAACGGACATCGTCCAAATTCAAAACCTAAAAACTGTCCGACACGAGCCCCACTAAAACTGAGGCGGAGTCCACGAAAGCAACTCCTGCTCCACGCGTAGCACCCTTTGTGTCAGTCAGATTAAAATCCAGTAATAAATCATCCTGAACGGAACGAAACTAATGGTCATTTTGTACATACGTATTCCGTAACTCTTAACCAGGTAACTCGAAATGTTAAGCCTACCATTTTAAAAATCAAAATTTTTTATGTCGTGATATATTGCACACATTACACAAATAATTGAAAATTGTATAAAATAGGACATATGATAAACAGGCTTTAGACGTTTTCATATATACGATTTTTTTTACCGATATACAGGAACACCGTATTGATAGATTTTTTAATACAAGGTCGAATGAAGTTGTAATTTATTGTTTTATATCGTTGATTTATATATTACACTGAGTTGTAAATAATTACACTTTAAAAAGTTTGAAAATCAAATAAAATGGAAGGCAATGCTTATGAATTTTATACAGAAAGGAATTACCTGAAAACTCTGGCTGTAGTATCACCTTTATTGCTGACTGTTGTAGCACTTTTTATTTTCCAGTGCAGGTATGTATGACTTATTTACGTTTTTGCATTATTTGTAAATTATTATATTCGTTGTAGGTAGGTCTTTAATCCATGTATTATCCTAAAGGTTTGAAGGCAGTTAAAAAGGGATTAAATCTAAGTGTTTTTAAACTGACAACACTTTCCTTCTGTCGTGTTTCGTTTTGATTGTTTTTTATATGCTTAATGTGCATTTTATGTTATCTTTATTGCGTTTTCTAATTACAAAGTGTATCTGTACTCAGCCTAATTTGGCAGACCTGTTGAAATTTTGTGGTATATCCTTTACCGTCTTAACACTATTTGGCTAAGAAATGTTTTGGTTGACGCCCCCACCCCCTGTACCATCCATACATACCTGCACTGTCTTCCATTCCCGATAAATCTTTATTAGACAACACGTTCTTCTTGTGTAGTATATTTATAATTTTTTAATATTTTTATACACTTTATGTAGAAATACAATGGTCGATGACATCTAGAACAATTTAGTTACCCCAATATACAGAAGATTTACCAGAGTCTTCTAAAAATCTGTTAATTGCAGCTTTAAGACAACTGATTTCAAAGTACAAATATTCATTGTCACTGAACCTTGGGCTATTCACAAATTAAGACCGTTTGGTCCGAGTGTTCAGGGCCATTGACAGTAAATAGCTCGGACGTCTTCTTACAGCAAACTTAAAGGAAACATTAGAGTCCTTCGGCGTTCATGGTGTGATCTTAACAGCGATTTTGTACATAGTTGGCTACCAGTTATTGTCCTTGTGTAGACACACGTGCTTATTTTACTACATTCCTGGCGGCAAACACATCAAGGTGTTTAGTTCTCTTGATCTCTGGAACTTTTTGTTTCTCATCTTGTTGGAGTTTAAGCCTTGTAATCTATGTTTCTCAGTCTATCAGTTTTGAATTCTCATATAATAAATGAATTTACATATAGTTTAATTCGTTAGCGTTGCCAATGCTGTTCTTACATTTCTTTTCAAATGAGGATGTTAATCGTTCTCGTTGATATATCGTACAACAAAGGTTTACTGATTACCCTGGTCAATTTTTAAAGTGTGTGGTTGTTATAAGCAGGTCGATTTGTTGGTGAGATCGACTAAGTTTCTGTTTGTGCTGGCATGGAACATGTAGGGAGCATCAAGTCGACCTACTTGGTGTTTAAAGTCTCCAATAACTGATAAAAAATTATAAGTAAGTAAACTCCAAATAGCCCACCAATAACTGATAGCAACAAGATGTCTTCTAATTAACATGCTTCCATTGTTAGGAAAATCAAAAGCTATTTCTGTGTTGAAAGGATTACTTTAAATTCAGCGAGGCACTAAGAACATTCTTGGTTGACTATTGTGTAGAATGCAACTACTTCCATGTGCTGAATTGGTGACTGGGTCTCTGGGCTAAACCTCTGCGTTTGGGGCCAGAGCTCCTGGATGCCCAAGATGCCGATGATTGTCTATCTTGCGAAAGCTTCAATGTTTTGTGCTCTTGCTTCTTCGCGAATGGTACATCCAACGGAGAAATGTTTTGATTTTCCTGTCCTCGGGTGAACCTTTACATGAGGGTTTGAGTGTCTTTCATTCTGTATTCCTGGGTAAGTATTTTTGCCAAACTGTGGTCGGGGGCAGCGCTCTTCTGCACGCCGGCCACTGGAACTTCTGGTCATTGGGGCTTTTTACCCTCGTCTGCCTGTATTGGTGCTATAAATGACTAGTTTTGTTTCATTCGGTTTAGATTTTTCAGTGTGGTATATGTAAAAAGTTGACGATACCGACCGGCGACGGTCATAGCTCATCTGTAAACGAGGCACAAGTGAGCAAACATTGGTCAAATTTAGCATGGAGGACACACATTAATATAGCTTGTTATTGCGCACTTTGAAACTTTGAGTCTTCGTTATATTCATAATTGCTGTAAGCAGTATAAAAATGATATTTCTTATATTTGATCACTCCATGCCTACATGTCTTTTATTTGTTTAGTTAATTTGAGTTTATACATGTAGTCTAATGTATCTCACATAAATTGCAGTATCTGTTTACTCTATTTTAGTATCGTGTACAAACACTCTTATACGTAGTTCAGAAATTCACAAAATATTATATTTATCATCATGTATATTCGAATTAAGCAGGATATTTTGCCGAAGACGATTACAAATACAAATTTATATTATAACCATCTTTATTTTTCAGAACAAAAGAAAAACAAATAATTACAATAAACGATAAAACAGAATTGTTGCTTCAAACAGTCTACACCCCTTGTACAAGTACAATTGGGAAATTAAGTCACCGCATTGCAGACAGCAAACAAATCTACGGCGAAATTAAATTTGATTAATTTAAGCTAGTTTAAATAGAGAATATGTTTAGTCTTGTCAAATATATTATCGTGGTATCAAATGAAGTTATTTCATTCGTATTATTCTTAGAGATGAACAAAATACATTGATTTCTAGAATTGTAAATAGTGTATTTTTTATTTAAGTGTCGAGACTATATCGGTCAAGTGAGCCAGAGGTGATAGAAAATTTGGTAATCTTTTAATTTCTTTTTTAAATATTTTTTGTATATAATATCAATCTAGTGGCGGACTGTTACGTGCAATTGATCTGTTCATTATGAGTCTGACATTTGTCAGAGCATCATCAAACAGGTTATCTTATGTGTGTTTTCTTGAATGATATCGTATGCGGGCATTCAAAATTTTTCAATTATGTCATCTAGAGACGCTAACCAACTTTGTGATTCATAAACAAAGAGAGAATTTGATGCTTTTACTTCGACAGTTCTATAAATCTACGCTTGTTTTTTTCGCAACAAATCAGTACAGTGTCATTATCACCAGTTGTCCAATCTAAATTTCTTGTGATTTTGAAAAGTTAAAAGTAAGACTGTTTTCATCAGAGTGTTAGTAATATAATTGTTCATGAATCAGTTGAATTCGGGTAACAAGCTTTCAGGTTTTGTCTTGACATTAAATTCCCGGCTATTTAAAACTGTATAGTTTTTAGATTACATGTTTCTTCGCAGGGTTCAAAATATGAATCTGAAGTGTTCTTCATAATTATGTGTAGTGAATTTTCAATTTGAGTTAAATGGTCAGTAAATATTCCACTGTTCTAATACAATAAATACGTATAAAATAACAATAACAAATACATAGACTTTTTACTTCTTAAATAAATATAGGTAAAATAAATTCAGTAGAATATATTAAAAGTGCCCTACCCTATTTCTATCTTGAAAGCATATAAAATGGATACACAGTACCGTGCAAAAAAAAAAACCAAAAAAGCAACTCAGAATGTTGAGAATTCAGACAGAAAATTATTTGGGGGGAAACATCTATTAAATTTAATGGCAAATGTTCATTATGCACTAATTGGATGAAAGACACGCTTATTTTTACAACTGAACTCACAAATCCCATTAATGATCGAAGTTCTCAAATTGCAAATCAACAATATTTATTCCAAGAATAACGGTTGTTTTATTTCTACTCCGGCTATATCAGTCCATTCCAAAAAAGATACATATCATACGTGAGGAAGAATCAAACCAAACACAAGTCAAAACATTGATGAATATACATTTTTTATGATTTGTAGTTTAACATTTTAGCTATGTTTGATACTCTAATCATGCTGGGCTTTTAGGCCGAGTGCTTTAACTTTAAAAACATTGTTAGCCACAATTGTGCAATAAGATTTTATGTAGAAAAAAAAGGTAAAAATCAGAATGATAATAAAATTAGTATTTATTAACATTTATTAATTGTGCAATACAAGGTTTTATTTATTAATATATATTTGTGTTCTGTCTGCAACTAGTAACGTAATAAAATGTTTGGTAACGTAATTTTTGCAAATGTAAACATTAAGCGTTTACAATATATATAAAATGAAGATCTAATCGGACATATGTCTGAGTGCTTGTGGGTAATCTTTAAAATCGTAATACAGGTACATATATAAGTTGATCACTGACCGGAAAACACATACATACAGAAAGTTATTAAAGTAGCTTCCTGATAAAATATAGTTTGTTGTTTAACTTTAAAGTGTTTGTAACGTTATGTTGATTTTGTGAAAATAAAAGATCTGTTATCAATTAATTGCCGTGTTTTAATATAATAGGCATCTGAAATAATTCTTATGTTATGGACTACTTTAATGGTCAAAGAAGTTAACAGTGTAAAAAATTATGACAAATACATTTAAATAATGTATCACCTTGAAAATATTTGGCAGAGCGCACGTAAATTCCAAATATTACATGCATTCAAATGCAATTATAATGTATAAAAACAAGTTCTTCAGTATCATGGTTTGTATAATGTATTTAAATGATTTTACCACATTCGCAAGTTCAAAAAGTGTAATAAAAACCTTTCCAGCTTACTTAAAAAATAATAAAATAATAGAGAAATATTTTATACTGGAAATGAAAAATTCTTCGTATTACTAGCATGAAACCTTATTCATTGCTGCAAGTAATGAAATACACCAATATATTTTGAAGTTAGTAGACATACAATAAAGAAAGACAATGCATATTTATTAAACTGGAGGCTTATTAGGCTCCAAAACGAACTCACTTGTTATATAGCTATTGGTTACTGATGATGACTTCAATGTATACTAAGTAATTTGTGTGTTGGTGTATTCGTTGTTTGTACTGTCTATAAAATATTGTAAAAATTGCAAAAGAAAAACTTTGATTGTTCTGATTGAAGTGTTATCGGTACAACCAATGTAAATGCCACATTTGGTTCCATATATTCACTTGTATTATGAAGTGATATTTGTTGAATGGAGGTCAGCTTGGGTAATATAAAAAAGAAAACTTTTACACCAAGATCATTTAGTTATGATAAAACTAAACTATCGCAATCGACTAGTGAAACACTGTTTAAATTATACGTATGCGCAATTATGACACATTACACCGAAAACATTTGTATAAACAATCCCATTAGTGGACGTGAATCGATTCTATCTGAAGTAAATGTGAAAAACAGTATGGAATACTTAAAATGTTTGATATATTTCATAAATTTCACCTTATCATACAGTCAGATTGCAAAAATTTAACAGTAAATATGACGAAGCAACAAAATTACAAACATCACATTAAAATACATGTCGTTTGAGAGATACCGCCAAAAAATGCCTATAGTAAATCTTTTTTGTAGGGGACTTTTACATTTTGTTTTATTGTTGAAAACTGTATAATTTAACATTTCTAAATCTGAAACAAAAAAGCCATTATTCAAATATTACACACAACAAATTAATTCGACCGCAAACTTCTCATTTTAACAGCCTTGCCTGCAAATATATTGTTTATTATTATTTTTAGGCAGATCAAACTGATATATTTATTATCTTAGATGTCATAATGGGGAACAGTATCATACAATCCTGAAGCAGTAACGTTTTCATATAGGTGAAAACCTAAGTGATATGTCATGTTTTCAAGCTGTTCGTTTGTAGTTGTGTATAGGTGGGTTTCCATGGACGCTGGCGACAATGTTTGGTATCTGAAATAAGTGAAACATATCGTAAGATATGGATTACCAGATACATTTGCTCTTAGTATTCATTCTGGTTTATGTCCAAATATTAGAGTAATTAAACATGTAAAAAATGTTAATTAGCATCTCAAGGAGTGATAAACTTTTATTTGCACTCACTATGCATCTGCGGTTGGCTGGATATCTCTAGCCCAGAAGTAACATTTCATAGCTTTTATGCCATTTGATATCGGCAGTTAGTTTTAACATATTTTATTTCTAAATAAATCAGCAAAAGGGATAAGACACAAGTTAAACAAACTTATGAAGTCTTCTCCGACAATAGCAAATATTTTATAATAATATATTTTGAGCATGCTAAAAAAAGTATCAGTATATACATTTTTAAAAGGTAGGAATTCAGTAACGAAAACATAAACATAAACTTATTGTAAACATGTTGTGTGTGTTTGTGGATTACACTATCAAGAATCTTTTTAACCTTTTAATAAATGTGAACACGTTCCTAAGTATGTCTTTATTTTCTTGTAATGAAAATATATGTGTTCCTGACACCAGTAAGCGCAAATCTATAATGCGTCTATTTTGGACCCATTGAAGGTTTTGCGTTAGTATTTGTCTTTAGTTTATGTAGCTAGGACAATTAATGAAATAATGGAAGGCATTTTCTACTGGGGCACCACATTGACATGAGGGGTCGGTGATTATGTTGACTTTGTATAAGTCATAATTCAAAAAAGACGCAAAACATCTCAGTTGTGTAAGAATAATATTTAACTTTCTTGGGCCGTATGAAAAGTAATTTGGAATTGATAAATCGTTTGAATATGATATTTAAAGTTCACGTTTAAATTTTGATGCTGAACCTGATTGTTTCATTTCAAGTTCAAGATTATTCCAAAGCCTTATGGTTGATGGTATGCATAAGTTCATGGTAATGGATATTCTACAATATGAATAATAAAGTCATTCCCGTTTCGTAGGGGGTATGTTGTTGTACTTTGAATTTTTGGAGGAATAAGTTTATACATAAAATCAGGTTTCTGTTCCTTTTGGATATTATAAAACATATTTAATTTTCGTTTTCCCCGTCTTATATTTAGTTTTTCCCACCCAAGTTCACTGTAGACTTTGCTTGTGCTAGCAAAGACTTGGAGTCCTGTAACAATTCTTGCAGCCTCGAGTTGTAATTGTTCCAACTTCGAGGCGTTAAGAGTTCCACAGTTATCCCATACTTTGCTAGCATATTCCATCAAAGGCCTTATAAAGACTATATATAACTTCTCTAAATTGGCGCGAATTATTTGGTATTTTAACTTTCTCAAAACATTAAGCTGTTTTTGCAGGTGATACAATATTATCAACATGTATATTCCATTTGCCGTCAGTCTGAAAAGTTATACCCAAATGCTTATGTGATGTACTTATCGGTATTGGTTGATTGTTTTTAAATGAAAAACTAAGATGCGGATTCTGTATACTTGAGATTAACATGATCTCAGTTTTATTAGGATTGAAAGACACAAGCCATTTGTTTGACCAATTTGCGAGTTTACTTGTGTCGTGGTCAATTAAATTTTGTATTTTTTCTGGATCTCTCTCTGAGTAGTTGAACGACGTATCGTCTGCAAAAAGTCTACATAGGATTTCAGCTTATCTTTATATCGATAATAAATAGTAATGGCCCGAGAACGGATCCTTGGGGTACTCCAGCAGTTATTGATTTTAATTCAGATTTTACATTATTTGTTACTACTCTTTGTTTTCTTTCATTTAGATAGCTAGAAAACCAGGTTAAGATGTTTCCAGAATTCCATAAGATCCCATTTTGTGAAGTAGCCCATTATGCAAGACTTTATCAAAAGCTTTTGAAAAGTCACAGAAAGTGAAACATTTTTTTTGTTCCACGATATCAACACTATTATTATACATTTCAATTAGCTGGTGCACTGTGGAATGTTTGGGAAGAAAACCAGATTGGTATTCATAAATTAATTTATTTTGATGTAGATGATTGAATACGTATTTCTAAATTATACGTTCCATTGCTATTCCAACACAGCTGATTAAAGAAATCGGTCTATAGTTTTACGGAAGCGAGTCATCTCCCTTTTTGAATATTGCTATAACATTAGATATTTTCCACAGCGATGGGAATTTACGCTGTTCTAGGGATTTGTTAAAAATAATTTTCAAAGGAATAGCAATTTTTGCAGGGCAAATTTTAAACATACGATGGCTAATGGTGTCAGTTCCTGTCAAGGATTTTTAACACATCAATTACATCTTCTGTCCTTATTATTATGTCAGAGATTGTATTAGTTGTATTTTCTTCAAAGTTAGGAAGTGATATATTTGTGTCATCAATTGATGAGATGGAACAGACATTAAGTAGTGTACACTTTTTATCGTCAACATAAACCATATCCTCCAAGTTTTCATTTCAATCTCATTTTTAGTCGGTGAATATTATAGGAAGCTTTTTGTGATTTTATTAGGCTTTTCATCAGCTTCCAGTAGATTTTAAGGTTTTAGGCATTTTCCAATATAACAGTATCGAGGTTTTTCTCATAATTTTCTTTTGCTATTTTCTGTAAGTAATTTACTCTTTTTTTGACGTTTATATTTGTTAATGTCTGGCTATATTTTGTACGAAATGCCTTTTTTCTTAATCGATCGCGTTTTCTTATCTCCCGCCGCAATTCGTTTATAAACCAGGGCATGTCGTTTTTCCTTACAGTAATCATTTTAGTTGGTAGTTATATCGGCAGTTTCAAATTGACCTTAGCTAATTTGGCATATTTTGTACTTTAGCTGGAGCTGCTGGAATGTTGCTGTCGATGAAGTAGGCTGACTTAAGTGTATTGCTGATGTCTTTAATTTCAAGTTCGCTATGGTAAATTGAATGCAAATAGTCATCAAATTTAGAACTGTTGAGGGACAAAACATCATCAATATAGTGGAATGTAAAATTAAATGTCTGGGTACATGTCTTTTTTTCTTCTTTAGTAGGCTTTCTAGGAACTCAGCTTCATAAGAGCACAACACATGTCGGTGAGGAGAGGAACACAATGAGCACCCATTAGAAGACCAACAGTCTGTTGAAAAACGTGTCCTCCAAACATGACGAATATGTTGTCTATAAGTATGTCACTGTAGTCCCATTTTTATTGATGTTTAAATAGTGGTCAATAGTTGCGATAGTGTTTCTTTTGGTACACTTATACGATCCTGATATAAAAAGCTGTTTGTATGGCTTTTTTGTAATGTTTTGGTATCCAATATCAGAAGGGGAGATCACAATCTTCAACTTTGATTTTGAGACAAAAGGATGCCAACACCGATTTCTGATCTTCAAGCACCTCCTCTTTTGAAAGCGCAGTGAATTTGTAAGTAGGATTGCCAAGTGAACTGTCCATGCCTAACTCATTATTAAACACTGTATATATTTTTTGCAGATAAAAATAATGTTGTTAAGGGCCTTATCTCCTGGCACAACAACATATTTGTCATTAATTTTTCGACAATGTTTTAAGAGCATCAAGATTTCTGAAGATTGATGATGTTTTAGTACTCATAGACCTTCTTAAACGACATATTCTTATTTGAATCAATGACCTCAAGGGGTTTACTCTCTCAGACAAGGTATTTACCTCTTGGTTTTCTTGATTTGCCAATTTCTGGCATAGTCCACTATTTACTCCAACAATTTAAAGATATAATTGCAGTTGATAGATTTATGTTCACGGTATTTTGGTCCTTTAGACAAAATATTGCAGAGTCTTTCATTGTCAGCTTTGTAAAGATCTCCAGTTATTACGTCACCTGAAAAACTATATATGAATGGGGAATTGTGGCAAGAGCAGTCGGAGGTTTGGCTTTGAAGTCTTTGGTCATAAGATCCTGCAATACACGTTTGTAATTACAGATTCTGGGTGCACTGGGGGTAGTTTTGGTATAAGATATAAAAGGAGCGGATTAGCGTTTTAAGTATGGTGGAATTGTGGAAGTAACAGACTTGTGATGAAAGATATTACCAAGATTGGTAGCATCTATGCCTTGTCAGCAAAAAGTCAAGAAAGAAAGGAACGAGGTTCTTCTCATCTTTGTGTGTTTTAACCGGTTTGAGCAATCTGTTTTTTCCAATGGCTAAAATAAAAGCTTCTAATCTATACAGAGTGGACGAAGAGGTCTGTTACAGATGACTAGAAACATTCTTTATATTTTGCTTGAATGGAGTACAATTTAATGCGAATATGATGATGTCCTACTGGTTTATGAAGAAACGGTAGTAGGCCATTTATTGATACATGATGTAACAGAGGTGATGTTTAGTTACAATGACCATGACTGCGTTGTCGCCTTTGATTGTCATTAAAAAGTCCCATAACATTCCTACTGCTGCAACCAGCGCTTCAGCAACTTAATTATTAGGAGTTCCAACATTTCTTATGATTGCATTGCGAGTCACAATTAGACAAATGACACGCGTTGAATAGCAAATATTATAACCTTGTATCCTTAAGGAATTTGTATTGCACTTGCACTTGTTGGGTTGAAGGCTCTGTAGTTGATTTCTAGTATCTTATATAGCAGACTCATAGTCATATGTCTTTGCTGACATGAAATAACATTGATTAATTCATACTTATTATAATTCATAAATGAACAGTTTGAAATAGTTTCAACGTTAATTGTTACGTATCTGTGTATATGGCCTTACCATTATTTATACAAATATATTTAATAGTAGTGTCCCTAAGGGTACTAGTATTTATTAAGCAAAACGCGCGTATATTGTGCTAAATTTTATTAGATTAGTATATTCGGTGACTTTTACTCGATAGTAGATTGCAAATAAGTCGTCCGTAATAGTCATCTTGCTGTCCGCGATCGATTATAGTCACCTTCACAAGATTTGGTTCGACATAATTTGGTTTAATATAATTTATTTGGTATTGTATGGTTTAATGACCGATTAGCAAAACATGACTAATCAGTGTACACAATTCTTATATTTTAATTCATCAAAATTTTAATTAGATATGTTTGTCCTTAAGGAAGAGAACATTTTCTTATTTTAATAATTTTAAAATAAGATGCCTTAGTGCCAAATGAGATAGTAATGAGAAATCTCTTTAACGAGGAGTTTTTTCTGTTAAGTATACCAAACAAGTTTTGTTTGCAGCTTACCAAAATAGTGTTGAAAATACCACCGAGTTGTCTTAAACAAAATTCCCTATTCAGCTATGTTTAAAGGTTGCTCCAGATAAAATTCACAGTAATTGAAAAATATTTAGCTTTTAGTAAACTAGATTTCAAGGCAGGTCACATTTGAACATAAGGGTGAGAAACCTTGAACCTCAAGTTACACACCCAAATTATCTTACGTGTTTATACGTAAACTGAAAACTGATTAGATAAGCCAACATGATGGATTTTGTTTAATCACAAAATGTGATTAAACCAATTTGTCTAAAATTATAAATTTGATGTGCGTATAAGGGTATACATGACATAAAATTCAAAAATAGCAACACACATTAATTTCATGTCATAATGTTTAATTTAACTTACATTTGAACATTCATTAAACCATCATCTGTAATGTTACCTGTAAATAAAGCACTGTGTTTGTATTTATATATAAAGTTTGGAATCTGGTTTGTATGGTTGCATTAATAATAATTGTACACGCATGTACAGTTTTTCTACTGCAAAATGGTTAAAGATTTTAGTGGATTTCCAATTATTCTTTTTTTAGAAGTAGGTCAATAAAACCTGTTCAACATTTTCATGTTTTATATCCCTTAATATTTCGAATCGAATGCTGTTCTTGTGTTTTGTTTAGACGAATTACACTTCTTACGTGTTGATTTTTGTCTTTATGAGATATGAAGGGGACATTTTTCATTGATGATTGTCAGAGAAACAGAAAATGATCCATTGTCACAAGCGCGCATAATTTCATTACGACAATATAAATATATAAACTACATTTAAACACATTCTTTTTTGACATTTTGTTTAAAAGCAATTTTGGGCTAAATTTCATTAGGGTTATTTGTTGTTCTGCATTGAAATTGATTATGCGTACAATCTTTTAATTCACTCGAGCCCATAAAAGAGATTTTTACTGTATTTAAACTTTTTGGTACTTTTTTGTTTATATGAAGTAGAGAGCAAATGAATACGAGACCAAAGTAGTGTGCAAATTAACTTCTTATTTTTAAATATTGTGCATATATTTTAGTTAAAATATCAAATATTATTTTTATTGTTCTGAAACTTTTTCGGCTATCATTCCTTAAGAATCATACAAATGCTTTACCTCCGGTTTTCGTTAACAGATACTTCAATGTGCTAGTAACAACAAGAACGGCAAAAACTACAGCTATGAGTGTAAAACATGGTGCAGTTGATATCCATATTATTGTCGAAATTGTAAAGCTATTCTGGTTTTCTGAAGAAAACATTCAACACCAGTTACATTTGTAAAATAAATGTCTAATTTTTAAAAAATGTAAGGATGAAAATCATATAAGATGTGGTCAATATAAATTTATGAGCACATAAAGCAACGGACGCACAAAATATACAATACACAAATTCGCAACGCGACATATTCTTAACAGTAAAAATGTTTCACAAAATGTAACAAAAGGAGATTTATTGAAGTTCTCTGCAATTACTAATCAAAATTGGTCAAGCATTTATACCATTTGTCTTTGTAATTTTCTGATTCTTGGCATCATTTTAAAGTCATGAAACATATTTAGGAGTAGTTGCACTGTTTTAAAGTGTCAGTTGTCTTTTTCCAAATCAAATTTAAAAACTTTAACTATCAATAATTGTGTAATAATGCTACATTTTGCAAACCAGGGTCCAGCAAAGAGAGGACAAAAAGTAAGGAAGCAGACTCACAACAAATAAACCGAAAATTGAAAGAAAAAAAATCCCAATAAAATCCGAAGGTGAAACCAGGTGTTCCGGAAGTGTAAGCAACCCCAGCTCCACGATTGGTACCCGTCGTCTCAGTCAGTGTAAAATCCAGTAAATTGTGGTCCCAAACCGACAATTAGTTTTTCTTAATGAAGGTCAAAGTATGAGAAAGACTTAGCTGTCTCTTTAGTATCCCTTATTTCAAGTTTAATATGGTAGATGAATTCAAATAGTTACCAAATTCCAGATTATTTAATAAAATCAAGTCATCTATATATATTGAACGTGAAATTGAAGGAGATGGGTAACCTTTTGTCCTTGTTTTTAAGAAGCCCTTGTATAACACTCGCCTCATACTTGCAGAGGAAATAGTCAGCGAGAAGGAGAGCGCAGATTGTACCCACTGGAATGCCGACGATCTGTTAAAAACATGACAAAATGCTTAACAGAAAGTCAAGCATTCTCATGATCTTATTTACAGAGCACATTTTGTTAGAATCATATTGGTCGTTTACAAAATATGATTTGTCACAAAAGTAAATTTAAATAAATTATTTTAATTTTTCGTTTCGCCTATTAAAGGGAATAGTAGTAAAAAAGACTTCAACAATCAAACATTATAACTCTATTGCATGGAGAGAATAACATTGACTGCAGGTTCTCTTACACAAAGTTATTTCCATCAAAACAAGATATTAACGTAACACAAAATGTTTCAGTGTGCAATTCATTACAAGGTTGCAGTTGCAAAATGTTGCCCTTGATATTGTGTTTTATGAAAATAATTCCGTGTTAAAATATCAATATGGACTTAATGTAAGTTTAAAAGTAGAAACGCTTTCACTTATTTTAGTCACCATGATATACATGAACAACAAAATCATCTTTTTCGAAAACATTACTTACGACCAGCACTGCAGTTCACTTTAATAGTTTCTGTGTTTCTTTCAGCCTTTACAGCAAAACATTCACAGGTTCTATTATCTCTTTTACACAGGACAAGCGTTATTATTGCCCATACTGATGTTGCATTTACATCATTTATTTCATCACAAATCAAAGATTGTGTGCAATTTTCATTGAAATTGACTGATATACATGTAAATTGTATTTCTTGTTCGGTAGTGTAATCTTTATTTGGTAATCCTGTATTCTCGAAACCGTCTGCAATGTTAAAATCACAATAATACCATGATACATTTATACTTATGTATGTGGTTATCACTACAATGTTGTTGTATGTTTGAAGTCCCCTATATTGAATGATAAATTAGCACTTGGATAATAATGGAATGGTTATAATTGTTGGGGGGAAAAAACCAGTGCGTTTGGGTGGCAAATGAAGGACAAAAGTTGTCAGGGTATTATAGAGACATTTTTTCATCCTACCATTATACGCGCTATAAAAGCAAATCCCTGACCATCAAAGTTTCTGCTGACCAATTAGTCTCGTTTTAAGCAAATGAAAAATTTGTTCAATTTCACTCTTTTCAGCGGACATACTTCTTGATAGATGTTAAAATATTTTGATTTCATACAATCAATTAAGTTTGTATTTACAAACCCTGCACTCTTGAGTATACGTTTAAAGCACTGAATGTTTGTATTGTCATCGGTACATTAATAATTTAAACAGAATCAATAAAAGACATAAAACGTTGTAATTCATAGCAAAATTAGTGAGATTAGATAGTATTTTCATCTCAAATGGAATGGGTAAATTGAGTCAAAGTGTAGACATCCTAAAAAAATCATCAACAAAAAACATTACCATTATACATATACAAAAAATACATCATGTACATCATATATTTGTTGATCGTTCCGTTACACCCCTATCCAACACGATTTTATCTTTCAATCCTACGGCTTTCAGCAATATTTAACCAAATATATTTCTTTTTGGTTATAGTGTAAGAAAAACAATTTGTTATCTTTTCTTAAATATAACATAAATAATTTGATCAATTTCACAATCTTCAGCGGACATACTTCTTGATAGATGGTGGCAAACACTACTTTAATCCACATTTGTTCTACAACAAATATTTTTTGTTCTTATCAACTGTTTTATGAATATCCTAGTGGCTAAATTTGATTTTATATTTCGTATAGTTTTACACACAAAAAAATGTAATGGTGCGTTGTAGAAGAAACGTTTTTCTGACAATCATTTGTGAAAGAAAACTATTAATAAATAAAAAACAATAATAGCCAATTTTATCAAGGAATTGTTATTAAGTATGAATTTTAAAGTTACTTTGTAATAGTTTTCATCCAAAATAGCTTAATGCCAGATTCATATCTATTAGCAAGTAATAAATTGTCCATGAATTTCTTGTGTAATCAACAAAGTCTTATTTATAAAACTTCTTTTATTTATCATTCAAACTTACCTCTCATAGAAATAAGATAGTTGGTTGGAATTTCACTGTCGTAAAAATTGCCATTGCATTCACACTCTATTCTATTTTCACTTTCAATAGAATTCAATGGCAATTTCAGTGTATTACGTTTTTCATCTGTTTGGGCTGGACAAGACAGCGCTAGTTCGATAATACTGCCAAACGACAAATGTGCAAGGCAGATGTCACTGTGATTCCTTTCTGCCTCTAAAGGTGGTTGCATCGTTGTTATCTTGTTTTCAGCGTTTTCTGGTAAAAACTCTTACAATAACACATTAATTATTTATAAATAATTTGTTTTCTACAGGTTTTTGGTTTGTAGAACATAAGAATTTATGAAACAATAACATTGACTTTATAAATATGTTGAACAATGCTGTTAAATCTACTTTCTTTTTTATATTGTCATAATTCTCTTTGACTAATTTCATGCATTATATCATTATATATAAAACAAGGAAAATAAATATAAGCTTTTTCAGTTCTTAATTTTTTATAAACATCTAATTCTGGCAATTAAAGGCGTGGTCTAACCACAGTAAATTGAAAACACATCTTACCAACGACATCAATGTTGAAAACATCAGAAAGTGTTATTACTTTTGAGAGGTTTATCGTAGAAAATCTCATTTGACAGCTAACTTCGATTGATCCAATGTTGGATTTTACTTGGTAGAGTGTTGAATACCAGACCCCGCCACTAGAGCAGTCACAGGAATAAGGAACACATTCTTTACCTATTTCGGTCCGATAGCATTTATTATTGTAATACCTAATATTGGTAAATGTTTCTCCGTTTAACTTGAATTCCGCTGTCTCCCCGAACGATTCCGTATCGGACGAACAATTCAATTGAATATTTTGATTTCTGGTGACCATTTTGTTTGATCCTGATAAAATTAAAGATGGAGTAGCATTGGCATCTGAAATAATTGTTATCCATAAATTTCTACATTTAGTGAAATTTAAAAAATTTCAGTAGTGTAAAATTATAATAAACAAACCACTTGTGGTTTGCTGCCATCTGATTTTGGTCTCTTGTCGTTAAATATATGTATTCTATATGGTTCTTTCTTGGGTTTTATACTTTTAAACTCGTTTAGATTTTTACAGATTTTTACATAATGTGACATGGTGAATTGTTCCCATTTTTGTTTTTATCTTCTTATCTTTACTATACCGTACTATCATAACGTCACTGTTTCACCATATACATATTGTTCGTGTATAGTAATGAGGCGAAGCACCAGACTATTTTTGAGATAAGAAAAATTAGTTTTTTTAAGTTTTTAGATTGTACAAATCAAAATCCTCTTTCAGTTATGGAGTTGCGAAGACTTCAAAACCTACCTTATACCTTTATTACCTCCAGGAAATGAGCAATAAGGAACAATTGTACAATGAATGACACTTAAAAAAACTTTAAAATTCTGACTTCCTATTGCCTGCTTTAATCGAAATCCTTATTATTATCCGAAAATGTTTCAAACTGCTTACTGAAGCTGTTACACTTTTGCATAAGATCATAGACATTTTTGTCTCAAAACACATAGAAAAACACGATCTGTAACGTTTTAAAATTATTGCTAGTACTCATATCTTGTTATTGTTATGATTGTTGTACTTATAATTGTAAATTTAAACATATTTGAATTGTAATTATTAACATTTAAAACTCATTTTACATGCTTTTATATACATAAATGCTTTAACTTTCCATATTATCACTTTGTTGCTTGTAACAATATAATAGTTGGATATATGCACTTTATTTATAGTTGTCTACAGTAAATCATTATAAAAACACTACCATATACAAATTGGACATAGGGAACGCAATATATCGCTATACCAAAGAGCTTCATCAGGCGGTAATTAAATGAACATTACTGTTATTAAAGACCCTAAACATTTTTGTAGTCTACCGCTTGTAGTATAGTAGGTTCGTTTAATTCATCACTTTCCAGATTGTTTAATTGATGTATCCAAAATTTTTGTCGAAGTCTTCTGGTTGATGTATCTTAGCTTATGTTTTGCTCCATAATTTGGAATTTTACATATCAAATTTTGCGGTTTTGAGGTGACGAGTTAATGTGCAATTTCTAGGGGGTTTAGTGAAAAAGGAGCGATGGTTTTTAAGTCGCATATTAAAAGTTGTCTCTTTCTCCAACATACTGGATCTTACAAGTTCCAAACGTCTGTATGTAACTACAATTGCTAGATTTACAAGAACATTTGCAGTATATTGTGAACATTGTTTTTCTGCTTCGAATGCGCTTTTAGCGTTTGATGCTTTACAACATTTATAATTTCTACTATTGTATAGCGTGTAGACACAGGTTTTGTGGCAGGGATCGTACTTATTCTAGCATTTCCAAAAATTTCAGATTTTGTGATCGACGTTATGCCAATATACGTAGTTTGGGGAAAAGCTTGGTTTAACGTTGGATCGTTTTCAATTAAGTTCCAGTGTTTCCGAACTACATTTGAAATGTGTTTCATGCCAGGGTGGTAACTAGCGACTAATTGGTTTCTGCTGTTTGTTATATTTGTACCATTATAATTCATCGTCAAATCTTTGGGAACATTGTTGACTTTTCTCAATGCCTCGGTTGTCGTTTTTGTAGCCTCGATTATTTACGAAGCTCATTTAGATGATAGTTTTGCGCTTTTCCTGTTGAGAAATTATTTTGATACGTAAGGATTGACTGGCATACTGCGTGAACAATGCTTTGGATGGCAATTTTGGAGAGATAGAAAGTGATGTTTATCTGTTGCTTTCGTGTGAATGTCTGTCGTCATTATTCGGATTTTGATGTAGGTAGTAGTAGGATATTTTTAGGCCCCAGAATTCGAAAGAAAATTTGAAGTGGGATGAAAGTTGTTGCAGGAGTTGAATAAAAATCAACAAGGTTTTCTTCACTATCAATCCATTTAACCTCGATGTCATCAATTACTGGTTTATGTTGAACCAGACAGAAGCTGTTTTTCATGTTTGCCCAAAAAAGATATTTGCATAAGAAGGAGCCATTTTCGTTTCCATGCTTGTACCATTCAGTTAGATGTTGTTTGGAAAGGGGAAGAAGTCTTTGCGTATTAAATATTCCTTATCGATGTGGCCTTCTTTACTCAATTTGAGATAGAGTTGACTGTATTTTATTTCACTCGTAATAGTTGATTCAAGTTTTTTGCGCAATAGGGTATTTGACAGTTGTTTAACACACTCTTGGATATAATCATCTGTGTTCATAGCAACCACGGCATTTCCCTTGTCGGCTGATTTTATAATTATATCGGATCTCTGCTTTAGGTTCTTTATTGTCATACTTTAATTTCTAGGGATGGTGCATTTGTTGGCGACGCATGATTTCTCATCCGTTTTAAATATGTCGATAAATGTTTAGCGGTTGTCATTTAATGGAATCCAGTTGCTTTTCTTTTCAATTTTTCGTATGGGTGTGGCATCGTTGTAATTATCTTCATCTTTTGAAATTCTTAAACTGAATTTGTTTCTGTTTTTTCCTCCATAGCTGCTATTTCCTGTAGTCGTCTATTAACGGTGTCAATGTCACTTGTATTATAAACTTAGTAACATTTTGTAAACAGTTTTGCTTTATTATTATTCTCTGTATACGAGTTAAAATTTTAGTAGATACGAGACAAAATATGTATGTTTGTTTTTTCCAATTTCTACCATTTCAAAATCGAATTAAGTGCATTTTAAAATAAGTAATGAATAATACTTACACGTTTTCAAACAAACAACATAATAATAAGCAATAAGCAAAATATGCATGTTGATTTTCTATCACTATTATCAAAATAAAAATGCAAATAATGACAGATGCAAATATTTCCGCTTGAATCGTGATTTTTAAATTGTGATCTTTGAACAGTTATCCGTATATCTCTACAAAACTCGTGTTTACATAATAAACTTAACAATAAAAATTATAATACGCAGTTTTACCAAAGTTCAAATTAACAAGAAAGGATGAATTCAAAGTCCAGATATAGAAGGAAATGTATCGTACATTAAAGTGTTTTACCATCACTCAGCAAATAGTTTAAAATGCACGTTTAAATTTACTTTTGACTACTAAAAGAATTGACCAAATTGTTAGTTCCACTCCCTAAGATTCTAGGTTTGTGACAAGGTATTCCAGGGTCCCAGTAAACGACTTCTTAACGACCATTCTAGAGGACTTTGACAATTACCGCGATTATCATGACGCTATCACATATGGAACAAGAGGAAATGTTAAGCTGTTTGTATCATTTGAGTTTATCCACGGCTTTTAGTGTTGCTAATCTTATGGTATCGCGTTTGTTCCAAATGATTTGTTTTTCTCTCTATATGTTTGACCTTCTATATTGATTAAATTTTGCATTTTCTTGGCATCTTCTGATTTATACCTCTCAAAACAACATGTGGTACTAACACGGCCGAAATTTGATTTGATCAGAATAAAAGGCGAGTATTTTTACATATATAAATGACAGATCAAATACAAGTACATCGAAAACCAATCATACAATAGACGATACTTTGATGTAAAGCTATATATTTTTATTACTTTTATATTTAGTTAGAATAACGAAATATATAGATACAGATATATTCTATAGAGCACGCAACAAAGGGAGATATATAAGGAGCTAACTTATTAACTGTCATTACCACTGAAAAAGCCGTTTAATGTCTTTTTGCTTTCTTGAGCACGCAGCAATGAA
The DNA here is from genome assembly GCA_944474755.1 of Limnoperna fortunei. NCBI lineage: Eukaryota > Metazoa > Mollusca > Bivalvia > Mytilida > Modiolidae > Limnoperna > Limnoperna fortunei. Next base: position 14,622,938 of record OX104118.1, on the reverse strand, counting down.
GCGAAAAAATTATACAATAAGAGAAAATGATCATTAACCAGGCCAAAAAGTGTTATATAGCAATAATTGTTTGAAAGAAATCAGCAAAAAAGACTATTTTCTACTCGGACATGTTTACTTGCTTGTAATATCTTCCTTATTTAATTGCATCATTTGGTTGCCGAGTGGTTAAGTTAGTAAGTCATCAACTATTCATCGTGTGCTTATCAACACTGTGGTTGCGGTTTTGAATCTGCGGGCAGTGTGTGCTCGACCCAAACCATATTGATTGATGATTGTCGAAAGTTATCACTATGTACTCCTTAATAAAAAATGGACTACAAATTACTGATATAAGACTGTAACCTTCTTTGAATAAACACACAAATTAACTAACATTATTGTAGAAATATACTGAAACGACCTATATGCGAAAATGATTGATATCGGCCAAACTCAACAATATATTAGTTTAAAAAACAATAACGAATTACTTTGAAGACAAATGTGGAAATAGCTTTTGTTATGCATACAAGTACAATTCAGTGTATTTTTAAAAAATTTAATATTTTAAACAACAAGCAGTCATAACTATGCAAGTTTGTAAATACCTCAATTAATTGTTGTTTCCTTTTCTTATTCCTACAACAATACATCAATAACAAAAAGTTAAAATTTTACACGGAATATAAAATTGTATAATACACACCTAAAATACTTAGGTCGGCCACCTATTTTGACCTATTTGTAGACATCGACTCGTAAAAAAATTAATATTAGACTCAACGACAAACGTGATGACTTTAACTTTCCAATTGTCAACTTCCCTTTCATTTCCAGCAACATTCTAGCAGCTTCGACGTATGTTGTAATGTACGTTATGCTAGATCCCGTTCTTGGTATTACGATTTCGTTACCGGCTGTCGACTACTTAGCTACTCAAACAAGCGTTTGTTGTACCTAGTTGATGTTATTCCATTTAGAAGTTTAATGACTTTCAAAATTACTTATTTATCGTTATTGGAAATCCACCTTCCAAAGTACCATCAGACATTTTTGCTGAGTAATAAGTAGTATTTTAATTTATGGCAATGAATTTGACTTTATCTTATACTGGACAATTAGTACCTCTACGGGCGTCTAATTGAAAGCAGCCACTGCTTAGTCCACCTTCGTGCAACTATGGTTTTTATATGGGGTCGCTTTACGCTCTGCTTTGGTGTGTTTATTTATAGTTTTGTGTTAGTCTAAATCCGGCTTTGTAATCGTCCTTGACATTCGATTCTTGTTTTTTGGTAGGTTTTATTGATATTTTCTCTCTATTTGACGCGGACACCGTTAAAGCTTTAATAAATAAATAAAAATATTCAGGTAGGATTTTAATAAGAGGAAGAACATGCAATCGTTGTGGACTTTGTTGACTCTGAATTCGCCACGGCTAATTGCATAGTAATCAATAAAAAACAGCACGTTCAATATTGGACAACATTTTTATCTACCTTATGATGAAGTACAATTGACCCAGTACGGTGACATTGTCTTATATTTGTTGCACTTGGATCACGTAATGTTTAATATGTTTGTTTAAAAAGTGCTTAATACCACTTTTAGAAATTTTTAATGCTATTTTATGCGCTTCTGTTTTTGTTAAGGAAAAGCATAATTACCCTATGAAACCCCTTTGCCTTTCAAGAATAGCTGGCTAATTTAGGTGGGAGTCGAGCACACGCTGTAACCAGTAAGGTTGAACCAACAACATTGGTGTTGACAGACAAAAACGTTATATCTACACAGGGGCAGTAATCTCTGTACACAATAAAAATTATCTATATCGGTTAGCTTTTAACATTGTCAAAATGAAATTATGAAAAGAAAGTTGAGTCGATGGTTACAAAAATGCGTTAAATTGGGGGTTTGTAGAGAGTTATAACATCTGCAAAACATCAAAAATGTGACGAGCGAACATTTCTTCATCGAAACTACCTGATTTGTTCTGGGTGCATCAAAGGCATTAACAATACTATGAACCAAGATTCGTTAGAAAGCTTACAATAGAAAAATCACAGAGAGTAAGACACATTCGAAACATAAAAACAAATAAGTAACACAACCTCTATGAACACAAATAATAGGGTGATAAATAGCGTTTTTTACTGTCCCATTGCCATTAGTAAAGTACCTCATACCCCCTTTCTGATGTATGTCAATAAGGTATGATATTTTGGTCATAACTTTAATATTAAATGAAACCAGAAAAAATCAGATGAGATTAAATTTAAAAACCAGAAATTATTAGTACTTTAATATGGATATTAACAAAGCTTAAAGACTTGGGGGAATAAGAAAGATTTTTGTAAACGTTGAGATTTTTACTAATTTGTAATCTGTTAACTATGTAAATCATCTTTATTACCAACTATATTTTTGTATTGCAACTGCTTTTTTGTCTGTTTATGTACATATATTTTCTGTGTTGTATACCAGTATATGACTTATGTTAAAACTGTTAACTGTTTGTATACGCATAATAAAGAATAACTTTGCATTGAACTATCCCTGACGTGTGTGTATTGATTTAAGTAGCATGTCTTTTCGACTTACATACCGATAAGTTACTGTTATATGTCATTGTCTTTGTTCATAAATATTATTTAATAATATTTTATATTTTGTGAAAGTATGATTGCATAATGTTTTCTCATTGTTTGAATTCGGTACATAGTGTTCGTTGAATATATATATATAACTGACTACTGGTTAATGATACCAACCTTTTTAGTTCACCCAGCCAAAAGCCATGTAAGCCTATGCAATCACTATGCGTCCGTCTTCTCTCTTCCATAACAATGTCAAAATTCTTCTCCTCTTAAACCACATAACCAATTTGACTTAAACTTAGCAATAATGATATATGGCAAGTTGGCAACAAACGATTTTCATTTTGAATGGATCCAATAAAAACATGGGCGCTGGTACTAAAAATAAAACATATGGAAAAATAATTGTAAAAGGCTTAAAACTCAAAAACTATAACAGATAGGAAAATCTTATGAATCAGCCTCTTAAGAATCAAAAGTTCTACAAAAGTTTCCATTAGATCGAAGTTGTCCCTTAAAAATGTCAAAAATCATGTTTTTAGAATGAAAACTATTGCAGATATAGAAAATCTGTTGCTTGCTGAAATGTTCAGGTCAAGAAGCTCAACAAAAGTCTTTATCGGACCGTGGTTGTCAGTTGCAGCCCCTGTAGGTGTCTTGTCCCATTAAAGTCCAAAAATCCTGTTTTTTGCTCATTAAATTTAAAAAATCTTCTACTCTGAAACCACTGAACCAATTTGACTTAACATTTGCAACGAATGATATTGGGAACAAATAATCTTCATTTTGAATGGATCCAATAAAAAACATGGCCGCTGTTTCTAAAATTAAAACAGATGGTAAAATAACTCAAAATGGCTTATAACTCAAAACCTATAACAGATAGGAAAACTCTGATGGATCTTAGGCTCTTTAGAATCAAAAGTTCTACAAAAGTCTCAAGAAGTTGTAAGAAGATGGCCACTTTTAGACTTTAAACTTTGTTAGAATGATATTTGGCATGTTGACAACAAACATTCCTCATTTTGAATGGATCCAATTAAAACATTGCCGCTGTTTCTGAAAATAGAACATGTGGTAAAATCACTTATAGCTTATAACTCAAAAACTAAAACAAATAGGAAAAATCTGATGGATCAAAAGTTCTAGAAAAGTATCCATTTATGCCAGTATAAAATTGAAAGTTATAGGACTTAGCTTAACAGCAGGTTAATGCCATCTTCTTTGCCTATATAAATCAGGTGAGCGATACTCTTGAGAGCCGTTTGTTTATTAACACCAGAACTTACACACTACATTAATGGAAGCAGGAGGTTTTGCGTGCCATAAAACTTTGTTTAACCCACCATTTCTATTGAAATGGATGTACCAATACTTGCTGTAGTAGCTTCATGTTCGGTTGTTGGTTTTCTAGTTTGTCGGTATCTTGGACTTTGATTTGTGGATTGTCTTTTTAGATAGTTCCTTGGTGTTCGTATTTCGTTATTACCTTCATTTTGCAATCAATTCATCATTAATATTTGTTGGAATGTTTTGTTTATAAGACGTATGTCTGAAATTGTTAGATAAATAATTCAAAGTTGTTTAAACATAAATAATGTACAGTTATTTTATACAAACTTCACAAGACAGTCCTTTTGCAAAACATATGTTATCTTCAAAACAACTGCACAGTAGCAATTCCGATGACGATTTATAGTTAAGAGATTTTGTTGCAAATTATGATTTTGATAGATTGGTTTGGTGTTTTTAACGTTTTTAATCATCTTCCTTACCACGTCACAATAAACTCTGGAGCCTCTCGGTGGCCGACCGACTAAGGTAGTATTCAACCTTTGATCACGTGGCCTGTCAACATGGAGGCTTTAAACCACCAACGAAAACCAGAAACAAACTAAACCCTTTATAAGTGTAAACGTGACCGCTTTTTGGAGTGATTTGTTGATAACCCCATATCTGCAACGGATAATATGTGAATATCTTATCAGAACACTACAGACTATGTCTTTAACGATAAATTAAAAAGGAAGAACTGTATTAATGATTTATAACAATGTCATTTTAGGAAGATGACTTTATATTTTTTTACAGTTTTCAAATTAGATTCTGGTTATTGCGCTAATATTTTGTAAGAATACGTTCACAAAAGCAAATAGCAACAAGTTTTAAGATTTAAAAATATATTGTATGATACCTTGTCATATAACCTATTAAGAGTAAAGAGTCGGGTAAGTTTACGTTGCACGATCAGGATTGATAAATGCAATTAGGTATCTACAAACATTATGTACACTACGTTAGAACGATAATATATATCGTAAATTCAAACTCCTTTAATAAAGCTTAGCTATTATTGTAAAAGATATTAGTAGAACACTCTCTTATATAAAGTATCTAAATAATGATCTGTCACACTGTACATTTTTCACATTTCATTATAATCACAAGAGTCAGCTTTCTTTGGTTATTTGTCCTCATATTCAACTTAACTGCAAATAGACACATTAATGTCCTTAATCTATAATAACTCTGCAGTATACAGAAAGTTAAGCACTGCAATCCATCGGGTAAGGACTAGTAACTGAAAACAATTTCAATTAAGTTGATGCAATGGAACTAGTTATAACTGTGTTAGTATGCCAGCATAAGTGTAGCCTAAACGAAGCCCCAATTTATTTTTAAAATTGTGAAAATTGATTGCACAAATACTCACAGTTTCATATCGATAAGAAAACGAGCGGACAAGATTAAAGTGAAAAATATAAGAAAAACTAGTTCTTAGCAAGTAACAAAAAGACCTCTTACGTCTATAAACATTGTAGGTCACAAACATTCATAGTTTGGGTATTAAAATCTACCTACTTATCAAATTTCTTTGCAATCGGACAAAAGTGATGATTGGGGGTGTGGTGAAACGGATACCTTTACAACATGGCAGCGTTCAGTTCAAATTTTCTGTAAAAATGATCAGGGTACTAAACTGTATTAGTGTAACAAGTTTCATTGAGATTAATTGCTTTGGCCATCCCTGAGATCCCTCAAATCTGAGAAATTTGCTTTAATTTTCAACGAATGCCATTTTGAATTTTTTAAGTAGATTGCCAGTTGTCAATCAGACATCGCATCTTAGAAAATGAGATGACAATATTAAAGGTAAAGAACAAAAGAAGAACCGGAAAAAAACAATAGGTCGCCCAAACTGGTCAAAAATAATACATAATTTGCAAATCTTCGTTTGGGAGACATTATTATTTTTTAATGACTTTTGTTTAGTTGTATCTTTATTTCAAATGATATAAATCATTTCTCTGGATGTCACCAAGATAGGATGAACTACACAGTGACAACTGGATAAACGAACGCTTTGCTGTTTACTGCATTAGTTTCTGAATGTATAGCAAGCAATATGGCATCCGTATTCCAGACGAAAACATGTTAAGCAACAATGAGTCTATTATAACAGACAGAATAACGAAAATTGTATTTTGCATACAACAATAACCAGTAAAAGGAACATGTTAAATAAAATTCACCCTATTAGCCACTCATTATGACACTCTCGCACAATGGAACTTTGAACTGAGCTTTCCCATACAACGACATGCAAGATCAGTGAGTTTTGAATTAAACTTCTTTAAAGATATCACTTTTATAAAAATGTATTACGTCAGATACGTAATCAAGACTCACCAGTGGCGCTCAACCCAATATTCTTTTTTAAGTAGGTTGATACCTTCCTGCTGTGTAAAATAAAATACATCATCCTAGCTTCGAGATCTTTTATTATTTTTTTCTCCACACGTTAAACATTGTGACTGTCAAAATAATTTTTATATATCTTTTCATTTCGATAAATAGAGTACTTAGTGTGTTCTATTGTATGCTTGTTTGATTTTATCAAATATATAAATGTAAATTTTCAATATCATTCTAGACTTAAACCTTCCTTTGAACCCAATCGAGTCTTCAAGATTCATATAATCACCGTTTGCTGTGACTACACATTATTTGGTAAATGATGATGTGTTTGGGATGAGACGGTATTTTGATAGTGGTTTCAAAAATAATATTTAAAGTCCAATCTAGTTTATTTAAACACTCTATTTCATAAATTGTTACTCGTCCAGTCAGAATAACGACAAACATGTGTTAAATATCTTAATTTACACTGTTTCTCCTTTTGGGTTTTGTTCGTTCTGGCAATTTATCTTTAATGTATTGTTTTATCACTTTAACATTTTTATAAGTTCTGAGCAAGTTATAAAACTATCTTGGTCAAGATCTATGTCGTCAGTTATATCTTTTATATATGTTACCGAGGAATTTATCTCAGAAATTTATTTAGGTCAAAACTCTGTGTTAATTTCACATGAACTCAGTTTAGCAAAATACAATACAGATTGAGTTTTGATGTATTTTTTGATAGGGAACCTACCCATTTTAAACAAGAAGCTATGTTTGAAGCAGTCTTCTTTAAACAAAGTATATACTTACAGATTGACCAATATATTTTTTAAAGGAGTTTGATCTATGAAGTTTAATGGATCGATTACCACGTTTATTTGCATTAAAAAATGAAAGATATTGATCCAATTTACAAATCTCAATATTGCGATTGTTTCTCCTAGCAGAAGTGGATGAATGTCCATAGGCAATGAGTTGAGTTCATGCAACCTTTGAATATTCTGTGACAGGGTGAAGTAACCAGCACCTGAATCTTGTGTTTTGCCACAGGTTGGGCGCTGAATGTGATCCTTATTTACCAGTTGACATAGAATGCACCTGTCCCAATAAAACTGTGGTTCTGCAATTGTTAGAATTTTCAATTCACAAAGCTCTGTTTACTAGTATTAGCATGCACATAGAAAGAGTTTAAGCCATCACCAACACAGCAAGCAAGTAAGCTCTAGTCTCTAAACAGTTCTGTACAAAGGCACGGTAATGACCATTGCTGTCTCTTCAAGCAGTAGAACAGAAACCTGTAGGAAAGAAAAACATATTATACATCTATGCATGAATAAACAGTTAGTAAGCACACATTTTAGGAAATATTCATATGGTACCTGGTGAGTATAGAGTGAACTAAAACGGTAGGGCAGTAAATGAACTGCAAACATTATGACAAGACTGCATACATTATGACAACATAATTATAGATGTTATTGTGGTAAATGATTTCATCTATAAAATACAGATGTAGCATCAGTTTATACTTTTTGAGCACATAATATATGGAGCTTTAGATCCATTTGAGACAGATAACAACAACATTTAGAGCAATTTTTCAATATGTTTGACTTATTTCAGAATTTAAATGGGCATTTTCTGGTAAAATATTGTTCTCCTGTGCTTATTTTTATGCTCATTGTATAGAACATCCTTGAAAATATAGGTAAAAACTCCAAAATTGTAACTATACGATGAAAATCCTTCAAATAGCAGCATTTTCCAGATTTTTGGCGGCCATCTTGAAAAAATTCTGTAACCTAATGGCCATTTGCTCCTTACATATTTGTCTGATGAGCTTACATTTGCTTTTAATGTTTAGAACATCCTTGAAAATATAGGTTTAGACTCCAAAATTGTAACTATACGATGAAAATCCTTCGAATAGCTGCATTTTCCTGAATTATGGCGGCCATCTTGAAAAAAGCGGCCATATTGGAAAGATATCAAATGGGTCTCTATCCCATTTCAAAAGGTACATCAAAAGCTAACTTTGTGCAAAATTTGGTGCTTTTAACCGAATGTGAACAATTCCTCCATATTTTTACCGAAAACGGCTGGACTACATGATAAAATTGGTCTTCTGCGTGCAACAAACTTATTCAAACTTCTACTGGGACATTTCCAGCTGATGATATCTTGAAAGCAGTGAAAATTGTATCAGCGATACTGGAAGTTTCTATTGCAACTAATGCTAGAGCCAAGAAACATGTAATCTTCCAAATGGTCATTCAATTCTTTTTTCGGAATTGCAGAAAGGTTGTTCTAATTTGAGTTTTTTTTTATAAATAAAATATTTAGTGTTGTTGGTGTTAACAGTTAACTGCCATTTATCACAATAGTTCAGTGATGTATATAAATTATTTGGAGTTCTTCTTGGGATTCTGAAAACAAATTTTAATGTAGATTCTGTGCTTGAAAATTGGTTCTAATTACTTCACAGAATTATCTATCTAATCCTAATTTGGCCATTTTCTATAGGATATGGTCTCTCCACACAGAGCCCCTTTAGATCTACAAAGCAGGCATATAACTTTTGGTGTTTATGAATTTGCCTATTAAGGTTTTTAAAATAAACAAACTGTCACTAGTTCTGTGGATCTCTCTGAGTCCAAATTAATTTAGAACTCGAAAGTTTGATAGTTTGATTATTATTTAATAATGTGCGGAAAATTACATTACATATATAGGGAGTTATAGTTATTGATACATTTGGCCAATTTCCTCAATTTCCTGTTATTTTTACAATTTCTTTTGAAATGCCTGTTCTAAGTCAGAACCATTGTTGTAGTTGCTTCATTTTCGGTTGTTCTTTCTCTACTTGGATTGTGATTTGTGGATGGTCTTATTCGTGTTCGGTATTTTGTTAGCATCTTCATTTTTTATTGACATATTCTATTTGTAGTATGTTTTTAGAGAATGTAGTATGGAGTTATCTAATATTTCGTACTTATATTCAAAAAGTCTATGATGGAAAAATAAATTCCTTTACTGTCACGAATTGCCAGTACAGTCGGTTGTCAACAGGAAGCATTTACTCTATAAATGTGATTACTTTGGTTAGATTTTTCAAGTGACTTGTTGACACTTATCTGTAAAAATATCACGTGTAAATGTGTTATCAAAACAAAACAGACTATGTCCTAAGATAAAACATATAACACTAAACTCAAAATGGAGAACCTTGCATATATGTGTTTCGTTAAATTGTTGATAGTTATTATTTTGATGAATGTCATCACTTTGTCAGGTAAAGTTTTATTTTACTTGAAAAGCAAGAAGTTGTCTGGAATGATACAAGATTGCATTAAATACTTTTCTTTTAGTGTGTAAGACGGAAGTGTTAGTAGGGGTTATGTTAATGTTTAAGGTGTAAACGTGCAGGTGGTTTTTTTAATTTGTGGTTAAAACACAATGACACAAATAAGCTTAGAACGTTTGATAAAACGAACATTATCTACTTGGTAGAGAATAATATTTTTTTAATCATGACTATACACAAAATTTATATTTGTTATTACATTGTCCAATATGTTCATCGGCGTTATCGCCATAGTTGTGTATTCGAAACAATAATGAAAAGCAATCGTAATTAAAACAAGAATTGCAAATAATCTTTTCATTCATTTCTTAAATGGTATACAAAGTGCACGATACTTATTGGGAATTTAACTTTGTTATCATGCAATCTCCATATTTCGCTCAATGATAATAAGAACCTTATAACAGGTCATTTAATTGTTCTATAATTGTATGTGTTTAAATATTTATCGTTCTCTAATACAGTCATAACATCTTCAGTGTTTCATTCTACTTTTACCTTGAACAAAATATAATCGCTAGTAAAGTATGAACGGTCACAAAAAGCTTCTATACTTAGTAGAAAATAGCATTTTCGTTTAGATAAACCTAAACGAGATTTTTATAATTTTTTAGCGTATTCTTATTGACTAACTATACATAGTAGACGTTTTAAGTACAGTTTATACAGTATTTTCAACAAAAAAATGTGTTAACTCTTGTACATGATAATAAATATATTCTACGTCTTGTCTAACAGGTAACGCTGATGCAAAATATATAGACATCATAGGAATTTCAAAGACATACTGCTTCAGTGGAATTTCTCAAAATATTATATGCAATTATACATCAAAAATAGCAATACTTCATATTTCATTTGAAAGAAATTGTACCTCGAATTGTCAGTGCCAGATTACATCTAATACGGAAATATGTCAGAAGTTCGAGCTTCCGGGTTCTTGGAAAAATTATTATTATTATAAACAACTTTCTGGACTTTGGCAGGGATCGTTTACTACGAAACCAATAAAATGTATAGGCAGTCATACAGAACTTATTTATTCTAACAGATACCATATAGAGTATGGATGCGTCAATGGTAAGCGATATTAATTCCATTGTATGTTGTTTACTGTTATTCATTTCTATATTTTGTGCATCTGTCATATGTTATTTTTTATTAGTTTATTTATACATATCTTTACCAAAACACATGGAATAAAACTAATGTGTACATACAATACATAATCATATGGCTAAACATTTATTCTGGCGTCTACGACTCATGCATGATAAAACTGAAAGCTACGGAAAGTATCGTAAAACATACACTCCATCGTTCAAACGATATATTCGGACTAATCGTAATATACGCAAATATAAAAGGTAAGTAAATCTGAATGATCTTAGAAAATATAAAAAAAGGAATGAAGACAACACGGCATTATCGATTATTTCATTTTTCATTGACAACACCTTACAAAATAAAAAAGTTAAAACCTATGACGAAAATTTCGGAAGACTCAACTAAACATGGTTGAAATTCAATTCAAATTGTAGAAATGTGGGCATCTTCGCTATTTATCAACCTAATTTCTTTTATATGCCACTAACGTATATCAAAACAGTTACATTTAATCCTTCTTTTAAATTTTCAATAAACGTTAAATGAAACGAATACAAACAAAAATTGGTAAATGAAACAATTTTTGCTTCTACATATAAGTAAATTATTCAAAACGTATCAGATTTTAATTGAACGACCTGGAAAGCAAATATCGCGTGATCAGTATATGGATCATGTTTTTAGTATTCTTTCTATAATACATTTTACCGCCGTTAACATTGACGATTTATTACGTGTGGCGATATTTATGCAATAGTTTCTTATATTGTGGGCATTGTCATGATATCTTGACTGCATAAGGGAGAGTGCTAATGCTTGTAACATTGATAATGCCCGAGCCCAAGACAAAGGCATAATCAATGTTAAAGGCGATACCACTGTCCCGAGTACTGTTAAGTATCATGACAATGCCAGCTATATAAGCAACAATTATATTTATTTTGTTGAAGAATTAAGAAACGATGTGTTTAAGACTGTTTTATTTATTTGTAGCTGCTTGCTGTATGATTTGAATGTGGGCCTCATGATATATCATTGTTTAGCATTGTTAGACTATACACAGTTTGTTTTCTAAACTTTGTGACATTTTTTATCATTTAGGTTGTACATGTACATATATTTTTTTATAAAATAAAATAAACAATTTTATGTTGCTTGTAACTGGAGAGGGCATTACCACCGCGCGAGCGTACATTATCACGGCGTCATGTCAAATTACTGCAGATTAATTAATACCAGCTAACATTGGTTTTTTTTTAATTGAAACAAACATAATTTTACTGATATGAAATAAATTGTTTTAACCAGAGTTTTCTATACACCTCCTACTATTGATACATTTATTTTCGCAAAATTTTCATTGTGTTTGGTTTTCAGAAACGCTGACAAGACACCTTCTATAAAGGGTGCATTTCAGTCATGTGTGCAAAATTGCCAGAAATCCCATGTGTGTTACTTCTGATTAATCAAAATATATCTATTTACAACTTTCATGGTGTGCGATGACCTATTAAGTAAAGCTTCCCGGGCATTTTGAGTTTCCAGACCAATATTTATCATGTTTCATTGTGTCATAGTCTATTATAATGACACAATAAAGGAGTGCTTTTTGGTCTTAAATTTCAGAAGAAATTCAGAAAGTTCAGAAATTTGAGAAAAAAGAAGAGATGACAGTAATGATTTGTTCTAGTATCTTGTTTGTTTAAATCTTATCTTTTTGTGCATTTTCTGTTTAACAGATATAGACATCATAAACTTTTGTGCTGCTAATGCCACGAACATTGGCCCTTTTCCATACATAAAATATGATGGTGAGAAAGGATTCAATTCCTACCCAAGAGACTGTTTTTGCGTGGCATCTTCAACTTCTGGCTTGCTTCGTGTATATGCCGTTGATGTTCGATTCCAAAAGTACACGGTTGAGGACTCTGGTGGATTGTGTGAACGTGGAGAAAAATCGTTTCTGCTGATAAGTGATGAAACCCACAACGTAACATTGAGTTGTCAAGACGAACAAATAATTGGAAATTACAAAAATATATTTAATTCCTTTGCATCTAATATAACTATCCATCTCCACTTAGAAGTAAATCCACAGATGATTTGGATTGCTTTAAAGGGTATAATTAATATGCAATTTCATTGACATATAGGAGCCTCGGTGGCCGAGTGTAGTTTGTCTAATATTGATCACGTGGCGTGTCAACACTAAGGTTGCGTTTTTGAGTCTCACTGCGGGCAGGGTGTACTCGACTCCAATCTTAATTGACAAGTATTGCCTGTTTTCCTACTGAAGGAAATATATCTTAAAAAATAAACATTAGAATTTAAGGAATTTTTAACAGTGCTTGTTATGGTTTAAGTTAATTATGTCCCAATTGTTGTCATTAGATTAATACTGTCAGTATTTAATTTAGTTTAATTACATTACCAGATGCCTGTTGAAAGCGAAAGTTTTTGTAGATGTAAGCAGATCGTTCATAAATCGCCAGGCGAACTATAAATTTTTTTACTGCAAAAATATATTTTCTGACAAAAAACTTATAAGCATGCGTGAATGATAAGTAAACCATAGTTTTACTCTGTGCATAGGACACATACTAAGCGTCTAAAGACGATTCTTGCGCAAGGTAAACGACATTTTGCTAATGCTTACTTGTATTTTGCAAGAAATACCCACTTCGTCATACCTTCTGAATGAAGTTAAGTTTGTTAAAAATACTGGCCTAAAAGTCGAATCCTCGAATTAAATATTCCTTACCTTAGAAACTAAATTGACATAATTTTATTATGATTAATGGGATGAATAAAACCTATCTTTTGATAAAGTTTTATATTTCAGCAAATAATGGTGAGGATGTTAATGTTAATTGTCACAGTGATGAACAGACAACTTCTTTTTCTCCAACCACTGAGATAACAACCAAGTATATCATTTCGACAGTTTTCAGTACGATATATACGTCAACAAAGTTGAAAACATATTTGACAACCAAAAGACAACAATCCACTATTACTAGCAGTAGTCCTCAATCTATTCCAACCCCAAACAACCAAGAAACGACCAGTAGCGATGCAAATTTAACAACAGAAAGTACAAGTACAGCAGCAATAGACGGACCACACGGAGGTATTGCTCAAAGTACAACGACGTTTCCAGGTGACACTGCGTCCAAATCTGATCAAAAGGGTAATTAACTAAATGTAGATATGAGACTTGAACTTAAAGTGTGAATAAAAGACAAGAAAAATAATTAAGCGCCCAGCGTAAATTCTTATAGAAACATGGTGTATGATTTCATAAGGGCATACATATCCAGCAACGTGAATGTCATCAGTCGAAAGGTCTTAGCATACCAGTAAACAAATAAATAAAAGTCTTGTGTATATCGAAACTGTTTACAATGATAAAAAGACTGTTTATGTCTAGTATTAAACGAGACGTTTATATTTCGGAATTCATTGTTTCACTTTAATCAAATTAAAGTTTGTTTCTTTACTTGAAATTAACTATATATGTAAACAACCAACTTTACGCTTGAATTGGGAAAAAAATTAAAATCATGACCTAAAAAGCAAATATTCTGTTGCAGATAATAGACTAGATCCAGCAGTGATAACTTTAGTTATTGCCGGTATTTTGACTTTGGTATTAATTGTACTTGGTGCGGTGCTTGTGAGAAAAAAATATCAACAGAATCGGTAGGTCCAATGTATTTTAACCTATTCATCATTGAAGGTTAGAAGTTATATTTACATTACAATAATTTATTTTAAATAATATTGTGTATCGAACTGACGCACGCAAACATTTTACCTGTAATTTGAAAACCGAATGTTTGTTTGTTTGTTTGAATGAATGAATGATGTTTAAAGCCACTATTTATTTATTTATTTATTTATTTATTTATTTATTTATTTATTTATTTATTTATTTATTTCAGCATACACGGTGTGCTTTCTGAAAATCTCCGAGATAGGATTATGTTAAATCGTTTGGCTGATGATCGGAAAGAGAACTCGCAACCGATGAATAAATTGAGTAACAGTAACAAAGACAACGTGTCAACGAATGCAAAAAGCACAGATAGCGAAAAAGCTTTAAACGGTGGTAATGCAAAGTATGACGATAGTTCAGGTGGATACCATGGCGTGCAGAAAAGTCAACACTTCAATGATACGACCAATCATTATGACAAAATTAACAATAAATTATATCCAAGTTTACCCCTCGAATCAGATGGAAAAACTAGTGACAAAGAACAAACAAATGGGCACAAGGCCGTTTCTGCTGAAGATATTCTATATAGTAAAATACAACGATTTCGCAATGATTCCCTGTCTAACTCAAAAACAAATGATGGAGTAGGGTCAGACAGAGAGAAAAGTTTAAGTTCTGAAGACTCTAATGTCAACCCTTACGTCGATGAAGTTGTCAGACAAGGAATGAATTCCGAACGAGAGGCATATAGAAGACCGTCGTCCTCAGTTGACTTTGAAAACAATTATGATGCAGCAATTAGTGATCTTGTGAAACATGCTAATGTCTGGGCAGCAAAAGACGAAACAATTTAAACAGTTTATTATCTATAAATTGCATGGTTTTTATACTTCGTGCTACTGTTTTTTTGTCATATCCATCTTTCGAAGGTCAATGGTTTCTGACTACGAACCTTTTGCGGCTTTACATGATTTGCGACTGAAAATATAACATATATTTACTAATCAAAATAGTCGATCGTATAGTGTTATTTAACGGTCTTAACTGAACAGTATGCTGTATTGGTTGGGTAATAGCTTTATTAACCGAAGGCAACCCGGGGCTTATACAGTTATCCGAGGCCCAATACCACTTCCCGAGGACATAATATGAAAACACCCATTTAATGACATTGAGGAAATTTTTATATATTTTTTTTCTTTGACCAATACAGCTATACTTGATACAATACTCTTTATCTTGCATGGGTTCAATAAAAAAGCCTTAATATGAAAATATCGTTTTTCCCTAACAATATCTTCTAATATTAAAATTTAAACTTCTTTCCTGCTAGTTCTGTCCTTAAAAATGTCATTTTATTTTCACTTTGACCCCTGGTGAAGTTAAAAAATTATTTTATTATAAATTTACAAGTGCATTTTTTTTAATAAATATTTTTATTTAAACATATTTTTTTTATTGGTTTCGGGTTACTCTCTTTCTGTGTTTTATGTTTTTGGTTTTGTGTTGTGTTTGTCTACATCCGGATGTAACTGTCCCTTGGCTTTTGGCTCATGTTTGTCGGTCGGGTTTTTTTTTTTTTTTTTTTTTTTTTTTTTTTGCTTTTTTCTGATTCATAATAGTAACTGAAAAGGATTGGATGGCGGTACATAGGCCAATAAATATTCTCTCCAAAATTCATATAAATATATTACAGGAAGTCACATAACTGTAATTGCCCTGTTTTTTTTCTGCCTTGGGCTTGTTGACTGGATTCATATTGTATGGACAGTTTTACATGTATTTTACTCAACTGGTTAATACACTGCATTGAACTAAACTGGAAATTGTTATCGAGTATAAATGTGCAAGTGCTCGTTACATTTCGTTCATCTATGCTTTCGATTAACTTTTAATTTTTAACGAGTATAAGGTCATTATTTTAGTATTTTAGGTATTGTGGTCATCAGCATTGATAAGGAACGAACACTTTTGAGTTCATTATTCCATATGATGCCAGGTTCTGTGTTATTTAAGATGGAAATTACTTTAAAGGGGTAAAGAATAATAAACAATTTCAAAACTTGCAGCCGTCACATTTTCGGGGCCACATTTTCCCCTCCCAGGATAGATACATAATTGAATTCTTCGTTTTATTTATTTGTTAATCCGTTTCCTTGCTTCAATAATACTTTGTAATCAGTGTGAATTTCGATCTTTATTTTGATGATTGTAGTTATGGAAATCAATCCAAAAATAAAGTTGTTATTCGTGTATTATTGCACTTGAGCTGTTTTGATAAAATTGCAAAGCTTTATAGTTTTAATAACATGATGTGTACATTTTATGATTTGATGGATTCGCATATTCTGTTTAAGTAAAATCAGCTACAATAAGAAGCGTTTCGTGATATTTTCGTGTAATTTGATTTGTTGGTATTCAGAAATTAACTATTTAAAAACGTTCTGCTATTCTTGGAAGACTCAAAGGCACAGCACTGTATTCTCGTAATTATTTTGCTGTATGAGAACTTTTACATACGGAACGATCGGCACACTCGTCACACAAAACCTCGTTTTGAATTGGTAATAGATGTATAAGTTTTCATGTGTTGATCCTCTACTAATTATTGCAACATCTACATCTAAAAGAAATACATGTATGCCTTATGTTAGATTGTTTCAATCGACAACATAATATTTCAATTTTGGAAGAAGTGCTTTTCAACAGGCTATCGGCATTCCAAACGGTCTAAATTGTGCTCCTTTTTCGCCGACTTCGTATAAGGCAAGGTTCTTCGAAGATTTATTAGAAAAAAGAAACTAACGGTAGCCACACTTTCAATTTTGCTTATAGATGATGTCTTGAAATATAACAAATTTGAGTTCAATGACTACTACATTATCAATCTTTGGAAGCTTGGGATTAATGACAATACCCATTCGACCACATCTCAGAATTTACTCAAATGGAAAACTACAAACTAATCTCTGTCAAGCGTAATGACTTAACTTCAAAATTGTCATCTTCCTGTTGATGGAAAAAAATAATATTGCATCCGCATCCGCGTCATTGCGCGTATGGAGTTTACTCTTCGCAACTCATACCTTATGCTAGATCTAGCGATCTGCTTTCCGATTTTATACCAAACGTTGCTGTTGACCAATAAGCTATTCAAACACGGATTTGTTGCACCTCAGTTGTTGAAGGAAATAACAACATACCGACTACCGATGAAACTTTAAAAAAAGACAATCCACAAATCAAGGTCTCAGAAACCGGTAAAGCTACATAGCAAATAACCAAACATACAGTAACTACAGCAATGGTCCTGATTTGGTATAGACATTTCAAAAGATTACTGTAGAATGTGAGTTGATTTGTTGAGTGAAATGGATAGGAAGCATATACCATTAGTCAGTAATATGTGTATCTAATCATCGAAGCACACTCATCTGTACGTTGAAGTCAAAAATACGGAAGGCTTTATAGTGGCGGACACCCTATAGTGATCAGTCTGTACATCCGTCCGTCCCTCCCAAATCGTGTCCGGCCAAGTACCTTTTTGTCTTTTGAGGTAGGCTTTTGAGTATTGGTATGTGGGTAGATATCAAGACAATGTATCGTATACCATGGTTGGTCACCTTTGACCTTACCTTTGATCTAAAGATCAGCGTGGCCCACAGAGATGGATACCATCTCACTGATATCTAGTTTTAGACAAGAAAGTGGTATCTATAGTAAAACTTATTAAAGGCGCGGACGATGTTTTTTTTTCATGTAACTATGGTTTATCCCGACGACATTGGTGACGTTTGCACAAATCAGCATGCAAGCTCGTGCAGACCTGATCAATTGAGAAATATACACATCGTATTCAGGAGAGGCTGAAACATTGATGCATAATTAATGGCATATCTTCATACGTTCTATGGTCGTCATCAAAACTTAGTTTATCGTTACAGACACATTATTTTCCAAATCCAAACAGACATTTTTTCTGAGCCATATGTTGGTTTTCCTATTCCAGGATTGTATCTTGTTCACGGAAATGATTATAAGTAACTCGTCGCTTGTCTGATTAGACGCCACTTATTAATAGTCTGAACACTTGAATGCATCCATGTTTTTTCTGTTTGGGGGGTTACTCATTTTCGGATTTTGTTGTTCGTTTTGTGTTCTTTTTTGTGTCGTGTGTCTGTCGCGAATCTTCGTCTCAATCCGGATTTTCTCAAGTGTCCTATAGTTACTTTCGGTTTTTAGACATTTTTATCTAGTTAACACAAAACTACATGTGCAATGTGTGCGTATGGTTTTTCTTCTTTCACATAACAATCATTTATAGATAAAATCGCTGCTATACAATTATGGGAGTGCGTGCGATGTCATGTTTTATGAAAATTTATATTGGCCATAGCTAATGGCCGATGCAGATATCTCTTTTATTATATACTTAGTAATAATAGGGATGGTTGTTTTTGCATATGTGATACAGACAAAGTCAGTCAACTCATGTCACATAGCGATGTGATAATGATTAATATGGGTGTGATCCCATCATTAATAATACTGATACAACATCCCTAGGAATCCATATCACACCCCTAGTTGAACTGAAATGGATTCCAGTGTATCCGTGTAACATCTACATTTTTTAAATACATTTTTTTAAATTAAAATTAAACTGCTGAATTATTTAAATATGTGTATCTAATTTTTTTTAAATATTTTGAACAATTAAAAAAAATATTTTTTTTAATTTTTCATTTTTTAAATTTTTTGTACACAGGAGCCAACATTAACTCGAGAGTTGTTATTAATGTGTATCAGGGATAAAAACAACTGGAAAGTTCCTTAACCAGAACGAAATTCGCTCAGATGAATATTAAACCGTAGTTATGATGCGCGTGTCCATAATTCGAAATATGGACATTTCAATATTTCAAGGAACTCAATAAGATACTTCATGTTACATCACTAAAATTCTCAATCAAAATGTCTTCAATATATGATAAATAGGTTATTAAGCAAGATATTGGAAAGGATTATTTTCAAGCATCTTCACAACTACCTGATCCAAAATAGTATTATTACTCATGACCAATCAGGTTTTCGTCACAAGGACTCCACTGTTAACCAACTATTGATTATTAATGATGCTATTATGAAAAATTTAGACATAAGCAAAGATGTTAGATTTGTATTCTGTGATGTCTCCAAGGCTTTTGATAGGGTGTGGCACAAAGGACTCTTATACAAATTACAAAAATATGGAGTCAAATCAACCTACTTAAGTGGTTTGAAAACTATCTGCATGATCGAACGAATTTTTTTAAATTCTCATTAACTAGACATAATTACATAGATGAAATGTAAACAATACAAAACATACATACATGTATGAAATACAATATTCTAAGGAGGAGTAAACATACAAAAGTTTGTACATAATAGAGGATATTTTATTGCCTGCATGGTCATTTAATTTTAACCAAATTTTGACCATTCGTAGTTTTAAAGTAATAGAAATTGGAAATTTGCTCAATTCTACATATACCATGAAATTAGGTGTACTTTGTTTTAAGCGAAAAACGTGTTTACAATCATAAAAGTGAACTCTTTCAATCAAATCTAGATTTTCAAATCCCCATATTTCAGACCCATAAAGTAAGATGGGCAAAATCGCTTTATCAAACATTTCAATTTGACATTTAATTAATAAGTGATCGCCAACAACGAGTACGCATGGATGGCTACCACTCAACATGGAAAGCTATTCACGCCGGTGTACCGCAAGGTTCTATCTTGGGTCCCTATTTATTCTTACTATATGTAAACGATATTGTAGGAGTTGTATCTAACAAGATCAAACTTTTGCAGATGATACTTGTCTCTACTGATGATCTTGATATAGCCACAGAATCATTAAATAATGACCTAGAAGAACTTTCTATCTGGGCCAATGAGTGGGGTATGTCCTTTAATGCTACCATTGAAGACTAAATCTATGCTCTTTACGAGAAAACAATCATGAAAATGGTGCCTCTTTATTTATGAATGATATTAAACTAGAAAATACCTATAATCATAAGCACCTGGGTTTGAATCTTCACTATCAGGGCCTCTGGAGAGATCACATTAACGAAATCTACTCTAAAGCTTGTGCTAGATTAAATATTTTGAGACTTCTCAAATATGATTTTGACCGTAAGTCTAGAAAAGATAATAGCGTTTATTAGGCCAATCCTTGAATATGGTGGCATTGTTTAGGATAACTGCACTAAGCAAGAGTCCGACATGTTCATGATGTTAGAGACAGTTCAACATGAAGCAGCAAGGATCATTATAGGTATGCGCAGGAGAACTTCCCGATTGAAACTTTACAAATAACTTGGTTGGGATTCACTGCAAAATAGAAGAAAAAATCAAAAATTAGTTTATATATATATATATATATATACAAACGTCTAAGTATTGTGACAACCATATAATATATCTATCCAGCGGATTTCTGAAACATCAGAAATACAGGGTTAATATCAAATATTTATATATACGTCTACAAATTAAGCCCAACACTGTTTGAATTAGATTTTTAACACTGTCAAATTTTTGCTTTCCCTCAGCGGGATTCGAACTCACACCGTTATGACACTGTGGCACCAATTCGCATGCACTATGTCCAGCGGTCTAGACCCCTCGGCCAAATCCGCTATATAAAAATATAGCTTCGTTAACCGGGGTGAATCTTAGACATAGACATAGTACATGTGTACTAGCGTGTGACGATGGAATTTTCGTAACCAATACGTATTAATCTGACAGTAATCTAATTCAGCATTTTTGTATATATTATATAGGATGACAAAGTTACTTGTCATGCAGTCACAGTAAGTAAATTATATACAAACGTCTAAGTATTGTGACAACCATATAATATATCTATCCAGCGGATTTCTGAAACATCAGAAATACAGGGTTAATATCAAATATTTATATATACGTCTACAAATTAAGCCCAACACTGTTTGAATTAGATTTTTAACACTGTCAAATTTTTGCTTTCCCTCAGCAGGATTCGAACTCACACCGTTATGACACTGTGGCACCAATTCGCCTGCACTATGTCCAGCGCATAGTGCAGGCGAATTATAGTATAAATGTTTTTTAAGTCAGGGTGGTATGTGACGACTAATGGTATTCTGCAGTTTGTTATATTTTCATCTTTGTAATTCAGCTGAATCTTTGTAATTTATCTTTGCTGAATTAAAAAGATAAAAATATAACAAACTGCAGAATACCATTAGTCGTCACATACCACCCTGACTTAAAAAACATTTCAAATGTTTTAAGGAAACATTGGAACCTTATCGAAAATGATCCGAATTTAAAAAAGCTTTTCCCTGAACCACCTATAATGGCATACCGTCGACCAAACAGTTTAAAAGATATTATTGTAAATGCTAGAGTCAAAATGAACTCTCCTTCAAAACCTGGTGGATACAATCCATGCAATCGCAGTAATTGCAAATGCTGTAAAGCAGCAAACGTCGCTAGCACCTTTCGAAGCACAACAACCAACGAAAGCTTTACAATATACTCCAATTGTTCCTGTAAATCCAGCAATTGTATTTACATACTGACCTGTGGGAATTGTAACATCCAGTATGTTGGAGAAACAGAGACAGCTTTCAATATGCGACTTAACAACCATCGCTCCTTTTTCACGAAAAACAGAAATTGTCCACTAACTCGCCACCTTAAAACTACAGGCCACTCTTTTGATACTGTAAAATTCCAAATTATTGATCAAAACGCAAAGTGGAATACATCAACCAGAAGACTTCGAGAAACATTTTGGATACATCAATTAAAAACGCTAGAACCTGATGGATTGAACGAACGTAATCCACAGGTAGAATACTAAAATGTTTATGACCCAACAGTAATATGAACAACAAAAATATTTTATATCTCAGCATCAGCATAGATTTTTTGTATAAAGTGAACAACAAAAACATTTTCTATTGTTTAAATTTTTGATTCAGTCAACGCCTGATGAAGCTCTTTGGTAGAGCGAAATATTGCGTTCCATATATATTATTTGTACATAGTAGTGTTGTTATTTATAATTATTTTTATTAGACAACTATATTATTTTAATTTGTAATTGTATCAGTCTGCATTTGACTGATCCAGCACTTATTAAACGAGATTGTTTTAGTGGCAAATGAGACGAACCGCATACTGCTTCTGATACAATAATGCATAATAGGGTCAATATTTTCCAATATTCATGCAATAACCCTTTTCCTATATACTAGTAGTAATAATTTTTTTTTTCGAAATTCTGCAATTATCCTTCATTCGGCAATGTAAACAATGATCCCAAGGCTAAATTAATTTTAAAATATCTTGCATTTATTGCTTTAACCAAATGACTCCTAAATAATAAAATACAATGTTTTTCACCGATTTTAACGTCTGTTAAAGCGACACACTTTCATCGCTGAACTGGTCTCATTATATATATATATATATATATATATATATATATATAGGGCTCACGCTAGTCGCTAGGTCAAAATTATAAGGGAGAAGTCACTTCTCTTTTGGGGAGCTTACAGGGAGAAGTGGGTGCACAACAGGGAGAAGTACTAGTTGTATTAATAATATATGTCGCTAGGGCTTGTTTTGTTTATTTTCTAATAACTGTGTTACAATTTGCATTTTTATTAATTATTATTTAGGATAAAGCATCAAAGCAGGGTTCACCACACTCTAAAAAAAAGTAGGGAGAAGTGACTTCCTGGAAGCTAAACAGGTGTTTTTTTAAATTGGAAAGTCGTCTAAGATGGCATAAAAAATTATTTGGACTAGCTGGAATAATTATACATATATCAAACTACATTGTTAAACTTACCCTGCAGTACATGTGCAAAATGATGACATGATCTGGCCCGAGTTCTTGTGGACACATATCCGTATGTTGTGGGGCTCATCCCTTATTCTTTGAGAAGGCAGACATTCTGTTCTCATCAAACAAAATTCACTTTTTGATTCTATGGTATGATAAAAAACTTCTTTTCAGAAATCATTTTTATAATATTCATATGCCTTTCCAATCTTATAATCTTGGAGAACAGCCTTGCTACTATTTGACGACAGGTATGAAATAATGTTCGATATATATAGGCGGCCACATGGAAATTCCATTCTTTTCATCTAACCAGTTGTTGTGCAACTCAAGCGGGTCTGGAATTGTGGTGGTACCAAAGGACAACAATTTATGATAGTCCAACTCATTTTGTTTTAAAATATCAGAGGCTGATTTAAGTTTATGCACCGAAAAACACAAAGCGGCAAGTTCATTTTTAGTGCCATCCTTGCTCAAACCCCGCTTGGTAAGAAAATCTCGTAGAGCATCCACTTTCCATGTTAAAAACTCGTCAAGAGATTGAAGAGGAATTTCTCGGTCACCAGGATCCATTGAATGATTAAATAGGTATAAAATATAATAAAATTACGTGTAAAACTTGTAGAAAACAAACTGATTTTCAGTGAAAATGGTTAGCAAAACATCGTCAACATCACTCCTCTACATAGGCAGCCATATTGTTTATTGGTGTCTAACGGCGGTATTTTCCCCTATGACCTTTTGACCCTATCAGCCATGACGCTAAGTGTTGATTGGTGTATTTATAGATTACTTATATATATATATATATATATATATATATATATATATATATATATATATATATATATATATATATATATATATATAAGACTTTGCATGGATACCTCCCTAGTTATATATCTGAATATATTATCTCCAATATTAACTTAGATGAACAATATCCTCTTAGAAACCCCAGATTTTTTAATGTTGCCAGGACTCATACAAAGACCTACAAAACTAGTATTTTTCCATCTGCACTAGATGCTTGGAACCAATTGGATCCTGATGTACAAAACTTGCCATCTATCTCTATGTTCAAGAACAAGTTAATTTCTGATCTTGGTAGTCCTCCTGCGCACTACTTGATTGGTCCAAAACATTTCAACATACTGTTGTCTTCGTAATGAAGTTAGTAACTTAAACCATCACATATATTAATCTCACTAATCTGAAAGTTCTGAATGTGACTGTGGTTGTAACATTGAAGATAACGCCCACTTCTTTCTTCGATGTCCATTATATGAGCGTCAACGAGCTTACTTAGTAGGTAAACTTTCATAATTTAACCCCTATCTAGATGTTGATACCCAATCTCTCTCCGGATGACAACATAGAAATTGCACAAGCAGTGCTTGAATTTATCAAAGATACAAAAAGATTCCACTAATTTTCAAATTTCAAATTTCAAATCTTCAACTTCTAAAGTTCCATTCTTGGTTTATAACCATTGTCCATTTTGTAATGTTTCTTCTTTCCTTTTTTTCAATTACTATACCAATACTATTCCAACTCTTATTATTTAATTATTTCATTTATCAAATAACAATCTATTTCAGTACTGCTATTTATAAAAACACTACCATTATTCAATCTCTATAATTGTATTTATAAGCTAAATTTTTATATATTATAACCAGAATTATCAGCCATACAATTTATTCTCCCAAGTATTTATGAGTCAAACTTCTAATGTTTATATTATTGTGCTTTTGATGATTAATTATAAGTATATATGGTATTTTCCATGCCTTGATATCACAATCGGTTTATAGGAGAGGTACCTTATAGGCTTTGTCTGTTATCCAATCCTTTTGCTTATTCAATAATATACATTTATTGACTTTGATATAGGTTAATACCTGGTTTTATCAACCCTGAAAAAATTATATCCACCGAGCCAACGGCGAGTGTGGATATTATTTTTGAGGGTTGATAAAACCAGGTATTAACCTATATCAAAGTCGATGAATGTTTTATTATATGACTATTTTTACTTTTACACTGGAAGTCGTTTATAATAAAAAAAGGGATAACAATAAAAATTTACTTCAACATAACAACAGTAGGCTATCACATTTTAAATTGAAATATTCACATTTTCCAATTAAAATTTATATGTAATATTAGAGCAATTATGAAAAATTGGCAAAAACAATTCCTGTTCATTGACAGTTGCAGAACTTGTCTGCTGCTCGTCAGCCATTTTGAACCAATGTCCACAAAAAGAATGTTTTTAAAGAATGATTTTGATTGGCTGATGTTTTTAATTTAACCAATCAAATTAATGATTGTTTCTCCATTGTTGAATTCTATTTTTAACTACTGAAAAGTGATAAATATTCTATTTTTAGCTACTCAAAAGTCAAAAATTTATATCAGTCTATTTTTATCTACTTTGAGGTTAACACACTGTCTGCATAATACTTTACATGATACCCTGGGCCAATCAAAATTAAGATAAATATTAGTCATATAATAAAATTATTTAATAATAATATGGCGATTTTCATTTCACACCCATATCAACCCTCGACCTACCTTAAGACAGGCATTGGAAATTATAACAAAATACAGCCGTCGTGTTACCAAACTTGTTTCTACTGTACGTGATTTGAGTTATGAAGAAATGTTAAGAACTTTGGGCTTACCGACCTTGGAATATCGTCGTGACCGTTACGATATGATTCATGTTTTTAAAACTCTACATGGAGTTGATAAAATTAAATGCCATGTGTTTTCCTTATCCAGTTATCTGAAAACTATATTCGCGATCATCCTTATACAAACTGCAAAAGAAACTAATACAACCCAGCGTTTGAACTCTTTTTCATTGCGTGCAGTTGATAAATGGAACAATTTGTCTGCAAAAACTATAATTCTGCAACAACTGTGAATGCATTCAAAAGCGATCAAAATCAAGAGAACTGGAATCCAAGTTTTGTTCTTCCTTGCGAACAACTCGCATAATTAATGTTTGATAGTTATGAGATGAGAGGCGACTACGGAAGTCATTATGCCGCACAGATGGTAGGTAGATAATATAGCTGAAAAATAGCATACAGTGGCGTTAAAACAACAAACAATCAATCCTATACAGTATTCAAATAAAAAAATCTAATCTTTATTTCCAATCATATATGGACCTGCATCAGGCAATGAAATTTTATACAAAATTATACGTTACTAAGAGAGGGAGAGAGAGTTGCTTGATTGATGCATTTCAGTACAAGATTAAATAATATAAATAATATTTATTTATTTATTTATTTATTTATTTATTTATTTATTTATTTATTTATTTATTTATTTATTTATTTATAAAATACATTTATATTTTGTTTATTCAGTACAGAAAATGAGTTAGGGCGTATTTAAACAGAGAAATGTAATGAGAGATTCGTGTATTTTTCACATAGTAGCTCTTTCGATGTAGTAAAAAATAGAGAACGTTTCTTGGTAGTAATGTAACCATATATAGTTTAGTATTTCTATCTGGTTAATTATTTTATTCTTTGTGGTTTTCAGCTGAACTTTTTAAAAAAAAGTCGGTACTTCTCGCGAGATTTTACGTTGGTTTGTTGTCAACGATACTGCCCAGACAAGTCCAAGTAAATATTTTGGCATTTAGACCCCAAAAGACGCGTACAACTTTGAAGAATGGATGACTTTCAAACAGGAGAAGATGTATGTATTAATTTTTATTCAGCCATGTTTGCGGCTTGGTCAATGTATTATAAATGACTCATAATTTTTGACAGTTATTTTGTACAGTAAACGTCCACATTAATAATTGTTCGCAGAGGTCGAGATTACAGGCCAATAGTTTAAATCATTGTATGCGTTGTTAAAGTAATATTGAAATGGGTACTTCTGAATAGTTGTTGCTTTTTATTTTCACGCAGTGCATGACATATTGAATGTTTAACAATCGATAAGTAATTGGTGTTGTAGTGTTGTTATATTTCCTAAATTTTTTGTTTTCTGTAATTAGTCAGTACAGTGATTAATTACTTGTAAGGTTAGTGTTCAATGATCCTAATTTTTATATTGTGTACAAAATTTTTTAATGTTCAGTTTGAAGATTGTTAGAACGAATAATCGTACCTTTGGTTTTTTTGTTTTATGTTTTTTGGCGAGGCTACGAATTAGTCACATTACTCGTTATGTAGCAGAGCGGGAGTGAATCACTCCCAGCACCTTGATGTCCAAAAAAGTTACATATAAAATCAGATGTGGTCAATCTTGACATCTAAGATCTTTCAACAGCGTCACAATTTTTTTATCGGTTTCGTGTTTAAGATCGATCATTATTGATAGTTATTGCCGTTTTTATTATCTCGCTATGTGTTGTGTATTAATTGACACTCATATCTCTTTTTAATTAAGTTTACTACATAAAAGACATTGAGAAACACAAAACAGAATTTTGTGTTGCATCTTGGGTAATACATATATAAATTACAACCATTCTTACTATGGAATGGTTGTTAAAATATGCAAATTAGCACATTCATAATAATTAGGTCACATTATCCATATACGGAAAAATGATCAACATAGCATTTTCCATGTGCATATTCAAAGACCAAAAAAAATTTCTTCTATAAAGATCCTTTCTCGTTAGTTTTGCAATGTCTAAAGCTTTAATACCATAAAGAAGATGAATATTATGTTTCAATTTTATATAAATAGACTGAAGTTAGAATTTTTTATTTCCTACATGAGGAGCATTAGGACCTTATTCTGCCGTTAATCCGACAAATCACAAAACTAACTTCGGATTATAACGGCAGTAAAATTCTGCCCAGAAGAAAGTCACATCTAATGTCAGGCACATTGCTATGCAGATGTGTTCACCACTATCTGAGTGTCAGTCTGTCAAAAGAAAATTGTTTCATAGGGTCTTCTCAACCTAGAAGATAATACTTTTACATATAAACAACAACAAAAAATCAAACAATTGTTAACTATACCTTTATTTTAGGCCATTTGTTTGGCTTTTTTCTATGTAACATTAGAATGTAAAATGAAATGCATCACTTGTCAAATAACAAAGATAATTTACCAAAGAGATTAAAAATGTGTGAAATAATCATTGTTTATGGATGTATATTACATGAACTTTCACAGTTTATGTAGATAATGGCACATCACTGTTTGCCTTCAGCTATATATATTAACTTTTTTCAGACTGCCTTTGTTGTTGACGAAGTAACAACTATCATCAAAGAGGTAATATTTATAAAATTTGTTAATGTTTATAACAAAGATGTGAGACAAAGCTGTATGTTTGTAATGTTATTGACTTATTATGGTATTCTTGTTTTATTTTTTACATGTTGTTTTGGGATCAAGTTGTCCTACATTGTCACTTGACATTTTTATAAACCCATCAAAGATGGATCATATTATGGGAACACCCTTGAAGGGTGACAGGTTGTGGGGGGGCAGTGTTCGCTCTCTTAAATCGAACAGTTGTTGTCCAATCTTCATGAAACTCTTGGAAAATGTTTATAGGCATTATAGTTTGAAAATCGGCCGAATCACTTTAGCCACTTCAGAGTTATGGCCCTTTATTTAGAAAAAAAATTGCAAATTCGTCTTTTTCGCTTTCTACCCAAACAGTTGTTATCAGTTCTTTGTGGGACTTGGGGAAAATGGTTATGGTCATTATATCTCAGCCAAGATTGATAACCAGCCAAATTGCTTCAATTCATTCAGTGTTATGGCACAAAAATGTCAATTGTTCAACTGGCATACTAGTATTTTGTACCACTTTGACACTTGTTACACATGTCAATAATGCATTACAGTTTGTAGACAGTAATGCATTGTCTGTAATTTTCCAAACATATTTACATGTGCTCAAAATTTCTTATATAAGTCAATATTGTTAGGCAATTGGTGAAAATTTAAAATCAGTTAGATATGCAAAACAGAAAACAGATGAGCTGTCATTTACATAATTAGGTTATAAAAAAATTCAAAGGTTAAAATTTTCACCTACCACTTATTTATTTCTGGTTCTTAGTAAATGTTGACAAAATATGGCGGAAGCTTTGTTTACACATCAGCTAATTATAACTGAGCGTTCTGATTGGATAGTCAAAATAAAATCGGAATCATGAATTAAAGATAAGTAATTTTAGACTACAACAAAAAAATAATTTATTTCATATCAGTAAAAATGAAAATTATGTTGGTTTCATTTGGATAAAATTAGGTCAGCTGGTATTAATTAATCTACAGTAACATGACATGAAGGTATTATCACGCTGTGGTATTGCCCATGCCTATTGGGCATTATCATGTTGTGGTAATGCCATCTCTGGTAACAAGCAACACGAACTGTTTATTTTTAATTTATACAAATCAATATATGCTCATATATATGTACAAATTTTTTTATTACAATCAATCTTTCATCGAACACTAGAATTTTTTATGTTTACTACATGTATATAGAATAAGAACATTGTGTAGTATATATATTTTTGAAGTCCAATTATATATTTTATTTCTCATTCCTTTAGTCTATAGAAGGGGCCATAGGAGGAAACTCATATCAACACAACAAAGTTAACCAATGGACTTCCAATGTAGTAGAACAGTGTTTAAATCAGTTGACAAAACTCGGAAAACCTTTTAAATATATTGGTAAGGAGTTCTTCAGAGAAATATCATACTCATATCCAAGGGAACTATTAATCTTTGTTGTCCCTTATTAGTCTTGACAACAAGGACAAGGATACACACATATCATGAGAATGTTTATAATCTGACAGGTGTAGTTATGGATTAAAGGTCTATTCAGTTAGTATATTAATATAAGAAATAAATGCTGCTGCATTGGAGATAATAAAATTAACTAGATTTGTTATTCTGAAGTCCACAATGTCTCATAGATGCATTGGTCAGGATTGCTGTTTAGAAGATTATAAGTTATAACACAGTCTAATAATAATAATAAAACATTTGTTTATGATACTTGTGTACATAGTTTTTACCATTTTGATCAATATTTTGTTTGAACTTAGTTACAAGTGTTATCATGCAAAAGACAGGCAGTGGACTTCATTTGGCATCATCCTGCCTTTGGGACAACAACACTGATGGTCAGTCTGGTTAAAATATACCATTGGTGCAATGTAAAAGGGGTTTATTTAGCTTGGTTATAAATGTACTTTACCCTAGTGGAAAAACAATGCATTTGTATTAAATTTTGAGTTTCTTTGAATGTGTTAGTAGAGAAATGATTCAGTCATTTGCAGTCAAGATACTATTATTGTCTCTTATATATTACTAAAATTACAACATTCAACTTCAAGACAGATTAGCCTGTTAACAAATTAAGGTTTCAATTAATCAGATTAAATAAGTTTTAAACAAGTAGCATTGCAGTATTTCACCATCAAGTCCCATATTGCATCAGCATGTCTTCATATCAGTATGAGAATTCTGACAATCGGAGATCCACTCTGATTCCTATAGAACATCATCACAAAATATTTGAAAATTCTACATTCACTAGGTGTTTCCTTGTCCCACTTTTTAAGTGCATGCTCAAATCTCGGGCTGCCTCCCTCAAGTAAAAACTTGATGTCCTAATGTACCTGATAAATCACTGAATGTGTCACAAAACACTTTTTCTACTCTTCAAACAAGCATTGTTTAGGCCTTAGAAAGATGTACTTATTAAGTCAATACACAATTACAAATGCATTGTTAAGGTCCTTTCCTCCATACCTTATTGGCTTGTTTTGCTTACAGTTACCTGTGTAATAATGCAGAAGAATGGTGCAGGTTTACATACAGCAAGTTCCTGCTTCTGGGATAATTCTACAGATGGTTAGTGTAATTACAGTAACAGATTCAAGACTTGGTCATACTAGCATCCTGTTAATTTTCTTCTGTTTATTTGCTAATGACAAACTCTCTGATATTTTATTTGATTTTTTACTATTGTTTTTAAATGAGGATGTAGCAGTACAAGACAATCAATTAAATATATGCCTGCTTAGTGGAAAAAGTGCCATTGATCAGTGTTGGAAAAATAATTTATTTTTACACAGCATTCATGTATTTTGACTAATACATTACTTCAAATACTGAATTATCCCTGACAATTGTTTATACATTATTTAAAAATACATTGAAATTGTCACAAAAAAAATTCAAACAGGCATAATTTCTTAGGAATAATTTTGTATTCTACAGATCTTAACCTTTAACTTTAACAATAACTGTTTTATGTCTTGAATCTGAAATCATGTTAACAATTTATTTTGGGTCAGGTTTATTCTTATAATTAACAGTACTGGAGAATTTTGCATTTTCTTGGTTATAGAATTTGTAGAGTAGAAAGTCAAGTTATTATTTTTTAAGATTAACAATGTTGATAGAAACTGCTTGTTAAGTCAAATGAATGTGGTTTGCAAAGAGATCTACTTCTTACTCTAAAAAAAGAGCACATAAATGGCTACCTGTCAATCATAAAATTGAATGCATGTACATAGATGTTGCATCAAAAATTAATATTTTAGTTTAAATCTTATTCAGCTGTATATAAAACATACAATAAAATGTATTTTAAGGATTCATAAGAAATATTCTAAATTAAAAACAATTCAAGTTAGTTTCCTGTAAAAATGTCGTGTAAACTGCTACAATTAATGTTGATTATTTTTGTTGCAGGAAGTTGTACAGTGAGATGGGAGAACAAGACTATGTACTGTATTGTATCGGTATTTGGACTAACCATATAAAGCATATTTAAACAACACCATAAACAATTGATGTCTGATATGAGAGATTGATGTACATAATGTAAAGAAGGACTATTTTTAATTTATTGGGAGAAAAGAACATTTTTAACCAGCCGTTGTTACGAGCATTTATTAGTTGACTGTCCCACTGCATCACTAACAAATATACAACATTCCGAGTTGATGAGTTTATTCTATCCTTCCTTCCATCTATCAACAGTTTTCTGTTTTAAATATTTTAGGCAACTACTGTAGATTTTCCAGAAACCAACCTGGAATTATTATTTTCTTCTGCGATGTGTTTTCGTCAGATTATTTATGTAAATTATTCAATGTAGATTTAACTAACACATATTTGTTAAAGTAAATTGTTAGTTTATTTGTTTTGTATATTGCTGTACATCAATAGCAATAAGTTTGACAATATAACATTTTTATCACCAGTTCAAAGATATCACTATTACTTGTTGAACTGCCTAATTGTGTCCGCTTCATATGATATAGAATCTTATTAAAATTGTGTTCAGAAATGTGAATTTCTTTTGAATTTTTTGTTTCGTCTGCGACGATAGTCGCTGGGGGCGAGACATATGTATGGGAATCCGGCAGCGTAAACACTTGGACATCTTGTTTCATATCTTTGTAAGCCTAAGCCCTAGGTCCATCAAATTTGGTCCAGTAGTAGCATATGATGAGTACTTGTCAGTCAGTCACCTGTAACCTGAAACTCAATTTCACGGTCCAGCGAGTACGTTTGAGGTTTTGGATTACAGCAGTTCCATCCACGCATGATAGGATGACAATATTTGGTATATAGGTTGCTGATGAATAGTACACAACTGTCTGGTAGGTGTCACATGAACTTGACCTCAATTTCACGGTCCAGCAACTACGTTAAAGTTTGGGCAGTTTATATGTAACCATGCATGGTAGGATAACAATATTTGGTATATAGGTTGCTGATGAAGAGTACATGACTGTCTGGCAGGTGTCACCTGACCTTGACCTCAATTTCATGGTCCAGCGACTACGTTAAAGTTTTTGTTTTAGGGCAGTTCCTCTGTAACTATGCATGGTAGGGTGACAATATTTGGTATACATGTTGCTGCAGAAGAATACACGACTTACTGGCAGGTGTCACCTGACCTCGACTTCAATTTCACAGTCCAGCGACTATGTTAATGTTTTTGGATTGTGGCAGTCCTCTGTAACCATGCATGGTAGGATGACAGCATTTGGTATAAAGGTTGCTAATGATGATTACATGAGTGTCTCGTAGGTTTCAACTGACCACAACCTCAATTTCACAGTCCAGTGACTAAGTTTAATTTTTTAGATTAGGTCTGTTTCTCTGTAACCATGCATTGTACATTTTAAATGATAACAATTTAATGCTATTTAGGTAATGCTTATGACATAACTTTTTTTTGTTACTGATGCGGAATGCAAGCGAGACATTTTTCTGTGTCCACACTTGTTTACATTACATTCACTTTGGCATGTTAAATGGAAAGCCTTGTCAAGTAAGGTAGAAAGTAGTCTACCTTGCCTGAAGTCAGACAGAACTTGCAACTATAGTGTGGAGTTGTCGATGGCCAACTACCATGACTCCTTTTCCCACAAGCCCCCATGTGTTTTTAATACATATCAAGGCCCCATATACAAAAATTATCAGACTTATTGTAATTGAACTTTTGGCTGGTGTATATACAGGTAAGCTCACCTGACATTTGAGATGAACTTTTGCCATCATTTTTCTCATTCATATGCAAACTTTTTTCATTTTAGTCTTCTCGGATACCGTTTTATCTATTTTAACGTTACTCCTTGAAAGGTACAAGAACAAACCACCAGGGATCAGAAAATTACCTAAACTTTTAACTCTTGTCGCACAAAAGATGAATACATTCCACGTTTTCTGTAAAAAAATAACTTTTGCCTATTTAAAAAAAATATACAGGCTTGTACATATATTGACCAACTTGGTATGAATGATCTTTTAAAATTCAGAGGCTGCGGGTTCGAGTCTCACTCTGGGCATGGTGTTCACAACTCCAATCTTAATTGACAAGGATTGCCAGTATTACTTAATGGTAAGGGGTTTTATACAGGTGCTACTGCTTCCACCCCCAATAAAAATTTATTGCCATGGTATACATGTAGCTGAAAGTGGCATTAACCATTACCGGTATATAAACAAGATTATATGATAGCTTGCGATTTTTCACTAGGTACTCGGCCTTCCTTTGGACACCATGACATAGGGATTTGATGGAAAACTGTAAGAGGAGTTGATCACACAAAATAGCTACCCTATTTTCCCAGCCTACCCAACTTCACCATGATATAACCCTGGTTCACACTTTGTGCCAAAAATGAATAGTGGCATAAACAAAAAAACCCAAACAATTCAATATCATAACTTGTTAATTATAATAACTTATTTGTATACATATTTTATTTGTAAATAACAGGTTTTGATGAATAATAGCTCATTGTTTTTGTACTACTAGAGTCAGCAGAAGTTTTTGCAATATCATCACTGATACTTTCATCATCAGTTTGTATATTATCTTGATTTGCACAAAATCCTTTTTCACTTGACATATTTCCAGGATTTTTTGACAACACATCCTGATTTTGTATAAAACGAGGGTCAATGATATTCAGTTTGGGTTTTGGTGGTTGAGTCACAGTCACTGGACTACATTCATTCTTTAATTGTATCTCTGTATTGGATAAAACACTTGAAGTACCAGTCTGAATGGGTGTGGTCAAATGACCTGTTTCAATACACTGACTTTGAGGGAAGGCCTGTGATTGGTTATAATTCGATAATTCCACATCTGTTTGATACATAGAATGATAATTTGGTGGCACAGAGCCTGTTGGATAACCAAACTGATTTGAAGACGAATCACTGGGTCCAGGATATGGATAATATTGTTGGTTCGGAAGTAGAGTTGGTTGAAGAGTTGGAAGTGGCATCATATTTGGAGGTGGGACTGAAAAATCAAACAATGGGGCATTATAACTTGAACCTTCACCATTGCCTGGTTGACCTGTAGATGGTGCTGCAGGTAGAGGTATATTTATAACTAAACTGTCCATGTTTGTCGTTTTTATCTTTATATTTTCCCCTGCATTTTTTGCCTCCATCACGTTTGCATCTTTGTGCACTGGTGGTGGTGGAACTTCTCCATGATCAAACCGACTTGACTGTAGCGGTGTCTGTCTTTTGTCCTGTTGACACTCTTGTTTTGGAGTATTATCTGTATACAGAGACATT
The DNA here is from genome assembly GCA_944474755.1 of Limnoperna fortunei. Lineage (NCBI taxonomy): Eukaryota > Metazoa > Mollusca > Bivalvia > Mytilida > Modiolidae > Limnoperna > Limnoperna fortunei. The sequence continues at coordinate 14,587,491 of OX104118.1, read as the reverse complement.
GGTGGAGCAAACTGTGGATTTCTTTCATCTCTTCTTTCTTTAAAATATCTTTCTTCACTCGTTGGAGGAAACAGTTCTGAAAGATTACATAAACAATGTTGAATAAAATCCACTACGTATACCTGTTATATATAGGTAACTGAAGCTGTTTAACACAAATGTTAGTCCCATGTTCAACATTCAAATATAAGTAGTACTTAGTATGGACTCTTCAGTAAGATAGTCTTGGAAGAAGTAAAATTATTACGAAAATAACATCAATTGGACTGGTGACAGCCATTTGCATTCAGAGGTTTTAATGGAAACATGGCTTTTAACCAAGTTTGTTAGAAAACAAGAAACAGGAGTGGTGCAAGATGTAGCAAGGTCCAAGTGTATTGTTATACTTACTTTCTTTTCCTTTGTCCCATTCCCTGGTTGGTTTGTTCAGTCTTGCAGTCTCATCTCTGGTCAGCAACTCGGGTTTACTGGCTTTTTCAGGAGGTTTAATCATCTCTTCTATCTTTGGTCCAATATCTGATTCTTCTTCATCTCCTATGGAATAATATATAATACTGATATACTGGGTATATCTACCCTATTTCCCAATTTTATTTATAAGCTTTTTGTGTTTTACAAGAAGAATCAAACATAATTCTTGCCATTATCTTGTTTTAAATATTTTTTAAACAGTTTCTGTCATGATAAAAAAAATACAGAGAATTATTCATTTGTCTATTTGCTGAATTCTATAATGATAAATGTTTACTGATTGTGTCTTTAAAATGTACATGGTTGATTAAATATGGCTGCCTAAAGTCTAGCAGTCACCATATTCAGGAGCAGGACAACAAAAAATAATCAAAAAGGAAAGGGGATGGAACAATAGGCAGGAAATATTGCATGCCAAATTTTTTTAAGAGTTAGATTGGGATAGAGATTACACCATTTTCAAGATAGGTAGTTAGATGTATCCTATCAAGTGATTTATGGTATCACATGATTTTATTTAGGGCACTTTCCCCAATGCACTGTCTTTTAACATCATGTGAATGGCATAAATTTATGTTTAGTGTGGGCTTTAAACAACACAACACATCACAAGTTTCATTTTGCATCGTCTTTCTTAAGCTGTCCTGTTTCGTTTCAAATGTTGCGGTTTTCACTGAAAGTGCCCTAAATTTTCATAAAAACAAATGATCAGCATTACAATTTCCATCCCGTTTGAAAGAAAGTGATTATTCTTTAAAATGACGTATTTAGCTTTGCAGGTAGCAGCTATAATTATCATACTCTTTTTATTCGAAATCTACAGAAGGGGTTTTGTAATATCCATGAAGTGTAACACTCCAAGAATATGTCACCCACTATGGTCCACACACAGGCTTTCCATAATATAAAAAGACAATCCTAATGAAAGGAATATATATGATTCAACTCACTAAGATGTATGTCAGGCCCAATAGATCCACCTTCTCTCATCATTTTCCGTTGTTTCACCTTAGCAAGTCTTGCATCCAACATAGCTTTTCTTTTTTCCTTCAGTTTTTCTTTCCTTGACCTTTCTTCCACTGTCTATAAAGAAAAATGTTTACCTTAATTAATGATAAATACATTAATTGAATATATTTATAAGTAAATAAAACTGGAAAACTGTGGACAATGCTCACTAATAGATACCCCCACTTCCCTTATGTCAATGACAGTCCATATTTTTCTATGGGAAACACCAAATATAATTCCGATCAAAATGTTAAAAATCAGGTGCACAATGACACTATATGACAAAGATTCGGTGTAAGTTTCATCAAATTCCATTAGATGGTGTAAGTGGAGTTGTGAATAAGAGAAAGTTTAACTGACAGACGGACACCCCCATCATTATATACTGCCCCTAGGGGGATATAATCAATTATTACATGAATAGAATTTTGCGTGTTTTTGATTGGTCTAAAAACAACTTTCGGGTCACGATAAATTGCAACAGTACTAAAATTAAATAAAATGTTTGTACATTGCACGATTCCGCTGCATAGTAGTCAAGCGGAATCCGATATCGACCTGGTTTTTATGTTTAAGCCAATCAGAATAGCCATCTTAATAAATTCATTCGTCCAATCAAATCGATTGTTTTAATTGTATACAATTCATTGACATCAGCTATACATACATCGTGCGTGTCAACAACAAATGGGAGAAACGTCGGTTCTGCGATATATTGATTCATTTATACTCTTCTCAATATTTGAAACTGGAATTTCAGGATTATCAGCAAATTGATATCAAACTGCGGCATTAAATAAAAAATATTAAGGGTAACTAGCATTACAACAATTACAAAATGTAAGCAGATGCTCCTGCAGAAAAGGCATCCTCAGTTTTTCTGATCAAGGGAGATGGTGGTTTTATTCATGTAATAAAACAATTAATGACTTTGATATACGGTCGCTATCAGGATTTATCAGCCCTCAAAAATGTATATTCACCTCGCCTAGCGGCTCGGTGAATATTACATTTTCTCTGGCTGATAAATCCTGATAGTGACCTATATCAATGTCATAAATTGTATAATGTGTTCTGTCTATTTATTGGAAATGAAAAACTTAAAATATCTATGATTTAGGGAACTGAAATGAAATACCTATTTTTCAACATAATCATACATAATAGGACAACAGTGTTAAATACTTTAGTAAATTTTAATGCAATTATATGACTGTAATATTGGAAAAGGTGGCATTAAATATTCTATTATGTGTTTCTTGGATATCAAATACCCTAAGACACTAAAAAAAATGATAAATTGTTCAGCAAATACCAAAATAAGCATATTTTTAGACAAATGATCCGGTGATACCAAAATTGATTCAAATTCCTCTGCAAGTAGTAGAAATTAGGTAATTAGTGAAAAATACACCATCTATTGACTAATCCAAAACGAGCATTTTAATATAAGGTGTAATTATATGTTCAAGTTTAAACTTTGGAGGATAATATTACACTATCACTTAGCTGTAAATTTGATAACTTAATAACAGATCAATAGTAATATATAAGTACTGTGGAGTAGTTCCTTTTTACCCTGACTGATATTTAAGCATTTAATGTAATTAGGTTCTAGATGCACTTGACCATGTACCTGTTGTTTCAGCTGATAACAACTGAGTGTGACAGCTGTAAACATATAATATGGCACTTGTTGTCTCATCTGATTTACATGCAACCATGTACCTGTTGTCTCAGCTGATTACATATAACCATGTACCTGTCGTCTCAGCTGATTACATATAACCATGTATCTGTCATCTCAGCTGATTACATATAACCATGTACCTGTTGTCTCAGCTGATTACATATAATCAAGTACCTGTTGTCTCAGTTGATTCAATGTGTCTAACTGTTCTTGTCTGCTCTCTTCACTTTTATCAAACTCGAAGAATCCAACACCATGTGACCTTATTTCTAAAAATATATAACTTGTCATTAAACACTGCTTAAATAGCTATTTCTCAATTTTAGTTTTAAAGTTATTTCATATTGAGTACAAAAAAAATTGCAGACATTTTACGTACATGTTTATTGTTCTACATGTATATTGCAGTGTTGCTAAGATACTATGACTCCTCTATTTCTAATGAAAACAACAGTACAGCTTGGCACATATTGGTAAACACCTCCTTTTTTTTAAGTTCACTAAAGTGTGAAATATTTGGCACAGCCCAAGAGAACTTTGCCAATGTAGAGATCCCATCATGTTGAAACCGTGTATCAAGTTTTAGGAAGATGTGAAGTCATCTGCATTAAAAAAAAAACTTAAACACACAGACTGAAATCAATATGTCCCCCAAGTTACATTGGCAGGAAATAAAAACTACACATTTTAAAAGCATCCAGTGAGTGGACAAAAAAATTAACTTACTTATTATATGAGGTTTTTCATATACCAGATGAAAATAAATAATAATAAAAAACAAAACAAATAAATACATAAATACAAACTTCATATCTGTGTAAATTACAGGAATCTATTAAATGTTAGATGTCTGCAAAGTGAAGATTAACTAGATAAGAACAATTCCCCCAGCTTAAAATTAAGGTTAATTTGTTATTGACATTTTTTATCTTTGAAAGCAAAGTGTGTATGTAAGACACAAATGATGCCCTGCCAAAACACCAACATGACGGGATTGTTGCAACAGACTCTAATTTTAAGAAATTTAATGAAAATCAAAATCATATCCTTTAATCCTGCACACCTTCATTATATGTACTAACATCCCAATAAATATAAATGCTGTAGCTCTAGAAATGAAGGAGAAGATGGATGGACATGACATGTACCCCTAACTCAGCTACCTGGCCGCAAACTGGTCAAACTAATGAAAATTAAAATTCTCCTGCTCTGCTCACCTTCATTATGCATACAAACATCCTACAAAATATAAATCCTGTAGCCCTAAAACTGTAATAGAAGATAGCCAAATCTGGACACAGACCAATGGATGGACAAGAGTAAATTAATATGCCCCTGATTCTGACTTTTCTTCGCAAAGGCATAATAAATAATATTTGTACAACCAACTCATGTTCAATTGTTTTTTTTATAACAAACCTACCATCAAATCTAACATTGGAGTAATGGATAGGTCCATTCATGGCTTCTAACTCCTCTTTTTCCCATTTCTGTCTCAGCATTTCTTTCCTCATATCATCAGACATGAGGGTAGGCATATCGTCATTATCTGGTAAAGTTGCCTTCCTATAAAATAAAGATACAATTTACTGTATAACATGCTTGTACTGAAAATATTCTTAATATAACTCAAACTAATTAGATTTCAATCTTTTTTTTGCTCCCCCCCCCCCCCCCCCCCCGTTTTTTTCTATGTCGTTGCTTGTTTTGATCAGTTAGTTTGGGTTTAAACCATATCAATGGATAAAGGTGATTGATTGGTAATTAACATCCAGCAAGCAATATTTAAGCTAATATCAGGACATTGGATAAAGGTAGTAATATTTGTAATAAAACAAAACATATTAGTCTAAATCTGAGTCACTTTTGACATAAGTGGTTGTTTTTTGTTGAACTGCATTTTACACCTCTAAAATTAAAGTTGGACTAATACCTTTTATTCACCAATAAGGAATATGGTTTTAAACAGGTTAGGTTTTTACAGGTGTGGTAGACACAGGTTTTCACAGGTTAGGTTTTTACAGGTGTGGTGGACACAGGTTTTCACAGGTTAAGTTTTTACAGGAGTGGTGGACACAGGCATTCACAGATAAGGTTTTTACAGGTGTGGTGGACACAGGTTTTCACAGATAAGGTTTTCACAGGTTAGGTTTTTACATGTGTGGTGGACACAGGTTTTCACAGATTAGGTTTTTACAGGTGTGGTGGACACAGGTTTTCACAGATTAGGTTTTTACAGGTGTGGTGGACACAGGTTTTCAAAGGTTAGACTTATTTACATTTCACTCTATCTACCCATTACCTTAAATAGTTCTGAACCCTGTTTTTGTAACTACCTGGTATATGTGGAAAATATCATACCTATCAACCTTCTCTTTTCCCACGAGATCTTGATCTCTTGACATAAGCTTTGGCAAGTCTTTCTTCATACACCTCCTGGATCTCCCCAGTGAGTCTGTATAATCTACCCTGAAATGTAGCTATATTATATGATAAATATGCTATAACTTATGGGAATGCAATGAATTTTCCAGTTTAAAACTTTCTTCTTGTCTAACAAACACAAAACAATAGCTATCTAAAAGAACTGTCTTTATTAATATAGTTAATAAGATGGCACAGCTGTTTTAAAGTAGCCATTACTATAAGCCTAGTACCCTTCAGGGCCTCAGTGGCAGAGTGATTAAGGTATTTAGTCATCTACTATTGATCAAGTGACTATTAACAGTAAGTTTACAGGTTTTAGTCTCACTGCTGGCAGGGTGTGCTCGACTCAATCTCAGTTGACAAGGATAGCAGGAGATTGTGGGTGTTCACTGGATACACTGGCCTTCTACCCAAGAGTGCGCTTGACTCCAATCTTAAAAGAAAAGGATTGCCAGATGTCTTATGGAAGGTTAGGGGTTTTTTCCAGGTATTTTGGCTTCCTCCCCAATAAAAACTGGATGTCACAATATAGCCGACAAATTGTTGATAGTGGCATTAAAACCCCATTCAACCAACCAAACCTATAACCCTTCCACACAATTCACATGTGTCTGACTACATAGAGCTGAAAGATAATGTGTAATTAAGGAAATTTAATAAACACAAAATTAACCATTCTTCTCCTTCATCTTTAGGCGGAGGGATATCAGCATCTGATATCACATCTTCCCCCTGTTGAATCCTTTCTTCATTCTCTCTTTGTCTGTTCCTTTCTTCTCTAATGTTGTCAATTGCTTTCTTTTGAAAATCAACCAAGAATACTTTGCTCCCATCCTCCTCTAATAACAATAAAAAAAATATATTTATACTTACTACAAGTACATGTTCTCCATTCAAATAAGTACCAGTAAAGAAATAGGCAGACATTATAATGGTAGGAAAACCCTAGTGATTTTAAGGTGATAATAGCTGATGTCCCGGATGTCCATTGATTTTTAATGAAGCAGACCTAGGTAATGTTAGGCAAATATCGGAAATACTATATCGGCAACTATTAAATTTTTACTCACTACTTTTCTGTTAACATTGACCAATATTTTCTATGTCTTTAATTAGTAATCAATTTATTTAACACACCTGTATTTCATGGTCGAAAAAAAAAATTAAATGGTAACTTCAATAATGGGTCAGATACCTTAATGCCTAAAACTACAGACATAAATAGGACAGTTGCAGAAATGTTTGTGTTTATTTTTACTGGTCATGTGAGATATCTTTACTTGAAATTACAGTAAATTCTATTAAAGATTAATGGGTTATCTCCCTTTCTGAAAAAGTTTCAGTACTACATTGATTAATGGGTTATCTCCCTTTCTGACAGTTTCAGTACTCCATTTATTCAATTAATTTCTCTCATAACCATCCATATTCAATAACACATATTGTAGTGAATTATTTGTATAACTTTTTAGTTTTAATGCAAAGTCTTTACTGACAAATTAAAACTTAATCCTACATGCGGTTCCAGAAAACAGTCTATTATATTAAAGGAGGGCCTTTTTAAGTCTACTCCACCATGCATAAAATTTCAATTATTTTCAGCAGCTGTTGGACAAAAGAACCACCACCGAATACATTGTCTTACAACCTTTGACCCTCCCCCTTTTACAATCAATTATGGATTGTTTGTTTGTTTGAAAGGTGTACAACGCCACTTTCAGCATCATGGAATCCAGTTTTTATTGGAGGAAGAAGCCAGTGTACATGGAGGAAAAATGGCAATACTTGTCAATGAAGATTGGAGTCATTTACACCCTGCCCACAGTGAGACTCAAACTCACAACCTCAGTGTTCACAAGCATGTGATCAATATTAGATGACTACCTTGACCACTCTGCCACTGAGGCCACAACTCAATTATGAAACAGTTTTCCATTAATTTAATCTGTTAAAATGTCCTATAATTAATTAGTACAGTATATTATTCACACTGACAAGTTGTTCAAAGCCATTTATTGTAACAATCTCACTGTAAGCATTTGAATTACCAATGGTTAATATTTTAAAATATATTTCCATGAATTGTTAATTTTCATTTTAAATTCAAAGTAACTTTGTTTTTAAATAGATTTTTTTCAGCAATTTTTCAGTAATATTATGGCAACATTGAGTCAAGTGCATCCTCCCAAGTCAGGGGTTCTGAGTCCGCGTTCGCTCCATCACGTGGACTCAGAACCCCTGACTTGGGAGGATGGTCAAGTGCAGTATTTGTTTTAATTTTACAACTTGTTTTGTATCCAGACCAAACCCAGGGAATACCAGGAAAGACTGCTAACACTAGAAGAACATCTTGTAAAATTTGTGAATCAAGGGCAGCTTGTGCTGTTATTTAACAACTTGTTTTGTAGACAGATGAAACATCGAATATCAAGAAGAAACAGGTTACACATTGAGAGTATCTTGTTAATTAATAAAAAAAATGTCTAGTTCAATTGCTTACTTCATTATAATTCTGCAATGTTGGTTTCAAACTCACTCAATAGATTAAGTTAAGTAATTAAAGATTCTAATTTGTTCACATAGTAAGCCATACCTGGAATTCCCTTTCCTTTACTTATCTCTTCATAAAGCTTGGATTTTCTCTCAAGAGATTTCCTGCAAAAGTCATGTTTTTGTTTTTGATAGCATTTATTGTACATGTTCTGACTTTTTATATTTTTAATTTTCTTCTGTTAAGTATATTTTTAACATAATTTGTTAAAATGTGGTTTTAACTCTAAACAATACTGGTATATATCTATACAAAAACAAGAGGTATGTTACATGTAGATAATACAGATGAATAAAAGCTCAAATTTCAAGACAATGAATGTATCGACATGTAGCCTGCCTTATGTAAAACAAGGTTTATCATCATATATCAATTAAGCTTCTAAATAAAGAAATAAATCATATTTCCATGATGGAAATATAAACAACATCCCTTAAAACTAATGCCAAAAACCAAAAAGAAAATGCATTTGTGTAATATTATGTATAAATAACTGATATTTTAATGTGAAAACTATAAGAACTTCTTGGAAATATGAATTTTTCTGTTTAGGCTTATACTTAACTATGTATTGGAGACTCTGTTGAAATCTTCCTATTTAGCTGTACAGAATTTATTCAACCACAGTAATACTACACTGTACAATGTACTAAAACTATAGACATGCAATACATGTTCAATAAGAATAAATGCATTTCTGTCATTCCGAAGAAAATAAATATTACAAACTTTGTTTTTTCATATTGATCCTCCTCCTCTACTTTTTGTTCTATATCTTTCTGTGCTCTTTGTAAAACACCAACATTCTGCTTGCTCCATATCGTAGGCTTCTAAAATTACATGTAAATCATTAATAACATTACAGTCAGAAAAATTTAAGAGTATCAAAGATGTGCTATGTGGTTTAAACCAAAAAAATATGTTCTGTGATTTAAAAAGGTTTAAAAAAATTGTTTTTTTTAATAAATTTACTACAAAACAACAGCTTTTGCCTCCAGTCATACTGAGATTTGCAGGACCACAGGACCTGACCAGATAATTTTGTTCTAGTCAGGCCAAGATTAAGCACTGTGTGTCAAATAATTTGAAAAAATGTGTTTGGCCAGACAATTTTTATGCTAGACAGAATTTTAGGTACAGATTTTTTTACTTCTGGGTTATCTGACTTCATTTTTACTTACATAATATATAATAGCTGAGAATTAATCTTAAACTTTCAGACTTCATTTGGTTTTATTTTTGCAAACCTTGCAATGTTCAACTTGTAATTTTTAAGTGTTATTGACCATGCTGAAAATGTGTCTTCGAAATTGCATTGCAAAGAAAAGTATCTGTGTTCCAACTGTGGATTGCTAGTAGTCTGTATAAACAGAGTCATAACTGCCATAGGAAAGACAATTATTTTCATGAACTATAACGGACTCAGATGTGAAACTAAACTACCCAAATTAATTAACACTTTACATTTGTTTATTTCGTCTCTCAAGTAGGACATTGTAACTTTCAAGTCAACTATAGTACTAAGAAATAAACATATTATCTCTAAAGCAAAATATTTCTTTTTTTTTAATTTATTCAAAAGAATTATTGATTCTAGTTTTTAAACATAACATTTTACAATACAGACATACATGTACCTTTTCAGTTGTTTTGGCCTTGATAAACGTTGCATTGTTACTTCGCAATTTCTGCTGCTTAAACTCTTCTTGCTTTCTGAAAAGCTCAGCTTTCAGGTCTATTATCTACAAAATTATTTAAGAAAAAAAAGGTTCACATATATAGTTTAACCATTCTAATATCAATCAATTGTAATTTAATATACTAGAGGCTCTTAAGAGCCTCTATCGCTCACCTGACTTAAAAAAAAACTTTTTAAGACAATACTTTTCTTGCAAATTTTGATATTAAATGCTAAAGAGTTTATGTGAAGATGCTGTTTCTATGAATGTTGCCATGTTGAATTTACAATCAGTAGTAGGAGAGTTTCTGAGAAGAAGCAGTTTTTGTTTTTTCATAGGTTAGTCTGTTTAGTGATGTTCGATGGTGGCAGCAATCTTTTATTTTGGATCGAAACAAAAAACTCAAAATTGGTAGAGGACCATACAATATCACATATCCTAAAATCTGCTCAGCCAGTCAGAACGCATTTGGAGCTCTGGCAGCAATGTTGAATTTCCTATCGGGTCGAAACATACTTAAAATAATAAGATTACTATCAAAGATTTACTTCTGCATTATTTGGTTAAATTGTGTGGAACTAATTAAGTTTCAGAGAAAAAGCTGTTTGTATGGTTTTCCCATAGAGACCTATGTTAAGCTGTGTTCCACCGTGGTGGCCATCTTGGAATTTGGATCGCCATAAAAAACTCAAATTTTGTAGAGGACCATCTAAGGTACATTTGTGCAATATTTCAAATCAATCTGCTAAGCGGTTTGTAAAAAGAAGATTTTTGATTTTTTTATCAGCCAATCAGAACCCATTAGTTGCCCTGGAAGCCATGTTCAATTTTCAATTGGCTCAAAAAACTCAAAATAATAAGATAAATATCCATTAATCATTTCCTCATAATTTGGCCTCATTGTGTGGAACAGTTTCAGAGAAGAGGTTGTTTGTATGTTTTTCCCATAGGGTCCTATGTTAAACTTAGTCCTGCGATGGTGGCCATCTTGGATTTTGGAACGACACAAAAAACTCAAACTTTGTAAGGACCACCTAAGGTACATTTCTGCAATATTTCAAATCAATCTGCCAAGCAGTTTATGAGAAGAAGATTTTTTAATTTCAGCCAATCAGAACGTATTAATGGCCCTGGAAGCCATGTTGAATTTGCAATTGGCTCGAAAAACCCAAAATAATAAGATAATTATCCAACCTTCATTTCCTTATTAATTTGGCTTCATTGTGTGGAACAGTTTCAGAGAAGAAGATGTTTATATGTTTTTCCCTTAGGGTCCTATGTTAAACTATGTCCTGCGATGGCGGCCATCTTGGATTTTGGATCGGCACAAAAAAATCAAACTTTGTAGAGGACTATCTAAGGTGCATTTCTGCAAAATTTCAAATCAATCTGCCAAGCAGTTTATGAGAAGAAGATTTTTGAAATTCAGCCAATCAGAACGCATTAATGGCTCTGGCAGCCATGTTTAATATTTGATCAGCACCAAAAACTCAAACTTTGTAAAGAACCACCCAATAAACATTCCTGCCAAGTTTGGTTCAAATTGGCCGAGGGGTTTTGTAGAAGAAGATTGAAATGTGACGACGACGACGACAGACGCAAAGTGATAAGAATAGCTCACACTGACCCTTTATTAAAGCGAATAGGTAAACATTTGAGCAAGGTTAATCAGCTTCTTATTTTTCATACATGTATTGCTCTTAATTTTAACTTTTGTCCATTATAATGGCACTTCTGTTCACAAGCCAATACCAAGAAAATAGAAAAAATCCAAGAAAGGGCTTTGAGATTTGTATATTTGATTATGATTCCTCGTATGATGATTTACTTGAAAAAGCAAAAATTACAAGTATGCATATTGGAAGGGTTAGATATATAGCAATAGAAACGTTTAAAATATTAAATGGGTTATCTCCTATTGTTTTATCAGATCTGATTCATTGATTGATTGATTGATTGTTTGTTGTTTAACGTCCAGCAAGCAATATTTCAGCTATATTCAGGACGTCAGATCTGATTCAATGGAAACAAATGTACATATAGCTTTAGATATTCTAATTTATTACAGGTACCACATGTAAATACAAGAAGGTATGGAAAAAAATCCTTTAGATATATGCAGCCCTGGTACTGTGGATTTTCTAAAAAGTACATGTTATAACTTATTTTGGAACCAGATCTCCTTTTGGAGTGGCAAAATTTGCAGCTGCTTGGCATGTCATTAAAATTTATCCACAGTCCTGGGAATGCATGTTAAGTACTTGATTTTATGTCTTGTTTTTCACATTTTATGCTTTTACAACTGTGCATTCATATGTGCTTGTCTTGTATTTTGATTTTTATGTCTTGTTTAAATTTTTTACACCTAATGTTTGATTTTATGACTTGTTTTAAATGTTTATGCTTTTATGGTTGTGCTTGTCTAATGTTTGATTTTTATGTCTTGCTTTTAAGTTGACATGCTTATTCTTTAGAGTCGTATATTGTTAAATAATTGTGCCTTGCATGCTTTGTTTTTAATTCTGTTGTTATTTGTGTGATAATATGTATGTATATATCAGTTTAAAAGCTCTGCAGAGCTATGTTTTCTGTTACTTGTCTTGTTTTGTTTGTTAAATGATGTTTAACACCACTTTCAGCAATTTTTCAGCTATATCATAGCGTCCAGTTTTTATTGGGGGAGGAAGCTTGAGTACCCGGAGAGAACCCCCCGTGTTACTTGTCTAGCTTACTTACTTACTAATATGATGCTTTACATACAGGTCATTAAAAATATTGAACTTAAATAGTTATTGTGTTAATTAGTGTTAAAACATTACAGTGAAACTTCTCTAAACCGGACCCTCGGAAAACCACTTTTCTAAAGTTTTGCTATAATTAACCAAGTAAATTTCACCCCACTTTACTGGCCAGTTATACAAATTACCTGTCATAAATCACTGAAGAAACAGGAAATCATTACGTAATAGTTCACCTGTGGAGGCCTTAATTAGTGTTAAATGTTGTGTACACAAACAAGCACTAATCCATACGTTATTTCGATTAACTGTGGAAAATAATTGTTTCTTTCAAAAAGTGTAATATGAGATCTACAAAAGGACCATAAACTCGACCAAACGCGGTAGCAGTTTTCCATTTTGTCAAGCAAAAACCCGTCGGATTGACACGGTAACATTTACTATAAGGACCTCGACTCTGTACCCAATAGGGCGGTAACTGAAAATCACGGTAGATTTCACTAAACTTCATTAAACCGGCCACCTCTGTAAACCGGTCATTTTTCTCTGTCCCAGTGGCGGCCGGTTTAGAGAAGTTTCACTGTATTTAGGAACAAGCACTGTAATTTTTACCATTAACATATTTAACGTTGATACACAAAATACATGTAGATGTCACAATAATTAACAGTATTCATCGTTGTAGTGTGGCAGTCACAGTTCTAACATCCAATAGGTTTATCTCAGGGTCCCTTAATTGTAATGGAGCAACCAGGGAGTACCAGTAATTCAAATTCAGGGGTTTTACAAATAATATCAGCTTTTATTTTGTTTTTGTGGTCTACTCAACATTGTCAACTTCTCTGCCATTTATTTGATATTGTAACAACACCTTATACCTACATTAATTCTAGTTTTAACACTTAAAAACCATATGGCAATGGTGGTGTTTAATTATAATTAGTAGATTTGATTCTGGTAAAAAATAACATTCCTGATTATTTTACATGTACATGTATTGATTTCAATGCACATAACCAGAATTTCTTCCTTTACTGACATTGGTCTTATTCGCCTGTTTACTCCTGAGAAGAGCATAGGTCACCAACAATCCTCCATCTGACTCTGTTCTCGGTGCTACGAACAATCAAATTCCATTTTTTAGCCTGACTTGTTCATCTCTTCTGTCCTTGACCTCCTCCAAGAGTTTCTGGGTCTGTCTCAGGGTTGTTTTTTCTAAGGAGAAAGACTGTCGTGTGATTGTGCCAGACTTCTTCAGCCAGTGTCCTATCCTGGTCCATTTCTCTTTATTGTCTGCATTGGAGGTGGAAGTTGTTTTGTATCCTGCCAGAGATTTCAGATTTTTCTTGTTTATATTCATCTTTTTGGGTGTTTTTTTGTTTAAGTTTCAGTAATTTTGTCAGACAATCCTCTTTTATTGATCCAACAAAATAATACATATTAGCTGATTTGTCAACAATGGCACGATTTCGAATAAAGTGTTAAAATTAATTTTTCTAATATGACGTCGTGCTTTAGCTATGTAAACAAAGCCATGTTAAAATTCCAATATATTTAGTTCGCACATGCGAAACTGTGTTTTGTGTAAATGTAAAAACGGACTTAAAAAAATCCAGTTTGTTACATGTTACCCATAATTATAATAATCCAATTTGTTAATTTAATGCAGTTAAATTTAGTCTGAATTCTGAGATTTGTATGATTTAACATACTTCCAATGCATTATTTTTCTAAGAACTCTACATTTGAATTAATATGATGTCCTTCCGTTGTGGCATCACAATTAACTAAAAATTTCAAACTGGAGCTATGCAATTTCGTTAAGATTTCTCAATATTTTATGTTTAAAAGGTATGTATATTCAATAAATGAGGAGCATATATGTTTATGTCAATTTTATTTGCTTTAACATACTGTTTTGGGATTACAGATTATTTACGTTTTTTGAAGTGAGATGCATTTTCGTGTCCTATCTCATTGAGGGGCAACACCCCTGAGATGAGATGACGAGAAAAAATGCATCGAGCTTCATAAAACGTAAATAATATGTTTATCACTGTTTTGTAACATTGTGACGTCTCTGTGTTTATGTGACGACGTCTTGACAGCGAGGTGAGATGGGCCCATCTCACGCTAGTAGAGTGAGATGGGATAATACCACACATTAAGATCAAAGGAAAATACTGCAAAATAGCGATAATATATCTTATTAGTTAAAAAAAAACAATATTACCATTGAAAGTGCCCTCTTAAAGCCGCTTCAAAATTTTACAACATTTGTTAGACATTAAAATCGAAATAGATTATTGCAATCTGGCTCTATACAAATTAGAACATTGTCAGACCTTATATTTGTCTCCATTTTATATACATCGCTATCATCAGTATAAAATATTGACAAATATAAGGTCTGACCATGTTCTAAATTGCATAGAGCCCGCTTGCAATAATCTATTTCTAAAATTAGGCATTGTAGAAATGCAACTGAATTAGGACAGAGAAAAAATATTTGTTATTGAACCCATGAAAGACATAATATTAGCAGACAACTCAGGAAACGATAATTCCAATGATTACAATGCCTAATCCATGGTTCATTTAACGATTCCCTATCGTTTATCTTCTATACTAAAGGTCAGCGTCTCTGACTTGATTACCCCATATGTTCAACCTTAATATGCTTCTTCCATAGATCCAAAAAGGTGCTAATTGAAATCAACAATTATTTTCTACATTTAATCAGTGTTTTGAAATTGTGTTTATTTTTTTTTAATGTATATAAAGTGATTTTCAATAGTAAATTTTGACCTTGTTTTGAACATGTACAGAAGTGGCACCTAAGAACAGTTGATTTTGTCTGTTCAAAACCTTTCAGGCAATGTTGTTTGCAATAGTAATAGGAAAAGTCTTGAGGTTTGTACGAATACTATTGTATTAGTTACATAATGCGCTCTTTCAATTTTTTTTTATATCGGCAGAGCTACAAAGAGGTCCATTACTCATAATGGAGCAGCAGGAATGGTTAACACCCTGGTGTTATATGCACACTAGTATTATCCGTTATTTAATTGTTCCTTGTTTTCTCTTTATACTTTTTTATGTCTTCACCATTTAACTGATATTTCTACAACACCAAATTTATTAGTTTTACCACTTTATTCATAATCATGGCATTGTTGACTAAATTTAAATTCCAGAAGGGCATAATTTCGGAATGGATGTGATAAAAATTGCATTCCGAATCATTTTAGGTACATATATTCATTGCACTATCCAGAATACTATTTTTACCAGTACAATTCAGAAATTAGACAGCAAATTTTAATTTTGTCAACAATGCCATCATTAAGAAAAAGTGTTAAAATTAATTAATTAGGCATTTTAGCAATGTCAGCTGAACGGCGGAGAACAGAAAAATTATTTATTATACCAAGACAGCAGTTTAAAAGCAGAAAATGTGTTTAAATCCCAAAGGTGTTTTTGCTCCATTACAAGTAATGGGACCTCTATGTAGCTCCACCAAGATACAAAAAAACCAAAGGAGCTACATTATTGTAGCTACCATTGTCTGACAAAAGCAGATTAATGTTAACAATATAAGATCCCTTTAGAGGCAAATTATGTAAAATTCCAGTAGCAAAAGTCAAGGACGATTTGTGACATGTAAACAACATAAGCACAGGATAAAAGATGTACAGGTTGGAGTGGAAAAAATTTTTATTGCAAAAATAACTAAGCAAAAAACTGTTCGAGAGCATCACAGGTGTGCTTTACGGTAACATATGTGTAAAAAAAGTCACAAGATATTTATCTTAAAAATGAATTGACATCAATCAAATTAAGCGTTTTGTTTTAAAATAACAACAAAACTTAAAGACAATATTTTTGGCTCTGTAACGCTGCATTTTAAGTTGACATCTATCTAATGCTACCAAAACAATAAAGATGTCATGTCACCACTGGAATGCAGAGGCACTATTAGGGTGTTTGTAGCCATAAAATATGTGATGCTAACATTTAGGCTACAACTACATTGTATACAGCTACATGCATATATATGTGTAAAAAAAAGTCATGTGATCCATATGAACAAAACCATTTCAAATGGTAGCTGAGCTTTCCCAAGAAAATATTTTAAAAGAGCTCTAAAATTAATTTATTTATTAAAATTAATTAAAAAGAATAAATTATTTTAAAAGAATAAATTAATAAAAGATAAATTTAGAATAAATTCTAAAATTAATTAAAAGAAGAGAAAGTTAATTTTGACATTGACAAAATTAGTGTTTATTTTTGAAATGTAACTACAAAAATGTCAGCAAATTCTTGAGATCTGAAACGCTGTTTTTTTTAAATTGACAGTTTTGTGACGTCACGAACACATTAGAGAAAGACGTCACGTCACCAATGGAAAGCTTTGAAACGTCAATATGAAACGTCAATATGTGATGCAAGCATTTAGGCTGCGCCTATATTCATATTAGATTAAATCGCCAGAATATAATTTTACTTTCGCAGATCACACAATACAGGATGACGTAGCAGATGTAAATGAATATGTCTTATTCAACAGATTGTGGAAAAGAGAAATTACTCACTGAAGACGAATTAATATTTTGTTTCGATTCCATTTATTCAATGTCAATTTGTTGTTATATATTCAATCTAAATTTCTAATGTTTGAAAGTGCATTTCTGACCAAGACATTGTATTTGGTATATCTCAAATTTCAAAATAATTTTTATATCGCGGTATAGCAACAACTACCAAGATATATTCTTAGTACTTTCAATTTGTCGCTTCGTTTCAAATTAAATATTTTCAATTACAAGAAAACTCGAAATATACCTCTCTCGTAAACATATTTTCATTTTAAAATACATTCTGTATCGTTAGTCATACGATAAAAACGGGTGATTCGTATAATTTTTAATGAGATCTCATAAGGTATAGCGAAGTTGAAATTTATATCTTTTTTTTATTATTTACTATGGTGATCTATGATGGGTTAGAAGATGTTAAAATCCGAGACGTCGATCAATAAATACATGTCTCTGTAAAACAAATCCATTTGAAAACTTATTCCGATATGGATTGCATTTTCAACCAACAGCTCGTAGTGATGGATATTGCTTTTCGATATGTTTATTTACGAATCATACTATGGTGGGGTGGTTTTTGTTTTCATTTACTAGACAGAACTAACAGTTTATATATAAATTGTACGTATCATTCATTTATTCAGATAGATGACATCTAAGGGACCGGTCAATATTTATTGGGGTGGTAGGACCGGTGCAAAATCCAATAGGACAAGCTGGCATAAAAATGGGACTCAAAAGTGTTGTTATTTTCAGCACTGATAGGACAGGAAGTTTTTTTTTTATAACAATATATATATATCAGCAATGAAAAAAAAAATTCTGACGTTTTAATTCAAAACCAATATACTGTAATCGCATAATTTGTTTAACAAACATAAATACCGAATTGTAACCATAAAATTATTCACTAGATAGGACACCAACTTTTTTTATAACACATCTGATGTAGGACAGCAACTTTTTTGTATTTTAAGGAGATAGGACATAGCCTTTTTAAAACTTGATAATTTGAAATGCACCGGTCCCAACCCCCCAATTAATATTGACCTGCCCCTAAAAGTGAATAATAAATCAGTAAAAATGTGCAATGATGTTTAGATGAAAGTTCCAACACCTAAGACATATGCATTGCAAACACTTGAAAAAAAACACACATAAAATATTCCTCAATGTCTGGAGTTTCCAACCTCAGTCTGGATATTTGAATTAGCACAATGTTAATTCAAGTTTGTTTTTGCATACAAAAAAGATGTCTCCCCCTGTTCCCCAGAATTGACCCAGGGAATAAATTCCGTGTAATATGCACAACTAAATATGGTGTACTTGCTATGTACCAAGTTTCGTAAAATTTGGTTTAGTAGTTTCAGAGGAGTTGAGCGGAAACCATGATTTATGAGGAATTTTTGGAAAATTCTAAGTTCAAAGGGCCATAACTCCCACAAAATTTTGAGGATTAGAATTTCCAGGTAATATGCACAACTACATATGGTGTACTTGTTACATACCAAGTTTCGTAAAATTTGGTTGAGTAGTTTCAGAAGAGTTGAGCGGAACTTTACTTTGTGACGGACAGACAGACGGACGGACAGGACAAAAACAATATGTCTCCCCACCAAGTGAGGGAGACATAAATATTATTCAAAAAATCAATTTGTTTAATCACAGATAACATTTTAATCATGTGCGAATAACACGTTTCATCGATTATCAACCTGCCGATGTGAGACTAGTTTGTTCATTACATGTTCTTTAATTAATATGCGGTTCCTTTATCTTTTTTTATATTATTCAATTCAAACATCTGAAGCAGGATCGAATTATTACACTTCATGATAGATGTGAAAGACAAGTGCGCAACTCACGCAATGATACCGGCAAGGCGAAACCTTCGTAATTAATTTCATAAAGGTCATTGGCTACACGGACTTTTGCCTATATGGCTTTACTTAAATGAAATTTTTACTTTTGAGAAATTTGATTTTGTTAAAATTTGAAACATGTCAATAACTGAAAGTATGGAAAAGAGAAAATATGACAAATAAAATTATATTTCTAATTTACTATCAATGATTTTCTGCTCTTTTTACCAGGAACAGCCACTCTTTTGATATTAACATTTTCCTCTGAAGTCGTTTGATATTCAGTATTGATTGTCCCCTTTCCTTCTGCAGTTCTGACGTTTTTATAATTATCCCTTTCTGCCAGAGTCAAGGGTCGTTCCGTTTTAGCTCGAATCTTCCCATTAGTAACATCAACTCTTCTAATATGAACATTTCTTCTTGAGGTCGTATGCTTTTCAGTATTTAGTTTACCCTTTTCTTCGGCAGCACCGCCGTTTTTATATTTACTAGTATCCTTCTCTAAAAGAGCCGCGGGTTGGTCCGTGTTACGTCTAATTTTTCCATCAGTAACAGACACTCTTCTAATATAAACATTTTCTCCTGACGTCGTTTGATTTTCTGTATTTACTCTACCTTTTCCTGCAGCAGCACCTACGTTTTTATAATTGTCCTTCTCTGCAACAGCCACGGGTTGTTCCGTTTTAGCTCTAATTTTTCTATCAGTTATATGAAAATTTTCTGATATTGTCGTTTGATTTTCAGTATTGATTTTACCCTTTCCTTCAGCAGCCTCCAAGTTATTATAGTGACCATTATTTACAACCACTTCCGGTTGTTCAGTTTTACCTCTGGTCTTTCTATCAGTAACAGCTACATTTCTAATATGAACAGTTTCTGATGACGTCGTTTGATTATTTTCTTTATTTCTTTCAGCAACACCGACGTTTTTATTATTCATCGTTTCAACCAGTGTCACGTGTTTGTCACCTTTTACATTGTTCTTTCCACGAGCAGCGGCCACGTATCCAACATAATTTTCTGACGACTGTGCTTGATTGAAGTTTTTGATGTTTTTCCTTCCTCCATTCACACCTTCTTGGTTAATAGAAGCCATTTCGACAACCGTCATTGGATTTTCATTTGTCTTTTTCTTCTGTTCATAACGAACGTGAACATTCTTTATATTAATGCTTTCTACTGAAGTTACTTCTTTCAAGTAATTTTCATTTTTACGTTGCAAACCATTTCTGTGGTCTGAGAAAACAACGAAAAAATGACCACAAGCATCTGTAATGGGTACAATAAAACAGTATATCCATGGTTTCGTCAGTCGAGCAAACATCATTAGGAAAAGGTCAAAGCATTTACCGAAAGGAGTGAAACACCAGACATGCTCAAATGTGAGGCAGGCAAACTGACATCCCCAATATGAGGCCATGCACAATCCACAGAAACACGTGCATAATCCATACAGAAAGTCTCTAACGCAAGAAAAACAATATTTGCTAAATATCCATACATAGAAATTACTGTGTACTGAATCCGGTTCTCCAAGTGCATCTGAAAAATTAACCTGAAAAAAAAAGGTATACAGTATTGCACTATATGTTACAAATTTATAACCAATCTATAATGGGACTTAATTTTAGGCAATATTTGAGTAAACGTAAAAAGGTTTCTACAATTTTGCAAATAGAGTTGCATATAGATATAGACATTGGCAGCAACTGATTGTATACATCTCATTAACAGAGAGTTGCAAGTTCGAGTCGGCCCATTTCGATTCCAAAACAGTGTATGCAGTCAACCGATAATTTGTGAACTGTATTATTTTTCCGAAATGATAAGAAAATTATATGAATTATGGACATATATTACATTCAAATTTTATTAAAGTGTACGATTCTGTCCATTTTTTGAAGCAAAGTGTGTCTATAGATTAATAACCAAAAATTTGGGAAGGTGCATGTACGTTATTGTACTTGACAGAGCAACCGATACGCAAAAAATATCCGTATTGGCCCGTCATAGATTTAAACTAATAGTATCGCTGAAGTCTGCACAATTCTAATTCTCTCTCGTCATGATTTTAATGTTTGTCAGTATTTCGAATCACCATGTTCTTATTCTTTTTTAAGCTATACTATTTCTCCATTTACCCCAATTTTCTTTTCCCAATTTTACAACAAATGTTTTATAAAGCGAAGTGAGAAATTGTGAAATGTTCATAGATTTTCGAGAACCAAAGCCTTGTTCATACTAGACATATAAAACATCGAGAGAAACCGGATTCTATATCCCATTTTAATCGTTTGTGATTCACAAATAAGTGCTTTGACCTCTCATAATTTCTTTTTTTTTAGACCCGGTATCAAACTCATTAAAAACGATAAAAACCATCTATAAATCTTGTATTTTTTAATCACCAGCGATTGTTATTAACTACTTTTCTTGCAAATTGTATTACCGTTGCAAACTACATGTATCAATCAGTTTCTTATTCTGGTCGCAGATTCAAAGGATTCAGGAGAATTTAATGCGCTTCAACTGATGAGAAGTACTTAGTTTTATGTTAAGAGAGTAATACAATAATTTATACCTGAATGTGTCGATTGATTCCTCTAACATCCCTGTCTTCTTGTTCCCCAGGTCTAAACGTGGGATAATGCATCCTAAAGTGTTAACCAAATGACAAAATTTTCAGAATTTTCGGAAAGGGCTGCTGCGTCGACATGGACACTAAGTAAATATTTGTACAAAGCAAAAGATTTTTGTCAGATTAAAAGATTTGATATCTCGGTTATTGCGTGATTAATAGTCTCTTTTTTAATTAAGAGTTTTCGTCATGAAGAATGTACTCTAAAATTGATTTTAATCACAGTTGAGTATAGTTAGTGTCTTCCATACTATTAATGTTATTTTTAGCAGGAAATGTATTTTGTCGATCCCTGGCAACATAGAAAACAAAAGGACATTGCTGTTTTGAACATGCAAGTAAACCTTGGGCAAACTTTTATCCTGTTCTATATATATATAACGACTGAATGGTCAAAGAAGTGACCTCACTAAGAAACAGTTTCTGCCATAAGCCAACACTTCAGAGTGCCCGACCCCACTCCAAAAGATTTTGATCACATAAAAATCCTAATTATCGAGCAGAACTGCAAGTGGCGAGACTCTGAACGGGAGGCCCGAGAGAGATTCTGGATTAAAGAGCTCTGCTCTGTACACCCCAATGGAATAAACAAAAAACAATAAATATCATTCTAAATATAAATAAATAATAAATTCATGAATATCAAGAAGTTCAAGATTAGATGCTTTATACAACTGACAACTGTACATTACTCCCTTATGTAATGACTTATAGCTGTGGTCTGAGAAAGTTCAAGATCAATAAAATCAGACCCGATTACGTCACCAGCGGATGCTGATATACCAATAACAAACTTTTATCATTTATTCTAATATGACGTCCTGCTTTAGCTATGTAAACAAAGCCGTGTCAAAATTCCAATAAGTTTACTTCGCACATGCGTAAACAGCGTGTTTTGTGTAAATGTAAAAACTGACTTACAAATGCAGTTTGTTATGTGTTATCCATAATTATCGTAATTGTTAATAATTTAGTTATTTTTACTCTGAATTCTGAGATATATATGATTTAAACTACTCCCGATACATTATTTTTTAACAATTCTACATTCAAATTAATATGACGTCACAATTAGAATTCCGACGTCATTTTACGCTGAACAGAAAATTTCAAACTGGAACAATGCAATTTCGTTAAGATTTCTCAATATTTGTGTTTAAAAGGTACGAACATTCAATAAAATGACAAGAATATATGTTTATGTCAATTTTATTTGCTTTAACATACTGTTTTGGGATATATCGTAATAGTTTCAAAAAAACAATATTACCACTGAAAGCGTCCTGTTAGAACCGCTTCGAAATTTTAAAACATTTGTTAGACATATTAGAATCGAAATAGATTATTGCGAGCGGGCTTTATGGGAATTAGAACATGGTCAGACCTTATATTTGTCTTCATTTTATACCTCGCTATCGCTCGGTATAAAATATTGACAAATATAAGGTCTGACCATGTTCTAATTCCCATAAAGCCCGCTCGCAATAATCTATTTCTTAATTTATAGATTGATATTGACACTGAAGAAGGCCATCAGTTTGTCGAAAATTTTGTCGTCTTTATTTATATTTTTTTATAGTAGAAACATCTCTATATTTGTATCGTTGCATAATCCATTAGTCTTACATGTATAACCATCGCATTCAAAGTTAGTCTATTATATTGTCCACACCATTACACAGCTTTTCAGAAGGGGTGCGCATTCTGTTGTTGAAACTCTTAAAATATTCCGAATCAGCACCTAACTAAATCAATAACACATAAGAATGCGACCGATTTGTATTATAGAGTGGATCAGAGTTGGCGAAGATACACCAAAGCATCATTGTCGGAAAGCCATATTTGAGAGATATACGTTTAAAGGTATAAACATCAAAACACCTCGCGCGTACTTTATTTATTTATTTATTTATTTATTTATTTATTTATTTATTTATTTATTTATTTATTTATTTATTTATTTATTTATTTATTTATTTATTTATTTATTTATTTATTGATTGATTCATTCATTCGTTCGTTCATTCATTCATTCATTCATTCATTCATTCATTCATTTCAGTTAACAATGAAAGTTGAACAAAAATCTGTATACTAACTTTAAACATAAGCATAAAATGCAACGCTTTGTGTACAGATTTAAGAAGAATTGAATCTTATACAATCTTCTGATTAAACGAACTGTATTTCTCACAAAGGTGTTTGGATGTACCTCAAATTTGACGGTAAATTTTAATACACAAAAATATTTCCACATTTAATAATCAAAACAAACATCGAAAACTGACATAAATAAAGCACTATTATTCTGATCTGTCAATTGATTCTCCATTCATTATAACATCATCTGTCGTTGTACAGATCGAGCCATCTTCTCCTTGTCTCCTAAATACATGTCCTCTTCTTTTGGTTTGGGTTTGGGTTTTGCTTGTTTCTCTTCTGTGGTTCGCTTTACCGGAACTGGTGAATCTTGAACAATTTTTATTTTCCGAACAGGGGCTTTTATTTGAGGATAATTCCATTTATCGATGTCTACACCCGGTTCAGCGAAAAGTATGAAGAAGTGTGCACATGCGCCTGTCCATGGTCGTATGCAACAGTTTATTATCGGTCTTAATGGACGAGATACGAATTGCATTATTAAATCAAGTAAAAAACGAAACGGCGAGCATGCCCAGATGTGAATAAATGCAGTGTATGCAAACACACATCCCCAATACATTACTATTATCCATCCAAACAGACAACTGCAAAGTCCATAACAAAGACCTCGAAAACATGAATAGAACACTTCGGAAAATTCCCATATACAACTTACTGAGTGGTTATTCTCTGGCTCGCCGAATACTTGAGTGAAATCGACCTGAAATATATTGGGAAAAGTGTTCAATCTACATGCAGAATATGAAACGAAATTTCAGGAATTGTAAACACATCTGATTTTCATGCGTCACATAATTGCTTTTAACATTACAAAATTTATGTTTTTAAGCAACAATTTGATTAAATATATATATGTGTAAAATAATAGTTTCTGAAAACTGGGAGTATGTTACTATTGGTTTATATCTGCATGATTGAGCAAACATGAAATCAGAACCCCTGACTTGGGAGGATGACTTTTGACACGATACACATAAGTAATTTACGATAAAAAGATACGCACAAAGACACACAATTCATGTATATTGAGTTTGTGAAATAATCATTGGACAAATTCGGAGTTCCGGAAATAAGAAATACTAAAATATTCAAATATTGAAGTATATAAAGTTACAATAGTATACATTTTTATCTTCTCAGTTCAGGCGTTTTGAATTCACATTAGCTTACTCACCAACCCCCACGTTAGAATCTTTCATTTGGGAGGATAGTTATGTTAATAGTAGCTTATTCTTCGGCCATTAAAATAGTTCTACTATTTTGAAGACTATAAGTATAATAATTTTTAAACTTACAGTAATGTGTTTGTTGAGTTTATTCGGATCTCTATCCTCCTTTGGGGGCTGTGGTCCAGCTTGCGTCGTTATCGCCATCTTGTTTGAAATTCAAAAACAAACGCATTAATAAACGATGCAGAACTCGAAAACAACTCCCACTCCAACAGTCACATTTGTTGACAAAATTCCAAAAACTTAATACAATCTTTTTTTACAGTTTTAGGATAAGTGTGGATACTACATTATTTTTGTGTGTTCCTCACTAATTCGCAGGACAGACATATTCCATTAATTAATTACGCCAATGAATTAAGTTCGCTACTTTTCTAACCTTTCGTAACCCCCTAAGAAGTCGTGTGTTTTCCTGTTGCTCAGTATTCATGCCATGTTTATTTATAATTCCATGTTATGTTTTAATCCTCCAAGCATAACTTTATGTTTAAACGGTCACTTTCTCCGGCCAATGAACAATGGATACTTAAGAGGACAGTTTAAATCTTTGACGTCAACTAAATATAATTCGCTATATACACACTGTTCCTGTGGTTAGTCTACGTGTAAATAACTGCTAACTTGAAATAATTTTCTACTATTATAACGAACTGTCGATTTCAAAGAAGATTATACAAAAGATGCTAATGGAAATTGACACTATAATGAAAGACAATCGATTCTTCAGGCAATTGCACATGCAATTTTTACACTTAGTCTATAAACAACTACTTCAATTTTATATGTTGATAGTTTATTTTTTAAACTAAAGAGATATCTCGCTAACGTCATTATGATAGGAATGGCCTTAGTTCAGGTTTTCACACATTCATAATCTCAACACTGCGTCTCTGTAAATTCAGAGCCAATAATTCATAGTTTAATTGACTTACGTCATATTATGTCAGTTTCCTGTTGCATAACTTATTTCATGCAGTAATTGAAAATGTTGCATTTTCATTAAATCACCATCCATTTCTTTTGACATGAATTATAAAACTTTTTTCATGCAAAATATACGAAGATGTGAAGAAACCACGAAGATTGACGGCAATCCACGAAGAAAGACGGCAAAAATCAATCAGCCACTGTTGTATTGCTGGGCATTGATAGACACTATAAACCAAAGATTACCCATATATACTTAACGAATGTAACCCTACTTGCTAATAGGTATGTAATAAAATGTTAAATACCAAATACCAAATTGTTGTCCCGTGTTAAGTCGAAATACATAGACAATTCACAACAACTTTTATATAAACCTTTTATTGCATGTGTACAAGAAAATCGTTTTAAAATCAGCAAACAAGTGGGGAAAAGAAAGGTAACAGTCGTCATGTGATATTAGAAACTAGAAGAAATATTATAATCTGGACCATTTACTGAACGAATATCAAATTAGCACATCGATTCGGCCTCATTTTCTTGTTAAGGAAAAAATAAAAGCAGAAATTAAAAAAATAAAGATAGAAACACACAGTAGGAAAATGAAAATGTCAGAACGAAATTATATTGATAATTACACACAAAAAAACAGACTACAAAGCGTCTTTAAGAAAGCAATCTCGATATTTATAAAAAATTAAAACATACAGCAATGCATTTTGAAGAAAAAAATCTCGATATTTAAGCAAAGCTAAACAAACTACAATGCGCCTTAAAGAAATCTCGATATTTATACATTAATTAAAACATACAGCAACGCATTTTAAAGACAAACATCTCGATATTAATACAAAGCTAACCAGACTACAAAACATCTTAAAGAAAAATGTATATGTATATTCCCTTTTACATAAGAACGGTTCACAATAAACGATGTTTACGCAAGTATAAAACAAAAATTACTGGTCACATGTCTACTAAAACGATAACGATTTCCTCATGCCAGAACTTCACTGTTCATCTTTATAGTATACTAGAAATCGTATTAATCGACACGAGAAGCCAGTATGTATAGCAGAAATATTATTGTAATCAAGAACCAAACATATATGTACTTTAACGATCACATTTAACACTAGAAATAATAAGTTTTTGAAATTTAAGAAGTTCACAGTACAAAACAAATTATAATTTTTTCAAATTTATGAATTTAATATACACACTATATAAATAAAAGTAACGACACACATCATTAAAAATATTTTAGTATTGTGCATTCTTTTTGAAATATAAAAGTTTTATATTATAATAATTTTGTTCTATTTAGTTTCATTAGCAGCTTGGGCATAGCCATATAAGTATTTATAGGGTAATGAATTGGGCGGAGTGAATATCCAACAAGTTCCGCACATGAGTTTAATCTGATGCTTTATGCGGCACGAGTGATCATATTTTGGATATTCACGATGCTCAATTGATTATCCTATTTATTGTATAGATCAAAATTGTTTTCGTAAAATTTTAATGCTTAATCCTAAATTTTATGAACGGCGAATGAATATCTGTATAGTACAAAACCAACTGCAATTTTGGCGGGGAAAAACCCGAGAGTGATTTCACATGTGATTTACCGTGATTTCTGTCACTCGGAAAATTCGATATTTCATCTCTGTCTATATAATAATACTTGTTTATCTTTTTCGTTTTCGTTTTATTAAAAAAATTCACGGAGCGACTGACTTTGAATGTCATTATACAAACATTTATCAAAAAATTAAATCTTAAACCATACATTTTACAATTAAATTTTTTACTTACTGTCCCTTTGAAATCTTACAGAAACAAATATCAAAGACGCACATGATTGTTACTTCAGCAATAATTCAATTAACAAAGTTTTAAATGGCATGTGCCACTGTTTAATTGGCTAATTAGATTACCTGAATACCTCAATTTTTTTTGCTTTTGAATTTGCTAATTATATGGAAACTTATTTATTTTTTATTTATTCAGTTGTATTATATGGGAGAGCTACTACATAAGCCATGGCACGTCCCGTACTTGCTGCTAGCGTCTTGGTTCTCTAGCTGGATGCAGCTTGATAGATAAATTTACTTCCACTAAGACTTTTTGGTTGCGGCATTTCTGACTACTTTTATCGTTTCACTTATAGTATTTATGGCCTATAATACCCCAAAATACAAATAAATAGGTAAAAAGAAAATTTTCAATAAAAGCCATTATGCAAGCCCGTGCGAGGCCGTTTTACGGTAGGCAAGGACATTAAAAACCCCCATAAGTAAGAAGACATAACACCTTCAACACTTTTGATGTAAGCTGGATTTTTGGTGGCACTAAAGACTTTATAAGGGACAATATTCACTGTACTTTATGTTGTGCTTTGTTTTCTACTATAGTGCATTTATTATATAGTTATGAATGTGTGAAAGTATTTTGTGTGTTGAGTGAATATAACATGTATATATTTTTAATGTTTTCTATAAGTTAAGATGATCGTCAGTGTGGTATTATTTGTACAGGGAGAAAAGTGTGAAAAGTCATATTTGTATAGTGAACGTAGGTATGAAAGTAGTAATTGAGTTTATTTTATGAAATGATCTGAAATTAGACAGTTTGTATGCAAGAATGAAGGGGTACGAATTAGTGCTTCAAATACATGTATAATAAAAGTATATAGTGCTGTTATAATAAATCTCAATAAAGAACATAATTGTTTTGTCTTTAGATTTCGATTGTTACTACTTTTACATAACATGTTAACTAAGAGCACACAATTTTGAATTAATTCTAAATCAAAGCATAAATATACATGTACATCAAAATGTTGAAATAATCTCGTAAACAAAAAAACCCCAGTTGAAATGCAAGTTGGGACCAAGTGACTTGGGACAAATTGGAATTGGGACCAACTGACCAAAGTTGGGACCAGTTGACTTGGGACCAACTTCTATCCTACCCCCTTTTTTCCAATAATTCAAGTATGTACATGTAAAGTTAGTTTTGAAAGATCATTATTACCAGTCATAAATAAATAAATAAATAAATAAATAAATAAATAAATAAATAAATAAATAAATAAATAAATAAATAAATAAATAAATAAATAAATAAATAAATAAATAAATAAATAAATAAATAAATAAATAAATAAATAAAATAAATAAATAAATAAATAAATAAATAAATAAATAAATAAATAAATAAATAAATAAATAAATAAATAAATAATAAATAAATAAATAAATAAATAAATAAATAAATAAAATGTGATTTGTTTAAAAGTCTGAGGTTTTATATAAGTTTTAAGCTATGCTTAGTTCTATAACATAAAACCTCACATTTGGTGTTTATTTGTCATTTTCATCGGTCTTTTATATTATTTATTATTATTTGAAACGCATTTCACTATAAACATTAAATATCAATATCCGATAAAAATGTTGAAAATAAATGTGAAATGGGAGGTTTTATTAATGGAACTAAATGTATGCTTTGAAATCGGTATCCTTAAAGGGGTGTACTTCTTTTATTTCATTGTAATTATAAATCAAAAACTGCAAGACTAACATAAATATATATACTTGTGTATCAAAGGAACTGATATGTGTTACGTAAGAATCGGAAAAGAGGAGCATGCAAAAGTAAAACATGCCAGAAAGATAAGATATTCGCTGGATAGTAAGCAACAATTCAATCATAGTCGGGCCGTAGTAGTTTCTTTTACATTTTTATTTGTTTTTGGTTTTTGTTTTAATCTATCCCACAATTCATTTCGAACTTTAATGGCAGAACGTAGTAGAAAGGTACAAAAACTAATTTAAAATCATTGTTCTTATTTTATCACGCAAAAAACAAATAGTTAACAAAAAGGTGTCAGCAAATTTGTAATAGTTGAATTTATAATTTAAGTTTTGTTCATTTAGAACCATTTTTAATTTCGATCAGTGTCAGTGGTCTTGGCCGTGGGTGGGGAAAAACGCCACTTGTCAAAGTTGTACAGCTACTGAAGTAGACAGTAGTCTTAAACATTGATATGAAGGTTTTTTAATCATGTAATAATTTTATTTTATTATTGGTATAAACCAAACTTCTACCGATTTCATTTTTGCCTTGGTTTATGCCATCTACACACGTTTCATGCGTTTTTGACAATGTCTTGAATGTTTTGTGTTAATTTTACTCTTTGGCATATTTTTGCGTATAATTCTTGTATACCAAAGGTCCAGATGGATTTATAATTATTGCTATTTGAATTGAGCATCAGTTAAAACAATCATGGAGCCACCCATAAGTAGTGATGGAACGATTATCGCCTACAATCGATAAACTGTCGTTTTTCACCCGCCGATCTTACTAATCGATGTTCAAAATAAAAATCGGATGTCGCAGACATCGCCGATCGAAATACGGAAATTCAATTCTGTCCGGTTTTGTTCTGTAATTAACCTGTCCGATCCGTTTCCGGGTATAGTAAAATGGATGACAAGGTCGAAGCGGTCGATCATGACCCAAATAACAACAACTACGAGACTAGACAAATTTATTCATACCCTGGAAAAACCAAATCCAGGGTTTGGGAATATTTTGGATTTTATAAAATGTTAATTGATACACTAAAAAAGATTTTCCGATTATTAATCGATTATGTCTTTTCGATTATTTCCGATAATCGATTATGAAAATTTTCCGATTCCCCAACACTACCCATAAGTAAAAAAGTGTATTGCAAGACATGGTCATGGGTCAGAGTCGACAAATGTCTCAAAAGTAATGTTAAATTTTTTAAATTGTTATTTTAAATATTTGTATTCATGAAAATAATCTTCCTACCTTCAATCATGCTTATTTTAGTCCATTTCTAATCTCATTATTATTACTACCAGTACCTCCTGACATTTTACCATTATTACTACTTGAGTTCAAGTTCTTTATTGGTTTAAAATCCAAAATAAATGAATTATTACCATCACATATACATTAACAAAAACAATAACAGTGTTTATATCATAGAAACAAAAATACTAATAATTTGTTCAGAGGAGGTGCTATGAGTATACATTCAAATTCAATGTATTTAAGGCAAACAAAAATGAAGATCACTTTATTAGTTTCAGCTACTACAACATGTAGTATATATAAATGTTTAAATATAAATCTGCTATTTTCTTAAGCTAGTACTCAAATTGTACATTTCATATAACCCATCGATACATACTTGACACAAATCTACATCTTTGTCCTTGAGAATAAACATAAATTTATCAATTATATTCATATCTGAAAATGAGGGAACAATATCTGTTATTTTCTTTAAAAATACATTTCTAGGGTTATCAAGACATGGACAACTCATTAAAAAGTGAAACTCATCTTCAACTTCAATATTACACAATGGGCATAAACGATTATGCAATGGAGTTTTATTATATCTCCCTTCTTCAATTTTCAAGTTACTATTACTTATGTGAATCTTGGTGAAACTTGCTGTATAACTTTTATCTTTTGTTAGCTAGAAGATATGTTTCAATTTTATAATCTAATTTCAGTTTTCTTTACAGTCTGAGTTTGTTGCCGTTTGGATTACTGGAATCATCAAAAAGGGAGAGTTTCCAAAATTGAATATATTGTTCTTCCAATTTTTTGTTAATGGAAGAGATTAGTCTATTTATACTAAATGTGCCTTGATTTTCCCATATATGACTGAATCCAAGATTTGACATTAAACATTTTAGTAAGTCACAAAAACTATCTTTCAATAGAAGGTTAGCTTCATATGCTCTTTTAGCAATAGAATTTTCATCTAATTTAATTAAATGATCGCAAAAACCTATTGTTAACTTAATAGCTGATATAGCTAGCGGAAATAGACCAAGTTCTGCCAGAACTGCCATATTGGAGGCTTTTTTGCTATCCCCTAAAATAAATTTAGCGTTAATAGTGTCAAAGGCTTTCTTTAGGTCAACAAAACATGAAAATAACATTTTAGACTTAATGAAGTCGATGACTGTCCACATCCAGTACTAAAAACTGTCTTAAGATGTCAGATGGTCAGAGTTGTCTTTGATCCGAGTTGTAATGCATTTCTAGTGTCCACTTCCAGTACTAAAAACTGCAGATTCAGCCGCAGTTTGTCCTATTAAAAACTTTTGAAATGTACACTTGTCTTTGGAAATTTTCACGCTTCAGATGAATTACAGGTGCCAATATCTGAGAGAGGATTTTATTAAAACCCCCTGCTGTGTATATTAGATGGTTAAATAAATAACAGTTGTTTATTCCTCATTTACCTGATCATCAGACTGATGCTAATCTCAGGCAGTACCCTAGCTGTTTTATAGTTTGATTAAACAAGCATACCAGTGACATCCGTGTTCTAATATTCAAACTCACCTGTTGCCTATGGCTATAGTATCCTGCCATCAGGTTAATTAGATGAAAATTTAATTGGCATAGACAAACATTACAAAAACAATGCAATTCTTTACTTCAATATCATATTCTTTTAGTGATGACAGATGTAGCCTTTTTATCTAGAAGTAAAAGGGGAGATAAATCATGTAAAACTGGAAATGGGTCAATTATTTAACAAAAATTGCTCAGGATGTATCAGCATTCTAATTAATTAGGTGTTAGGCAAGTATTTTCATATTGCAAATATTGGTCCATTTGCAGATGCATTTGTCTTTACATGTTGTCCATTCCAAAGCAGTTATTACCTTACAATAGTACATAGTCTGGAAAATACTGTCCGTACGTATGTCCGTCCGAACAAATTTCCATCAAGCTTTTCTCAGAAACCGTACATGAGAACAATTTGAAATTTGGCAGAGTGGTTCAGTATCACAAGTTGTACGTCCTAAGCGAATTTCAGACCTGTTGGACAACTACTTCCTGTTTTGGACTTCATTTGTACGTAAATACGTCCGTCTGTATGTACAAATTTTCGTCAAGCTTTTCTCAGAAACCGTACATGAGAACAATTTGAAATTTGGCAGGGTGGTTTAGTATCACAAGTTGTACGTCCTAAGCGACTTTCAGACCTGTCGGACAACTACTTCCTGTTTGCGACTGGGCCGATATGAAAATGTGTTAACACGAGTATGAAAATTTCCGTCAAGCTTTTCTCAGAAACCGTACATGAGAACAATTTGAAATTTGGCAGGGTGGTTCAGTATCACAAGTTGTATGTCCTAAGCGACTTTCAGACCTGTTGGACAACTACTTCCTGTTTGCGACTGGGCAGATATGGAAATGTGTTAACACGAGTATGAAAATTTCCATCAAGCTATTCTCAGAAACCGTACATGAGAACAATTTGAAATTTGGCAGGGTGGTTCAGTATCACAAGTTGTATGTCCTAAG
This sequence comes from Limnoperna fortunei, assembly GCA_944474755.1. NCBI lineage: Eukaryota > Metazoa > Mollusca > Bivalvia > Mytilida > Modiolidae > Limnoperna > Limnoperna fortunei. Next base: position 14,554,121 of record OX104118.1, on the reverse strand, counting down.
GGACTTTCAGACCTGTCGGACAACTACTTCCTGTTTGCGACTGGGCCGATATGAAAATGTGTTGACACGAGTATGAAAATTACCGTCAAGCTATTCTCAGAAACCGTACATAAGAACAATTTGAAATTTGGCAGGGTGGTTCAGTATCACAAGTTGTATGTCCTAAGCGACTTTCAGACCTGTTGGACAACTACTTCCTGTTTGCGACTGGGTCGATGTGAAAATGTTCTAACATGAGTATGAAAATTTCCGTCAAGCTTTTCTCAGAAACTGTACATTAGAACAATTTGAAATTTGGCAGGGTGGTTCAGTATCACAAGTTGTACGTCCTTAGCGACTTTCAGACCTGTCGGACAACTACTTCCTGTTTGCGATTGGGCCGATATGAAAATGTGTTAACACGAGTATGAAAATTTCCGTCGAGCTTTTCTCAGAAACCGTACATGAGAACAATTTGAAATTAGGCATTGTGGTTCAGTATCACAAGTTGTACGTCCTAAGCGACTTTCAGACCTGTCGGACAACTACTTCCTGTTGCGACTGGGCCGATATGAAAATGTGTTAACACGAGTATGAAAATTTCCGTCAAGCTTTATTCAGAAACCGTGCACAAGAACAATTTGAAATTTGGCAGGGTGATTTAGTATCACAAGTTGTACGTCCTAAGCAACTTTCAAACCTGTCGGACAACTACTTCCTGTTTTCAACTGGGCCGATATGAAAATGTGTTAACACGAGTATGAAAATTCCCGTCAAGCTTTTCTCAGAAACCGTACATTAGAACAATTTGAAATTTGGCAGGGTGGTTCAGTATCACAAGTTGTACGTCCTAAGCGACTTTCAGACCTGTTGGACAACTACTTCCTGTTTGGGACTTACTTTAGCAGGGGCATCCGTGTCCCATGGACACATTCTTCAATTTTTTTTAATTATGGCCTCATTGTTTGCTTATATCAATTGTTGCTACATGTTTTGACTCTTCTTGTTTTTCAGAAATTAATCATAAATAGTGGGTAGTCCTCCCACTTGGATGGGATGGCCTATCGCAGACACAGACATCAGAATCATAATCAGAGGTCATATGACAGTGACAGTGACACAGATTATTATTCAGAGACGGAGGACTCAAAGAAAGCTTGTATTAAACGTACCAGGTATGCTGTAATCTAGTAAATGACTTGATTCAGCTGTATAGATCAGACCTACCAAAATAGTCTATCAGACACCATGAGAAATATCAGTTTGACCAAATCCAAGTTTGCTGGACCAGTCAGTTTAAATTTAAATTTAAAAAGTTTGGTGTATACAAGAATCTGGAAACGGTCATATTTGCCGGACATGTCCGACATTTACATTAAAATGTCCGACTAAGGTTTAGTCAAATCGGACATCCAAAAAAGTGATATTTAACTTGGTCAATAATATAAATATCTTTTAGTTGGTTTCAATACCTTTAATTTCCGCTAGACATAAATATTTTATTAAAAAATCAACCCTAAGGCTATTTCCCATCACTGACACATGTGTTTATTGAGTAATCATTCACTCCAGTCAAGTGTTAATTATGTAATATGGTTAACACAACAGGTGATAACCTAATTATGAGTACAGATCTGTTTCATCCATTTTGTAGAATATGTTATTGCAACAGTATTTTGAAACAATAGGAACAAAGTGGTTGTACGTTATATTGCTTAGAAAATATGACTTGATGGAAAAACATGTGTGGTCAAAATTGTACCTCACGCATGCGCCAATGTACCTGACGTACATAAATCTTGGGAAAATCAATTCAAATTAAATTCTATTGAAATGATGAAAACAAAAATAAATATTTAATTCAATAAATAATAACTTGTAAAAAAACGTCCATCGCAGAGTATCGTATAAAATTCAATTCTGTTCCGAACTTGTTGTAATTTTGAAACAACTTCCTACTTCTGGTTAACAAAAATGTCTCACGAATGTTCATAAAAAACGTTATTGCTATTACTTTGTTGAATAGACAACATATCATCTTAAAATGAAGAAATTTTAGGAAGCAGAATGTTTTCCTACGTATTTCCTTTCTTGCACGGTGCATATATCAAAGGAACCCATACAAAACAACAACTAATATCTACCACGGTCTTGAAAAAAATTTAAAAGACCTTTATTCTGAGCTTTAGGGAAAAGCACATACACATCCCAGCTTAAGCAAACACAATATTTTTTATATGATGACCGGTAAAATGTCCGACATTACTCAGGAAAATTTCCAGGGCCTTGGGTGTATAGCATCACCTACAATAATTGAATCATGATTATGAAAAGATATGAGATTAATCGTTAAACACTATATGGTATAAAGTATTCAAAATTACATGAAGTTAATAAAAAAGTTCATCATGTCCTGGTGGTTTGCAAAATGGAATATTTGTCTTAAAAGTGTTATTGAATCCTTGAATTGCAAGATTTTTGTACAATAGTTTTGTTTTTTTATTTATCGACATTCAGATTTCCATTGGTAGCTTTTCTTTAACATAAATTAGGTTTATGGATTTGTTTCACACAAGGGTATAATTGAGCCTCTTTTTAAATATATTTAAAATTAATAAGAGGTTTTTAATATTTAATTCTTTCTTCAATTTCCATCCAGCCTATTTATGTAAATGAAGTTTCTTAAGGTGCTCAGTGATCTGTATCCATTATAAACTGTGGACCTCTCTAGGGATTTAAAAGCTTTTAATACCAAAAGGTACTTTTCAATATTTTGAAGGTACTGAAGTCTTTTTATTCTTTTTATGCATTATTCAGTAATTTCAGCTGGTTCTCTCAGTGACCTCAAAGTGGAAAAAGGAATTGCAATATAAATGTGACCCTGCCTAGGCTATAAAGCAACCAATGAAATGTTCCTTCCACTTTGTCCACAGTCCATATATTTTCATTGGAAAACAAAAACATACATTGACCAAATGAAATGCTGTAATTGTATAATATAAAAAATGAGTAATATGGAGTTTTTGTTTTGGAGTAAACTTAAATAACTGAGCAGATAAACAAAATTTTGTAAAGAGGAGGTAATACATGGATCAGTAGAAAACCAGTTATAAAATGTATTGTGTTTTATCCAAAGGTTAGGTCCAGTCTGCTGTAGATAAGTTGAATCCTTTTATGTTAAAATGCTCAGTATCAGGTCAGACATTTTTATTTCAGTCAAAAGTTTTGACATACTTCAGATATGGCTCAAGTATATTGTTAGTCATGATGTCATGATATCCTGGCCAATGGCAGCTGTATTTTAAGTAGTATGATATAGTGATGTCATGATATCCTGGCCAATGACAGCTGTACTCTAAGTAGTATGATATAGTGATGTCATGATATCCTGGCCAATGGCAGCTGTATTTTAAGTAGTATGATATAGTGATGTCATGATATCCTGGCCAATGGCAGCTGTATTTTAAGTAGTATGATATAGTGATGTCATGATATCCTGGCCAATGGCAGCTGTATTTTAAGTAGTATGATATAGTGATGTCATGATATCCTGGCCAATTGCAGCTGTACTTTAAGTAGTATGATATAGTGATGTCATGATATCCTGGCCAATGGCAGCTGTATTTTAAGTAGTATGATATAGTGATGTCATGATATCCTGGCCAATTGCAGCTGTACTTTAAGTAGTATGATATAGTGATGTCATGATATCCTGGCCAATTGCAGCTGTACTTTAAGTAGTATGATATAGTGATGTCATGATATCCTGGCCAATGGCAGCTGTACTTTAAGTAGTATGATATAGTGATGTCATGATATCCTGGCCAATGGCAGCTGTACTTTAAGTAGTATGATATAGTGATGTCATGATATCCTGGCCAATGGCAGCTGTACTTTAAGTAGTATGATATAGTGATGTCATGATATCCTGGCCAATGGCAGCTGTACTTTAAGTAGTATGATATAGCATAACATAATTAAATGATGTACATATAATGTTCATGTTGGTAGGGCAATCATGATGATAAAATGACAAAATGGAAACATACATGCATGCATGAAACATGTACATTGACTTGCATGTATTGCATGTAGTTTTATTATCTGCACATATTTTTTTACTTGTTTTAGCTCCCTAGGAGCCCCTAGATCCAAACCCTGCTTGGTAAACAGAAGCAGAACATTGAGTTTTGATACCAGTAGTAACGAGGATGGAGACATCATGTCTAAACCAGTAGAATCATCACCTATTCTGCCAGCCAGAAACATGCGCAGGATGCATTCATGTGATGGCCAGTCGAGGCATCTCGGCGGGGATTCCTCATATTTTCCTTTTGGTGGGGAACTACAAGGAGCTTGTGGTTTATCTAAGGGGAGTAACAGTCCCAGACCCACAGAAAGGATCACATTGGTTGTGGATGAAACTAGATTTGTTGTGGATGCAGATTTGTTTCGAGCTCATCCAAACACTATGCTTGGGAGGTAAGAATAGATAATTGTTGTAAGATCAGCTCATCCAAACACTATCATGACTATGCTTGGAAAGTAATCATGAATAAATATGCTAAAACCTGGCATGTTAAAACTGGCCCAATGTGGATAGTATGACTAACTCTTGTAGTCACCATAGTAATTCACTAAAATAAATTCTGGTGTAAATAACGCATGGATTTTTATGGTGGTAAATTACTGGTTATAAGCCCACTACAAATGCTCAAGTTTTGGTTGTGGGTTAGTTTATACTTTTCATCAAAAATCACATATACTTTTTAAAGGAATAGCACTTTGTGATGTAGTAATGTATAATTTTCATGAGGGTGATTATGTTTTTTATTACAGAATGTTTACATCATCATTAGAAAATAATTTTACTCGTCCTAATGAAAGAGGGGAATATGAAGTTGCTGACGGGTTGTCATCTACTGTCTTTAGATCCATATTGGTAAGTGAACAATTGCCATGGTTACTTGTACATGTAGTTTACATATTTAATGAACAGGTAATTCTATTGTTTAGAGAAAAGTATTCTAATCTAACTTTGTTTGGTATATGTTTATGCTATAAATATTAAACTTTCACTGGTTCGAAAAAGGTGGCGAGTATTTTTCACCTTAGTGTTACACATGTATTATGTTTAATATGCCGGAAATAGGTAAACAAGACTATTAAGGAAATATTTCTTGTACAAATACCTGTGTGACATTGAATTACTATACCTTTTATCCTTAAAACACGGGTTTACTACAAGTATACATTTGCTGGAAAAGTAAAAAAAAATTGCTTGTTTAATTTCTTTTGAATTTATAACATTTTAAATACAAAATTAGGTTAGTTGTTGTAATAGAAATATAGATTTTCTGAAACATTTTGCAAACATACTACAAAAATTGTATGGTGGATACTATACAAATTGTACAAAATGTAAACAGTAAAAATGAAGGTTGTTTGGGTGTTGTTTTACACATTAGGACTCTGTATCCTATGGTATTACTACGAACTAGGTGTATCCTATGGTATTACTACGGACTACTTTGCAGAACTTTTTTGGCCGGGTTGCATGAGTATAGTATGGTGGTTTGGCGGATCGGGGAAAAGGGGGGGGGGCAGAATAGGATATCTATTTTGTGTAACCAACTCCTCTTACAGTTTTCAACCCAGATCTCTTAAACCTAACAGAACGATTGCAAATGTATTGAAATTATGCACATGCCATTATGGAATTGTTCCAGGATTTATTTCCTAATTTTCCAGACATGGGAACTTAGTCATTTTTCAGAATATTTGCAGAAGACTGTACCTATTTTGTGTAATCAACTCCTCCTACAGTTTACAACCCAAATCTCTGAAACTTCACAGAAAGATTGCACTTGTATTGAAGTTGTGCACCTGCTATTATGGAAGTGTTCCAGGATTTTTTTCCCTAATTTTCCAGACATGGGAACTTAGTTATTTTTCAGAACATTTGCAGAAGACGGTCCCTATTTTGTGTAATCAGCTAGTCCTAATTTTGTTACACAGACCTAAAATATTCTTCTTTCAACAAATTGTTATCCATTCCCTTTTTATTAAGGTACTTGGATTTGCGACCTGGCCATTTAAGACTTTTGCAATTTTTATCGTAAATTGTGTTATTTCCCATTATAAGCCTAAGGAGTAAATACTAACTAGACCTTTAGTTCAGAAAATATGCAGTCTTAAGAATGACTTTAATATGATGGCATGTACAATATAACAGATTTATTTCTGATTGCAGGACTTTTACAAGACGGGAAGTGTGAGATGTCCACCCAGTGTCAGTGTACATGAGCTGAGGGAAGCATGTGATTATTTACTGATCCCATTTGATGCAGATACCATTAAATGTCAAAATCTCAGTATGTATATTTTATATATTGATATTTTTATTCTTTTATAATCCTTATGCTGAGAAATCATAAAAATGTAGGATGTTTCACCTAGAAAATAATAATATATACAGGGGGCTAAGTGGTTAAAGTAGTTAGTCATCTACTATTGATCATGTGCCTGTCAACACAGAGGTTGTGGGTTCGAGTCTCACTGTCAGCATTGTGTCCTTGGCTCCAATCTTCATTGACAATGATTGCCAGATTTCCTACCAAAGGTCAGGTGTTTTCTCCAGGTACTCGTGATTCCTCCCTAAAAAAAAACTGGAGGCTACAGTATTGTTGAAAAAGTGCTCAAAGTGGCTTTAAACACTATTCAAACAAACAAACGATCTTTATACAATTTATATGTTTGTTGAGAGATAGCAGTAAGAAATACACTACATTTTTGTATTAAATTTTAAGCTGTCAGTATGAAAACAACATGGGATGTTATGACTATTTCTTCAGAAAATGACCTGAATCTACTTCATGACGAATGAAAACAATCATTAGGGATCTCAATAGTTCCAATTTAATTAAATTTGTACTCTGGTCTGTCAACCTATCACTCCATCAGTCTGTTGATTTTGTGATGTTTCTGCTTGTTATTATATATTTGGAAATAGTGGTATCATAAGAAGCAATTTTTACAGAGTTGTGTCCCCTGGACGTATAAAATCACTTGTATGCCTGAATGAATTTAATCAAATATTTGTTTACTGTATGATAACATCGTGGCAGTTTAAGAGCTCTTTTTTGTAAGGGACTTTGTATTGCATATGCAATACTATTCACACTTGATTACTGTAAAATAAAACATCTTACAAATCTTTCTAAATACTGTTCTGAAGTGTTAAGTATACATGATGATTGAACTACTTACAGGAGGTTTGCTACACGAACTATCAAATGAAGGTGCTAGACAACAGTTTGAGTTGTTTTTAGAGGACCTGATTTTACCACAGATGGTACAGGCAGCACAGGTAAGTCTGGCGTATATATTGTCTGTGTTAGGTTTCATTGTTCTAGGGTGTCAACACTATAAAATTCCAAATCTGCATGCTGGTATAGCCTAAAGCAGGCATATTATGAAAGTATGAAAAAATACATCTTTTTTTTTCCTTGAAAGCTAAAAACATTGCTACCAAATATAAACAACGTACAGCTATATTACATATTTAACTTAATTTTGAGCTGTACTAGATCTTAAAATCTATAATGATGTCACCGTTGAACTTGTAAGAAGCAAACTTTGGCAGTTCATATACACTGGAAAAACCAAACACAATGTGACATACCTTACAATTAAGTTAATCACTAAATGACATGGCAACCAATTGCCAAAAAGTAATAGACACAAAACAACAAAATAACATAAAGGCTTTTAAAAAGTATTAAAAAAACAGTTCTAGTAATACATCTCTTTTTAAGTGATTTAAATAAAAAAAGATTTGTAATTTAGAAAATTGAAATGAAAACTTTGGATATATTTTTTCATTCCATCAATAAACATTAAAAAGTTAAGGTTGTTTGGCTTATAATTGACATGTTTGTTGTTACAGAGAGGAGACAGAGAGTGCCATATTGTTGTCCTGACAGATGAGGATGTTGTGGACTGGGATGAGGAGTACCCACCTCAGACTGGAGAAGAGGAAGCTCATAGTGAGTTACATAGTCCCTTTTAGTCCCCTGCCAGCATAGCAAAAGGTTTGCATGCTGCCTGTCGATCTGTTTGTCCCTGAAGTATTTCCCACTTTTTTTCAGGTGTCTGTCCCCATTGCGCGAAAAGTTTTTAAATCTACATTTCTTGTCAAATTTTTATCTAATTTAAATTGAGTGTTTGTAAAAAAATATAAAGAAACAGCCACAGGTTCAAAATTCAATCAATGATTTCTGTCGGATTAGTGTCTAAGGATGTAAATTATGGAAAATTGTAAGCCATCTCTTATAATTATTTTTTTTAGACAACAGGTTGCATTAGTTCAAAAATCAGCATCAATCTATCAATTTTATGGGAGGTATGTCCTTGGAAAATGTAATTTCAACATAAAGATGACACCACGAATTGAATTATGTTGGATTTTTTGTTTTTTATTTTGTATGTTTAGCGCCACATTCAGCAATTTTTCAGCTATATCATGGCATCCAGTCTTTATATATTTTTTTTTTTGGGGGGGGGGAGTGGGCAGAGGAAGCCAAAATACCAGTAGAGAAAACCATCAACCTTCGGTAGAAAAACTGGCAATCCTTGTCTATTACATCTTGCCTGTAGTGAGACTAAAACACTCAACCTCAGTGTTGACAGAAACATGATTAATTTTATATTAATACCTTCACCACATGATTGGATATCAGTTTAAAAGGTAATGATATGGTTTAATATTTTCAGTCATATACAGTAACCATATGTACAGATTTTTCAAATATATTGAAAATAGAGATGTTGCCAAGCAAGTGTTGAAAGAGAGAGGACTGAAGAAAATTAGGCTAGGAATTGAAGGTAAATGTCAATGTTCTGTGCTATCCAAGGCTTATAATATTTTTGTTTGTCAATGATGAGTATTGTTCAGCGTGTTGTAAAAGACCAGAAAATGGAGAGCCAAAAGATGTTCTCATATAGACTTGCCACAAGTCCCTTTGATTTTTTTTGTTGCTATAATATAGTTATATTATCAACATTTTTTATACTATACACTTGTGTGTATATATACAATATTTGTAAATTGTCAGAATATATATATTATTTATTTGTACGAGCCTTAGAAATGGGTAGAAATGCAAGGCTCTGCTGAGCATTTCTCACCTGTCTTGTGGCGAGTTCAAATAAACTTTATATTTTCTGACTATGTACAAATATTGTTTTTATTCTGCAACCCTAAAATACATTTAACAGTGATGAAAAACGTGAAAAATGTGTACTTCTAGCCAATTTCTGACTTGAAATTTTCCACGTGTTTTCTAGTGATAGCCTGACGTCATAAACAAATATCGTATTCGTCAACATGTTGTAAACTAGAACAGAATACTAAATATCATAGATGCAAGGACAATGGTACCAGGACTCTTTATTTGAAGCAAAAATTTATTTGGTTACCTTAATTGTACAGCAAATGTTTGCAGGATAAATATATGGATAGGAAATGTTGATAGTTCTCTGTTAGCAATAAACTCAAAGGGACCTGTAGCTAGTCTGTATGAGGGCTGTTCCAGTTTCTTTGTCATTAGTACACAAATTGATTGAATTATAAATGAAGTACTATTTAAACTCGAAGTTAAAATTACATCATTGTAACACATAATATATTTTGTAGTTTAATTAAAATTCACCATTAAAAGTATTTAAACATGTAACTTAAAAAATTTTAAGGTTGCAACCAAAATACTAAGTTTTATTACGTTTGTATCATTGCAATACTAATTTCAAAACTATCAGCATCGTATTTGCAATCTTCGGCACAAAATTCATGTCCACTTTGGAGATATTCATATATTCTTTTGTTCTGAACTGGTTTCCGGTCATATTTTCAAACTGCAATTTATGTACCAAATAAAAATCAGATACTGGCTAAGACTTTGTGGCGCGTAAACATGATAAATCTGAAGCGGTATCAAAAATGCAAAGATTTTATACCAGAATGGGAATAAAATTTAAAAGACGACATAAGGGGATTGTATAAAATGAAAGGGGGACTTCACATTCCTTTTGAAGATGATCGAGGGCGATGATGACCAAGATAAGGCGACTTCTTCACCCGAGTCGCTCTCCTGGCAAGTTAACATTCTTTCGGAACATTGGCTAAAATAAGACCATTTCAATTCATTGATTCAATGACTTTCAACACTCAGTTCAACAAAAATCTTCGATTTTACATAACACACACCCACAGAAGCATTTTGTTAAGTAAAGCAATCTAACATACATGCAATTTCTGTTGAACCATAACCCATGTATATATTTTTTTTGTTTTGCCGTCCACAGGTCCCATGTATGTTTTGCTGGAACAGCCCTGAGAACATTTCTTGTGTGATATGATAAAAATTAAAAAAACTAAATCTGTCTTAAATACAAACATCAAATTGACTAAGATCAAACATGTTGGGTTTTGGGTAAAGTGCTTATTATGTTTATTAACAATAGTTGGGAGATTTATTAATTTCATTGGGAAACTACTTTATTGGGGATTTTTACTGACATCATGAAAGGGTTATGATAAAGGACTCTTAAGAGATCCTAGATAAGTCCATGGCTATTTTGGAAAATGAACAAAAACTAAACTTTCTTTAATCTATATTTATCTGTATTGCTAACCAACTTTAAATAATCATTGTTATTTGGTAAGTTTTTTTTTGTTGAATAGTTTTATAATGCATGTAAATAATACTTGTACTTTACAGCAGTAAGTTCACTAACTATATTGTACTAGTCTGTGTTGTATGGATGATGATAATATATTTTACACCATATCTTACTGAAACCTACTCTCCCAATATCACTCCTTTTTATATCTTACTCATTCAAATGTCATCAGTAAACTTACAAATATATTTCGTTAATTTTAGGTTATCCAACATATAAAGAAAAAGTAAGGAAGAGACCTGGTGGTCGCCCTGAAGGTAAGATTTCGGATACAGGAAATATTTTAGCATGTTTTGTGCTTTTGTATTTTAATACATTTGATAAACAGACTAGAACAAAACACTTCAGCAAAACTAATGCTACATCTAAATTTCCAAATCAGCCAATTAAGTTTCAACAAAGGTTTTGGTTGATCTTTTCCCTGTACTTTGGTGTCTGGTGCATCAAACATCAAGAAACAAAAAACAACATTTGAGACAGTTTTGAAATACACAGTGTATTTTAACAACCTAAAGACACTTTTCTTTATAAAAGCAATAACATATATGGGCGGTTTCAAAAAAAATGACCCCAACAGGTTATGGTCCTCTAATTTTGTCAAATTAATAGATATATTATATCTAAATAGTTAAAAATGTATGTCTAGTTGTATGGAACATGTCTGCAAAAAATCTTAAAGATATCTCAGAAAACAAAAAAGTTATGCCAAAAAAACATACCAAAATTGTCAGGAGTGCAACACTTTTTTGTGACACTTTAAAAAAATGTAATTTTATAAAAGGTCACCAAATTGTCAAATCTAGCAATATGTGCATAATTCTTTTTTTATTACAAAGTTTCATGTGTTAACTTATTGAAAGATATAAAAAGAAATTATGTTGCATTTTAAAAAGTATGAAAATATTGTTTTGAAAAAAAGAACTACCCTGTCAGGAGTGCAACACAAATTTAAGCCATTTTGCGTTAAGTTCTTTGTAGAAATTTCCTCCTTTTGTTTTCAATAATTAAACCAAAACAAAATCATAAATATACCTTTGCTGCATCAAAGCAGTCACTGCAATATACCCTAAAACTGGTAATCTGATCAGGGACACCAAATAAAACAGAGCACCCTCAACTGTCAGGAGTGCAACAAATGACATGTTTTTAGATATATTTTCTTTGTAATGTGACTTATTTTGTGTTTTTCTTTACTTTTTAGCAGAAGCTATACAGAAACATTGAATAAATATTTCAGATGGCTGAAAAATACCTTTTACATTAATTTTTTTAATGTCGGGAGTGCAGCAGTTTTTTTATTGGTCTTCAATTGTATCATAATATGAAATATTTTATGAAGATTTATTTATTATAATTATTTTAATTTAAGTTAAGGAAACTTTTCTTAGAAATTAAGTGTTTCAATAGCATTTTATGAGCGTAAAATTTGATAAAAAATCATTTTTTGTGTACAATTTAGTTGTCTCTCGTATTGATACCAACTGTTTTTTATAATCTAGAGACATATTCCAACAGCTAATTCTTTTATATGTTCATTTTTCAATTCGCATTAAAAAAATAAATTGTTGAAAATCATATCTGTTCATTTATCTAAGATGTCCTGTTTTAAATGTCATCCATGTAAATGTTGCACTCCTGACACAATATTTAAATGAATAGACGATTGCAACTATACTGCAAAATTATGGTTCTTCATATGGATGGAACAAAGACTACAATTGGGAAAGGTGTCTCCAGATTATAGAAACAATTGGTATCAATATGATAGCCAACTAAATTGAACACAATATATGAATTTTTATAAAATCTGAAGCTAAATTTTAAACAAACTGCTACACCCTGACATTAAAAAATGAATGTTAAAGGTATTATCATCCATCTGAAATATTTATTCAATGCTTCTATGTAGCTTCTGCTGAAAAATAAAGAAAAAACACAAAAAAGTGAACTTATAAAGAAAACATATCTTAGAACATGTTATTTGTTGCACTCCTAACAGTTGAGGGTGCTCTGTTTTATTTGGTGTCCCTAATCAGTTTACCAGTTTTAGGGTATCTTGCTGTAACTGCTTTGATGCAGCAAAGGTACATTTATGATTTTGTTTTGGTTTAATCATTGAAAACAAAAGGAAAAAAAAATTTACACAGAAGTAAATGCAACGTTGCTTAAATTTGTGTTGCATTCATGACAGGGTAGTTTTTTTTCAAAACAAAATTTTCATACTTTTTAAAATACAACATACTTTCTTTTCATATCTCTCAATAAGTTAACACATGAAACTGTGTAATATAAAAAGAATTGTGCACATATTGCTAGATTTGACAATTTCGTGACCTTTTATAAAATGACATATTTAGGTGCCACAGAAAAGTGTTGCACTCCTGACAATTTTGGCATGTTTTTTGGCATAACATTTTTGTTTTCTGATATATCTTCAAGATTTTTGGCAGACATGTTCCATACAACTAGACATACATTTGTAACTATTACGAAATAATATATCTATTAATTTGACAAGATTAGAGGACCATAATCTGTTGGGGTCATTTTTTTTAAACAGCTTATATATTAATTTTGTTCTTTCTCAAATATCCTATTGAAAATGTTAAGATATATCAAATTTGTTCCCAGCAATATCACACAATTACCTCAGCACTTTTTAAAGAATGTATTTCCTTCTTTTATTTGTTTTAACCTGGAGTGTCAGGAGTGCAACAAAATCAGGCTAAACATAGTACTTTTTCTACAACCTATCATTTTCAAATGGTTTAACTTTATTATGAATTTTTTTTCTCCAGGGATGACTTATAATTACAATTTAATAATTTTGTTGCCATATGCAAAAAGACATACTACTTTTGACTTAATAAAAATTTTAAGAGGTAGATAACAAAAGAATTTTCTAAATTTCTTGAAAAAAATTATTTTTTTTGAAAAAGTACAATTGCATATTGTTCAAAATCTTGCACAGGAAGTCATTAGTATTTGTTACATTGTTTAAGAAAACAGCAACAAGTTATATGAAGCATAACATTGTTAAACTGAAGTAAAATGTATGAATGTTAAAGGTTATACTTCAAAATTTGTTCAATTAAATATTATTAAAACTTTATTTCTTACCTTTTCATTAATTTCTTTTTTGATTTATTAACTTCAACGTATGCACATTTGGAAATTATGAACAAAAACTTGATATGCTCATGTTTAAATTTGACATTTTTTTCACATCTTGGGGTCATTATTTTTGAAACAGCCCATATCAAAATGCTTTGTAGATAATTTTGTTGTTTTTCTCTATGTATTGTGGCCTATATCAAGATTGATCAGAAAACCAATAACTTTTGTCCGATTGCCTAGGACAATTAATAATGTCAGTCAGGCAAGGAAAACTCAGTAGTAATTTGTTCATTAGGACAAGTAAAAAATATAAGCCTCTACTGAAAAATCATAAAAATTTGAGTATCTTTTGTTGAAAAACTGCTGGGTCAATAATTTACCTGAATTAATTATCTATATTGCCGAAAACATGTCGTCAAATTTATGCAAATTACCTTAGTAGTGGTTCGAAACTATGTACACGTATGCATCGCCATAATTACTGGCCGTGAAGGAACAAGTACAAATCTTACTTATGATCAAGAATGAGTGAACGACATCAATTCATCTGTGAATATGATGTTATACTAGATTTTCTGCAATGTAAATGTCTTTACCAATGTATGGCTTAAACAAATAGTAATTTGGTTGAAATATCTGTATGACATTATTGCAGAATTATTTGTTTAGAGAAATACAGTCCAACTTGTCTTAGCGACCCCCTCCATATAACAACTCCCTGTGTTATCCGACTGTATGTATTCCTCCCCGAGCATTTTCCCATTCATTATACCTTTTATATAATGACTCCATGTCTTACAAGACTATCGACTATATTTGTAGTTCGTTTTTACTGAGAAAACCTGATAAAACAACTATCGAGAGAGTTAAAGTCATTGAAAATAAATAAACCCAGTCTGACAAAAAGAAGATTGTAGACCATTGTCAATAATCTACCTTCTGCGAAATGTAAAACCAAAGTTTATAGTCAGAAAATGTTTTTATCAACTAAAGAAGCAGAGTTAAGATTTCCCATCAATTTGCATCATTGAAAATGCCATTTGATTTTATTGCCATTCGGGTTTGAAATGGAAATGTTTCTCACAGTATCACATTTATTATATGTTTACACCTTTTGGTTTTTGCAAAGGGGAATAATTCAGTATAAACTGGTGTACACTGGATCTACACCAACATGCAATTTCTGCATAAAGCGTATTGTTAAAACACAAGAAATCCAGTACAATTGGTCCAAAACAAAAATACACAACTGAATGAGCAATAAAATTGACAGCATTTGTACAAGCGGAAATCAAAATACAATTGTTATATATTAATACCCCCCGCAAACTTGTTTGGAGGGGAATATAGGAATCACCCTGTCTGCCTGTCTGTCCGTCTGTCCACATCCCTTGTGCGCGCAACTCCTCCTAATCGCTTGATGAAATTTAATGAAACTTAGCATTAAGGAAGTACATTATATGTAGATGTGCATGAAGGATTTTTATTGACCTCGGATATCATTCAGGGGAGATAATTTGACTTGAAAGCGAAGAGGGGGTATCCTTTTGTGAGCGTGCTCACAGTCCACACTTGTTGGTACTTTCTTTAAATAAATGTAATTGTTTACATTTTAATTTATTAAAAAAAACTGTACAGGTCTACAATTCACTCTTTTACAAACTGACAACATGGCTGTATTGACTGGTATGCAAACATCATGACCTCTGTATAAAGACCCCCTGTCTTATGTGACCTTTTTTTATACCCCCCGCTTTTCTGGTGTCCGTCCATCCGTTACACTTTCTCTTATGTTCAACTCCTCCTTCACCACTGAATGGAATTTAATGAAACTTACACAGAATCCTTGTCACATAGTGCCATTGTGCAGTAAATATTTAACATTTTAATCGGAATGATATTTGGGGTTTCCCATAGAAAAACATGGACTTTGTCATTGACCTAATGGGGTCCCTATCTCTTATGTGCACCCCTCCTACACCACTGAATGGAATTTAATGAAACTTACACAGAATCCTTGTCACATAGTGCCATTGTGCAGGAGATATTTATCATTTTGATCGGAATGATATTTGGGGTTTCCCATAGAAAACACGGACTGTCATTGACATAAGGGGATACCCATCTCTTATGTGCAACTCCTCCTACACCACTGAATGGAATTTGATGAAACTTGCACAGAATCCATGTCACATAGTGCCATTGTGCGGAAGATATTTAACATTTTGATCGGAATGAAATTTGGGGTTTCCCATAGAAAAACAGGGAATTTGTCATGGACATAAAGGGATACCCATCTTTTATTTGCAACTCCTCCTACACCACTGAATGGCATTTGTTGAAACTTACACAGAATCTTGGTTACATATTGCCATTGTGGACCAGATATTAAACATTTTGATCAGAATATTATTGGAGGTTTCCCATAGAAAAACATGGACTTTGTCATTGACATAGGGGATGCCATTCTTTGGGGGATGGGGAGGGTTACATGTTTTATCTGCAACTCCGCTTTCACCTTTAACTAGATAAAGTTTCAAGTTCATAATTAAGAACACCTGAATATTCAAAGTAATTGTGAGCGGGGGGTATCAATGGTGAGCATTGCTCACAGGTTTTTTTACTCTAGTTATAATTTCCATTCTAAGGTCGCTAAAGACAGGTGTAACTGTAAATGCAATATATTTTAAGTCACTGGGCTTTGGATTTATTGTTTGCATTGTTGAATTAAATAAAAATTGAAAAAATTTGAGTTGGTGGCCATTTATTTTTGTACGTAAGTTTTGATAGTTTCTTGTCCAAAGGGACAAGTTTAAAACAAAGTTTTTGTCGAGGCCTCAACTCGGTCACAAGATTGGATAAAACGTGAGTCAGTTTATGAATTGAAAATATAAATTATGTGAAAATGTGAAAGTTTACATTCATTTCTTTGGCACAAAGGAGCTGTTAAGTAAAATTCCACATTTTCTTATTACAACATATGAAATATAAGAATCTTATATTTCATATGTTGTGGTCAATATAGATTCTCTTTATTTTTAGTGATATACAACTATGTACAGAGGCCTTTTTTACGTATGTCATGGGAGAAAGAGGAAGCGAGGAGTCGACATGTTGACTTTCAATGTGTGAAAAGTAAATCCACAACTAATCTTGCTGCAGCTGCTGCTGATACGCCCCAGGACCAGGGCCTGGTTCAGCAACAACAGGATGGTACTGTTAATGTCATACCCCCACAGCCTTCACCATCGGAGCCTTATCCAGATGTACAAATCCCCCCTGAAGGGGATGCTGACTGACACAGATATACATGTCCCTCCAGAGGGGCATGCTAACTGTAAAATGTACATGATACTGGATGCGTTGTCAACTATCATGATGTTTCGCTTTTGTATAAAATTTTGACAAAACTAATGATATTATGAGTTGCTTCCCTTTGTGATATTTGTCTCGTCGTTGATATTTCAAATTTTGAAATAGTACCATTTTGTTGATCTTGTAGCTTGCCACACGCAACCATCGGTCATCTGAATACATGTGCAAGTACATGTATAAAGACATGATCTGTAAGAAGTCTCTTCTAACTAATCATATTTTTTTCAATTTTGAAATTTGAATTAGAAATTTATGCTTTGTCTATTCCATAGTAAAAACACCTTTTTTATCAAAATAACATTTCATTTTTTTTTTCATTTCATTTCGTTTTTTAAATTATATGCCTTTTTAAAAATAATGAATATTACACAAAAAGAATTATGTGATTGGGTTATTTGGTTTTTTTTTCATGTCAAATGTGAAGGTGTGTATCAGAAATGGTACTAAGTGAAGACAATTATCATTCATACAGCGAATTAGTCATATCAAAGTGTGTGCTTTTCTAATATAAATATATAGTGTAAATAATATAATTTATTCTGTTTTTTATGCAGCAATTTGTTGTGACCAAGTATTTGTATGCAGTTTAACAGTTTCTTCCTATTGTATTTGATCTGTGCTAGTTTTAGCTTTAAGTGGACATATTTGCTGATTGTAGAGAAAATATTTGAATAGTGAAACTGGAAAATCTCTATTTATGTATTTCTTATTTCACATCAGAATTCTTAAAATTTAAATAAAATTCAAAGGTAAATTTTTTTCAAAACCTCTTGATAATGGCTTAAAGTGAAAAAAAACCTAGACAATCTTTGTCATAGAAATTTATAATTAATCTGCTATTTCATTATCCAGTCTTGGTATGAAATTCTTACTCGTATTTGTCAACTGCTTTTCAGAAATGTTTAGACCAAATGTTTTTCACTGCCTGGTCATTTTAAGTTCTCTTTTGTGTTCTTTGCATAGCTTTTTTGGTTTTTTGAGCTTAAAGTAGAACAAGTAAAACCACAGATCTAGTAGTATTAAAAAATATTTATAAAAAAAAATACAGTTAAAACTTTATATAAATACGATATTAACAATATACATGTAGATGTCTACAAATGTTCACTTCACTGATGTCTCCAGAACAACATTCTATGGCTCTTATTGTTTTGAATGTGAGACCTCTAAGTTTGTGTCCTGTTAGAAGTGTATATTTTAAAATGTCTTTCTAAGTGATTTATTCAATATCGTTAAGATTATTTAAAAAAATACCAGTGTACAAGGTTGTCAAACAAATATTGTAAAAAGGGAGATAAATCAAAATATATGCGTAAAATGATTTGTAACTGCTGTATAAATCGCTTCATGCACACCTTATTTAGTAAATGTATATTCACTGATACCATGGCACAAGACTTTATGGTTAGGCAAACAAAGAGAATGTTCACGGAAACATTTAATATCTGGGTCTTCAGAGAATTTTGACTGAAACATTAAGTATCTGCATCTTCAGAGAATTTTCACCAAACATTGAATATTCAGGTCTTTATAGAATTTTTACTGAAACATTAATTATCTGCATCTTCAGAGAGTTTTCATCAAACATTGAATATCCGGGTCTTCAGATTGCCATGATTACTAATTAAGATGTAACAGTCTGCTAAGGTTATTGGATTAGTATTGAGTAATTTCGCTCCAAGCAAAATATTGGATTGTGCGAGCTTGTGAGTGCAATGTGTTATTGCAAGGTTGCAGTATTCAACAATATTCGTGCAATAATTAAATTGTTTAGTAGAACTAACAAACTTTATTAGAACACCATTCTATCATGTCAAAATAGTGATATTGCTCTGCATGTGTAGGCAATACTGCTCGCTTTTGGTTTTGTTCTACAGGGAATTTACTGCTATTTATTAAAGAAGGATGACCCAATCAGATACAATATTACATAAGTACAGAGATATTCTTCAAAATAAATATAAACCCTGTTGTAAAACAAATGTCAAAGTGTCAAAACAAATTCAGATATACTGTAAAAAGCAAGGAAAAATGTAAGGCAGATCTTAATAAGTTATCTTGGTATCTCAAAAACATGACAATTTGGAAATGTGTGCCACGCTGACCTTGACCTCAAGGTGATGAATATAGATATCATATTGCTGTACAATAAAATAAATTATTTGGTGATATGACAGGTTCTGTCATGCTTATTTGTAACCTTGACTTGTACAGTTTTACTAGTTAACCAAGTTCGAAAAGGATGCTGTTGCACAAGAAATGGGCTTGATGTACTTGTCATGACTGGTCAGTGTAGTACCTTGACTTTATACAAAAATTAATGTAATAATTTTATGTATTGCATTGTATCAATGTGTATTGAAGATTCGCTTATGATAATTCTTTAACTAACTGTACATCGAATGATTATACATGTATTAGGTGTAAAGTTTTATATATTGTTTAGTTTGTATACCATTTTTGTCTGAAGCAATCGAATTAATATTTGGACTTTCATCGCTGCCATACTGTGATGTGTGGGACATCTCATTATTTGTAGTCTCCTTTACAGCTGAAATCTCTTTAACATTTATGGCATTTTCTTAATGTTTTGTTTTTCCTCTTCTAAAGAATGTATTCCCTTTATATTTGAATTTTCAGTATTTAGTAACAAACGTACACTTGCCAAAAAGAAATTGAAACGGGTCTGAAGTGGAAAAATATTCTTATTTAAAACATTGTGTGTTATTTGTGTATTTTTAAGTTATCATTGGTGTAATATTCATGCTTAGAACTTTTGAATTTAAATTTTATAACAGAACTTTGTAAAGTGTAAGTTACTTACACCAGTTGAAGACAATTATTTCTCATTTTTGTCAGGACGTTTTCAATAAGGTGCCTAAAACTTATTTTCATGTGGATTTCTGTAGATGCTAATGTTTTGACGAGTTTGCATTAAGTGCAAATTAGCTTCTTGATTTGGTAGGCTGGCGCATAGTAACTATTTTGTGTAATCAACTCCTTCTATTGCATTGGCCTTGGTAGAATGCCTATTTGCACCTTCCATTATGGATACATTTTGAAAAAATTGGTAGAACTTCCTGATTTTGAACTTTTATTCATGTTCAGCAGCATGCTTAAACCAGGGTTCCAGTTTTATTAAGTTGGGTTTTCCTACTGTTTTTTTCCCAAAGCATTTGAATGGTAGAACATTTATATATAGGGTCTAAAGGAAGCTACCGACCAGTACACTTATCAAGTATCGACAAACATGTGACGATACAGCATGAACAAAAAATAATATACAAGTATATTCAATATATATATATTGAATTTGAGCATGTGTTACTATAGATACATACTGTACATTTTAGCGTCATTTCCCTATTGTATTATTATTAGCAAATTTCATAAACGTATGTTATGGGAACATTTCAGACATTTTTAATAATTCCCAGTTGCTGTAATTAATTGTTTTTCGTATACTTCAGTAACCACAAATGGATTTAGATTTTTTCTCCTGTGACTTCTGATAAAATAATTTATCACTTGCAGGCTGTAAAGTACTAGGTTGCCATACATTGACCAGTCCATAATTCTTATTCTACAAATATTTCCTTTCCTGTACTTTTAAGGAGTACCATTAATTCCACAATTTCCTCATCCATGTTATGATACAGTCACTGACTTTGATATCAGGATTTCTCGACCAGAGAAAATGGAATATTCATCGATCTGCTAGGTAAGGTGAATAGAAGGTTTTAGAGGGTTGAGAAATACCAATAGCGACCATATATTAAAGTCAGTAACTGTTATATGTATAAAACTTCCAAGTTCATCTATTGCAGCAAACACATCCATGCATACACGAATCAGATAGGAAAACAAGTTAACATTGATTCTGCTGGATCACTTGTGCAGCAAAACAGTGTAGCGGACAAAAATAATCATTTTGACGTAATTTTAGTACTGTTGCAATTTACCATGGCCCGAAAGTAGTATTTCAACCAATCAATAACACGCAAAATTGTATTCATATAATAATATGTAATGCATCCAGGCCATTTGATTCCACCATTATTCTTAACTTAGTAGTAAGGATTTATCCAGACATTAGTTTTGTAAAATAAGACTTATTTAGATTTTAGTTTCATAAAATTTGAAATTATCAGAGAGATATTACCTTGTACTAAATGAAAAACAGGGTTTAAGCCAAAGTTGGTGTGTGACAAAAAGAATTGTTTATTATTTGTTATTATGCCTGGAAAGCATATCTAGTGACAAACAAAAGCATTAAGCTTTTGTTATTTATTATTCAATTTAATTTTTTTCGTTTATATAATAATGATATGTTAAGTAAATAAAAACAATTTCAAAAGATGTCTGTTATTTTTGTGTATTTAATTTTAGATTCTAATATGACGTCCTTCAAACGCTTTGGAAACACACCTCTATTTAAATATTCAACAAAATACGGCTGTTCCAGCCATTTCAAAAACCCCCGTGTGCTGATGTTTTTGCTTTAAAATTTATTTTATTTTGTACCTTTGTAAGAAAATCCAATAGATAACACGTTTTCACGATATCAAGTCCTTTTTCTATTCTATGCCTTTATTGTTTACATGTTACAAGTCTTCCTTGACTTTAGCTACGTTGTGCATTCAAAGGACGTTGTGTTGTTTACAATGACGTTCAATGCAAACCGCGAGACTTTTCCCGCCCCCACCACAAACGAATTTACCGTTACGTATCAAAATGAAAACGCAACCGAATTTCAAAATGTTGATTAATTGTGGAAAATAACTGTCGATTTAAATTTGCACCACTGTGGATCTAAAACAGGAGCATAAGATCGACCAAATGGGGTAAGCGGTTTTGATTTCTCACGCAAACACAGCAACACATGAACAATCCCAGACACGCCACACGGCGACTGATGTAATGAAGCATTTAATTTTGTCGTTCTTTGTTTTGATTGTTAAATTTTATTTTAAATGTTAATAAATATGTGTGTTTGTTTTTAATTTATATTTCTTCGTTTTTTCTACTAAGTTTTACACGAGAAATATAATAATTTTGAAACAAGGGAGGTTCTCGGAAATTGGAACAGCCAAAATAAACCTTTACCTAGGTAGTCGCGAAATGTAAAATTTCTGTATTTTCATATCAGAATCGAAATAATTCATGGCTGCCCCAATTTTATGTATTATTTAAATATGGGTAAGCATTATATTCATGATATTTTACCATTCGCTAACGCTCATGGCAAAATATTCATGAATATAATGCCTACCCATATTTAAATAATCCATAAAATTGGGGCAGCCATGAATTATTTCTTAATTTAAAACAAACATGTTCAAGGAATGGGATATCTATATACCGGTAAACTTAACAAATGTTGATGGCGGAGTTATTATAGATTTGTTATTGGGGTAAAAGTTTAAGGATAAAAATGGGTAAAATGCTTCATGCCTCTTCATTTTGCCATAAAATAGTTGTCAGGATATATTATAAAATGTTTTCAGAGTTTTTGTAGAATAATACTTATTTATTCACTTTTTCAAAAATTAACAAAAGCCTAAAAAAGATTTTAACCCCCAACATTCACAATTATTAACATATTTGTTAATTAATTCATGTGAAGTACTGGGGATATTTCTGTTATTAATTTTAGACAAGTACAAGGAATTCTTTCTAAAAATTATTGGAAGTTATTGTCTCTCTTTTTTCATAGCCAGAATATCTTTAACTGTACACACTCTGTTAAATCAAAATAATAAATATTCAGTTTGAACCTGGTTCAAAATTTAATTTCTTAGTTTTGTGAACAGCTGGTACAAAGATATTTTTTTTTTATCAAATTCATAAAAGAAAATTTAGCAAATACATAATCTGATGTTTAAAAAATAGTAAATTTGGGTTTTTTTTGTGGTGTGTGGGGAGGGGGGGTGGGTTTGAATGGGGCGGTCGATTGTTTCAGATGAGTGTGTTTAGATGAAAACAGGCATGGCTTAGCATAATCTTGGTATCTTTGATTTTTTACTTAGAATGACCTTGTGTTTTATTTGAAACAGGTTAAATTACAAAACTCCTTCATTTAAGCAAATCAGAATGTAATGTAGACAAAACACACACAAAATTTATGTTATTGTGAACCAAATTTGCCCCACACAAACTGACACAAAACATCACAATTCAAAGTTAAGAAGACAAGTCTGTTTTTCTGTTGATAATATATCATGAAAAGTTGTCATCAAAATCTCCCCACACAAATACAGTTCGATGACAATTATCATCTACTAAAGTTGTTTTGTGGTTGCAAAATTTACAAGTTGACATCAAAATCAGGCTACACAAACACACACAAAACATGGGTTTCTGTTATATACACATGTGTCTGCTAGAAATTAAGTACATGTATATCCATCCAATGTTCTATAGATGAAGAAATAACATGACAAGTTCCAAATCTCCTCACACAAACAGATGTCATACCAGTTCTGTTAGCACGACATCTTCTAGTATCAAACATTTTATTGATAAACACATAAAAGACACTAACAAAATGCAGCTTATAATAGATCTTGGATGGACAACAAATTGTAGAATATTGATAGTAATAAGTTGATCTCAATGACTTGTAATTTCCAATTTTAATAGACAAAGCTTCTGTTTATTGTAGATATACTTTACATCATACACATTTTTCTTCCATGATGGGTCTGCAAGAAATAATCAGTTGAGAGGCAAAATCTATTAAAATGAGTGTGTCAACAGAAGTCACCTTTTTTTATGCATGAGAGACAACACAACTTTCTCTTCTCCCGTATACTTTTTAATGAAATAGTCCCAAATATGGAAAACCAATTAAAAACTTGAACAGTATTTCTTACTCAATGTGTACACAATGTCTCAAAACTTAAGATGTGTCAATAAAAGCTTTTTGGTGAACAGATAAAGACACAATGAACAATTTTAGGTTAGTGGTAGGACAAATTTATCTCTTAATCTGTCATCATGGAATCCATAGAACAGAGATATTGTTATTTATAGCCAGGATTTATTATGGTATATCATATTTTGTCCTTTCAGGGGTGTTCTGTTTCTATGTGTGGGTGCATTTTTCGTCAATGATAAATGATAAAATATTGAATTTTTCTTAGTTGCTTAATATGATTCTGCCATATTCATTTTCAGACCTCTTCAAATCCCCTTTCCTGTTTGTCTAAATTTATAGAGCTATGGTATCATCAGGGAGTATAAAGTTATAGAGCTATGGTATCATCAGTAAGTATAAAGTTATAGAGCTATGGTATCATCAGGGAGTATAAAGTTTTAGAGCTATGGTATCATCAGTAAGTATAAAGTTCTAATCTATGTTAACATCAGGGAGTATAAAGTTATAGAGCTATGGTATCATCAGGGAGTATAAAGTTCTAATCTATGTTATCATCAGGGAGTATAAAGTTATAGAGCTATGGTATCATCAGGGAGTATAAAGTTATAGAGCTATGGTATCATCAGGGAGTATAAAGTTATAGAGCTATGGTATCATCAGTAAGTATAAAGTTCTAATCTATGTTATCATCAGGGAGTATAAAGTTATAGAGCTATGGTATCATCAGGGAGTATAAAGTTATAGAGCAGGGGTATTATCAGGGAGTATAAAGTTATAGAGCTATGGTATCATCAGGGAGTATAAAGTTATAGAGCTATGGTATCATCAGGGAGTATAAAGTTATAGAGCTATGGTATCATCAGGGAGTAAAAAGTTATAGAACTATGGTATCATCAGTAAGTATAAAGTTATAGAGCTATGGTATCATCAGGGAGTATAAAGTTATAGAGCTATGGTATCATCAGGGAGTATAAAGTTATAGAGCTATGGTATCATCAGGGAGTATTAAGTTATAGAGCTATGGTATCATCAGTGAGTATAAAGTTATAGAGCTATGGTATCATCAGGGAGTATAAAGTTATAGAGCTATGGTATCATCAGGGAGTATTAAGTTATAGAGCTATGGTATCATCAGGGAGTATAAAGTTATAGAGCTATGGTATCATCAGGGAGTATAAAGTTATAGAGCTATGGTATCATCAGGGAGTATAAAGTTATAGAGCTATGGTATCATCAGGGAGTATAAAGTTATAGAGCTATGGTATCATCAGTAAGTATAAAGTTATAGAGCTATGGTATCATCAGGGAGTAAAAAGTTATAGAGCTATGGTATCATCAGTAAGTATGAAGTTATAAAGCTATGGTATCATCAGGGAGTATAAAGTTATAGTGCAGGGGTATCATCAGGGAGTATAAAGTTATAGAGCTATGGTATCATCAGTAAGTATGAAGTTATAGAGCTATGGTATCATCAGGGAGTATAAAGTTATAGAGCTATGGTATCATCAAGGAGTATAAAGTTATAGAGCTATGGTATCATCAGGGAGTATAAAGTTATAGAGCTATGGTATCATCAGGGAGTATAAAGTTATAGAGCTATGGTATCATCAGTAAGTATGAAGTTATAAAGCTATGGTATCATCAGGGAGTATAAAGTTATAGTGCAGGGGTATCATCAGGTAGTATAAAGTTATAGAGCTACGGTATCATCAGGGAGTATAAAGTTATAGAGCTATGGTATCATCAGGGAGTATAAAGTTATAGAGCTATGGTATCATCAGGGAGTATAAAGTTATAGAGCTATGGTATCATCAGGGAGTATAAAGTTATAGAGCTATGGTATCATCAGGGAGTATAAAGTTATAGAGCTATGGTATCATCAGTGAGTATAAAGTTATAGAGCTATGGTATCATCAGGGAGTATAAAGTTATAGAGATATGGTATCATCAGTAAGTATAAAGTTATAGAGCTATGGTATCATCAGGGAGTATAAAGTTATAGAGCTATGGTATCATCAGGGAGTATAAAGTTATAGAGCTATGGTATCATCAGGGAGTATAAAGTTATAGAGCTATGGTATCATCCGGGAGTATAAAGTTATAGAGCAGGGGTATCATCAGGGAGTATAAAGTTATAGAGCTATGGTATCATCAGGGAGTATAAAGTTATAGAGCTATGGTATCATCAGGGAGTTTAAAGTTATAGAGCTATGGTATCATCAGGGAGTATAAAGTTATAGAGCTATGGTATCATCAGGGAGTATAAAGTTATAGAGCTATGGTATCATCAGGGAGTATAAAGTTATAGAGCAGGGGTATCATCAGGGAGTATAAAGTTATAGAGCTATGGTATCATCAGGGAGTATAAAGTTATAGAGCAGGGGTATCATCAGGGAGTATAAAGTTATAGAGCTATGGTATCATCAGGGAGTATAAAGTTATAGAGCTATGGTATCATCAGGGAGTATAAAGTTATAGAGCTATGGTATCATCAGGGAGTTTAAAGTTATAGAGCTATGGTATCATCAGGGAGTATAAAGTTATAGAGCTATGGTATCATCAGGGAGTATAAAGTTATAGAGCTATGGTATCATCAGGGAGTATAAAGTTATAGAGCTATGGTATCATCAGGGAGTATAAAGTTATAGAGCAGGGGTATCATCAGGGAGTATAAAGTTATAGAGCAGGGGTATCATCAGGGAGTATAAAGTTATAGAGCTATGGTATCATCAGGGAGTATAAAGTTATAGAGCAGGGGTATCATCAGGGAGTATAAAGTTATAGAGCTATGGTATCATCAGGGAGTATAAAGTTATAGAGCTATGGTATCATCAGGGAGTATAAAGTTATAGAGCTATGGTATCATCAGGGAGTATAAAGTTATAGAGCTATGGTATCATCAGGGAGTATAAAGTTATAGAGCTATGGTATCATCAGGGAGTATAAAGTTATAGAGCTATGGTATCATCAGGGAGTATAAAGTTATAGAGCTATGGTATCATCAGGGAGTATAAAGTTATAGAGCAGGGGTATCATCAGGGAGTATAAAGTTATAGAGCAGGGGTATCATCATGGAGTGTAAGATCACAGTAATACTAGTTTTTGCATTGTGGGATTATTCATGGTAAATTTTGGCATTTTCTCAAATGTGCAATGATATTTTCTGTTGTACAAACTGGTAACTGTTTGAAGTTGAATTGCAGCTTAGAATTTGTCTTGGTAAACTCATTGTGACTGGGTCATTTTTATTTCTGTCATTTTAGAGATGGTGCCTATACAAATCATAGCTTTCATTAGCATCACAGGTTGAAAAGATGTCAAAGACTAGAAAGTAAGACTAGCCTGAATACATAGAAGACTGCACCACAAAGGCATCATGGGAATGGTCGGAAGACAGGGACAGGGAATGACCAAAAGATGATGATGCAGCATAAAGCAGGAAAATAGTACAGAAAGAAATGCAAGATGATTAGATAAGGGATGCCACTAAGGGTCATGAAACAAGCAGTCCAGGGGAATGGACAAGAAGGGAAGTAGAACAGAAACAACTCACCTTGACTGACATCTGAACATGCCCCTAACATCATCATCAATTTCTTCTGCGAGCAGTGTAGGATACTTTCTTAAAGCAGGTCACCTCTAAGATTGGAATTAGTGGAAAATTCTGACTTCAACCAGTGTGAGATGAACTTTGGAATATATCAAGTAGCTATAGCAAAGAGATATTATACTTAGAGGCACAACAAGGGGCTTTGGAACATATCAGGGAACTATAGCAAAGAGATATTATTCTTAGAGGCACAACCAGGGGCTTTGGAACATATCAGGGAGCTATAGCAAAGAGATATTATACTAAGAGGCACAACCAACGGCTTTGGAACATATCAGGTAGCTATAGCAAAGAGATATTATACTTAGAGGCACAACCAGGGGCTTTGGAACATATCGGGTAGCTATAGCAAAGAGATATTATACTTAGAGGCACAACCAGGGGCTTTGGAACATATCGGGTAGCTATAGCAAAGAGATATTATACTTAAGAGGCACAACCAGGGGCTTTTGAACATATCAGGTAGCTATAGCAAAGAGATATTATACATAGAGCCACAACCAGGGGCTTTGGAACATATCGGGTAGCTATAGCAAAGAGATATTATACTTAAGAGGCACAACCAGGGGCTTTGGAACATATCAGGTAGCTATAGCAAAGAGATATTATACTTAGACGCACAACCAGAGGCTTGGAGAAGTAGTAGATATCTTAGAAAGAGAGAGAAAAGCAAGAGAATTTTAAAAAAGCAGAAGTTAATAATATCATTTGAAATAGTCCAAAAAATCAACAATTAAAGACCTGTAGGCAAGTCATCCTAAATCAAACAAGACCGTTGAATGACAATGGATTTTGGCTTTTAATGTTGCCAGAGAAAATACAACCAAACTTCAGACCAGACTTACTACTAATAGGTTCTACTAAAACCGAGAAGATCATACTTGTGGAAAAAAAGATGCTTAGATGCCCATGAATGGAATAAAATTAAGAATGAAAAGCTAATGGCAGAATGCCGAGAACAGGGATGCCAAACTGACTCTTGTGTTAAAACTGGATTGAGGAGCTTCCCAGCCTAGTAAATGTGGCCAATTATGGGCTTCCTAGGCATAACTGGACTGGTATGGTAAGCAACAGTGCAGAAGATAATGCAAACAGCAGAAAGAGCCTCATGTTGTGTGTGGCTGATGCGAGGGGGAAGTAGATGGATACCCACTACCACTACCCATGCACAGCGACTGATCTTCAATGTGAGCCACTATTCAGTGAGGGCAGGGGTCAGAACAAAGATTGACGGATTGCTTTGGCTGAGGAAACCAGTAGTGATGCACCATCAACTGTATTGTAAGGTACTGTATGAAAAATTTGACATTTCCTCCATAAGATTACTGTCATGAATGTTTGACCAATTTATCTATTGAAATCATTTGCTTCATTAATTGTTATTTATTCAAATTAATATTAATATACAGTTTTTAGTTCGCTTGACTTGAAGGTCCGTGTGAGCTATTGTCATCGCTTGGCATCCATTTTCAATTTTCTGCCTGTCCGTTGACTTTCCTTTAAAAACCTTCTCCTCAACGGGGCCTCGGTGGCCGAGTGATTAAGGCAGTTTGTCTAGTATTGATCACATGGTCTGTCAACACTGAGGTTGCGAGTTCAAGTCTTACTGCAGGCAGGTTGCACTTGACTACAATTTTCATTAACAAAGATTGACAGTTTTTCTACAGAAGGTTGGGGTTGTCTCCGTGTACTCTGGCTTCCTTCCACATTAAAAACTGGGAAAAGGCTGAAAATGGCATTCAACACCATTCAAACAAACAATCTTCTCCTAAACCAGTGATAGGATTGCTTTGAAACTTTGCACACATCCTTATTAAAATGTCCTCTACCAATATTGCACAAATCTTGGCTGCCGAGCAACAAACATGGCCCCATGTTGAACAGTTCAAAAAGTATAACAGACAGAGGAAAACTGAAGTGTCCTTCCTTCTTCAACATCAAAAGCTCAACAAAGGTATCTATGGAGTCAAAGTTGTATGACACCCCTCATAGGAGTTATTGCCCCTTATTCATCATAATTGATGATTTTAGCAGTGTTTCCAATAAATCTTGTTAGCAAATTATTAGAACTAGAGAAGATGTTAACATTGCAAAATTTGTCAGCTCATTTAGATATACAAAAATTATTTTAAGTCAAAATTTTGAACACTTGTTTAGCAGTTATGGCCTCTTAACTTTAATAAAATTTTCATTTTCTTTTGAAAATCTTCACATAAACTACTGAAGGGATTGCTTTGAAACTTTGCAAACTATTTTTAGGATGTCCTCTACCAAGATTGCAAAAATCATGGCAGCCGACAAACCAACATAGCCACCATGGCTAAAAATAGAACAGGCAGGTATAGTTTTTGGCTTATAGTTCAAAAGTATAACAGATCTAGGAACACCATAGTGACCCTCCTTTCTAGGCATCAAAAGCTCTACAAAACTTTATATTGTGTTGAAGATGTATATGGAGGCCTTATAGGATGTATTGCCCCTTAATCCTCAAAATTGTCGAATTTTGTCATTTTCTCTCATTATCTTGAAAGCCGTAAGAGCTAGAGAAATACTTTTCAAAAATCAAAATCGTTCAGCTGATCAAGATCTTCAAAAATGATTTACGTTGCATAGGTTTTGGATGACTCCTTATACATGTAGTTGTTCCTGTTTAATGTCTAATTAACAATTTTTACCAATTTTTCTCAAGATCTTAAAAACAGTAATAGCTAAAGAAAAAATTTACATTACAAAATATTTTAATTTCCTTTAAAAATACTCAACAGCTGAGCAACATTGTTCATTTCATATAACCTAACTTGGTATTTTAGCACGCGATTGTTGACGTCATAATTAAAAGTATTGATGACGTTGACAATACATGGATTCTTCCGCAAACAACAAGTGACGACACTAAAAATTGTGAATTGCAAATATTAATTTAATACTTGTAAAATATTGTTTTTGTTATTTCTTTTCATAGTATTGAAGTTAAAATATAAAAATTGTTTTCAGTTGATGGTTAAATTATTGGATATAGATGACATTGGGTGGGCTTCGCAGTTTATTAGCGTAAACTGACCCAAACTCGTCTATATCCAATAATCTAACCAGCAATTGAAAACAATCCATAAACAGAAAAAATGTATGCAACAATGTATGGAAACTTCTGCCTTTTTTCTTTAGCACTTAGTTATCAGTACAAAAAATGATAACTGTTGATAATACTGAAAGTGTATCTCCTTTTTGATATAAGTAGCCCTTTTGATTTTATAGTTTTAATTAGCTGAAGGGCGTATCTTGCTCCTTTGGCACAATTCCT
Organism: Limnoperna fortunei; assembly: GCA_944474755.1. Classification (NCBI taxonomy): domain Eukaryota; kingdom Metazoa; phylum Mollusca; class Bivalvia; order Mytilida; family Modiolidae; genus Limnoperna; species Limnoperna fortunei. The sequence goes on along the minus strand of OX104118.1, from coordinate 14,523,116 downwards.
CATTTTTTTTCTACGCCATATACTGTTTGCATGCTTCGCAAACATCCATTATAGTTAGAGGGATTGGAACATCTACTTTCTAATAAAACTGGTAAATGTTGATAATGGTAAATCTATGTCATTAAAATGCTTTCACATCCATGTATATATTGTGCAAACTAGAAACCTTTGCATGACATTACCTAAGTGCAGTAAAAAAATTAATTTTAACAGTGTTGTGCATGAACTGTATAAAATGTTGATTTTTATGGTGGATATCAAGATTTATATTATCAAATTAAGTCAATCTTTAGCAAGGTTTCATTAAAACTCTTCATGTTTATTGTTTTGCGTTTAGTGCGATTGTGCAACATGTCATTTATTCTATTCATGAGAAATTTTTATTGCTGATATTGACAAGTTTGTTATCAATGACTGTAATATGCTCAAATCTATCAATCACATTTTGAAATACCGGTAAATTACAGAGATCGCTATTATTTGTTAAAAAGACAACATTTTATTCTTTCCAAGATCCCGATCATGAACTGAAACAGTATTTTATTGCCTGTTAGCTATTTTTCAACCTGTTGGTCTGTTAGTTGTAAATGTTGGGCACATCCATTTATGGTATAAAACCAGGCCTGGTGTAATTTTAAAACAAATCTTAGTTGACCTTTTTTTACTTCTCAATTTAATCGAATCAAAATTTGAGGTTGCCTTATGTAATAATTAGATATAATTTTAGTTACGGTATGTCCTGAGAAGGCTTGATGGCAGAGTGGATAAAGTAGTTAGTCATCTACTGTGGATCCTCTGCCTGGCAACACTGAGGTTGTGGGTTAAAGTCTCACTGTGGGCAAGCTGTGCTTGACTCCAATCATTTTTGACAATTAGGATTGCCAAATTTCCCGCCGAAGGTCCGGTGTTTTTATCTGAACTCCCGCTTCCTCCCCCAATAAAAACTGGACACATCAATGTAGCTGAACAATTATGAAATGTGGCATTAAACTCCATTCAAACAAATAAACAAAAAGTATGGCCTAATTCAGTAAGTTTTCATAAAGCTTCTCATGTAAGACCGTCAAATATTACCACACAATTAAATATATTCTTTGTTTATGCAATATTTAGTGTAGAATTCTATTTATTAATAAATATTTTAATTTTGTTTAAATACTCAATACATGAGCAAAGTTGGTTATTTCGTATAACCTAACTTGGTTTTTCAGCACGTGACTGATTGTGACGTCATAATAAGATGTATTGATGACGTTGACTATGCATAAATTCTTCAGCAAACAACAAGTGACGACACTAAAATTGTGAATTGCAAATATTATTTGATTACTTGTAAAATATTGTTCTTGTTACTTCATTTTAACTATAGAATTTAAAATATAAGGTTTGTTTTCAATTGTTGGTTAGATTATTGGATATTCAGCGTAAAATGGACCCAAAGTCGTTTATATCAAATAATCTAACCAGCAATTGAAAACAATCCTTAAATATTTTATAATTTTATAATAAATAGACCCACCAATACGTTTGACCTGACCAACAATCTCTCTACACACTAATATCTGATGGGGTGTTGACAATAGTTATTATGATAATGGTGATTAAAAATAAAACATTTATAAGATAAGCTTTGTTTTCTTTTACTGGCATTATAAGTCAGAACCTTTCTCTAAAAACAAATTTTAACTCCCAATTTACCCAATTAACTTTATGCAAGTAGGTACAGTATCATGAAGAAACTAAACTGGTTAATTACATAACTCTAACATATATATGTTAAACAATTATATGAATTTTATTTTATACAGTGTTAAAAGTCAAGCAAACATAAGAGCAGTCAATGTACGTGTCAATTGAGCAGGAGGTATGCAATAAAAAGGACCAAGTACAGAAGAGAAATGGCCCATGCAGTACCTCTGGCTTCACAGCAAAGAAGAGAAATGGCCCATGCAGTACCTTTGGCTTCACAGCAACTTCAGCAGGAGGTATGCAATAAAAAGGACCAAGTAAAGGGGAGAAATGGCCCATGGGGTACCTTTGGCTTCACAGCAAAGAAGAGAAATGGCCCATGCAGTACATTTGGCTTCAAAGCATCTTCAGCAGGAGGTAAGATTGATATGTTATGGTTGGTTTCTCTCTGTGAAGACCAATGGAACTTGCTTTTGTGCAGTAAACTATGGCTACAAAAAGAATGGAAAGATATCTAGTTTTCTTGCAGAAGGTTTGGGTTCTTATTGGGTAGTCCAGCTTCCTCTCCAAATAAAAACTTTTATTGATGTTGAATTGCTGAAAATGGCATAATGGCATAAAAAATCTAAACCACAAACTCTATTTACTGAATAAAAGTACCTGGCAATTCCTGAAAGAGCCATTAAACTGCATTCAATTGAATCTGTACTTAGTCCACATGAACATTTTGGTTTTGTTATCCGTCTTATAGCTAACACAATCTTGTCTTAACAGATCACCTTTGTCTTGTTTCTCGGTAGAATGGGTCATAACGGTAGAATAGGTCGTCTTTGGAAGACAAGTATTTAATACTGTAAAATAGTTCATATATAAACCCAATCTTCATGATTAAAACAGAACAGAACAATAAATAACTATTTAAAAACAAAATAGAACGAAAAAATATGAAGGCATAAACTGCTGACCAGTCAAATAGAATACTATGGAGCTAGGTTGAAACAGTTAATCCATGAGTATTGTCATTCAGTCTAAATAAAATGAAATCTTTACTTTCTTCCCCCTTTTTCCTATATGCATGGACAAAAGAAAACAAGATGGTATCAAGTGAAAGATTTAATTAGATTAATTGTCAGATATAATGTCGTAAATTCCTACAAATTCCTGTAATATTTATCTCCCTTTACCTATGTAAGAGGAGATCTTTACAGGCACTGTTCGTATAACTTGTGCTTTGGAATTTGTCCTGTGGTAAAATTAGAGGTAACTGTATTGTATTTGACAAGTTGGTGATGTCAATGCATGAATTACTGTCACAAATTAGTTTTTCTGATTATTTCTTTATAGCGACCAAATATCAGCAATAGTAAAATCATACACTGACAACAGCAAAATGGTTATATGCAAGGACTTTATAAAGTTAAGGTGCACACTAAAATCATGTTATAGTCAAAATACAATCACCTGTCAGGTATTTTCTACCTATTGGTAAACTGCTTCAATCTGTTTTCTTTAAAGCTCTTGATCCGTTATAGCTTTGACATTTAAATTGTAGCTACTCATGTGTGACTCTGGTAACTTTTGACTTCTTACTTGTTCCACCTGCATTGTACCCTATGACAATCTTCTAGATTAAAAGTTTGAAGTTATCTGAGTCATGCATGAATAGCTGCAAATTAAATGTCCAGCTCTTTCTGATTAAGAGCTTTAAAGAAAACAGATTGAAGCAGTTTTCTAAACAGCTGTTATATATTTTTGGAGTTGATTGAGCAATAGGTAGAAAATACCTGACAGGTCATAGTATTTTGATTATAAATAAATACTTAAAGTAATCAATTTGACAATGATAAAACTTCTGTGTTTTGTTTAAAAATAACAATTAAAATTTTAAACACAACTTTTGCTATCTATGAAATGCTGTATTTTATTTGCAATTGACAATGGTATATTCATCAACACATTAGAGAAAGATGTCACATGATGGAATACAAAGGCACTGATAGGTTGCTCAGAAGTGACTTCATGAATCAGAAAATATGCAATGCTCGCGTTTACGCTGTGACTATATTCATATTACTACGTTGACAAAGATGAATTTCCCAGTGAAATCAAATATGAAATAAATTCAGTTCTTTCACTCCCGGGAAGTGACATCACAATGTATGTCGTTAAAGATGTTGGTAGCAAACATGGACACTCAAAAACATTCAAAACAATGTACCTCTAAGTATTTGACAACATATAAAATATTTGTCACTGAAATAAACTGGATAATTAGTTGTGCATCGTGAATGTTGAAAATATTATCTCTTGCACCAAAAGGCATTCAGATTAACTCATAGGCAGAACAAGTTACGTGCACTTGTTTAATCTGATGCGTTTTAAGTTACTCGTGATCATATTTTCTATATTCATTCTGCACAGTTGATCATCCTATGAGTATTATTTTACACAACTTTTATCAATTTTTCACCTGTTTCATGTGATCCAATGTTTATTTGTGTAGTAAACCAGAGAACTAGGAGTGAACCCCTGACCTTCAACGGGAAAACTGGCAAGAATGCCTTTTAAGGTTGAAGTCTAGCACACCTTGCCAAGAATCATACTGAAACTAGCACCCCCAGTGATCAATAGTAGATGGCTAACTATTTGGAATACTCTGCCATCAAGGTGCCTGGACACACATAAACACCTAGTAGCAAGAATAACATCATGTTTTGGCTGCAAGCATGGTTGTAAGTAGCGAAAGTTCATTTCAGTCATTATTTAAATGGGATATACAATGAAGCTTGTAAAAAGAAAGTGCATTTTGGTTAAGAGTTGAATGTTTTCTCATTTAAGCCATTTTCTTTTAACCATAGTAGAATATACCATCACCATGTTGACACCTTTAATTAGGATTTAGTTTAAGTATTGTTTCATGGATTAATTTGTATTTGATTACTTGTACTCCTACGTTTTTGTAGCTTTTTTGTGTCATGTGATCTTTCTTGACAAAGGAACCAAATCACATGTCATTATGTAATTTACTTTCCTTGATGGAACAGAACAAACAATAATTAAGGCTGTAATTATATAAATTACCACATTAAATGCCACTGCTAATGCCTGCAAGTAGGATGTAAAAAAATGAAATGAACAATTTTCTTATTTAGACCTAGTTTTCTTTGTTCATATTCAGGATTAAACAAATTCATTCTTTTCATGCACTGTATTATTGTAATGTACAATTTATAATAGTAATGTATTCCTGTTATTATAGCCTTGCTTCTATGAAGTGGGGGGGGGGGCATATGGTGTATAGTGATTTCATGCCTCTTTGTCATCTACTCCTGTTTACTGAATACTTATATAACTAGATACATAGTTGACATATATGCAAATTTTTGTCACAGCGGGGGTATCACTAGTGAGCATTTGCTCACAGTCCACACTTGTATTGTATTTGTTTGTTTTTTCTTGACATATTTTCATCAACATTTTTAACTATACCATGGTATCTAGTTTTATTGAGAGAGGAAGCGGAGAACCCACATCCTTAAGCAGGAAACTGGTACTCTTTATCAATTTAGGTAGGAGGAGTTTAACAGGAGAAACCACATCCTTCAGCAGGAAACTGGTACTCCTTGTCAATTTAGGTAGCAGGAGTTTAACAGGAGAAACCACATCCTTCAGCAGGAAACACACCTTGTCCTAAGTCAGACATGTAAACTAAATTCCTGTAGTAGTATGTAATATGTTACATATGTTACAGTACAGCAGACTCACTGACACATTATTAAAACCAGACATAGAAATTTTTTATTAGAAGAGGGGGGTATACTGATTTACCTTTGTCCTTACAGTTATTCCATTTGAAACATAACTTTCGTAACAGTTTTCTCAGCAACTACTTATCACAACCACTTGAAATTTTATATGTGACCTTACCATTTGGTACTGTATTGCAGGTCTGTTGTATATCTACTTCCCAGGGGTCTGGAAGTTTTCCCTGCCCATTTCGGTCATTTTTCCCCCTAAGAAATTACCAAATTCCATGGTAGTAAATATTGATCTCGGGTCGTTTCCTACCGAAACTTGTTTGCACGTTGGGTCGATTCGCCACGATAATGTGAATAAGCGGGTTGTACCATGGGAATTTGGGATGGCTCCTACGATGTATGCATCATGTGAAAAAGAAAATATACGTAGTGATACATTCTCCTGCCTAAAAATTCTTTATTGGAAAATGACGTTGTCTATGAAACAAAATAAAGCGAAACTGCATTATTTTGATTAATATCCAGGCGAGTTTTTCATTAACCGGAAATAGGAAGTTGTCACCTAATTGCCACAAGTTCGGACCCGAATTGAATTTATACGTCGTTCAGCGATCGATGCTCTTTACAAGTTTTTATTATAAAATGAAATAATCATTTTTGTTCTAATTATTTACAATGAATTTTATTCAAAATGGTTTTCTCTTGATTTATGTAACGTTTAGTCATATTGGCGCTTGCGTAGTGTACAAATTTTGACCGCACGTGTTTTTCATTTAAGTTGCACGTGTACTTTAAAATTATCTTATTATCTTAGCAATATGATATAGAAACTATATCACACTGATCTATTATATTCAATCTCTGTTGCTTCAAAATGTTGCAATAGTATGTTTACGATATGGATGAAACAGATCTGTCACCTGTTGACCTTATTACGTAATCATCGGTCGGTGCTCAATAAACACATGTCACCGACAGGAAATAGCCTGAGGGTTGATTTATAATACAAATTGAAGGGATTAAATCCAACAAATGATTAGTGCATGTAAAATATTACTTTTTAGATGTCCGATTTGAGCAAATCTTAGTCGGTCATTTTAGTGTAAATTTCGGTTATGTCCGGCAAATATGACCGTTTCCAGACCCATGCTACTTCCTGTTTATCAACTTAATCAATTTTCAATAAAGAGTTTTGAATAGTGTGGGTGTACTGGGTGAGCACTAGCTAACAGGTTCCTTGTTTTCAACTGTTATGGAAAAATGAGGTGTGATAGAGGATTTGTTTACATTTTAATGATTTTCTCCAATCACCTAAATGACTAGTTATAAAGAAATTATTACAATTATAAAATAAAAATAAATTTGTGGCCATGATATTTTACATATATACTTGGCTTGGTCTAAACAGCATGGAGGTTTGAAAAAGTATTTGAAAATTATCTAAAGTCGGAAGCAAAGCAATGTTTTAAAAATTAACAAAGAATTTGCCTAAGACAACATGACACGAGTGGTTTTAAATGTCATCTGTCAAACTTTAAGGATTTTAACAATTTTACAGACCAATGATGTGTGTACATTAATTTCAGCATAAATCTACAGAATTTATTAAGTTTAGCCTGATAGAAGTTAACTATTGGGAAAAAGAATGGTTTACAATTTGAATTAAAACTTGAGAAAGATATTGATCTGGACAAGCTTTAAGACAAAAGGTGCAATTATTTTTGAGATAAATCTTCATTTAAGAACAGAAAATCTTTACACATCAATACGCTTTGTCCTATTTCTTTAAAATTATGGCCCAGATTCACATTTTGAAACAATATTGTTATGGAGAATATTCTCATTCATCTCAATTTTCTAATTACTTTTCTGATATCCAGAAAGTCGTCCAAATAATTTATAATACCAAAGTTTAAGTTCTTTACAACCCACATGCAAGCTTTCTATTTCCATTGGTGTAAGTAAGATGGTTGCTATGGTGAATCAAATTTTATTTAAACCCTACATTACTTTTCACTGAAAAAATCCACACAAAAATGTTAAAACTGCAATTCGTTAATTTGGAAATGAATCAAATTAGAAATAGTTAAGATTCCAAACAACAGTATATTATGTTATATTTTGAGGTATAAAGTCCAATTCTAATATTTCCAGTTTATCTGAAAAGCGTTCAAAGAAATAGAGCCTTGAAATTTAGTGGAGTAGATTGCACAATGTTAAGATTAAAATAATTAGTCTCATTTACACTACCGTTCTCTTGGCCAAAAAAGTATGGACAGATCAAAACCAATAGAGCTCACACTGACCATCTAATTGACATCAAATAGTGATGATGTGTTAATGACCAATCATTTGTTTGTAAACGTGTATTATTAGGGCCCAGCCACTTTGTGGCAGTCGCCCTATAGTAATCAGTCTGTCTGTCAGAAACTGATCGTGTCCGGGACGTAACTTTTTATGCCCCCGCGACGACATGTCGGGGGGGCATTAAGTTTTACTCATGTCCGTCCGTCTGTACGTCCGTACAAATTTCCGTCAAGCTTTTCTCAGAAACCGTACATCAGAACAATTTGAAATTTGACAGGGTGGTTCAGTATCACAAGTTGTACGTCCTAAGCGACTTTCAGACCTGTCGGACAACTACTTCCTGTTTTCGACTGGGTCGATTTGAAAATGTGTTATCACGAGTATGAAAATTTTCTTCAAGCTTTACTCAGAAACCGTACATTAGAACAATTTGAAATTTAGCAGGGTGGTTAAGTATCACAAGTTGTACGTCCTAAGCGACTTTCAGACCTGTTGGACAACTACCTCCTGTTTGGGACTTCCTTTAGCGGGGGCATCCGTGTCCCATGGACACATTCTTCAATTTTTTTTCTTTTGAGGTAGGCTTTTGATTTTTGGAATGTGGGTAGATAATATCAAGGTGATGTGTTGCATACTGTGGTTGTTAACCTTTGACCTTGAACTTTGACCTTAAGATAACATTTTTGCTTTCTGAATGACAAATTCATGTCCTGGTTGTATTTTATTTTTATATTTCGAGGTAGGCTTTTGATATTTCGAATGTGGGTAAATAATATCAAGGGGATGTGTTGCATACCATGGTTGATGACCTTTGACATTGACCTCAAGGTTGGCAGGGCCCACAGAGATGGGTACGATCTCATTTATATCTAGTTGTCAAATGGTGTCTGTGACTCAAAGATACCAAGGTTATAATTTTGCTGTACAAGGCATATGTTAAATCAATATTGAGGTATATGTATCAGTGGTCTCAAAACCCAAAATATTGGAGGGTTAATTAAATACCCTAATTAAGAGGTGTTGTTATTACCATCATTTCCCATAATTATGTCAAATACAGCAAAGGCTTTCTTAGTCCGAGAATCCTCTGCCATCCAACGCTTTTGTAGACTTTGATGGGAGTGTGTCTTAAAAAGCGTTGGATGACAGAGTATTGTCAGACTAATGCATTCTACAGTTTTAGCATAGAAAAACCTTAGATTAAAAACATGTTTGTGATTTCTGTGCACTATATTTTAGCAATTGCTATATGAAATGAGTGAATCAGTGACATTCCATGTCACTACCGAATCAATTTTCCTCACTTATGCAGCAATATTCTCCTGCATACAGTATCTATATTTCTCAATTGATCAGGTATGCAAGAGCTTGCAGCGAGTATACTGATTTTTGCAAGCATCAACAATTTCTTTGGGACTCAACTTATAAACCAAGGTTACAAGAAAAACGACTCATCCACATATTTAATAAGTTTTACTCTAAATACAACTTCCTTGTCGAAAAATATTCAATCTCATTTGACAATATGGTTGCAGGTTTTTGAATTCATTGTACAGTGATTTTGCTAGGATGATTATTGGATACACCTGTTAGTGACTAGTGGTGTATGATACCCAACCATTTTAATCAACAAACCAAAACTACAGTAATGGTAGGGGGGGGGGGGGGGGGGGGGGGGGGGGTTGGGTTTGGCATGCCATAAAATCTGGTTTAACCCATAATTTCTTTTAAAATGCCTGTAACAAGTCAGAACCATTGCTGTAGTTACTATATTTTTGGTTGTTCTGGAGTTTGCTAGTTTCTCTGACTTTGATTTGTGGACTGTCTTTTTTGACAGTTTCCTTGGTGTTCTGTATTTTGTTATTACCTCCATTCCGTGTCAGTACCGAAGTGTGACTATTTTGTACCAAGCTTTATAATTGCGTAATATAATTGGAAAATGTTTACAATTACTTGTTAAGGGAACAATTTTAAGATAAATTGGATATTTAAAAATGTTTATAGGAATGATTAGTATCAACTCACCTTTGATGTCGATTTGAGCTTAATTTATAAAAGAAAAATAAATTATATACTTCCTGTTTTTGTTGTCATTAATATTTTTGAGAACATTTGTACTATTGAATTTCCCTGGTGGGTTCTAATGACAATTTACAATATACTGACAAAAAATGGCTTGATGTCATTCAGTTCCTTTAAATAAGGTATAGATGCCACATTTAGAAAATATGTGTCAAAATGGCTGACAGTACATAAATTGTAGACACTGAAATTAACATCCTTAATTATCCACAATCCCCACATATACATTAGTTAAACTGTTACTAAGTTCATATAGTACGAGCTAACATGTACTCTTTGTTTAATTTTGGATATAGAATTAAGTCATGTGGAATTGGATATTGGACCCTTTATTATATAAATACTTATAAAAAGTATTTTATGTCCTCATATATGCTCTTTATGTTATATGTTTTATTTGTTAATTTTTTGGTGATTTGTCGTTCTACATTAGACAGGGGCCTCTGTGCCCGAGTGTTTAAGGTTAGCGCAGTTCTTCTACTTTTGATCACATTGTCTGTTCCCACTGATATTGCAGGTTCCAGCCTCAGGTGCCCTAGACTCATCTTCATTGATAAGGATTGCCAGTTTTTCTACCGAAGGGGGAAGGGGTTAATTCTCTGAGTACTCCAGATTCCTACCCCAATAAAAACTGTATGATAGAGCTGGCATTAAACACCATTCAAACAAACAAACAAACAGTCCTAGACTGAGAAAACATGAATTGTGAATATAAAAATATAACCTTGAGAGTGTATTGATAAGTAATTTGTTCTTCAGTTCAAAGTTTACGTTTTCTTCCATTAGTGCTCCAATTGATAACAGATATTAAATCCTTTTACATTATCCTTATTTCCTGAGTTTAGAATTAATGTCTTCATCAAGCATTTGTTGCAGTAATTAGTTTCGCTATTTGCATTGATGTAAGAGTTACATAATTGCTGTTGACAATTTCCAATGGTTTTTATTCACTTAAATATCTTAATAGTCAATAGAATATGAAATAAAGATGCAGATTGATATGGAATTAAATAAATCAAGAAAATGATTATGACAAAAGCCATTTTAATACATTAAATGATGATGCAACATATTTCATTTTTTAAATATCAATTTAATTGATCACTATTTCTGGAAAATAAATGCTATCATTTATGCAGAGGTAATTCCATCAATATAATACATTTTTTTTTATGTAAACCATATACCAGTATGCTGTCCTACTAAAATTTTAAGGTAGAAGTCTACTATTGATCACGTGGTCTGTCAACACTGAGATTGCGGGTTCGTCTCACTGTGGGGACGGTGCACTCGACTCTAATCTTAATTGACAAGGATTTCCAGTTTTCCTACCAAAGGTCGGGGGTTTTCTCCCAGCTTCCTCTCCAATAAAAACTCGACATCATGATATAGCAGAAAAATTGCTGAAAGTGGCATTAAACAATATTTATTTATTTATTTATTAAGGACTGTTTTCAATTGCTGGTTTATGTTTATGTTCAGCATACACCCACCCAAAGTGGTCTATATCCAATAATCTAACCAACAATTGAAAACAATTCTTATATTTTAAATTGACCCTTGCGGGATCCGGGTGGCTAAAAGAATAGACCGCAGTCGCGCTAGCTTGTCGTAAAAGGCGACTAAATAGCGCCCAGTACCCTGACAGGCGTGTCAGGTCGGTTTGCCTAAAGACCGACTGGGATGTGTGCCCCAGGTGGTTGAATGGGGTACCCCTGGCAAGCTGGGGTTGTCAGGCCATAATACGGAAAACCTGACCGCAAACCATAATAGTGCACCGTGTTGGGAAAAATGCCACGTTCCTCGCACGTTAAAGAACGCTGCTGTAGTATTCGCTATGAGTAGGGATTTCGATCCCACTACAGGAGGCTAAATTGCCCGACCCTATCCATCCTCCCATTTGCAAGTGGCAATCTAAAATCCGTTACCCCTATTTTTCCTTTTGTCCCATCCCATTTTTATTCATCATCATTTCATGTTCATTTTATCATCCATTTCATGTTCATCGCCTGAATATAGCTGAAATATTGCTGCTCGGGCGTTAAACACCATTAATCAATCAATCATTATATTTTAAATTCAATACTCTGAAAAGAAATAACAAAAACGATATTGTACATGTAGAGAAATAATATTATACAATTAATGACTTTGATATAGGTCGCTATCAGGATTTATCAGCCAGAGAAAATTTAATATTCACCGAGCTGCTAGGGGGGGGTGAATATACATTTTTGAGGGCTGATTAATCCTGAAAGCCACTGTATATCAAAGTCATTGATTGTTTTATTACATGAATAAAACCACCATCTCCCCTCGATCAGAAAAACAGAGGATGCCTTTTCTACTGGAGCCCCTGTAATTGTTGTTACCCTTAATATTTTTTATTTTATACTGCATTTTGATATCAAATTTGCTGGTAATCATGAAATTCCAGTTTCAAATATTGAGAAGAATATAAATGAATCAACATATCGCAGAGCCGACGTTTCTCCTATTTGATTGGATGAATGAATTTGTTAAGACGGCTATTCTGATTGGCTAAAACATAAAAACCAGGTCGATATCGTATTCCGCTTGACTTCTATGCAGCGGAATCGTGCAGCATACAAACATTTTATGTAATTTTAGTACTGTTGCGATTTATCGTGACCCAAAAGTTGTTTTCAGACCAATCAAAAACACGCAAAATTCTATTCATGTAATTATTCCAATTCACAATTTTTTTTGTCGTCACTTATTGTTTGCGGAAGAATTCATGTATAGTCAACGTCATCAATACATATAATTATGATGTCAGCAATCAATCACATGATGAAATACCAAGTTAGGTTATACAAAATGGGTATTCAGTATTTAAAGGAAATTAAAATATATTGTTAACACTTGTATATTTTGTGTATGGTTTTATTCCTTACTGCATACAAGTTATGCCACTTGCCAATATCCTTTTTAACTGGGAATTGCCATTTAACTGCTATTACATTAAAACTGTATGTAAACCCTGTATCAGAATATTTTTGTTTAACAGTATTTGGTGGCCATCTTGAATTTTTGATATGCACCAAAATTTCTAATTATGTTAACATATTTCCTAAACATTCTTGCCTGGTATCAGTTTCATGTAAGGAGTCACATAATTTCAGAGAAAAATATTAGTTGACATCTTGGAATTTTTATAAACACTGATATTATACAATTATAGCTTTGGTATGAGGTTGATATGAGAATATATCGACCAAACAGATTTGCATATCGACTGAGGACGCAGTTCGAGGTCGATATTCATCTGTTGGTCAATATATTGACCGAATCTTAAGCTATAATTGTTATATTATTAATATAACCTATTGTCATGATTGTTGAACAACATTTCATTTTTTGTGTGCACACCATTTGTTTGACAGATTTTAAAAATGTAATATGATTACGAGTCTACATACATAATAAATGTATAACTAGTATTTTGATTGGATAAATTTGTCATGTGATAAACCGATTTAACTTTAGGAATTTTTAAAATCTATTTTTAGTAATGTGCTGTATAGGCATGCAGCATTATACAATTATAGCTTTGGTATGAGGTCGATACGAGAATATATCGACCAAACAGATTTGCATATCGACCGAGGGCGCAGTCCAAGGTCAATATTCATCTGTTGGTCGATATATTCTTGTATTGACCGAATCTTAAGCTATAATTGTTATATTATTTAATATAACCTATTGTCATGATTGTTGAACAATATTTCCTTTATTGTGTGCACACCATTTGTTTGACAGATTTTTAAAATGTAATATGATTAGGAGTCTACATACATAATAATGTATAATTGTTCTATGACAAGTATTCCACATCACAAAAATACAACAGACCCCTTTTTCTACATAAAAGTTACCAAAATAGAACCAAACTGTTAACAATATAATAGACATGTTGAATAAAACTCCTCATTTCTTGTAACCATTTTTTATAATGTGATATACCGATTTATTTTTTGGAATTTTTAAAAATCTATTTTTAGTAGCGTGCTGTATAAGTATGCAGCATAACAAAATATCGTTGGAAAATTCTATTTTTAGGTATATTATATGTGCCCAAAGAAATACAAAATGACCACATGGCATCGTTAGACAAATCAAAATAAAGAAAATATCTAATATTAATAAAATAACAAAATATCGTTGGAAAATTCTATTATTAGGTTTATTATATGTGCCCAAAGAAATACAAAATGACCTGCATGTGGTATCGTTAGACAAATCAAAATAAAGAAAATATCTAATATTAATAATATTGCTAATTATAATTATGATAAGAATACTTTTCCTATTTTTAGACTGTCTCAGAAGTTGGAATAATATTGGATCACTTTTGCACAGCAATATACAAATTGTTTTGGGTTTTTTTTTTGTTTTTGTTTTTTTTTTTTGTATGAGCAAATTTTGTAATGAACACATTTCTAAGTGATGGCAGCCATATTGAGTATTCAATCTGCAATCTACATTGACAAGTTATGTAGAAAACTATTATTATATAGATAGAGATGAAATATCGAATTTTCCGAGTGACAGAAATCACGGTAAATCACATGTGAAAATTATCGTTTATTTTCACTCTCTGGTTTTTTCCCGCCAAAATGTTACTGTTGGTTTTGTACTATACAGATATTCATCCGCCGTTCATAAAATTTAGGATTAAGCATTAAAATTTTACGAAAACAATTTTGATCTATATAATAAATAGGATAATCAATTGGGCATCGTGAATATCCAAAATATGATCACTCGTGCCGCATAAAGCATCAGATTAAACTCGTGTGCAGAACAAGTTTCGCACACTCGTTTAATCAGATGCGTTATGCGGCACTCGTGATCTTATTTTGGATATTCACTACGCCCAATTAATTATCCTATAATTCTGACATATCAGCCAAGTTTTCTTGCTTCAGTCCAATGTTTTCAGTGACTGAAAATGAGAAAAAAAATTTTCATAAACAAAGAGTTAATCCAACTGCAGACCTCACAATTCATAAATTACTCAGAAACTGGACAACAAATCATCAAAGGGTCAAGTGATCCATGACCAAGTCCAAAGATCTACCTACCATCCATTTAGGCCAAACATTTTCAGATTGTCTCTTCAAAGGAATTTTTGACTATGATCTTAAAAACAATTTTTTTTTTGTATTTGTGATTATTATCTGATTAACTACCATAACTGAAAACAGTGAAAAATAATCAGCGAGAGATGTAACTACCATAACTGAAAACAGTGAAAAATAATCAGCAAGAGATGTTCTTCATAAGTCCAGCAATCTTGTATCTGTCATCATTTACTAGTGAAGTCCGGTGTAATCCAGGATAGTGATTACAAGCTCAATGGAGCCTCTGGTTTTATTATGTTACATCCGCACAAAGTAAAACAGAAATAAAAAAGATATTGTTTTATTGTTCAGTTTTTTGTCATTAATATTGATTTTTGAGGGATTTTCTTGTCTTTCTGCAACTCATTTTTCTTATTTTTCCCAATCAAGATAAATGGCCTTAGAGATATTTTTCTACTATAACAAGTACTTTCATTTATTCGGCTCTGTATTCAGAGAAAAGTTCATTTAACTCTGTTGTTTTAATGGAAAACAAGCTAGGTAATAGAACTGTCTGTTTCCGTATTTAATTACAAAGCGTTGCTTTACAAAGATCAGTCAATTCCATTGTAGGTTGACCCTGGCTTACATAAACAACGTAACGGTACTTAATATACAAAGATGAATTTCCTTCTCCTTAATTGAAGTTAATGGACAAAAAAATACAAATGGAGAAGTACCATATGTGAAAAAAAAATCATCTATAAACAACACTAAAATTTCACATTTTAGATGTCCCATAGATTTTTTTTCCTATTAGAGAATTACATCTTTATTATCAAACTTTCCTATACTATCGACATATTACATTTATAGTGAAGTGGATTTTGTAGGAAAAGTTTAAGGGGCTTGGTGCAATTTTTTTTACATTGTGCATCAAAAATCTCCTGGTACCTACTTGTAGTTGATAGAGAGCTAACAAGATGTGTTGACTGGGCACCAGTGCTATTTTTAAATTGTCATATGTGATGAATTGTTGTTGTCGTTTATGTCTTGTGATTGGATGACAAATGGTTGAACTTCAGAGCACTTGTTAAAATATATTTCTATTTAAAACAAACATCAGGTGGCCGAGTGGTTAAGGTAGTTTGTCTTCTATGTAAAACTTGCAATGTCATCGAAAATGGAGAACATTTCCTCTTACATTGTAATTTAAACAAACAAAAAAGATTAGAATTTTTTTATAAATTAGCTTGGAAAATATAAACCAAATATCTTTATAGCCTTTTGAATCCTATGTCTATAGAACATGTGAAACTAATTGGCTCCTTTTCAAAACAGTCTTTTGAACTGAGGGCAAAAGAGGCTTAACTTTCATATTGTTCTTTTTCTTTGTTCAGTATTATGTACTTGTCTTTGTCAGAAACATATGTTTATATGACAATAAAGATATTATTGACAAGGATTTACAAGTTTTCCCACACTACCTAAGGCCTGGGGTTTCTCCGGGTACTCTGGCTTCCTCCCCAAAACTGGATACCAATTGCTGAATGTGGCATTAAACACCATACAAACAAAAAAATTAAACAAGTATGACTTTAGACACCAAAAGTGAAAAAATACATAACATACTGGTATTTATTAACTTGTGCTTGTATATTTAAAGGTATAAAAATAAAGGACGGGTACACTTATTTCATTTCACATTCAATACACATTTTAATATAATGTATACCGTCGCAAATAAAGTAAATTAGTAGATACAGAGGCTTAGCAGTAAATCCAAATACCAAATAACAAAGCCATAGCAAACAAAACAACAAACAAACAAAACAACAAACAATTGATTGTTTGTTTGAATGGTGTTTAATGCCACTTTCAGTAATTTTTCAGCTATATCATTGCATCCAGATTTTATTGATAGAGGAAGCCTAACCTTTGCTAATCCTTGTCAATTGAGATTGGAGTCTAGTGCACACTGGCCAAAGTGAGACTTAGACCCGCAATCTCAATCAAGGTGACAGACCACATGACCAATAGTAGATGAAGAACTAAATAAACCACTCGGCCACCAAGCCTCATTAAGCTTAATTAACACTTCTGACACAACGGTAATATCAGCTATTTGTTCCAGAAAGGGGAGATATCCTGCTTCACTAGTGTCGTGTTATCTTACAATAAAGTTTTATATTAGGACTTTATATATATATGCTTGTTCATTACAACTGTCTGATGTCGTTTCATTTTTTGAAGAACTAAACCAAATGAAACCACAGTGTACTGTCAGTTCCTTCAATAATGTGTACTAAATTATATGTGAGTTAAGGAGTTTATTTACTGAATAGAGTTAAAAAAGATACATTGTGGTAACCCAAGGTCACCTAGTGTTTCTAAATTTAGAAACTGTCTGATATTATAAAAATGTTTATATATTTATTTCATTTTGTTGAATATATAATAGTATAAAAATTGTTGGGTGCCTAATGGAATACTGTAGGATATTATCAGTCCAGATAGAATACATGTATGATTGGAATACTGTAGGATCGTATCAGTCCAGATAGAATACATGTATGATTGGAATACTGTAGGATCAGTCCAGATAGAATACATGTATGAATGGAATACTGTAGGATCAGTCCAGATAGAATACATGTATGATTGGAATACTGTAGGATCAGTCCTGATAGAATACATGTATGATTGGAATACTGTAGGATATTATCAGTCCAGATAGAATACATGTATGATTGGAATACTGTAGGATCAGTCCAGATAGAATACATGTATGATTGGAATACTGTAGGATCAGTCCAGATAGAATACATGTATGATTGGAATACTGTAGGATCAGTCCAGATAGAATACATGTATGATTGGAATACTGTAGGATCAGTCCAGATAGAATACATGTATGATTGGAATACTGTAGGATCAGTCCAGATAGAATACATGTATGAATGGAATACTGTAGGATCAGTCCAGATAGAATACATGTATGATTGGAATACTGTAGGATCAGTCCAGATAGAATACATGTATGATTGGAATACTGTAGGATCAGTCCAGATAGAATACATGTATGATTAATTGTTTCTATTTACTATTTATATAGATTTTTGTAAATAGATTTGTATCTATATATGTCTGTCAGTTTATTTTATTAAAAGTTTTATTTTTCCTCATTTTTGTTCGATACTTTGACTTGCATATTATTACTTGGTTTGCTTTTTTCCTACCCGAATCAACAAATTTTGGTTCAAAAAATGTATTAGTATATCCAAAAGCATATATTGTTTAAAACTGTCCTTAGTATGTCTTTACCTAAAAATGGGTCTTTCTGGATTGTGGATAAAGGTATTGCTTACCTACCCTCTTCCTTACTTCTTGTTGGTATTAAACAAACAAACTATATAATGATTTCTTTATTTGATATTAATGGGGGAGGAAAGAACATTAATGAACCAAAAAAAAAGACGTGAACTAAGTGTTTAGGCAATACCTGTACCTTATGTTGCTGAAATTGTGTTGAAATTGTCTAAAGTGCTGCCATCTAACTGCTTATTTTGTAATAAATAATATTAGAACATTTACATGACATACTCAAACAAATACTATCACAATCTTTTATACTGCACCGACTAACTATTTTATGAAAAAGAAAAAGTTTTTTTTAATTCAGGTAAACAACATGTTGGCATGTAACATTTTTTGTAAGCTGATCAGGAGAAAATTTGTATGATTAAAAAAGAGTGTAATTGACTTTCAAACTGGCTTCATTAAGCCTACTGATCCTCATAACAAAGCTAAAAAATTGCTGGAAGCTGTGTTACATATTAACCACTCAATCCAAACTAACATCTTTGCAAAGAATTATCTGCCCCTTACAATTCGTTTTTCAATTGAATACATTTTAAGTGTGCAGTCCTTTTCCACAGATTTCTGTGGAATTCTTCACATAAGTTTTACTTGATTTCCCAGGAATCCAATAACTTAATTACTTTGTCTTTGTGTAAGACTATTGAATATAATGTATTGTGTCTTTTCAGACCATTTAATGGGTATTTATCTCCAAGTAAATCTTTATGTGAACATCAGTGACAGAAGAATTTTGCTATGTGTTTGGTAAGTAATTTGTTCAAAGGGTTCATTCATTTAGTGATGCATTCATGTAAAAGACTTAATTCAGATACCAGTAAAATCTTGGTTATTTCCAATGTGTATCCAATCATTGGGTATTTCCACCAATAATTGAAAGTGACCTTAAAGTTAATTTGAATATGGGCCAAAAATATGTCCAAATGTAATATGTAAGCCAGGTGTAGGTTTCATTAGGTTTCATAAAACTTTTCAAATTGAGATTTTCCTCAAATATGTGAGATTTTCCTCAAATTTGAGATTTCACGCAATCTGATTGGTCAGTTTTTGAGTTGAGGTCAACTTGGTAATCCTCAAATTTGAGATTTTATATGAAACTGGGACATGTTTACATAGCAACATAATTATATTGTGAGGAAATTGATTATGCTTTAGTTACTTTTAATATTGTAGCACTTCTAAAAATCTGATGGATCATCAAATTTTCAAACTTAAATTTGCCTTTACTGAAAAAAATTCCTTCAGAGACAACTTTTTGATGCGGAAGTAAATGTTTACATCAGTAACAGTGAGCTAACCATCACTAACAAACCAGTCTTATGAATTAACCGAATCATTACAAAGTAATGCCAAAATAGATTCATTAATAATGACTAAAATAGTTCAAAATAGAGATCAATTGCCTTCGAGATCACTTTCCGCACCATTGATGGAAATGGCAGAGAGATGTTTCGTATGTTTTTCATCGTATCCCAGTTATATCCCAACGACATTATATCAAATAATGGTGACGTATAATAGTTATTTCACTTTGATAATGTTGTATCCTATTAAAATCATTTCCTATGGATGGTCATAAACTGGTCTTATATTCAGAGATCTTTTCCTTAAATGATTAAGGACTGGTGTCATATCTGAGTTATTTCCCTTTGATGATGATACACTGGTGTCCAGCTGAATTATTTCCCTTTGATAATCAT
This sequence comes from Limnoperna fortunei, assembly GCA_944474755.1. NCBI lineage: Eukaryota > Metazoa > Mollusca > Bivalvia > Mytilida > Modiolidae > Limnoperna > Limnoperna fortunei. Next base: position 14,503,115 of record OX104118.1, on the reverse strand, counting down.
GCACTTATGTCTCAGCTGATTAATTTCCTTTTGATGATCATGTACTCGTGTCTTATTTGGGTTATTTCCCTTTGGTGATAATTTACTGGCATTCTAGCTCAGTTATTTCTTTTTATTATTAAAAATTGGTGTCGTATCATAGTCATTTCCTTTTGAATTTCTGTTTGGAATCTATTGCAACTTTCAGCAGTTTGTCAGCTATAGCTTATCCAGTCGTTATTGGCAGGAAAGTGGGGGAGGCGAGATGGAGCCGGAGTACCCAATGAAAACCCAGACCTTTGGTAATACAACTGGCAATCCTTGTCAATTAAGATTTAATCAAGCAAACTCTGTCTGGACTAAGACTTTAACCTACAACTTGTATTGATGACTTACTACCTTAACCACTCAGGATCAAAGACCATATATGAGGTATATAGTATCCTTGATTTGATGACCTAGCTGAGGTTATTTTCCTGTAATGCTCATACACCTGTGTATTATCTGAGTTATTTCCCTGTTATGGTCATACACCTGTGTATTATCTGAGTTATTTCCCTGTAATGGTCATACACCTGTGTATTATCTGAGTTATTTTCCCTGTAATGGTCATACACCTGTGTATTATCTGAGTTATTACCCTGTATTTGTCATACACCTGTGTATTATCTGAGTTATTTCCCTGTATTTGTCATACACCTGTGTATTATCATAGTTATTACCCAGTAATGGTCATACACCTGTGTATTATCTGAGTTATTTCCCTTTAATGGTCATACACCTGTGTATTATTTGAGTTATTTCCCTGTAAAGGTCATACACCTGTGTATTATCTGAGTTATTACCCTGTAATGGTCATACACCTGTGTATTATCAGAGTTATTACCCTGTAATGGTCATACACCTGTGTATTATCTGAGTTATTTCCCTGTAATGGTCATACACCTGTGTATTATCTGAGTTATTTCCCTGTAATGGTCATACACCTGTGTATTATCTGAGTTATTTCCCTGTAATGGTCATACACCTGTGTATTATCAGAGTTATTTCCCTGTTATGGTCATACACCTGTGTATTATCTGAGTTATTTCCCTGTAATGCTCATACACCTGTGTATTATCTGAGTTATTTCCCTGTAATGGCCATACACCTGTGTATTATCAGAGTTATTTCCCTGTAATGCTCATACACCTGTGTATTATCTGAGTTATTTCCCTGTAATGGTCATACACCTGTGTATTATCAGAGTTATTTCCCTGAAATGGCCATACACTTGTGTATTACCTGAGTTATTTCCCTGTAATGCTCATACACCTGTGTATTATCTGAGTTATTTCCCTGTAATGGTCATACACCTGTGTATTATCAGAGTTATTTCCATGTAATGCTCATACACCTGTGTATTATCTGAGTTATTTCCCTGTAATGGCCATACACCTGTGTATTATCAGAGTTATTTCCCTGTAATGCTCATACACCTGTGTATTATCTGAGTTATTTCCCTGTAATGGTCATACACCTGTGTATTATCTGAGTTATTTCCCTGTAATGCTCATACACCTGTGTATCATCTGAGTTATTTTCCTGTAATGGCCATACACCTGTGTATTATCTGAGTTATTTCCCTGTAATGCTCATACACCTGTGTATTATCTGAGTTATTTCCCTGTAATGGTCATCCACCTGTGTATTACCTGAGTTATTTCTCTGTAATGGTGATACATCTGTGTATTATCTGAGTTATTTCTATGTAATGGTCATACACCTGTGTATTATCTGAGTTTTTTCTCTGTTACGGTCATACACCTGTGTATTACCTGAGTTATTTCCCTGTAATGCTCATACACCTGTGTATTACCTGAGTTATTTCCCTGTAATGGTCATACACCTGTGTATTATCTGAGTTATTTACCTGTAATGGTCATACACCTGTGTATTATCTGAGTTATTACCCCTTAAGTGTTTTGCCTCTGGCTATATTAAATGTGATGATTATGACTTTCAAATAAAGCAACACTTTTGTCCCATAACAACATGCACCATGTAAGCATTTTGTCAAAATTGCACCCTAACTTTCATTAAATATCAAACAAATGCTAGATAGGAAGTTAATATGGGGTAAAAAATCTACTTTTACTTTTCATTATTTCAGTCCAAAATAGTTCTTGTCTTTCATTGACTCTCAACAGTTGTATGTTTAATTATAACTAGTTAAACTGCATTCTCATGTTTTCTGAAACATTAAGCTTTCCAACAATACAAAATTTATTCTGGTGTTATTTGTAGTTCAAATACTTTAATGGCAACAGTGAATTGATCTGTTTACTAGTACTACAGTTATCTTTGGACTGGTTCCTGGTATTTGGTGGTCCTACATCTGTGTCTGAGTTGCTTTGCTTTAATTATCATATACTGGTGTCGTATCTGAGTTTTCTCTCTGTTTTGATTATGGACTAATTTTCTTTCAGAGAAATTCCTCTGTTTACATTGATTGTAATACAGTTATGTTCTTTCTGAGTTATTTCCCCTTTATTCAATTGAACCATAGCACACATTAAATTTAATTCATGAAAATGAAAAAAATAGTATGTGTATCCATAAAGACTTGACTTAAAAATTTTTGTAAGTAACTGTGAAAATAATGACTGGAACAAAATATTCTTGTAGTACAGTAATAATGAGGACAAGGCATTGTGACAAACAAGTTATCTGGGGTTGACTAATCTGGATGTTCCACTCAGCAGACGGGGAAATGAGAATTCAGATCGACAAATCAGTTGATAAAGATTTAGAGTAAAATTAGATAATTTTTACCAAGGGACAAAATTTCGTAGCACAGAATTCTTTCATTTGTTTTTATTTGATAAGAGGAATAAAGTTGACAAAAGAGGATAACTCACAAGAATTGAATATAAAAGATAAATAAAATATAAAGAAAAGGGGACCAACCCTCCAAATTAAACAGAATGATATTATTATAAGAGTGACTGCACAAAGTTAAAATAAAGGTAGATAACTCACAAGGTAATTCGCAATAGAGAATGGGACAACCCACATAGTTTACAATAATTAGGGTTACAACTCACAGAGTTAAATACAATAACATTAATTAACAAAAGGGAGATAATTCACCATGGAATAAAATGAAGTTAATGAAAAAAGGGGGGATGGTGATGGTTGAACTACTCAGAAAGTTGAACAGAATAAACAGAATGCAGTTGATAAAAAGGGGACGATTCAGAAAGTAAAATGGAATAACATAAATGACTGGAACAATCCACATAGTTACATGGAATAGAATGATTAAGGGAGTGGCATTAAGGAAACAATTTACAAAGTTAAATGGAATAAAATTACTTAACTAAAGGGAGACAACTTGCAAAAGTTAACTGAGATGAAGATGAGAAAAGTGTCAATGTTTTAGTATTAATTAAAATTGACTGAATGTTTAACTTGCAAAAGTAAATAATTAACAAGTGGAGACAACTTTTGTATATTGAGTTATTTCCAGTTTTGATTTTTGGACACAGTTACAGTACAACGTAAGTTATTTTTATGCCCACCATTGATGATATGTCGGGGGGCATTAAGTTTTACTTATGTCCATCCGTCCGTACGTACGTACGTCCGTCCGTATGAATTTCCATCAAGCTTTTCTCAGAAACCATACAGGAGAACAATTTGAAATCCCCGTATCACAAGTTGTACGTCCTAAGTGACTTTCAGACCTGTCGGACAAATACTTCCTGTTTTTGGGACTTCATTTAGCGGGGCATCTGTGTCCCATGGACACATTCTTCAATTTTTTATACTACTTTTAGTTGATTTCAACTTTTAGTTGATTTCAACTTATCTTAACCTGTAGTTTTTATTGGGTAGGAATCAGGAGAACCCAGTGAGAACCCTTAAACTTTGGCTGGAATTTTACATGTCATGGCCTTTAGGAAGCTGCAGCTCAGTGAAAATCCCAATCTTTTCCCTTTTTTGTACAATGATAAAATATGTAGAATTAATCAATTTACATTTGAACACTATCTGGCTGCTTTGACAAACAACAATATGTAAATGTTTTGATGATGATAATAAATATAAATATGATGTGTTACACACTTAACTAAAATGTAAAACTATATAACTAATCAATATCAAGAAGTTTAAATATTCAAGTTTTATTTTTGTTGACATCTTTATTGTTCTGTAACATCTGTGTAAATGTTTAATATTAGATGTTCTTTTCTGACTAAGAATGTAACATTTGTAGTTGAATCCTTGACCTTCATTTCCATGTTAACATAAGCCTCCATAGCTCTTCTCATCAAAGTCAACTTCCATGTAGAAAAACAGTAATCTGAATGTTACATATAGAATAGATATGCTGTTATCTGTTTTTGCAATCGACTGCAGATGTACTCAACAACTCAGCCTCCTTCATCATTTACCACAATAACACTCTTCAGTCAAAAATTATGAATATAGAATATTCCTAATTATATTCTACACAACTTGAGATTGCAGTGATATAATACGATTGTCGTTTCTTATGTTTTCCAATCGTCTAGTTCCTAAGTTTGGAATCGGTTTATTTCTTACAGAAAATTACAATAAAGTGACTATCAATATTATTGATCCAGCATTATTTCTGCATGTCTATAAGATGTGCCTCTGTAGCTACGATTTTTCCTAAGTGAAGAATGCCTTCTAAGTGTTAAACACAGATTTTATAGGTCGATAGCACCAGCTGCTGTCATTAAAAACCAGGGACTAACAACCAAAGAAAGGATTGGTGGTTTTTTTCAATTGCCACAATCAGTGTATTTTATTTCATGATCTGTCAATATCACTGAAAAGCTTTAATAGTGGTACCTGGAGGATTAACTTTACAAACACTCTATTGATCACATTTCCTGAATGGGTAAAAGGTAAGACACTTTTTACTGATTGGGTATTTATCACATTTAATTCAGCCTCTAGGGTCTATTGATGATTTTAAAATGGCTAAATGTTTTCTGTGATAAGAAGTAATAATAATATTTAAGTATAAATGTTTTTAATTATTTTTATTTTTGTTTGGATAATTAAAGTTGTTATTATATAATTTCTTCAATTTTTTTTTTCTATAATCATATAGAATTTGTAAATTGTATATTTAACTATCTTGTAAACAGATAAGGAAATCCTCAATTATTTAAGATTGTATTGTTATTAATTATGACAACAAGATTTAAATTAAGGTGGAAAATATTTAAAAAATAATTTGTATAAGGTTGAGTACAGTTATGTGAACTCCAGTCAAAAATAATTGATAACATCAAAGAGAATCTTATTATTGAAAAATCCATAGTAATTATTTTTTACCAAATTTATTTATAAAGGATAGTTAGATTACAGTTATGGAGCTGATTTTTAAACAAATTATAACAGCAGTCCAATATTAGATTATTCCCCCATAAACTTTTGCACAAGACAATACCATGTGGCAGAGGCAATAAATCATCTATTGACTTCCCAATTAAAACAACAAGTATTCATGTCTGTTTTATGTTTGTCTAAGTGATCCATTCTGCAATGGCAAGTCTTGAAATTTCTTCAGTTTCATTGGAAATAATGTTATTTTGTGGAAGTTTACTGCTTATTTTATTTGAATTATACAGAAAAATAAAAAAGTCTGATTCTTCTTCAAGTTGAGGAATGCTGCCATTGAAGTCTATTGTTTAACTATTACTTTGAAAGTTGTCTATAATTAGGTGTGACCAAATTAAATTTATAGAACCATTTGGAGAACTGTAATAAATTTGGTAAGACTTTATACCATAAAACTTGGAATATTGAGAGTTAACACTAGTCTGTTTATTTTGATCTGGATATGAAAGCAAAATTCACCTTCTGTTTGATATTGTTGTTGTTTAATGAATTTTGACTTATAGTCAAATATGGTATTTCCTGATTATATTTTGACCCTCTTTATGAAGACATATTACAATGTGTTTTTTGTGTATTCAAAAAGATTCCTGGGTCAAGAAAGCAACAAATTCCAAGATTTGTTGACAAAAACTCATAAATCGATATTGAGAGACAGTAAAGTATACAACAATCAAAAGAGCACACATTGACCAACAATTATCATCCATAACAAACATAAAAAACCAAAGATAATTAACATCCATAAAACTGGGGGGGTGAACTGGATGTATAGGAAACCAAAGATAACATCCACCAATGAACTGAGGGTGAACTGGATGTATAGGAAACTAAAGATAACATCCACAAAACTGGGGGTGAACTGGATGTATAGCAAACTAAAGATAACATCCACAAAGCTGGGGGTGAACTGGATGTATAGGAAACTAAAGATAATATCCACAAAACTGGGGGTGAACTGGATGTATAGGAAACTAAAGATAACATCCACAAAACTGGGGGTGAACTAGATGTATAGGAAACCAAAGACAGACCTGTCAAGTGTCACGCAACTCGCGTGAGACTCACGCATCTAGTCCACAATTTGGCAGCAAATTTCTTTGATGTTTTTATTTTTTCCTTTGATCTTTCAATTTTTAGGCAAATCTCACGCGAGCAGCTCATCAAAACTTGACAGCCCTGCAAAGATAACATCCACCAATGAACTGGGGGTGAACTGGATGTATAGGAAACTAAAGATAACATCCACAAAACTGGAGGTGAACTGGATGTATAGGAATCTAAAGATAACATCCACAAAGCTGGGGGTGAACTGGATGTATAGCAAACTAAAGATAACATCCACAAAGCTGGGGGTGAACTAGATGTATAGCAAACTAAAGATAACATCCACAAAGCTGGGGGGGGGGGGTGAACTGGATGTATAGAAAACTAAAGATAACATCCACACAACTGGGGGTGAACTGGATGTATAGGAAACTAAAGATAACATCCACAAAGCTGGGGGTGAACTGGATGTATAGGAAACTAAAGATAACATCCACAAAACTGGGGGGGGGGGTGAACTGGATGTATAGGAAACTAAAGATAACATCCACACAACTGGGGGTGAACTGGATGTATAGGAAACTAAAGATAACATCCACAAAGCTGGGGGTGAACTGGATGTATAGGAAACTAAAGATAACATCCACAAAACTGGGGGTGCACTAGATGTATAGGAAACTAAAGATAGCATCCACAAAGCTGGAGGTGAACTGGATGTATAGGAAACTAAAGATAGCATCCACAAAGCTGGAGGTGAACTGGATGTATAGCAAACTAAAGATAACATCCACAAAACTGGGGGGGGGGTGAACTGGATGTATAGGAAACTAAAGATAACATCCACACAACTGGGGGTGAACTGGATGTATAGGAAACTAAAGATAACATCCACAAAGCTGGGGGTGAACTGGATGTATAGGAAACTAAAGATAACATCCACAAAGCTGGGGGTGAACTAGATGTATAGCAAACTAAAGATAACATCCACAAAACTGGGGGGGGGGGGTGAACTGGATGTATAGGAAACTAAAGATAACATCCACACAACTGGGGGTGAACTGGATGTATAGGAAACTAAAGATAACATCCACAAGACTGGAGGTGAACTGGATGTATAGGAAACTAAAGATAACATCCACAAAGCTGGAGGTGAACTGGATGTATAGGAAACTAAAGATAATATCAAAAAAACTGGGGGTGAACTGGATGTATAGGAAACCAAAGATAACATCCACACAACTGGGGGTGAACTGGATGTATAGGAAACTAAAGATAACATCCACAAAACTGGAGGTGAACTGGATGTAAAGGAAACTAAAGATAACATCCACAAAACTGGGGGGTGAACTGGATGTATAGGAAACCAAAGATAAAATCCACACAACTGGGGGTGAACTGGATGTATAGGAAACTAAAGATAACATCCACAAAACTGGGGGTGAACTGGATGTATAGGAAACTAAAGATAATATCCACAAAACTGGGGGTGAACTGGATGTATAGGAAACTAAAGATAATATCCACAAAACTGGGGGTGAACTGGATGTATAGGAAACTAAAGATAATATCCACAAAACTGGGGGTGAACTGGATGTATAGGAAACTAAAGATAACATCCACAAAACTGGGGGTGAACTGGATGTATAGGAAACTAAAGATAACAGTCACATAACTGGGGGTGAACTGGATGTATAGGAAACTAAAGATAACATCCACAAAACTGGAGGTGGACTGGATGTATAGGAAACTAAAGATAACATCCACAAAACTGGGGGGGGGGTGAACTGGATGTATAGGAAACTAAAGATAACATCCACAAAACTGGAGGTGAACTGGATATATAGCAAACTAAAGATAACATCCACACAACTGGGGGTGAACTGGATGTATAGGAAACTAAAGATAACATCCACACAACTGGGGGTGAACTGGATGTATAGGAAACTAAAGAAAATATCCACAAAACTGGGGGTGAACTGGATGTATAGGAAACTAAAGATAACATCCACACAACTGGGGGTGAACTGGATGTATAGGAAACCAAAGATAACATCCACAAAACTGGTAGGTGAACTGGATGTATAGGAAACTAAAGATAACATCCACAAAACTGGAGGTGAACTGGATGTATAGGAAACTAAAGATAACATCCACAAAGCTGGAGGTGAACTGGATGTATAGGAAACTAAAGATAATATCAAAAAAACTGGGGGTGAACTGGATGTATAGGAAACCAAAGATAACATCCACAAAACTGGGGGGTGAACTGGATGTATAGGAACTTAAAGATAATATCCACAAAACTGGGGGTGAACTGGATGTATAGGAAACTAAAGATAACATCCACAAAGCTGGGGGTGAACTGGATGTATAGGAAACTAAAGATAACATCCACAAAGCTGGGGGTGAACTGGATGTATAGGAAACCAAAGATAACATCCACAAAACTGGTAGGTGAACTGGATGTATAGGAAACTAAAGATAACATCCACAAAACTGGAGGTGAACTGGATGTATAGGAAACTAAAGATAACATCCACAAAGCTGGAGGTGAACTGGATGTATAGGAAACTAAAGATAACATCCACAAAGCTGGAGGTGAACTGGATGTATAGCAAACTAAAGATAACATCCACAAAACTGGGGGGGGGGGTGAACTGGATGTATAGGAAACTAAAGATAACATCCACACAACTGGGGGTGAACTGGATGTATAGGAAACTAAAGATAACATCCACAAAGCTGGGGGTGAACTGGATGTATAGGAAACTAAAGATAACATCCACAAAGCTGGGGGTGAACCAGATGTATAGCAAACTAAAGATAACATCCACAAAACTGGGGGGGGGGGGGGGGGGGGTGAACTGGATGTATAGGAAACTAAAGATAACATCCACACAACTGGGGGTGAACTGGATGTATAGGAAACTAAAGATAACATCCACAAGACTGGAGGTGAACTGGATGTATAGGAAACTAAAGATAACATCCACAAAGCTGGAGGTGAACTGGATGTATAGGAAACTAAAGATAATATCAAAAAAACTGGGGGTGAACTGGATGTATAGGAAACCAAAGATAACATCCACACAACTGGGGGTGAACTGGATGTATAGGAAACTAAAGATAACATCCACAAAACTGGAGGTGAACTGGATGTAAAGGAAACTAAAGATAACATCCACAAAACTGGGGGGTGAACTGGATGTATAGGAAACCAAAGATAACATCCACACAACTGGGGGTGAACTGGATGTATAGGAAACTAAAGATAACATCCACAAAACTGGGGGTGAACTGGATGTATAGGAAACTAAAGATAATATCCACAAAACTGGGGGTGAACTGGATGTATAGGAAACTAAAGATAATATCCACAAAACTGGGGGTGAACTGGATGTATAGGAAACTAAAGATAATATCCACAAAACTGGGGGTGAACTGGATGTATAGGAAACTAAAGATAACATCCACAAAACTGGGGGTGAACTGGATGTATAGGAAACTAAAGATAACAGTCACACAACTGGGGGTGAACTGGATGTATAGGAAACTAAAGATAACATCCACAAAACTGGAGGTGGACTGGATGTATAGGAAACTAAAGATAACATCCACAAAACTGGGGGTGAACTGGATGTATAGGAAACCAAAGATAACATCCACAAACTGGGGGTGAATTAGATGTGTAGGAAACTAAATATAACATCCACAAAACTGGGGGTGAACTGGATGTATAGGAAACTAAAGATAATATCCACAAAACTGGGGGTGAACTGGATGTATAGGAAACTAAAGATAACATCCACAAAACTGGGGGTGAACTGGATGTATAGGAAACCAAAGATAACATCCACAAACTGGGGGTGAATTAGATGTGTAGGAAACTAAAGATAACATCCACAAAACTGGGGGTGAACTGGATGTATAGGAAACTAAAGATAACATCCACAAAACTTGGGGTGAACTGGATGTATAGGAAACTAAATATAACATCCACAAAACTGGGGGTGAACTGGATGTATAGGAAACTAAAGATAATATCCACAAAACTGGGGGTGAACTGGATGTATAGGAAACTAAAGATAACATCCACAAAACTGGGGGTGAACTGGATGTATAGGAAACCAAAGATAACATCCACAAACTGGGGGTGAATTAGATGTGTAGGAAACTAAAGATAACATCCACAAAACTGGGGGTGAACTGGATGTATAGGAAACTAACTAGATGATTAGAAAATCAAAGATAACATTCACTAAACTGGGGGTGAACTAACTGAAGATTATAGACTGGTGCCTGTGCTACATACCAACATACACATTTTCATAAATGTACATCTTATTGATAGGACTAGTGTCACATATTTATATATATATAGTTAAGTATAATATAAAAATAGCTCACAATTTTTCACCCCAATAAAAACTGGACGCCATGAAATAGCTGAAAAATTGCTGAAAGTGGCATTAAAACACCATTCAAACAAACAAACAAACAAACACAATTTTTCATATCAAATCAAGGCATATATATGGTCTGGTTGATCAACCCGGAGAAAAAAAATCAACAGTTTAGTCCTTATAATTTTATTTGCATGCAGGACAAGTACATAATATATGAAATATAAATTGGAGTCAAGTGATTGTATGAAATGTACAAATGATCACAGTACTAATGAAATAAACACAATAATGACCATGACAAAAGATTTACAGGTTATAGTTTTTAGACGCATATCAGATATTTAAGAAGCAACTTTAAAAATTAGTATACCTACTATACAGTATTTATCAAAGAATGAAAGAGTAAATATTTCTTTCTACACAAACTTGCTGTGATGTATAAAAATAGAACTATTCAACCACAATCATGTATCTGATTGTAAAGAAGACTGACAAGAGGATTGTTTTCTTCTTAGGTTTACCTCTGTCAAAATCAGCTGTTACCTTTTCTTAAGTATCCTTGTTGATTAATTTTACTTGAAATCTACCAGTGAATAAAAATATTTGTCATATTTCTTATCTTAATGTTTAAAATATTGTAAGAAATCATCTAATTTTAAAGGAAATTGGATTTTTCCTATTTTATTATCTCTGACAGTAATTAATAGCTCTGATATTATATGTACATAGGTACCTTCCCAACTATAATATATGTAATTAGGATTACTGGAATAATTTGTCCACTAAAGGTCATCTGACATTGTAAATTGTATAACCTTTGCATTTTGTCTGTTATGAAATTTTGTTATAAAATCTGATCTCTGAAAGTTAGACAGAATTTTTTTTTTGCTTGAACATTACAGCATATTTAAAAAAAATGCATTTATAGACATTTTACCTTGAAGTTAATGGGGTATCTTTTAATATACTTTAGAACATGACATTCTATCAAGTACCAGTAATTCCATTTTTAGCTGAACTATTAAGTAACTGTTAAAATTTTAAGAAATTAATTTTATAAGATTTCTTTATGACTGGCTAATACATCATAGCAGTGCATTTCTTTATAAACAATTGTATTTTGCCTTTACAGTCAATGGATTCTACAGATCCAAAATCATTGCTAGCCAAAGGTTAAGAATTGCTTCTGAGAGGAGTGGTTGGTAACCCTGGGCTAGCGAAGATGACACACTATACACAATAACTATTTCCTTTATTTGAGAAGAGCTTCCTTTTCCATGAGGTACAAGTTCTGCTGGAATGCTAGGAGAATTAAGATGATTAATCATATAATAATATATAATGAATATGACATTATATTGAGAATAAAAAAACTAAGGTAAAAAAAAGTTGACCAATTTTGAAAACTGGCGAGATATACTAAATACCAGTCATGTCCTGATGAGGAATAGAAAGGATAGACAAATATTACACTCCCATTGATAGAATTATTTCTATATAACATAATTTTTTAATACAGGAGCATGCTTGACTCTAGCCTTAATTTACAAGGCCCATTTTTCTTAAGAAGTTTGGGTGTTCTTACCTGGCTTAATTACTTCCATTTATAAAATTTGATGTCATGATGTAGCTGAAAACCTTCTCAGTGGCATAAAACTACATTCCAACCAAATATAACAACGGGTTTAATGTTGCTATGAACTTAATTCGCTTAAATTTTCAACTGCCAAAGTCTCCTGAATCTACCTCTAACGTCAATGGCGGTAATACAGTTAACATCGTTGTTTTCATGCAGGATGTTTTAGATGATTTGATTATCCCCATCTCCTGACAGTTTGTTATGTAATCTAAATCACATTTTGGGATAAATATTTCAGATTAGGTGAAGACATAGATAAAGAGCAAGACTTTCCAAAGCTAATATCTGTGGATTTATGATCAATAACTATCTAAGGATTACTAGTATTTTAATCTGGATGAATTTCTGATGCTGATAAACTTATAAATCTGTAGTCCCTGTTCCTAGAGAGATCTAAAACAACTACATATGTGGTCAGCTACATTTCTAACACTATCCATTATAAAGCTGTAGTTCCTGGTTAGTAGAGAGATCCAAAACAACTACATATGCCGTCTGCTAATTTCTTAACACTATCCATTATATCCTTTTCTTTGGCCATACTTGTTTTCCCACCAGTCACACTTAAGGATGTCTATAAATAGAATTATTGTTTGTAATCCTGAATATCACAAAAGTAATTACTTGCTGGACATCAATCAATCAATCAATCAATCAATCAATCAATCAATCAATCAATCAATCAATCAATCAATCAATCAATCAATCAATCAGCAAGCAAGCCAACAAACAAGCAAGTTAGCAAGGAAGCTAAAGCAGAATTTCACTAAGCATTCAATTTACCAGTGTATATAAATGCAATAATATACACCATAAAGATCTATATTCAGCAACCATTTGTACATTTAATATAAATAATTGACACATATTCTAAAGAAGTTTTGTTCAGAGACATGGTGTTTATGCATTGATCCATACCATGCCAACAATTTTTAGATATTGAAATAATTCAGTTTTTTTTATTTCTCTTGGCATAGAATATATATATATATATATAATATAATTTCTGGTATACTTAAAACATGTTATGCATAAAATTGATGCCATGAAATTATTCACATTGTCCAATCAGAATTGACATTACAGAATTGCATTAGAATCCCCATTATACAGCTGGCAATTACTAAAAGTCGATTAAAACCTCATTATAGAAATGAACACAAATTTTATTTTTAAGTGTCTTGCCTGCTGTGCGCTTTCCTTAGAAATGTTTAAAAAAACCCAATATACTATTTGATGAGTGTTGACTATATATCAGACTTACATAACAGAGAGATGGTATCTGGGGACTGTGAATGTGTCCGACATATCTGGTCTGTGAAATTGATATTTCTTTTTCTGACAATGTTTCCTAGAGTTTCTAGACAAGCTTGATCATTATTTACATACAAGATTATCCCATTGATTATGGACTATCGCGTTAGAAAATGTCAGAATCATGGTCAGAGAAGTCTCTACATTGTCAAATATGTAATACATGCTGTCCCAGTAGAGTTAGGAGTTATATTGGCAGGAATAAGATTTTGTTACAGAACTGTTGGTTCAGAACTGTACATACGTTGTTTGTTGATACATCAGCAAACCAGCAGTAGAGGTATTGTTAATGCACATCTGCAAATTAAACACTATATGGGTAGAATTTTGAGTTTGAGTCAAACTCACATAGTTGCCAAACTATGGCATGCATATCGTGCACTTTGTCTAGCCCTTAAATACTTTGTAAGAATATGTAGCCTAAGTGTGGATTTAAACAAAGGCTTTAGGGGTATTGGAATTAAACATTTTATTGAGCTCACTAGATATTAAAGGGTTTTGTCACTAGATGTTTATTTATATTGATTATTTTGCAATCATTACAAACTCGAAATTGGATCAGAATTTATAACACTTGACTTTAAACATCATATTATAAAATTTCATTAGAATCAGCCAAATTAAGATGTCATTGCTATGGTTATAATGGCAGCGTTATTTTTCCATTGTAACTATTGGACTGATTGCCTTGTAGATATTATCACTATACAGACATTTCTGTGAGGATGCTGGTGTTAATTTATCAAGTATTATTAATCAAATTGGTCAGATTATTAATAAAACGGACTTTAAAGATTTTCATCTGGTTCAGATAATATTATAACATTGATTGAATATATAAAATGGCTGTTGTCAATTGTTGGTACAAGGAGTGGTATTATAATACAGGGTCAAGTTGCCTTTGTACTCTAAGACAAAATGTGAACGTGCTTGGATTTCTAAAAACTAATACAACTCAAATCTCAGCTTTTGGCTTTAGGTTTTTATCCACAACCATGAGTTTTGATTGGCTAAAAAAAGGATTAAAACTCATTGTCAACAAAGTGTTGTTTAAGAAAAGTGTTGTATTTTTACAATAACCATGTGAGATCATGTGATTGTGATTTTAATGGGTGCCAAGTGTGTAGTAGGAATTGCTTACCCATACAGAGTACCTAGACTCACCCCCCAGGTATTAGTGGTACTCAGTGTTTGGTTTTTGAGTTGGGTGTCTGTTTTGTTGTTGTTCCCTTTTTTGTGTTACCATGGTTTTGTCTGTCCTTGACCTTATAATTTTCTGTTTACACTTCTATACCTTTGGCTCTTTCTTTTTTAAGCTCGAATTTGGCAAGGTACTCACTCTAACTGTATCTTGACAAAGATTGACAGTTTTGCTGCTGAAAGTTGGTACCAAAGCTTCCTCCTCATTACAGCTGAACATTATGTGCTATAGCTGAACTGTTGCTGAAGTGGCGTTAAATCTCAGACAAACAAACTATAGTATCACATGATGTGAGATGCAAAAATTATTCATTGGTGTCAATAAAATAATTTTAAAAATTTGTACTTCCCATTTAATGAGCAAAATGTTATCCGCTCATTTAAAAGATACACTAGTTAGCCTTGTTCTGAGTTGCATTGGAACTTCTCTTACTACAAATATCAATTAACCAACTGGGCCCAGGAGACATCATTTATTGGTATGATCAGTAAAGGGAAAGAGGGTAGCAGGCTGATTTGACCCCATCTGTTGACATTTCATTATAAAATAAATAAAACTTCTTTTGAGAATGATTTTTTCTGAATTCATGCAAGTGGAAAGTGATGTTTGATAAAAGATAAGATAAATATTTCTTTGTCTCTCCTTTTTGGGATATGTATTAGATTGGTATTTTAATGTTTATACAAAATAAAATGAATTTCTTCTCACCAATGAATGATAAATGGTCTAAATAACTGATTTTACACATCGAAAATTCACAAATTTAAAAAAAGTTAGAAATGAGAAATGTTGCCTAGGAGATTTGTTAACTGATGTTTGTTAGTGTCCTATAACATCAGAAAATAGAAATAAATTGATGTTTAGAATGAAAATTGATCATATGTTGTAAGTTGATCTTTCTGTGTGAAATTTGTTATCAAAGCCAAGACTTCTGATGTCAAACATAAATAGATAGAAAATAAGAATTCTGAAATCAAATTGGTTAATATTTATATTTGTAGTATATGGTAAAGTATTACCTTGTTGGGGATATGTTGTTGTAAATTAAATTGTTCAATACTTACATGATATATTTTATGTCCTAACATTAGATATTATATTGTGATCTATTTTGTCATTATGTATCTTGTGTATTCATAAAATAAAGCTGTAATATCCACAAACTTTTGTACTTGCCATGAAATAAGAGAGCAATGCTTGAAAGAGCCTTAATTACATTTCTACCTGTTTCTAAGACTTGTTCAAATAAACTACATTTTCTGACAATGTACACATGTTGTACATACAGTACATATGGTGGGGCCGAGTGGCTAAGGTAGTCATCCACCATACTTTTGATCACGTTAATGTCACCACTAAGGTTGCGTGTCTGAGCCTTACGGCAGTGAGGGTTAGCTTGATTCCGGGTTTGCCAGTTCTCTGTGGAAGGTTTGGGGTTTGTCTTTGGGGTGTGTCCTGGTACTCCAGCTTTCTCCACAAGCAAAATACAGCTAAAAAAGTGGATTCAAAACAAAACACAATCACATATATGTTAATTTTTTACCATTCCTTTTTCTTTGTTAGACTGGATAAGCTGTAATTAGATTGTCAGCTTTGAAAATAACTGTGCTGATGAATATATCTATCTTTTTGTAATTCTGATTTCAATGGCTGATTTACTCTGACTTAATTTCCTACAAAAATGCTTTGGGTCATTTTTTCAAGCAGAAAACGAAATAAATGAGATTTTGATTGTTTGTAATCATAAAAGTTCTGAAATTCATTTCATCAGATGTCCTTTAAGGCATGATCTCATAAAAAATACAATATTTCAATGTAGCTTTTGTTTATTTTGTAGTTTTTTCTCTGATCTCTAGTTAATGCAAATTTTGTGACCCAGAGGGATATCTGGGGGACACTTAATATCTGGAAGGATTTATTTTTGGTGATTAAAAAAAAATACTGAGAGAAAATAAAATGTCTGTTCAAAACCTGTTGATTTCCTAAAACATGTAAAATTTCAATAAATAGAAAACAAAGAACCTGCTGTCTGAATGTTTGTCCTTATTGGGACCCCCTGGTGATACCTCAGACAGATCGTCATGTCAACCCCATTCATCATTCAACATGTCAGTTTCATTTGGCCTGTCTGTTATTAATCTTCTTCATGATCTAACCGACCATGATACGTTAATTTAGGATGTCCAGTTAATTAAATAGAAGCCATCACTATTTCGTATCGCCCATATACAGGTCACCTTCAAATTGGATTACCGGAGATTTTTCTTGACCATTATCAGTTACTTACCGTGGTAAATTTTGTCTTATTAACGAAATGTAATAAAGTCTTGATTGTTTTTAAAACCCTAAATTTGATTGGATGTTACAATTTGATTAAGGATGCTCATAATTGGCTTTATTTATATCAGACCGGCATGTAATATTGGGCAGCAACATTCGCTAGTCCAGGCTTCCTACATTTAGAAAATTGTGTTGTAGCAAGTGTTAGTCAAGTTTATCCATTAATAATATATAAAATTACTTTTTACTAAAATTGAAGTTAAACTTAATTTAAACAAATACTGAAAATTCAAAGGTATTGTGGTAATTCTTAATAAGAGTTTATCAAGTCTGTCTGAATGCCATGGTACCATATAAAATTTCATAGCAGAAATTTTTTGTATTCTCTTTTTAATCAAATCAAAAATTCACAATTTCATCAGTTGTCTTGGCAGTTGAGAAAATTCTCAAGCTGAGACAAAAATTTTTATGCTGTGGCCTGATATTCTAGGGACCTCTGGTTTCATTGAAAGTGGTCAAAGTATAAAGAAAGGACACCTGTCACTCTGACATAAACTATATATAAATTTTAAATCAGTAAGACATATTTGTAACAGAATACATCTCCAGCCTTACTTAGCTTTCTAATATCTTGACCTTGCTGAGAGCAGATTTGTCTGGTTGTAAATTGAAAATAAGATGTTATTGTAAAATTTTGTCAGAAAATTCCTGCTGGAATATATAAAGTGTAGTTTATTTTATTTACTTATATAAGTATTTTAATTGTACAGAGAAGATTTTTTATTTACAAGCCTTAAATTTGTGTATGAATTGGGAAAGCTAAAAATATATGATGATACAAGTAACAAAAAATACTTTTTATTCTGAAGCACAGAATATAATGAAACAAATGAAACCATGCAGGAAAGTTACCCTAAACAAAATATTACTGTTTCTATAGTAATAATAATTATGATCATTCAGAAAGGAACCCTGCAGTGTAACATTGACTAATTATATCAACAAATATTTTTGCCATTTTCCTTCACTTACAGTCATGTCAATTCTGGTTCATTTTTATCTAATTATTTAGGAGTTGTTAATTTTTCCTACTCGCCCTTCTCATAATTACTTGTGTTATCGTGGCTACAGATTTAATACATTCTAAATTAATAGGAACAAACAATAATTGTCTCATATAATCATTTCTTTTGATATTCAATTTGTTTACATCTTTATCTTATAATTCCTACAGAAAAATTACTACGGAAAAACTATCGCAGTTGGTCAATAAAATTTTGAACAATAAACGATCATATGTTCACAATTAAATAAATTGCTGGTTTAACAACAAACATAATTTCCTATTTTCTCTTCATATTTAACACAATTATACTTTATGGAAAAATTAAGTATTAATTTAATCAATATGAACAGAAAATGAGAAAATATTGAGGATTTGGATGAAAAGTGTTACATTGATTGTCAGCTGCCAAATATACATGCTTAGATGAGTTCTGTAGTATTGGCATGAAACATGGAAAAGATTTGACAGCACTTGGGTGGGTTGTTGATGTAAATTTCTTAATATCTGATCATAATTAGCTTTTGTTATTATGTATATTAGAGTATCAGTCGGATATAATTATGTTTTGTGCCTAATAAATTTGGCCTCAAAATAGAAATGTTGTATTTAAACATAATTACTATATATACAGACTCCAAGAAGAAGAGAAATTTGTTTAATGAACAGTAAGATAATTTTGCAGTATGAAATTACCCAATAAACTGTAATCTTCAATTTAACCAATGAACTCACAACATTACTTACCCATCTTAAGTTGATGCATTACAGATATATGGACCTTGTTTCAACCTTACACAGACATTGCTGGGGACATAATTGGCTAAGGTAGTTAGTCATCTTCAACTTATCACTGTTATATGTCAATACTGAGCTTAAGAGTTTGAGCCTTAGTGCTGGCTTGGTGTGCTCGACTCCAGGTGTAATTTACAAGTTTTTCCATTTTTGTTCTAAATTCTAAGGATTGCACGTTTTGTGGAAGAGATCAGGGGGTTACTACCTTATACAACATGGCTTTCTCTGCAATAAAAACTGTAAGTCATGATATGGCTAAAAATTGCAGAAGGTAGCATGAAACCTCTGTGAAACAAACATAAACCCTTAGTGAAACAAACATAATGTTAATGAAATATACAGTTATTCTTATCTATCTATACAACTAAAGGTTAGTTCATCACTATAAAACCTCTGAGGTTAGTTGTTTCTAGTCCTCCATACTCTCTACTCTGTTCTGTTTTACATATATCTGGGTTTCAGAGGTCACTTGATTGTCACTGAGGCTTCATCTTCACTTTAAAACTTGTCACTGTAATGACTAAAGTGCTATTGTAAGTTAACCCCATTCCATCAATGCATCAAGATTTTTTTCTTTTTACAAGTGCTATTCATATAATCATGTCTGGTTTCGGTAGGCTTTACAACCGAGACATAAGCTGTCGATCATTATTACTTTGTCAATTAGTCCAAATATTTTGTCGGAAATAATGAACGTAGATGTGATTTTGTAATCCTATTATTAGATAATGTGTTATCTTGAGGAGTTTTTTGGTTCTTTACAGCATTACTCTGCATCATAAATTGTTTACCAAGATGCAGTTATAAGCAGAATCATTAGTAATAAAATTCCATTATAAAGTAGACAGTTTACAAGTAGATTTTCTAGTCAGATCTTAGTTCACACCTACGATAGAAATGCAAAATATTTGAAGACTTTCAAATGGAGTATTGGAAAGATTTTGAAGTGAAACTATCTTTTACCAGGTATATGGTATTTCATCTAAAATTAAGTATGTATTTTGTCTAAATCTGAAAAATTAGCAATTGATACAACCTCAGTTGATACAAAACCTTGTATCATCTAAATAGGTGATACAAGATTTACTTTTGAAAGAACATCTTTTTACGTCATAATACGTATAACCAATGATATGACAGCGATAATGCTCTGGACTCCATGATATAGCTGAAAAATTGCTGAAAGTGGCGTTAAACAACATTCAAACAAACAAACAAATATAGACAAAATTTAACTAAGAGACCTCTTTTTTCCCAATATAATTAAAACAAAATTTTTCACTAGCTCCCCCTTTTTCTTATTCCTTCACTGCAACAATAACAAAAAGGGGGAAGAGCTTGTAAAAGATTTAATTAAGTAATAATTCACCGAGGCTGTGGTTTATCATGACCATTTATGTCACATTATTTGATCCTGAGCGACAGCAAAGGATAAAATAACGACCTAAATGGCCATCCCGTTGTAAAATAATGATAAACCACAGCCTTAAAGAATTATTTCTATTCTAATAAGACAATTATGGTACATTTAGTGTATTTACCCACCTATAGCCAACGCCATTTTTGCCATAAACTGCCCGTTCCACCAATGTAGCACACATATTATTCAACAGATAATTATATCGCGTGTTGATATTTATAAGTTTAATACTTCATACGCAATAGTTTTCTGCTGGTTGTTACGGTATTGTAAATTGGAACAACCCTTCAAGAATCGCCCTCTTCGTCACATTTTGCTCATCAATAAATCCTTTTTTAACATGATTGTGGTCTCCAAACGTTAAAAGCACATCATATTAGAATTTTAATTAGATTTCCTTTTTTCTTTCAATCACTAAAATGTATTACATTGTAACAAATATTTTTCAATGGACCGAATTTTGCAAATAAATTAAACAGTGCTTTTTAGCTCACCTGACCCGAAGGGTCATGTGAGCTATTGCCATCACTTGGCGTCCGTCGTCGTCCGTCGTCGTCGTCGTCGGCGTCGTCGTCGTCGTCGTCGTCGTTAACTTTTCTTCAAAAATCTTCTCCTCAAAAACCACTGAAGGGATTGCTTTGAAACTTTGCATACATCATCAGTAAAATGCCCTCTACCAAGTTTGCCCAAATCATGGCCTCAGACCAACCAACATGGCCGCCATGGCTAAAAATAGAACAGAGGGGTCAAAATACAGTTTTTTGCTTATAGTTCAAAAAGTATAACAGATACAGGAAAACCGAAGAGACCTTCCTTCTTCAGCATCTAAAGCTCTACAAAACACTCCATTGGGTCAAAGTTGCATGATGACTCCTTGTAGGAGTTATTGCCCTTTAATTGTCAAAATTGATGATTTTTGCCATTTTTGCCTCAAAATCTTGAAAATTATTAGAACTAGAGAAAAAGTTATCATTGCTTAATTGTTCTGCTCTATGAGGGCTACAAAAATGACTTTAGGGTCAAGATTGTCTGATTAACCGTTTAAGAGTTATTCCCCTTGAACTGTGTTTTTTTATCGGTTTTAATTGATTTTTTAAAATCTTCTCCTCTGAAACAACTGAAAGTACTGCTTTGAAACTTTGTACACATCATCTGTCAAATGTCCTCAACCAAGTTTGCACCAACCATGGCTGCAGATTAACCAACCTGGCCACCATGGCTAAAAATTGGATGGGGGGGGGGGGTAAAATACAGTTTTTGGCTTATATTTAAAAAAGTGTAACAGATACAGGAAAACCGAAGAGACAAGCCTTCATCTGCATCAAAAGCTCTACGAAACACTCCATTGGGTTGAAGTTGTATGATGACTCCTTATAGGAGTTATTGCCCTTTAATTGTCGAAATTGTTGATTTTAGCCATTTTTGCCTCAAAATCTTGAAAATTATTAGAACTAGAGAAAAAGTTAGCATTGCTTAATTGTTCTGCTCTATGAGGGCTACAAAATTGTCTTAGGGTCAAGATTGTCTGATTACACGTTTAAGAGTTATTCCCCTTGAACTGTTTATTTTAATCGGTTTTAATTGATTTTTTAAAATCTCTCTGAAACCACTGAAAGTACTGCTTTGAAACTTTGTACACATCATCCGTCAAATGTCCTTAACCAAGTTTGCACCAACCATGGCTGCAGATTAACCAACATGGCCGCCATCCGCCATGGCTAATAATAGAATGGAGGGGGGGGGGGTAAAATACAGTTTTTGGCTTATAGTTCAAAAAGTATAACAGATACAAGAAAACCGAAGAGACATGCCTTTATCGGCATCAAAAGCTCTACGAAACACTCCATTGGGTTGAAGTTGTATGAGGACTCCTTATAGGAGTTATTGCCCTTTAATTGTCAAAATTGATTATTTTTGACATTTTTGCCTTAAAATCTTGAAAATTATTTGAACTAGAGAAAAAGTTAGTATTGCTTAATTGTTCTGCTCTATGAAGGCTACAAAAATGACTTAGGGTCAAGATTGTCTGATGAACAATTTAGGAATTATTATCCTTGAACATTTTTTAATCAATTTTAATTGATTTTAAAAAATCTTCTCCTCTTTAACCCATTAAAGGACTGCTTTGAAACATTGCACACATCATCTTTAGGACGTCCTCTACCAAAATTGTGCAAATCATGACACCTGACTACCTATATAGCTACGTTAGCTTAAAATAGAAAATGGGGGGGGGGGGGGGGAGTCAAGAGAGTTTTCGACTGATAGTTAAAAAAGTATAACAGGTACAGCAAATTTGAAGTGAACCTCCCTTCTCCCTCTAAGCATCAAAAGCTCCTCCTTATAGGAATTATTATGACTTTTGCAGAAGTGTTGGGCAATTCCTTATAGCAAAGAAAAGCTGGATAGAAAAGGGTTGTTTGGTTTCAGGTTCAGGTGAGCGATACAGGCTCCTGGGAGCCTCTAGTTTTATTTATACATGTATCTGTAGATTCTATTAGAAAATTTGAAATTTCAGTGCTCAACAGCTCAGAAATGAGCTGGGGGACCAATTTTTTTTTCAATTTGAATTATGATTACTTGTGTAAAACACCCAACTATAGGGCCAGTTTGCAGAAAATTCAATGACAAATTATTTTCAGTGCATTAGTCCTGAACCCCCTTAAGGAGTTAGAGATGGAGTTCTCAGACTGAAGTGATGATCATTTGTCTGATTGGAATGACATATATCTGTGGGCTGTCGCATTAGTGTATTGCCCTAGTGCAAAGCAGACATTAATCTATATGCAGTATTTATACTGTGCTCTCATATGTGTGTGATATGTTTTTACATCTCTGTGTAGTTACAATTAGGAGGGGAGGGGGCTCCCTTTAACTGGTTGAACCCCAATGTTTTATGCCCTCGTATTAGTGATTGAATTGTGATGGTGGTGTTAGGTTTATCTCCCCCTTGTATATTTGCTTACAAATGGAGTCATACTCTTGCTCATTTGTACTCTCACTTGCATAAATATTTTTTGTCCAAATTAAACATAAATTTTTTAATATTACGGGAAGCTTGTTCTATCAGTAGGGTACGTAACACCATCTTAAAGTTATTTATGGAATGTGTATTCAGAGAAAAATAATATAACATGCGATAGGATTTATCACTCAGTGTAGAAAGTATTCACCCAGAATTTAAACATATTAATAATGCAGACATACTTTAGGTTTCTACGATGGGGGATGGGGTAGGGAGCATGAGAATATATGGAATGAAATAAAATATATTGCAATGTTAACATAGAGTTAAAATGGTTATGTGCAAAAATAATTATGACCCTCGAACTAAAGATAATATTTTTTTCTATTCAAACTGTGGCTATCATGTTAGACAAAAAACAATTTATGTCTCCCACCCCTCTTTACTCACACACTCTTTCTGGATATGATGAGCATAAAAGCAAACAGTTAATTTGTCAACATTGTTTACTATAAGATGGCACAGGTTAAGAGAATGGTGCGCCGTCAGACCAAGGGGCATTAAGTTGTCGGTGTAGGACATAAAAAACTCCCCAAGTCAAGTTAAGAATGGTGCAATCATTGGTGACAATTAGACTTTCTCTATCTGTTGTATCTGTATTATACTGTGTATCATAAAACATGTGTAATTCAAATTAGCTGTCATGTACCTCCACCTCCCCACATCACAGGCTGTAAGAAAACCCCACATTACAGGCTGTAAGAAAATGGTGACAAATGAAACAGATTGTAATGTATTCTTAAACCATCCATCTGTTGTTATCTTAATTTCTTTGTTTATTCGACTGTGTATATTAAATGGATATCATTAAACATGTTTATTATTGTTATTCTGTTGTATACTTGTGTAGTCAGCCTTTGTTTAAAAACTCTATCTGATATGTTACAAAACATCATCTTATGTTTGTTTATCATCAATATTTTTGTTTGAAATAAAAACACCAAGAATAATAGGTAAACAAAGAGCTGTAAAAAATGGAATATTTTAAAGGTTTACAACAGCTGGTAGCCACTTGAGTTTTATATCTTTGTTAAAGAAAGTACCTATTGATCTTCAGTAAATTATGTTCTCATTGCCTGGTGAGAAGCTTTCAATCAAAGTCAGCCTTCGTGTAGAACTATACTTTAACTTTCTACACAATGTCTGAATTTTCCTGTATTATCTTCTGTTTCTGCCTTCTTCCTCATCTTAATTAACATGGCTGTAATTAATGAAGGAAATCATAAATTGTAAACATTGATGAAAATTTTGTGTTTTTTAGAATGTGATAGGATTATTCAGGAATGAGGAAACAGGTTTTGTATTGTGTTACGGATGTTATAAAGACTATGGATGATTTGCCCGGTTCTTGTCATCATCTCTGTAAGTTTTCTTTACATTTTACGACTGTTTTTGTACTAATTACTGATATATAAGTTAACATAAAAACAGTCAGTTGTATTCCTAGAAACAATGTCCAAGGCCACATATTGGTAAACACAGTTATTTATAATCTAACAGGAAATATAATACTTGTAAAATGAAACCTTACCCATAAATGCATTGTCTTATATTTTTACACTGTTTTTTTTTAAACATTTCAATGTTTTAGACCAAAATCCCGACCTTGAATGTTTAATCAAAATACTAAACCCTACAACTTTTCGGTAAATTCATAGTCTTTCCTCCTTTGTTGAATGGTTAATAGAACTGAGGATGGTAGTCTCACATGCTTGTTATTTTGTCATAATTTTTGTTTTATTTGTATATTATCAGTTTGCTGTCACAAATCATTTAAATATTAAAAAATTTAAATTTAATGACAATTAAGAATAATTATAAAAACTCCCATCCTTTGTTAACATGGAATATATAAATAAAAGCAAAACAACTTGACTCCAATACAGCTTATTTCCTAATAAACTAAGTTACATGTTGTCTGATAACTTCACTAAATTGCCCACATCAGCAAAAAATGGTTTGTTCATTTTTTTTAATGGTGTTTAGTACCACTTTAAGCAATATTTTCAGCTATATCATGGCGTCCATTTTTTTAATTGGGAATGCAAATGAGAGTACCATATGTGAACCCCTGATAAATTTTTGGTAATACAAACAATATTATGAATTATAAAATGTACCAGATGATCAAAGACCAAAAGATTGGTTGATTGGATGTTTGCTGTGAGCAGAATTTCAGCTATATTCAGGACAAAAACAATATAACAATTGATACCCCAAAGGAAAAAGGGAGTGGAATGCGACATGAGAATCAAAATATTGACTGCCACTTTTAAACTATGGAGTATTAGGTAGGGCCGAGAATTTATCCTTTTGTAGCAGCTACAATGAGCCTACTCTTTTTCTAAATCTAAAAAAGGGTTCTTTTACATGTAAGGAGCATGGCACTCACCAAGCACATAATTCAATATGGTCCAGGGCCAGGCTTTCTGTATGACATGACAATCCCCCAATACGAGGTCTCCCCTTTGGGCCACCCTGAGACATGTTGGGCTGCTCCGTGGGTCCCCACCGTGAATTCTTACAATATGGTCCCAATAGACCATAAGAATTATTATAGTTAACATGGTTACATAATTATTGTGAGATTTTCAATATATCACGATTCAAATTGACAGCTATCATGTTACATGGTGGATACAAGTATAGGGTATCGCTCTTTCCACCCAATCCAATTTGTTTTTATCTATTTAATTCTGTTCTATAATACCTATTATCTAACTGTGTTTTGTCTCTGGAGAAAAATTGAAAAATTGCTTTAATTATTAGACATAAACTCTTATCCAATCGGATTTAGTTGGTTATAAAATTTCCTTAGTGGCAGATAATCTCTTATAGACCAGAATCAAAACCATTATTCCGATCATAAAACCCCCATCAAATAATACCGCCGTCTGCAGCAAGACTAACAGTGTCATTCCAACAATAGGCTTATAAGGACATAATACATAACTCAATATGTCCTTTATGATATTTATAATTAAATTTTCAGTGCGTTGATAATCAGCCTTTCACCATGATATAATAAAATTAAAAGCTATCTTGATATTTATGAGCGGAGTGCTAATTGATTGTACTCTGTGTATCTTGATCAGCTTGCATGTAGACAAATCCACATGTTTTATGACTCTTTCAGCTTGTCAAATGAAAAATTGCTTACTAGACATTGAAAAACAATCAATCAATCAAAAAAGGGTTTGTCTGATAATTTATAGTTTGTTCAGCGGAAGTACAACCAGATCAGCTTTAAGCTGTAAGTTCTGAGCTAGTGTATATTTTTGTTAGACTGGAATAACTAAAACACAGAACAATCATACATTGTATCTGTTCAGCTTTAAGCTAGGTCTTTTGTTCTCTTACTTAGTATTTGTTCCAGCTTTAAGCTATATCCTTTGTTACCAATTTAAGCAATATCCTTGTTCTTTTACTTGGTATTTGTTTCAGCAAGCTTTGAGCTATATTTTTTATTACAAATTTCAGCTATATCCTTTGTTTTTTTACTTTAATTTGAACCTGGTCACATGTGTTTGCTTAGCATACAGAGTTAACAAGGAAAAATATGATGTAGATTCAAAAGTATGACTGATATATTTAATGATCATCAAGCAGCTTGCTTCCAGGGTTAATATATTAATGTACTTATTGTACTGGTCAATAGTATGAGAGTAAATCTTTTTTATTTATGGTGTTTTCACACACTTTCAACATGGTAGTTTGTGAAAATTCTTTACAGAAATGCTACCAAACCAAGGTCAATGTAATCTGGTTAAACATGAGTTTGCTGCACAGACTCCTTCCAAAACCTCCAGACATTATTAAAGCTGAATTGTCAGCTTTGTTATTTTGATAAGATTATGAAAATTAGGTCAATATTAAACAGGTAGGAAAATGTTAAACAATTAATGAAGAGGAATCAAAAAAGTCCAGTCAACATAATCTGGTTGTTTATAAAAATCCTTATTTAATACTCATCTTGTCAAATTAAATTCTGACAATCGTTGTACAAAGCTTGAAGCCATCTGACTGACGTCTGCTCACAGAGAGATGATAAATCCATGATTTATAAATGGATTTTATTGGCTTTCTGAACTGATTTCAATTCATTTGACAAATTCCTAATTGGAAATTACATTAGACAAATTTCTTAAAGCAATAAGAAAAAAGAGTCTGACACAAAAAAATATTTCACCTCTAGCAAAACATATTTTTGATTACTTGAATTGTAGAAAAAAACAAATCTGTGTCTGAAAAACTACATCCAATGACATATCAGACATTGAATTAAAACATAAAAAAACTAAACAGTAAATATACTGTTGTTTTGTGAAATAGCTTGCTAGCCTGGGATGTGGGAGATCCTGCATTGGTAGGATGTTAGCCTGGGATGTGGGAGATCCTGCATTGGTAGGATGTTAGCCTGTGATGTGGGAGATCCTGCATTGGTAGGATGCTAGCCTGTGATTTGGGAGATCCTGCATTGGTATAATGCTAGACAGGGATGTGGGAGTTCCTGCATTGGTAGGATGCTAGCCTGGGATGTGAGAGATCCTGCATTGGTAGGATACTAGCCTGTGATGTGGGAGATCCCGCATTGGTAGCATGCTAGCCTGAGATGTGGGAGATTCTGCATTGGTAGCATGCTAGCCTGGGATGTGGGAGATCCTGCATTCGTAGGATGCTAGCCTGGGATGTGAGAGATCTTGCATTGGTAGGATACTAGCCTGTGATGTGGGAGATCCCGCATTGTTAGCATGCTAGCCTGAGATGTGGGAGATTCTGCATTGGTAGCATGCTAGCCTGGGATGTGGGAGATCTTGCATTGGTAGGATGCTAGCCTGGGATGTGGGAGATCCCACATTGGTAGGATGCTAGCCTGGGATGTGGGAGATCCCGCATTGGTAGCATGCTAGCCTGAGATGTGGGAGATTCTGCATTGGTAGCATGCTAGCCTGGGATGTGGGAGATCCTGCATTCGTAGGATGCTAGCCTGGGATGTGAGAGATCCTGCATTGGTAGGATACTAGCCTGTGATGTGGGAGATCCCGTATTGGTAGCATGCTAGCCTGAGATGTGGGAGATTCTGCATTGGTAGGATGCTAGCCTGGGATGTGGGAGATTCTGCATTGGCAGGATGCTAGCCTGTGATACGGGAGATCCTGCAATGGTAGGATGCTAGCCTGGGATGTGGGAGATCCCACATTGGTAGGATGCTAGCCTGTGATGTGGGAGATCCCACATTGGTAGGATGCTAGACTGTGATGTGGGAGATCCTGCATTGGTAGCATGCTAGCCTGAGATGTGTGAGATTTTGCATTGGTAGCATGCTAGCCTGGGATGTGGGAGATCCTGCATTCGTAGGATGCTAGCCTGGGATGTGAGAGATCCTGCATTGGTAGGGTACTAGCCTGTGATGTGGGAGATCCCACATTGGTAGGATGCTAGACTGTGATTTGGCAGATCCTGCATTGGTAGCATGCTAGCCTGAGATGTGGGAGATTCTGCATTGGTAGCATGCTAGCCTGGGATGTGGGAGATCCTGCATTCGTAAGATGCTAGCCTGGGATGTGAGAGATCCTGCATTGGTAGAATACTAGCCTGTGATGTGGGAGATCCCGCATTGGTAGCATGCTAGCCTGATATGTGGGAGATTCTGCATTGGTAGGATGCTAGCCTGGGATGTGGGAGATTCTGCATTGGCGGGATGCTAGCCTGTGATGTGGGAAATCCTGCATTGGTAAGATGCTTAGCCTGTGATGTGGGAGATCCCGCATTGGTAGGATGCTAGCCTGTGATGTGGGAGATCCAGCATTGGTAGGATGCTAGCCTGTGATGTTGGAGATCCTGCATTGTTATAATGCTATCCTGTGATGTGAGAGATCCTGCATTGGCAGGATGCTAGCCTGTAATGTGGGAGATCCTGCATTGGTGGGATGCTAATATAACATATATAAACTTGAAATTGCAGTAAGTGTTTTTCTGTCATCTAATATTCTGCCCACATTCCTTCACAGCCAAATATTTCAATTTCAGAATTAAAATTTATCACATACAGAAAAAATACAACCCTTTGGGAAATGGTATCTTTTACTTCCCTTAAACCATGTCACTTATTGTCAATTTACATGTAGGGAGCATTGAGCTGTGAACCTCACATAGCTCCTACTTTCCATCCAGTTAGATTATTACCTGGTCGACTGTTCATGGATATATAAGTCTGTTACAGTGAATTAAGTAACAGCAGTGTTTTAAACAAATGTTGTAACTGTAAAATACATCGTAAGTGCTAATGTCACAATGCATTTCCCTTTGATCTTCCAACACTTGCGATAGATTTTACCCTATGACTTTTCCTGAAATCGTCTCCAGTTATGTAAATGTTATGAAGCTTTATTCTATCAGTTTCATCATCAGCAGAATAGGTAGAAGGTTTTCCATTTATCAGTTTCAGAACTGTTGTAAAATTTGAACTTTAATTTTGAAAGTCATGATTACAATTTCAATATGTCTTTTATAAGATAAAGTTAGTAACAGTTGTCTAAAAGTTGGAAGTTTTATTAGTCAGTGAATTCTCTCCTGTCCAATGCTTTTTTTTAGACTTTGATGAGAGCTTGGATTCCATGCTCCCATCAAAAGTGTAAAAAAAAAGCTTTAGAGGGCAGAGGACTACAGTTCATCATCAGCAGACTTGGTAGCAGCTTTTCTGTCCAGTAGTTCCAGAATGAATGCTACATATGAACCACAAATTAAATTGATCCAAAAGGAAAGTGTTCACAGACTTTCTTCAAGTAGTTAGTTGTAGTTATTTGCTTATGTTGTGGAGCTGATGTCAGATTTGCTGTCTGGTAAATTCAGAATTATGACTACATAACAGAATACAGAAGGTCATAAGATTCAGAGCTTTTTATTCTGTCAAGGTCATTATGCCTACAGGAACAAATAACATTAGCATGACAATTGCTAGTAATGTGCTAGATTTACTAAAACTAATGAAATTGTCAAGCCATAAAATATTTGTAATCTCGGCTATCTGGTAAGCTTGGTAATTGTCAGACGCTTGATCAGATTAACTTGTGAAAATTGCTGAAAATCTTTGAATTTACGAGCTGCTAATTTGCTGACAATTTGCATTGGGAAATTACTTTGACTTTCATTTTTGATTTTGTATAATTTTCCCTATTGTTACGTAACCTGTTGATGAACAATTAGACTATTTGTTAATCAACAGTATGCTGTATTTTCACATAACAAAGAATAATTAACATCAGTTTTACTTATATCATCGCAAATTGGTCAACAACTAGCAATACACAGACCTTTACTGTTGATAAATATTGGATGGTTAAATTATTCACTGGCCACAAGTCCCTTTGAATTTGTGTGCTCTGGTGTGCTGTTAAAGAGTGAAATCTTACGTCAACATTTCGATACCATCTACAGGGTATAATACTGATTGATAGTAAATGTTGATAGTTCTATCATAGTAAAAAAAAATCAAAATGACTTGTGTTCTTTGTACACACATGGATGGTATAGTAAATGTTGATAGTTCTATCATAGTAAAAAAAAAATCAGAGTGACTTGTGGTCTTTGTACACACATGAATGGTATAGTAAATGTTGATAGTTCTATCATAGTAAAAATAGTCAAAGTGACTTGTGGTCTTTGTACACACATGGATGGTATAGTAAATGTTGATAGTTCTATCATAGTAAAAAAGGCAGAGTGACTTGTGGTTTTTGTACACACATGGATGGTATAGTAAATGTTGATAGTTCTATCATAGTAAAAATAGTCAAAGTGACTTGTGGTCTTTGTACACACATGGATGGTATAGTAAATGTTGATAGTTCTATCATAGTAAAAAAAATCAAAGTGACTTGTGGTCTTTGTACACACATGGATGGTATAGTAAATGTTGATAGTTCTATCATAGTAAAAAAGGCAGAGTGACTTGTGGTCTTTGTACACATGTGGATGGTATAGTAAATGTTGATAGTTCTATCATAGTAAAAATAGTCAAAGTGACTTGTGGTCTTTGTACACACATGGATGGTATAGTAAATGTTGATAGTTCTATCATAGTAAAAAAAATCAAAGTGACTTGTGGTCTTTGTACACACATGGATGGTATAGTAAATGTTGATAGTTCTATCATAGTAAAAAAAATCAAAGTGACTTGTGGTCTTTGTACACACATGGATGGTATAGTAAATGTTGATAGTTCTATCATAGTAAAAAAAATCAAAGTGACTTGTGGTCTTTGTACACATGTGGATGGTATAGTAAATGTTGATAGTTCTATCATAGTAAAAAAAATCAAAGTGACTTGTGGTCTTTGTACAGACATGGATGGTATAGTAAATGTTGATAGTTCTTTCATAGTAAAAAAAAAATCAAAGTGACTTGTGGTCTTTGTACACACATGGATGGTATAGTAAATGTTGATAGTTCTATCATAGTAAAAAAAATCAAAGTGACTTGTGGTCTTTGTACACACATGGATGGTATAGTAAATGTTGATAGTTCTATCATAGTAAAAAAGGCAGAGTGACTTGTGGTTTTTGTACACACATGGATGGTATAGTAAATGTTGATAGTTCTATCATAGTAAAAATAGTCAAAGTGACTTGTGGTCTTTGTACACACATGGATAGTATAGTAAATGTTGATAGTTCTATCATAGTAAAAAAAATCAAAGTGACTTGTGGTCTTTGTACACACATGGATGGTATAGTAAATGTTGATAGTTCTATCATAGTAAAAAAGGCAGAGTGACTTGTGGTTTTTGTACACATGTGGATGGTATAGTAAATGTTGATAGTTCTATCATAGTAAAAATAGTCAAAGTGACTTGTGGTCTTTGTACACACATGGATGGTATAGTAAATGTTGATAGTTCTATCATAGTAAAAAAGGCAGAGTGACTTGTGGTTTTTGTACACACATGGATGGTATAGTAAATGTTGATAGTTCTATCATAGTAAAAATAGTCAAAGTGACTTGTGGTCTTTGTACACACATGGATGGTATAGTAAATGTTGATAGTTCTATCATAGTAAAAAAAATCAAAGTGACTTGTGGTCTTTGTACACACATGGATGGTATAGTAAATGTTGATGGTATAGTAAATGTTGATAGTTCTATCATAGTAAAAAAAATCAAAGTGACTTGTGGTCTTTGTACACATGTGGATGGTATAGTAAATGTTGATAGTTCTATCATAGTAAAAAAAATCAAAGTGACTTGTGGTCTTTGTACAGACATGGATGGTATAGTAAATGTTGATAGTTCTTTCATAGTAAAAAAAAAATCAAAGTGACTTGTGGTCTTTGTACACACATGGATGGTATAGTAAATGTTGATAGTTCTATCATAGTAAAAAAAATCATAGTGACTTGTGGTCTTTGTACACACATGGATGGTATAGTAAATGTTGATAGTTCTATCATAGTAAAAAAGGCAGAGTGACTTGTGGTTTTTGTACACACATGGATGGTATAGTAAATGTTGATAGTTCTATCATAGTAAAAATAGTCAAAGTGACTTGTGGTCTTTGTACACACATGGATAGTATAGTAAATGTTGATAGTTCTATCATAGTAAAAAAAATCAAAGTGACTTGTGGTCTTTGTACACACATGGATGGTATAGTAAATGTTGATAGTTCTATCATAGTAAAAAAGGCAGAGTGACGTACTTGTGGTTTTTGTACACATGTGGATGGTATAGTAAATGTTGATAGTTCTATCATAGTAAAAAAGGCAGAGTGACTTGTGGTCTTTGTACACACATGGATGGTATAGTAAATGTTGATAGTTCTATCATAGTAAAAAAAATCAAAGTGACTTGTGGTCTTTGTACACACATGGATGGTATAGTAAATGTTGATAGTTCTATCATAGTAAAAAAAATCAAAGTGACTTGTGGTCTTTGTACACACATGGATGGTATAGTAAATGTTGATAGTTCTATCATAGTAAAAAAAATCAAAGTGACTTGTGGTCTTTGTACACACATGGATGGTATAGTAAATGTTGATAGTTCTATCATAGTAAAAATAGTCAAAGTGACTTGTGGTCTTTGTACACACATGGATGGTATAGTAAATGTTGATAGTTCTATCATAGTAAAAATAGTCAAAGTGACTTGTGGTCTTTGTACACACATGGATAGTATAGTAAATGTTGATAGTTCTATCATAGTAAAAAAAATCAAAGTGACTTGTGGTCTTTGTACACACATGTTGATAGTTCTATCATAGTAAAAAAAATCAAAGTGACTTGTGGTCTTTGTACACACATGTTGATAGTTCTATCATAGTAAAAAAAATCAAAGTGACTTGTGGTCTTTGTACACACATGGATGGTATAGTAAATGTTGATAGTTCTATCATAGTAAAAATAGTCAAAGTGACTTGTGGTCTTTGTACACACATGGATGGTATAGTAAATGTTGATAGTTCTATCATAGTAAAAAAAATCAAAGTGACTTGTGGTCTTTGTACAGACATGGATGGTATAGTAAATGTTGATAGTTCTTTCATAGTAAAAAAAAATCAATGTGACTTGTGGTCTTTGTACACACATGTTGATAGTTCTATCATAGTAAAAAAAATCAAAGTGACTTGTGGTCTTTGTACACACATGGATGGTATAGTAAATGTTGATAGTTCTATCATAGTAAAAAAAATCAAAGTGACTTGTGGTCTTTGTACACACATGGATGGTATAGTAAATGTTGAAAGTTCTATCATAGTAAAAAAAGTCAAAGTGACTTGTGGTCTTTGTACACACATAGATAGTAAAATAAATGTTGATAGTTCTATCATAGTAAAAAAAGTCAAAGTGACTTGTGGTCTTTGTACACACATGGATAGTATAGTAAATGTTGATAGTTCTATCATAGTAAAAAAGGCAGAGTGACTTGTGGTTTTTGTACACACATGGATGGTATAGTAAATGTTGATAGTTCTATCATAGTAAAAATAGTCAAAGTGACTTGTGGTCTTTGTACACACATGGATAGTAAAATAAATGTTGATAATTCTATCATAGTAAAAAAAAACAAAGTGACTTGTGGTCTTTGTACACACATGGATGGTATAGTAAATGTTGATAGTTCTATCATAGTAAAAAAAATCAAAGTGACTTGTGGTCTTTGTACACACATGGATGGTATAGTAAATGTTGATAGTTCTATCATAGTAAAAAAAATCAAAGTGACTTGTGGTCTTTGTACACATGTGGATGGTATAGTAAATGTTGATAGTTCTATCATAGTAAAAAAAAATCAAAGTGCCTTGTGGTCTTTGTACACACATGGATGGTATAGTAAATGTTGATAGTTCTATCATAGTAAAAAAAATCAAAGTCACTTGTGGTCTTTGTACACACATGTTGATAGTTCTATCATAGTAAAAAAAATCGAAGTGACTTGTGGTCTTTGTACACACATGGATGGTATAGTAAATGTTGATAGTTCTATCATAGTAAAAAAAAATCAAAGTGACTTGTGGTCTTTGTACACACATGGATGGTATAGTAAATGTTGATAGTTCTATCATAGTAAAAAAAATCAAAGTGCCTTTAAGGTCTTTGTACACACATGTTGATAGTTCTATCATAGTAAAAAAAATCAAAGTGACTTGTGGTCTTTGTACACACATGGATGGTATAGTAAATGTTGATAGTTCTATCATAGTAAAAAAAATCAAAGTGACTTGTGGTCTTTGTACACACATGGATGGTATAGTAAATGTTGATAGTTCTATCATAGTAAAAAAAATCAAAGTGACTTGTGGTCTTTGTACACACATGGATGGTATAGTAAATGTTGATAGTTCTATCATAGTAAAAAAAATCAAAGTGACTTGTGGTCTTTGTACACATGTGGATGGTATAGTAAATGTTGACAGGTCTCTCAAAGCCAAACAAAACTAATGGCAATTGTGGGAAGTCTAGTTAAAAAATTATTAAGAAGACACTATCACCTAGACAATTGATTTGTCACTCAATGGGTAGAAATTTTCAGAGTATGCTACTCTGATTTCACAATTTAAGTCCATAGTTGGCCTAACGTGATCTCAACATAACATTATTTTTCCAGGATAACTTTTATATATAAATCATGTCTTTTTACATTTAAATTACAGTTACATTTAAATTTCTTCTGATTATCATTACCCCTACAATTATATCACCTAATAGTAGACATAATTGTTTGTTTGTTTGATTAATATTTAACGCTACTTTCAGCAATGTTTCAGCTATATCATGGCTTCCAGTTTTTATTTCTGGAGGAAGCCGGAGTACTGGACAAAACCGCTGACTTTCGGTAGGAAAACTAGCAATCCTTGTCAATTAAGATTGGAGTACAACCTGCCCACAGTGAGACTCGAACTCACAGCCTCAGTGTTAGCAGACCACATGATAAATAGTAGACAAACTACCTTAACAAACCGGCCATGGAGGCCCCGGAGTTGACATAATATCATACAAGTTACTTGTATTATTTGAATTTTTATTGGGATTACAATTTTATTTTCATGAGTTTTTAAGCTTTTTTATATATGTTTCTTTAGTAATAATATAAAGATTTTAAAAACTACCAAATGACATTGTTCATGTAAAAATAAAGCAGCTTTCTGATACGGAATGTTCTAAACTTTTAGAACTTGCAAAATAGGTTATTGTAGATCACTGATGCATACAATTTATCTGATGGTAAAATGTCTATTATGTCAGCTTATTTATGTCCTAACGTTATGATAGTTGTTCAATAATTCATAAGAAAATGATAAACTGACTACTTGTACAACTGTTGACCCTTAAATAAGATGGAAATATCAGATATGGCATATATTCTATTCAATACCAACTTCTGGTTGATTGCAATTTGTCAAGGATATATAATGTACACATATTGAACATGTATTATATTTGTGAAAGTAGTAGTATTTATTATTAGGTCAACACCACATAATGGTGGATGCCTTGTAATGGTCAGGCTGTCCGTCCGTCCAAAACTAATCGTGTCCGGGCTATAACTTTTTATCTTTTAAGGTAGGCTTTTGATATTTGATGTGTTGCATAGCATGGTTGATGACCTTTGACCTCAAGATTAAAGGGATCACAGAGATGGATACCATCTCACTTTTATCTAGTTAAATTTGTATGTACCTGACAGATCTATTGGACTTTTTGCTTAATGACAGCAATTCTTTTTACAAAATGTCGTAAGTGTATAGTACAAGTGCTGACGTCACAATGAATTTACCTTCGGGCTTTGATCTTCCAACACATACAATGAATTTTACACTTACGACTTTTGTAAAATTGAATCCTGATCTTTAGATTTATATGTACCTGACATTACTGTCCAGATCTATTATGAGATTTTGTGATACCTGACATTACTGTCCAGATCTATTATTAAATTTATATGTACCTGACATTACTGTCCAGATCTATTATTAGTTTTTTGGTGCCTGACATTACTGTCCAGATCTATTATAAGTTTTTTTGGTACCTGACATTACTGTCCAGATCTATTATTAGTTTTTTGGTGCCTGACATTACTGTCCAGATCTATTATTAGTTTTGTGGTACCTGACATTACTGTCCAGATCTTTTATTAGATTTGTGGTACCTGACATTACTGTCCAGATCTATTATTAGTTTTGTGGTACCTGACATTACTCTCCAGATCTATTATTAGATTTTTGGTACCTGACATTACTGTCCAGATCTATTTTTAGTTTTGTGGTACCTGACATTACTGTCCAGATCTATTATTAGATTTTTGGTACCTGACATTACTGTCCAGATACAATGTATATAATTAGTTTTGTGGTACCTGACATTACTGTCCAGATCTATTATTAGATTTTTGGTACCTAACATTACTGTAGAGATCTGTTATTAGGTTTGTGGTACCTGACATTACTGTCCAGATCTATTATTAGATTTTTGGTACCTAACATTACTGTAGAGATCTGTTATTAGGTTTGTGGTACCTGACATTACTGTCCAGATCTATTTTTAGTTTTGTGGTACCTGACATTACTGTCCAGATCTGGTATTAGTTTTGTGGTACCTGACATTACTGTCCAGATCTATTATTAGTTTTGTGGTACTTGACAATACTGTCCAGATCTATTATTAGTT
The DNA here is from genome assembly GCA_944474755.1 of Limnoperna fortunei. NCBI lineage: Eukaryota > Metazoa > Mollusca > Bivalvia > Mytilida > Modiolidae > Limnoperna > Limnoperna fortunei. The sequence goes on along the minus strand of OX104118.1, from coordinate 14,465,363 downwards.
TTGTGGCACCTGACATTACTGTCCAGATCTATTATGAGATTTTGTGGTACCTGACATTACTGTCCAGATCTATTATTAGATTTTTTGGTACCTGACATTACTGTCCAGATCTATTTTTTGTTTTGTGGTACCTGACATAACTGTCCAGATCTATTATTAGATTTTTGGTACCTTACATTACTGTCCAGATCTATTATTAGTGTTGTGGTACCTGACATTACTGTCCAGATCTATTATTAGATTTTGTGGTACCTGACATTACTGTCCAGATCTATTATTAGTTTTGTGGTACCTGACATTACTGTCCAGATCTATTATTAGTTTTGTGGTACCTGACATTACTGTCCAGATCTATTATTAGATTTTTTGGTACCTGACATTACTGTCCAGATCTATTATTAGTTTTGTGGTACCTGACATTACTGTCCAGATCTACTATGAGATTTTGTGGTACCTGACATTACTGTCCAGATCTATTATTAGTTTTGTGGTACCTGACATTACTGTCCAGATCTATTATTAGTTTTGTGGTACCTGACATTACTGTCCAGATCTATTATTAGTTTTGTGGCACCTGACATTACTGTCCAGATCTATTATTAGATTTTGTGGTACCTAACATTACTGTCCAGATCTATTATTAGTTTTGTGGTACCTGACATTGCTGTCCAGATCTATTATTAGATTTTTGGTACCTGATAATAGGGTTGGTCTTAAGATATATCCTTCAATAACATATGTTACATTAAATTGTACTATTTTTCACATGCCTGTCAACATTGAGGTTTCGTGTTCCATCCCTACTGCTGGTATGGTGGGCATGATTCTTACCTTATTTCAGTATTTCCTGTTTTCCTGCTGTATGTTTGGGGTTTTTACCTCTCTCCATTTAAAACTGTATGCTATGATATAGTTGAAAAATTGCTTAAATTGGTATTAAAACCCATTTAAACAAACAAAATAATACACAAAGTATTTGAAGATAATTTTTCTAAGCTAGAAATTTTCGGTCAGAAAAAGAGTACATGATAGACTACAATTAAGAAACCATTCAGCCAGTAAAATGACAACATTACATAGTGGTACCAGTCAGGGAACAGCTAATATATTCCCAGTATTGGATACCAAAGTGCCAAGGGTCATCTTCCAACATTTTTAATGATTGTTTGTTCAATGAACTGAAGTTTTTCTATTATATCTTCAAATCATGTATGTGATAGGTGTCGTCTGCCATAGGCCATTAATAAATGTTTCATTACTGCACTGTCTGATTATTGCAGACTCGCTTTTGTCAAGGGAGATAATTGAATTATTATGTCAGAAAAGCATCTGAACTATTTAGCCTTTTGCCAAACTTATTTGTTTAACTATATAATCATTGCTTAGATCATTGTGCCTGTTTTGAAGTGGGGTTTACATCAAGTGTTTACCTAAAATCAGTTCTATAATGATTTTTTTTAAATATTTATGTTCAGTGGTTGTAATTTTTCAGTTTTATGAGTTTTTGACAGTTTATGGGGTCCGGGGTGGCTGAGTGGTTAGGGTAATTAATAATCTACCATTGATCATGGGCATATCAGTATTGAAGTTGAGAGTTTGAGCCTTACTGCACACACGGTGTGCAAAACTTTAATTTAATTGGACAAGGATTGCCAGTTTTCCTGTTGGGTTGGTGGGTACCCTGGCTTCCTGTCCCCCAAAAAACTTGACACCATGATAGTTTTCCTGTTGAAAGTTAGGGGTTTTAGGGGTACCCTGGGTTCAATCCCTGAAAAAAACTGGACATCATGACAACTTGCTGAAATGGCATTAAACCCCATTCAAACAAACAAATAAATGACAGTTGTACAAAAATATGTATATGGGAGTGAGGGAATAATAAGAAGAGCTTTTGAACACATATGTTGATTGGTAGATGGCTAACTAATAGACAGGAAGGGGGGCCTCAGTGGCTGAGTGGTTATTGTAGTTCATCTTCTATTCATCACATGGTCTGTCAATACTGAAGTTACAGGTTCGAGTCTCACCGCAGGCAGGGTGTGCTCGACTCTGATATTAATTAAGAAGGATTGCCAGTTTTCATACTGAAGGTCATGGGTTTTCTCCTGGTACTCCTGTTTCTAAAAAATTGCTGAAAGTGGCATTAAACACCATTCAAACAATAAACAATCTACAGAAATGCCCACCATTGTTATATAACATGAAATTTGTATGAAAGCCTTGATTGTTTTTATACAAATATTTGACAAGTATTATGATGTCACATTTCATTGATGGAATGAAAGTCATTTCACATTAAGACATCAAAAAATAATTCCAACATAAGTGCATCTAGTATCACCAGATGATACCAGATTTTGTATCACCCATCTTATATCTATGGCTAATTTTTCATATTTCTTAATTTTAGATTAAGCCTGTTTATATCTTACTGGTTGAATTTTCTATCAATGTTAACTAATCAAAGATTTCATTATCAATCCCTAGAATTTGCCAGATATTATGATCTGGAAAAAACATCAAAAGTTATGCAGAAGTTTCTTACATTGGAAACGACCTACATATAAACAGTGGCTACATCAATTCTATAATTAAAGTGGCAATTTCATGGTCTATGAGGATACTTTGTGTAAAACAAATTACTTTTCTCCTCTGAGGTCTTTACTCCTGTTAACCATGGTAGAAACTATGACCAAAATATCCGTGATGAATGGATTGATTTAATTCTTCTATGTAAATTGATCAAATCGTTTTTCAGCTTTTCTCTAGTAATTGATCTTAAGAACTTGTGCATCATGGATTAACTATGTGGATATTACAAAATTAAATTAAACATGAGATGCAGAAAATGTCAGAGGATTTATCAGCTTTGTTTCTGTGAAGGATCTGCATTCATTCCTTACGTTTCATAACAAAGTTTAGGTTTGAATGAGCTTCAAAGAACAAACAGGTACGATCATTTTTTAATTAATTAAAAAGTCTTTTTTTCTTTTAAGAAGATGTATCCTAAAGAATTTCTTTTTTTCTTTTAAGAATTTATCGAAGATATGTAACCTAAAGAATTTGTGTATCTTTGTAACTGGTTTTACAATTTTGCTTTGAGAGTTAGTCTAAAATAAAACAATTTTGTTTAAGTTAATTGTCTATCACAAAAGTTAGTTGGTGACTTTTAAAACATAATGTCAGAAATAGGACTAATAATAGCCATTGTTTTAACGATGACCAGGAGCTATTATTAGTCCTATTTCTATTACAGGTTATTATTGTTGATTAATAAACAATAATAACTGTTTAATGCACAAATATTGTGTATTTTATGTTTTGTAAAACAAATATGCGCAGTCACATAGGTAAATATGTTCAAAGGATACTAGAAATACTAACAAATTTCTTGATATATTGCTGTGTCCTTGTTATCTTAAACAGTGTTATTACATCTAGCCTATGATATGTTAATTGCTATCAATCAATCAATCAATCAACGTTTAAAAAAATATTGGATGTATTCTGTTCCATCAAAGCCTTGATTAATTTTTATATGATGGTAAAGGTTTTTGATGGAAAACTTTGACCTTGTAATTTAAGGTTATTTGCATGAACTGAATATTATTTAAAGTTGATCTGAGAGTTCAGACTGCTTACAGTATAAAAGATATTACAACTAAATAATCAAACAATTAAAAACATTTATGAATAGAACATTAAGTTCTAATTATTCACCTAATATTTAGTTGAAGCTCATATTGAAACAAACATGGATGTATTTCAAATATTATTCAATATATATTCTTCAATGAAATAGGGGCCTTGGTGGCAGAGTGGTTAAGATAGTTAGTCTACTTTTGATCACATGGTCTGTCAGCACTGAGGTGGCTGGTTCGAGTCTCACTGTGGACAGGGTGCACTTGACTCCAATCTTAATTGACAAGGATTTCCAGTTTTCCTACAGAAGGTTGGGTTTTCTACCGGTACTCCGGCTGATAAATTGCTGAAACTGGCATTAAACACCATTCAAACAACAAACTTGAAATATCTTTGTCCTGATTTTCTTACCACTATCCTAGATCTATGGAGAAAGGATTCTCACCACTATCCTAGATCTATGGAGAAAGGATTCTCACAACTTCCCTAGATCTATGGAGAAGATTCTCACCACTATCATAGATCTATGGAGAAAGGATTCTCACCATTATCCTAGATCTATGGAGAAAGGATTCTCACCACTATCATAGATCTATGGAGAAAGGATTCTCACAACTTTCCTAGATCTATGGAGAAAGGATTCTCACCACTATCCTAGATCTATGGAGAAAGGATTCTCACCACTATCCTAGATCTATGGAGAAAGGATTCTCACCACTATCCTAGATCTATGGAGGAAGGATTCTCACAACTTCCGCAGATCTATGGAGAAAGGATTCTCACAATTTCCCTAGATCTATGGAGAAAGGATTCTCACCACTATCCTAGAGCTATGGAGAAAGGATTCTCACAACTTTCCTAGATCTATGTATAAAGGATTCTCACAACTTCCGCAGATATATGGAGAAAGGATTCTCACAACTTCCCCAGATCTATGGAGAAAGGATTCTCACAATTTCCCTAGATCTATGGAGAAAGGATTCTCACCACTTTCCTAGATCTATGGAGAAAGGATTCTCACCACTGTTGTAGATCTATGGAGAAAAGATTCTCACAACTTCCCTAGATCTATGGAGAAAGGATTCTCACAACTTCCCTAGATCTATGGACCACTATCCTAGAACTATGGAGAAAGGATTCTCACAACTTCCCCAGATCTATGAAATGCTATCATAATATTATAGAATGAAAGGATGCCAAGTAATCCTGACTTCAAGTTTGTGTAAAATTAGCATTATGCCAACAAAGTTTGTATGTATATCTGCAGGGTGACTGGCTCTGAACTGAAAAATCCTGCACCAATTATCATAAAAGCATTCATAAACACTGTGTTTGAGGATTACTGACAAAAAATCATAGATACTGTGTAAATATTTTATCATATCATGCAAGCTGAATAGTGATTTAATTATCAACAAACTCACAAAAACAGCTGGCAGAAAACTAAACGTAGAGCTTGGTATTCAGATGAAGTGGTTTAGTGGTGTAATCATCATTAACGAGAAAAGCTGTCCAAATAGATTAGTTTTATGATTATTTATTAATTTTTTTGCAATTACCAACCTTTTTATATAATTTCAGGGTCAAAGTGCATGTGTCAAAATGTTAATTAATTTCAGTTATATATAGCCACTGAATCTGTTGCTGTCTGTATTTATATTAGTTGTATACTATTTTCTTGCATGATACATTTTAGACAATAAATGGACCTGGGACCTGTTTGCCTCTATGCTGTCAGAACAATAACCCATATATATGCTATATAAATTTTGAAAAACAGTATATTATAAATTACATATTGACCTCAAGATGTAAACAATATAAGCCTAAACAAAAATCCCAAGCCCAGTCCTACCCCCCCTACCCACCCCAACACCCCCTATCTCCCCCCCCCCCAACCCCAAAAAAAATGGGCTCCAACCTGATATTATTTATGTAGAAGCCTACTGACATAATAGGGTGTTTCTGAAACCTTTCTTGGGGCAGGTTGATCATGCAGAGCCCAATAAACTGTGTATAGGCCAAACCTTTTGTAATTGTATGTGACCAGTCGTAAAACACCATTTTTCTTTCATCTCTGAAATTCAGCAATGAATTGTTTGTTCCAAGTGTATATGTATATATAGAAGTCCTGTACTGTTCACAAAGAAACATAACCAAATTCATTTTCCTGTGTATGGAACAACCATTTAAACAAAAACAACAATCAACACATATTGTAGTTTCATTTTTATTAGTGGGGTGGTACCAATTTTCGTTGTTTTCCTGGGCGAGGACAAACCACGAAATTAAGAATTCAACGAATAATAACCTCTAGACAATCTACAAGAACATTGTTTTATAAATCTGATTGGGAATGTGATCTTGCGTTATAAACAGCTTTAACATTTGTATGTGTTTAAGATACTAAAAAGAAATTAAATTGATAAAAAACATCTTTGTTAGTTTTAAATGTGTATTCCCATTAGTAATGAAATTACTTTCTGTTTTGCCTTTTCATTGAAAAGTGTTGAATTATACACAAATTCTAAAATCATTATCTTAATTGAAGTAATGATTAATAAAGTAGTCTGTTTACACCCTTTATACTGATTTCTATCTTTAAAATGTCACTAATTATATTGTTAAGTTTCTGGCCAAATCTTCCTTCCCCAGGGAATTTATAACACCTGTACTGTGAATTGTTATTTTTATCTAGATTGGTTTTAATAAAATGACATTTTTATTAATTCTGTTAATTATTTATGCTGTTACTAAACAACATCTGTTTAATCTTTTTTACTCCATTTTTTTTTTAAAACCGTAAATTAGAAATGTATAGAGCTACACTGTATATGAATACCAAAAATTAAAAGTTTTTATGTCATGTTTTATTTTTTAATTTTTTTTTTCGATGGACTAAACACGAATTTAAGAATCCCATGAAATGTCTTTTTTTCCTTAAACCAAAAAAATTGATTTCCACGAAAATAAATAAAACCACAGTAACTTAAAGGACAAATACTAGGGCATAAAGTTCTGAATTGGAACAGTGTTAATAAAATATTGTTTGTTGCAGTTTGAAACTGATAAAGGATCCTAAATCTTGTCTTGTAGTGTCAAATGGATCCAAAACTCTGTCTTGTAGTCTCAAAGGTATCCCAAACCCTGTCTTGTATTGTCAAAGGGATCCCAAACCATGTCCTGTAGTGCCTAAGGATTCCAAACCTTATCCTGTAGTGTCAAAGGGATCCCACTCCATGTCCTGTAGTGTCAAATGGATCCCAAACCCTGTCCTGTAGTGTCAAAGGGATCACAAACCATGTCCTATAGTGTCAAAGGGATCCCAAACCCTGTCCTGTAGTGTCAAAGGGATCCCAAACCATGTCCTGTAGTGTCAAAGGGATCCCAAACCATGTCCTGTAGTGTCAAAGGGATCCCAAACTAAGTCCATAGTGTCAAAGGAGATCCCAAACCCTGTCCTATAGTGTCAAAGGGATCCCAAACCAAGTGATGTAGTGTCAAAAGGATCCCAAACCATGTCCTGTAGTGTCAGATGGATCCCAAACCTTGTCCTGTAGTGCCAATGGATCCTAAACCATGTCCTGTAATGTCAAAGGAATCCCAAAACAAGTCCTGTAGTGTCATAGGGATCACAAACCATGACCGGTAGTGTCAAAAGGATCCCAAACCATGTCCTGTAGTGCCAATGGATCTCAAACCATGTCTGTAATGTCAAAGGGATCCCAAACCAAGTGATGTAGTGTCGGAGGAGATCCCAAACCCTGTCCTATAGTGTCAAATGGATCCCAAACCAAGTCCTGTAGTGTCAAAGGAATCCCAAACCCTGTCCTGCAGTGTCAATGGATCCCAAACCATGTCTGTAATGTCAAAGGGATCCCAAACCAAGTGATGTAGTGTCAGAGGAGATCCCAAACCTTGTCCTGTAGTGTCAAATGGATCCCAAACCAAGTCCTGTAGTGTCATAGGGATCCCAAACCAAGTCATGTAGTGTCAGAGGAGATCCCAAACCAAGTCCTGTAGTGTCAAAGGAATCCCAAACCCTGTCCTGCAGTGTCAATGGATCCCAAACCATGTCTGAAATGTCAAAGGGATCCCAAACCAAGTGATGTAGTGTCAGAGGAGATCCCAAACCTTGTCCTGTAGTGTCAAATGGATCCCAAACCAAGTCCTGTAGTGTCATAGGGATCCCAAACCAAGTCATGTAGTGTCAAAGAAATTTCTTGTCACAGAGAAGTAGTTGGTTAACTAATACTGGTCTGGTTGATCATTGACAAGCTGTGCATGATATGCTTATATACTGGTATAATCAGTGTCAATGTTGTCTTCAAAATCCATGGAATTGTGGTATTAAACGCTAAAAGCAATAGTTTGAAAAAGAATATGCAAAATCAAATAGTCTTAATAGATTGAACTGTCAAACAGTTTTTATTTGAAGTATATAACACTTGATGGAAGAGTTAGGTATTTGTACATACTTTGACCTTTCTCTCATGTGACAGACATGTTTTGTATGATTCACATGGATACAATGTCGTGACATTTTTTATTTGAAATCAATTATATATTTATTTGCTAGTTAATTCCAAAGTTTTTGCTTTTGTCACACAATTTTTTTAATTAAAAAAAAATTTCAAAAGAAGTTTTTGAAACTTGACGTACATGCCTTAATGGCAAATTCTTATGCAATGTAGATGTTACATGGATTCTGATGGGATATCGAATGCATAAAATCCACAGTATACTGTATTGAATATTGCTCACTGCTGTATTATCACAATGCAAGTACACAAGACATTTCCTTGTTTTAAAATTATTATTCTGAGTTCTTTACAGTATTTTATTTATATGTACATTAAAATGTCTCTTGTTATTTGTCATTATAATGATTTACTGTCACAAATATGGTACCTAGTAAAACTAAATTGTAACAGTAAAAGTAAAACTACAGATTTACTGTCACAAATATGGTACCTAGTAAAACTCAATTGTAACATTAAACCTACAGATTAGATTGACAGTGACAATTATTAAAATGCAAAAACAATTGTTTTACCCCCCCCCCTCAAACTTGTTTGGGCGGGGGGTATATAGGAATCACCATGTCTGTCTGTCCATCTGTCCACATCCCTTGAAAGAGCAATCCTCCTAAACCGCTTGATGAAATTTGATGAAACTTAGCATAAAGGAAGTACATTATATGTAGATGTGCATGAAGAATTTTTATTTACCTCGGATATCATTAAGGGGAGATAATTGGACTTGTAAGCAAAGCGGGGGGGGGGGGGGGGGTGGGGGGGGTATCCCTTTGTGAGCGTGCTCACAGTCCACACTTGTTTATTACTGTCATCATTATTGTTTGGCCAAGTGGTTTAAGTAGTTTTTCTACCATTGATCACATGGTCTGTCAACACTGAGGTTGAGGCTTCGAGTCCCACTGCGGGCAGGGTGCACTGGACTCAAATCTTAGTTTTCCTACCGAAGTTAGGAGTTCTCTCCTGGTACTCTGGCTTCCTACCCAATAAAAACGACGCCATGATATATCTGAAAAACTCTTGAAAGTGGCATTAAACACCATTAAAACAAAGAATATATGTTAAAGGAACTTTAGTGGCAAATGGCATACTCCTGGGATGTGTTATTGATGCAATTACTTTGAGTTTTAGAACAGCAGTACAATTTTCTTCCTTATTTTGTGATGTTTATGAGATTTCATACAAAGGCACTATGTGGTAGGGGGGTCTGGGCTTGCCACTTCCTTAAAAAAAAAAAACAAATCAAATGTTTAAATATGTGGCAAATGAAATCACTAAAATCAAACTTCACATCATTAGTTTAAGAATCAGTACAACTTTTACTTCTTGTAAAAGAGTAAAATATTGAGAATAAAAATGTTCTGCAATGAAGTTGGGAAAGTGGCAGAAAATTACTTGAAATCAGTAGGTGGTGGATATACCTGAAAATTTATAGTCTACCACATAATTGGGTAGGGTTGGCATCTATGAGCTTTGATGTTATGTATAGTTCAATGTTCTTAACTTTTTGTCAGTGTTTTCAAAATGACAATAAGACATTTGATTGTTACTTGTTTGTTATAAAGTTGGCTCATAGTCTGAAGAATTCTTGAAAGGAGGGTAAAATGTCTAATTGACAGTTATTTCTTTTATTTGACATTTAAATTTAGCCCAGCATTATTACCGGTACTCTATTAAGATACACACAAAAGGTCGAGTCACGGAAGTGGAAATGGTAGAACAGGTTGCAATCTGTGTTTTAGGTATACAACAGCAAGTTCCCCACTAAAAAATGAGAAGTTTCAGTATCCCATTTACTTTGGTCCCCGTCAACATCCAAAATTCTGTGGTTCAGATTTGTTGTGATGTAGTCAGCCTCATTGCCCTGAAATTTGTGCATTAAAGTGGTGTCACCACAAGTTTTACTCTTTAAAGCTGAAAACTTTCTCTGTGAGGGAATAAGTAAGTCACACATTTACTGCTCTGTACTTGGAGCTCTGTAATAGAATACCAGTAATGTTCTTATGATTGATGTTAAAAGAAACCTCTCAATATCAGCCTTGCCTTGATTTTTTTATTGTTGTAGTTTGTGTCAAGACCTTACAGTTCTGGCATGGCTTCTGTCTAATTGTGTGTTCATATGGAACATTTATATTGTAGCTTAGGTTTGTGAAGACCAGGAGTGTCCTTTAATGACTTACTAGGAGAGTGCAAAAAGAATACAACACTGAGACGCCCACATGTGATGTTTGATACACCTAAAACTAGTTTTAGAGCTATTTTTACCTCATTTTTTAATTTATATATAAATTTAATAGCGGTCTATTATCATTAATGATTTCAATCATTAGTGCTTCATCTGATAAATAATGGATCCTTTATATACTAACATGATGTTTCTAACCTGTCAATTAAACGGACCTGCATTTCCTATCCTGCTATAATTTATAAACTGTAATTAATAATAATAGTTTTAAATTACTTATACAAAATAAGGGGCTGTAAACCATCAACACCCCACACACCCACCCCAACCTTATTGTTATCAAGTATAAAGCTAATCTTGTTGATCTACAGTTGGAATTCAGTGTTGATAAATTCCTGGATCTGTCAACAATTTAGAATTTTTTTACAATTTGAAAATGTTTTTAATTTTCTCTGCATTTAGAAGATTTCTGATAATTTAGTTGATTGCTATGAAATGTCTGTCTCACAGATGACAGGGTCTGATCATTGTTTTTCCTTTTTACCTTATTTATGAAATTAACCAGACTTTGACTCTAACCTTATATAACAACTTTACAAAGTGTGTGCCATATGTGGAACTGCAACTGCTTTCCTTGCAAGAGCACCTGCAGTCGCCTGAAGTTTTTTAGGCCTCAGTGGCTGAGTTTGAAGTGTAGTTATCCATCTACTATTAAATACTGCCGTGTCAACACTGAGGTTGCTTGTTGATAATTGATAAGGCTTGTCAGTTTTATGTGGAAGGTCACCCCAATCCAAACACCACCAGATTTTAGTGGCGATGCGCCTGTTAAGTTCTCTGTGGTTATCTTCATTGATTCTTGTTTATCTCCAGTTATTTTATTTGCCTAGGTATTTGATTGTTTGTCCTGTCATGTGTATTTACAATTATTTCCTCATACCTTAAAATTACATGTATTCTGTACATTTGATCTATTTTTCTGTTTTCTCACACATTTGATCAATTTTTCTGTTTTCTCACACATTTGATCTATTTTTCTGTTTTCTGTACATTTGATCTATTTTTTTCTGTTTTCTCATGCATTTGATCTATTTTTCTGTTTTCTCACACATTTGATCTATTTTTCTGTTTTCTCATACATTTGATCTATTTTTCTGTTTTCTCACACATTTAATCTATTTTTCTGTTTTCTCACACATTTGATCTATTTTTCTGTTTTCTCACACATTTATCTAGCTTTACACTCTTTTGATTAATACAGTCTCATGTGTCTGTCCAACATTGTAACAAGAAGTCCCAGAAGATTTTCCATGTGACCTGCATGATGTCCTTACATTGTACATTACTTGCAGTCCATGTGATATGATCTTTTGGTTATTGAGTTTTTTTTCATAATTGTTATGATGTTTTGGAATACACAATGGATGATTAATTAGGAAAATAAACTGCCATTTGACTTGCTAACCAGGAATATTATCATACTAGATACATGCTATGAATATAAAGGACCTATAGCTACAATGTTACATGCACATCTGAGCAATTTGACATCAGAATCAATTTCTTTAAGTATGATGTGCTGTGACAAGGAACAAGAAATGTACATAAATTGGTTGGTACTAGTACAGTTGTACTGAAAAAAATTGATGCTAAATATAACATATATTGTCAATCGTATAAAAAAAACAAGAATCAACACTTTTTAAACATAAGTCCTGAGCAGACGATCTTTTAATTGGCTTTTCACTTAAGTGATCACTTTATACAGTTGTATGGAAAACAGAGGAATAAATTATGTTTGATTCAAAGTCTTGCTGGAGAGATTTAGTAGAATTTGTTATGTAAAGCTCTGTAAATCAGTTAGACTTGACATTAATTTTAAGAATTTTTTCAAGTTACAAAAAATATCGGAATTTTTTTTTATATTATTATACATATCATAGGCAGTGTTTCCTATTCCTGATTTCACTTTTCCTAGACATGACAATAAGTAACTCGACGGGTAGTTAATACGAAGCAGGCACTGTTTACTTGTCCAGAGCACCTGAGTGCACCCATGGTTTTAATTGGGTTCAGGATACTCACTTTCTGTGTTTGTGTTTTTTGGTTTTGTTTTGAATATGTATGTTTATATCCAGATTTGTAATTGTCCCTGGACTTTTGGCTCCTGTTGTGTGGTCAGTTGCCATTCCTATTAAGTTGAAGTAAATCTTTAGAAGCACATTAATTGAAAATTTCTTAAATTCTTATCGAAAACTTATCATAGGTGAAAGACTGAAAAATTGAAATAAACTGAATGATTTTTAACTCATATGTGAGCCCCATGTGTCCAATCACAAGTTTTAATTGATTTACAGAGAGTATTGAAGTTGAACATGAAATCAAAGCTGACAAAATATTAGTTTTCATTTTTCATCTTGTCTGTGAAGTGAGGTTGCTTCAAAGACTTTAACAGAGTAATGAATATTGTTTTTGGTATTTAGATCCTTCCTTACTGCCTGTCAAAGCCATTATAATACCAGTACTGTATTTATAGCACATGATTTTTGATAAGATTTTGTGTATTGGAAAATATGATTTTCAAATTATTGATGGGTTACTAGTATTGCATATTATACTAATGATATATGCTTCATTAATTGAATTTCTTTCAGATTTCATTATTATTTATCATTCACTAAGAGTAATAATACACAGAAATTTAATTGAAGTATAATATACACCGAAGCAATGAAGTAAATAAAAGATATTTATTTATTCTATTATACCATCACTGACCTTTCCGCACTGCTTGTAAAATGGGTGCATCTAATGTAGGGTATAAGTTGAATTAAGAAGCACAATACAATGTTATGTGATGTAGCCACACGTGTGTGGCCATTGATTAGGGGTGGGTGGCACTAATGGGATGGGCCTGTTAAGATCTGTAACACATGTACTAGAGAAGTGGTTTCAGAAGGAGATTTTTGTTTTCTTGACAAAACGTTATAAAAGAAGATATCAAACGGTACAAGAGTGACCTAATGGTCTCCTTTGCATAAACTTTTGATAGTAGTATAGATGATTAATAAATTTGGAATCCTATCAGTTGTAGATTTCAATAATAAATTGATAATTTTACTATATATTTAGTCAAGCATGCATAATACAAACCCCTTAGACCTTACCTACAATAATGTATCTCCTGAGACATTTTTTATATATAGAAATACCAAGGGTGTGAATTTGCTCCATTAGGAGTAACGGGACTTCTTTATAGCTTCGTAAATATCAAGTACGTATCCTCAAAGGAACTACAGTATTATAGTTAACATCCCCTTTCTTACTAATAAATAGGTATTCAGTGACAATTTCAATTTACATAGATTTTTCCAATATTGTGACTAAACTTTACACAGAATTAAAATTTTTTTAGGGTTTGGTTTTAATGGGGTTTCCTGTCTTATTAACCAGAACTATCAAATTCATGCTTGAATAATATAAAATTTTTCAACACTTTTCATCTGTTCACATGACATTTCTGGAGGCAAAACTAATAGTCTCTTTACTCTTCTTCTAACATGTTACATAAGGAGTCCTGTAAGTCAAAGAATTCATTCATGTAAGAGTTAAACAATATCAATATTATATTTCAGTCAAATGATCATTTCATATGGAATACACGCTTACTGTACTGAAATGCAAATCAAGTCTTTATTGCCATGTATGCTAATGCTGCTTTCTCAAAAAGTAATAGATTATTATGGAACTGATCAAAAATTTATTTATCCAAAGAATTCTTTTCATTTGTAGTTAATTTTAGTGTTTTAAGGATTCCACATGCTGTTAAATTGATAGCATATTTCCTTGTTTCTTTTAGATTCACTGTTAGTCTCGGTAATTGATTTTTTTCTGTCAATTACAACTTTATTCTTGTAAATACTTGGTTGACAGTGAAAGTCGTGGATATTTAACGGATTCCTGGCTTTTTTTTCAAAACTTGCTGAGATAATTACCTATCATGTCCAGCAGACGGCCATAATTAACTATTGGGATATATGAATATTTGTGTTGTTCAGTAATTATTGATATTGATTAACCTTTTTGACAGATGTTGATTTGTAAATCAGTGTGACAAATGTACAACCAAATGTTTGCATGGCAGACGACACCATAGCTAATACCAACTGTTCATTTTGTTTTTTGTTTTTCATGAAATTAAGTGGAGTTTAATGGATTAATTGCATTGTTGCTGGGTAAGAAATCTTTTTCTATAGTATAATTGTTATTATTATTTAATTTTCAGTAATAAAACTATTTGATGGTAAATAATTTATTTCAAAAGAAATAGATTTATTGAGATGAAGACATATTTCTTACAACATTTTTAGTACTTGAAAATGAATACAAAAGTCAAATTACAGTTTCCATAATTTCAGAAATAAAAGTTTGTGACCAATTGTATAGGATGTATGGTATAAAAAAAATTTAATGTTTTCTTTTGCATAATAGACACACCTGTATGTTGGTTATATTAATTATACTAAATGTTTCAAAAATGTCAAATTATTTTTTTTTTGCTATAAGAAAGTTTAAAATTACTTAAGGCTGAATAAGACACACTTAACAACTCCTTGGTAAAAAATAATGACTAAAGAAAAATGTACTATTTATATGCAAATGATGTTACTTCAGAGGTAAATGCTATTTAATTCCACCGGATTTACAAGGAATTGGCTAGCATCTTGTATTTATTAAGTAAGCATCTAAAAGTACTGCACAATCTCAGTTAAAAGACAAACATCTTGGTGACCTGGAAGGGAGAAATGAATTATGGTAACAGATATGGCTTTTACATTGATGTATTCTGCTTAAATTTGATACAACATTAAGTTTGAAAGTTAAGAATCTTATTTCCCCAATCTAAAAAAAATAATGATATTGTACTAAAGTTATGTAAGTTAATGTTGATTGATGTCAAATACTGACATCTGAAACTATGTAAAATATTCCTCATGAGATATTGACTTTCATTAAAATTCTTACATAAAAACTTTTGTTGTATAACTCTGCATCAGTATAATTCAAACTGTATGTTGAAATTGATTTCTCCACTCTAAAGTTTGAAGACTGTTTTTTCAGGAAAGATAAAGGTGTCTGAAAAATGCTTTGTAAGCTAGTTAGGGAACTTTATTATTGTATAGAACTGGTGCCTTTTAAATAATTAATTTCTGTACGTGACTGAATCCACATGATTTTTACCACACACAAAAATCGCAATCTATCCCTGCAATCATTAAACTGTTCATTTTCAGTACTAAATATAGCACCTTAGAACTTTCCAAAATGCACCAAATTGCACAATTGTTTTCAAAACAAGATATCATTGGACTGAGTTCCAAAAATAAAATAAAAAAATACCGGCAACATTTTTTAACATACATGTACACATTTTAATCCCATAGCCAAATAATAAGAAGTTTACTGTAAACCAACTTAAATTCTCAACTACCATGTTGGTGAATGTGGATTTGCTGTCAATTTTATCATCATTTTATTGTTGGGCCTCTGTATATATAGAAATGGACGTATTTTACTCTTTCAAAATCCTCTAGAACCCTAAATATTCAGTTACTTCATTATATCTGTCCACATGTCTTTATGATCATATGAACATAAGATGGTTATAATCACTGGTTCCCTGTTTCCAATGACAATAGTAGATAACAGTAGAAGGGTTTCCTTTATTCATATATATTTTTTTCGTTGGTATCTGTTATGTAAGAAGAAATAGAAGATTGTTTCGCAAAGTAATCAGGAATCTTTTATGAATGAAAGCAAATCTATAAAAACATGATACTCTGGATTCATTTAATATCATGGGTACAAGTACCAGATTTTGTTGTTTTGATGATAATTAATTTTGTGGTTTCATCTTTGCATGTATCACAGCAACTAGGATATTGTTAGACTTGCCACAAGTCCCTTTTATTGTTTTAGTGCTATTAGAGAGATCAACAATTTCTATCAACATTTGTACACATATGGATGGTATAGTAAATGTTGATTGTATGAGACTGAGTCTCATAGCAAACAATTTAATATGGTGAGGCAAGGCAAATGTATTTCATTGAATACTGAAATTTTCCAGTCCCTGCGAAATCAGAATAGTTAGTAATGATTTCCCTGTAATGATGGAAATAAATAGCTTTGGTTAATTAATTGTTTTGTTTGGTAATTAATCAAAATAATACAATCTGCCAAACATAATAGGCAAAGTCCCAGAAACAAAGTTATCTGTAAAGATGAGTTAACTGAGAAAATTTAATTGTTTAATATTTGTATAAGAATATATCTCATATCTACCTCAAAACACTCACCAATAAGTTGTAAGGGGAATGAATTAGAAGGTTAAGTTGTACCTTTTGTATTGTTTTGTACTTACAGAAAAAACAAAATAAAACAAACAATCGAAATCATGAAAACTTGTTAATCTTTGATACATGAAACATTTGTAATATTTTGAAATATTTACTTAATTAATCCACACATCCCCTCGTTATATATGAATTAAAATCTCCTAAGTTAAACTCGGTTTACCTGTTAAATATTTAAATAATTAATAATTATTGACTACATATTTATTATAGGTTTAACAATAAATTCTATGTATTGAGAGCAAACACTTCTTTAAAACATATTAATGGAATTATTTGAAATAAAAGTTAACAATTCGATGTGAAGGTTTGATCAGCATTCTTGACAAGTGGCTTGTGTAAACATTGTACATTCTTCTATTTTGTACCATAAATATTTGCTGACTTTTACTTCAAATATGTGGCAGGATTTTCTCACAGATTACAGCAGTACACAAAAGAATTAGTACTTTTACCACGCTCCTTGAGTTTGTTACAGTTACCCTACCATATTATTAGAACCTATTTGTTTACACTTTCAATTTCATGAATGTGTATTGTATAATTGTATATTTTTAAGAAATTTGGATAGAACATTTTTTTTAAGGTAAGACATGACATAAAGATAAAGGATAAACATGGAGAAATAAGCTTCAGGAGAAAAAAATATTTTATGAAAGCCACACACTTTAGGAGACTTCTGATGTTAAACAGTTTTTTTATGATCTGTCTGTTGTATTGATATAAAGTTTGTAAGGACACTGTTTTCTTAGCTGTGTATATATAGTTTTCTATTGAAGCATATTAGGCTTGATGTAGGGAATTCCATATATTTTTTTAAATAATGTTATCTTATTTTTATTCATGTGGACATGATTTACATGTAGATTGGTGTGGTTGGGATTAACTTTCCTAGGATCACCAAATGTGGAAAAATTGACTGGTATTTGTAGTATTAGAAGTGGTTTCTTTTGACGTAGTTGCTGTAGCTGATTCTTTTTAATTCAGCTATACGGCAGCAGAGTGGTTAAGGTAGCTAGTCTACTATTGATCGTGTTCCTGTCAATACTCAGGTTCTCACTGTGGACAGGGTGTGCTCGACTCCAAACTCCAGAGCTTTATTCAGTCTCCTACCACAATAAAAACTGGACAATATGATATAGTTGAAAAATTGCTGAAAGTGGCATTAAACACATTCAAACAAACAAACAAACAAAAAATCATTCAACTATGTGCAGTAGATCATTTATTTAGGATTCATTTATTACAAATATGTAAGATAAAGGGTGACAATCACAGATTATCTGTTAGCATCACAGATCTGTTGAACATCACAGATTTTTGTATATAAATATGTACCCGAGGTACATTTTTGTAGAACCCCATACGACAAAGACCAATTCAGCCAAAGTAATAATCATTTTCAATACAAACAGTTTTTTACTAAAAAATATATATACCCTAAATTAACAAAACGTCCATTCCAAGCATTCCTAGACTTATAATAAGAGTTGTCAAAAATTTCCAAACCATTTGACACAGACACTTGTCTTGTTTGAGATATCATCTCAATTGTGTCTGCTATTTCTATTGTGTTTTTGTTATAATAAGATAAAGGGTGACAATCACTGATTATGAAGTCCATATAATGTACTATTGGCATGGTTATGAGGGAGATATCTAGTTATATTTCTGAAGCAATTTGTCTTTGTAGTTATATTGTTTGTATCGATTAGTTTTGTCTTGACACTTTCCTCGTTGACTGGTCACATTACTGACCAACACTATTATTAAATAAAGAAAAATGTCCAATAATTTGTGTTATGGATGAGCAGTGTATTATATGTCTCGTTGATGTTATAACTGAGTTAACTATCTTGTTGTTTTTTTGACTTGTGGTGAAGCAGACGACAAGATGAAGATTAATTTTTGGTAATGATTGTAATGTTTAGCAGATCTTATTCTTATGGTTATAGTTGTAGGAATTTTAGAACTAATGTCAGGAATGATTAACAGAACAAAATTTAGTTGAATGGAAAGCCTTTAAAACATGATTTTGTTTAAAATGGTAATTAATGCCATTTTCAACATTTTTCCAGCTAATGTATACATTTCCTTTTACATATTCTGTGTTTAAATATTATAGTACCCGATTCTGCTGTTACATTCAGAGTAATTAAATGTCACGATAAAAAAACCATCTCAAGGTTTTTTATTTTGTAGGTAAGAGAAAGTTATTTAAAAAGGATTATATTTGATTAAGCTGCCAATGTTTTATAAAAATCAGACAGAAGTTATTATAATTCCCGTTTTGGTAGAAAATAAAACATATGGGTATTGTTTCGTTTATAGAATTTCTAATACAGGTGATAATGTTATTTGTTTTAAATTTTTAAAGATTTGTAATAGATTCTTATATAGATTTCATGAGTTATCTCCCCTGTTTGATAGTAATGTAGTGTATTTACTGTTGAATTGTACATGTTAAGTTATAATTCATTGAATAGATTGTTAATTCTTAAATAAATTTCATGAATTATCTCCCCTGCTTTATAGTTATGTAGTGTATTTAAAAGAATATGATGTGTTGCTTTAAATGTTTTGAGACCACAACCATGGTAAAACAAGAATTTATGTATGAGCAACATGCAACAAGGAGAGTGTGTCTTTTTACAAA
Source organism: Limnoperna fortunei (assembly GCA_944474755.1). Classification (NCBI taxonomy): domain Eukaryota; kingdom Metazoa; phylum Mollusca; class Bivalvia; order Mytilida; family Modiolidae; genus Limnoperna; species Limnoperna fortunei. The sequence goes on along the minus strand of OX104118.1, from coordinate 14,445,929 downwards.
TTACAAAACCATAACTCCCACTGGAAAGCTATTGCATATGACTTATTAATTTTATAAATAGTGACACATGCTATAATTATCCTTGCAATATGCTATGTGTTACATTGATGGAACAGCCAGTTCATGCAAATATGGTGTTGACTATAGGTGTAAATGTACCACAATATACCCTTTTCACAACATGTTTATTCCGATTTGGTCAGGATTGTAGAATATACCGGAAGTTTAGCGAGATCGAGGCTAAGGGTGTATCAGTCCGATCAGTCGTAGAGAAACAGATGTATAAATTTGTTTTTTTTTAATGTATCATAAATAAATTGCTTTACTTTCTAAGTTTCTGTTATTATATCATATTCGCTTTACGACGTTAATTTGGTTTAAACATCTGTAATTTATTATTGAGTGTAATCATTTGAAAAAAAACATGATAAATGCCACGATAAATGCAATATATTTCAAAAGTAGTTTCGCCTTGAATTTATTGTCTACAATGCTGAATAAAGGAAAATCGTCGAAATTCGAGTGGGTGGTCATATATGAGAGTCGGGAGAACCATTTTCGGGACACAAGGGTTGGGCATTTGTTTTAACGGGAATTCGGTATTTGGTTAAAATTTGACCGGGGATTTGGGATTAAAGCGTAAGCGAGATCAAGGAAAGAACACATTTTTTTTCGCCGGGAATTCGGGATATAAAGTTACCGGGATTAATATTTATGGTTTAATAAATGTCAAACCTTACATTGGTACGCAGGGATTCCGAAGACCAGGGAATATCATATTATCACAGTTTACAAGTGTCATTCTAGCTTATCCCATTACAATTCTGAACTTGTTGTTCATTGCTAATAATAAAATAGTATGAAAATTATGTCAAATTAGTATAGCAACTTCAGGTTGATCTACTTTTCAATGTTGGCCAAATTGACAACATCTGGACAATTTTTTTATTGATTAACATTCTGAATTTTTCGGGAATTTTGGAAAATGTCGATTGTGTGACCGGGAATTCTGGATTTTCTAATATTGTGATCGGAATTTCGGGATGATGACCCCTCCTCCTCTCCTCATATATTTCAAAGTCATATTTTCTTTGGTATTTTTAACCATTTGGCTAAAGAACTTTTGATGAAATTTTCATGTTATTGTTTTTCAAAATGTTCACTTTGGGAATGGAAGTATACAAATTGTAGGTTTAGATATTGAATATATAATTGTGTCTTTGGACTAACATTTTCATAAGTTTAACTTTGCTTATACATGTACATGTTGGGGTAACACTACCTTTATGGAAAAAAATTGAAGGATTTTATTTTTATATGTGTCACCTTTTTTTCATAACTAAGTCACCGTATTTTTTAGTCCTAATATTAATTTACTAGGTATTTATAACCCTAATGAAAATTGCACGGCGAAAATTGTCTAAGGTCCGTATGTCATATTCGCTCTTTGGCTGGTATGTTAGGTTCTTTAAATCCTATTTCCTTGATGGAATCTAAACTAAGAAGAGGACTGAAATCGTCCACAATGTCCGAGTCCTCGTTTGACCCGTCATCAGAAGTTGCATTCTTTCGATCGTCTACAGCTGATTAAATGATAACACCTGGCAACTAAAATCTGCCTTGTGACAAACACGCTTAAATTGCCATTTTCTCTTAAAATTTCTTTTAACATCTCATGATCCATAATTGATCTAGAACGTAGTTTTGTATAATGTTTACATTCGATGCCATGGTAAGTTACAGAAGCTATAGAGATCTATACACCCTTAGCCTCATTATGAACTGATAAGAGCGATCTATTTTTAGAAACAAAGATATTGTGAATCTCATATATTGTCTTAGTAGAATAGAAATAATTCATAAAGGCTTTATTTTATCATTGACAATGGGATGGCCATGTATGTTGTTATTTTATCCCTTGCTATGGCTCGGGATAAAATTATGTGCTTAAAAAGGCCTTCCTGTTGTAAAACAATGATAAACTATAGCCTATGTGAATTATTTTTTAATAAATCACATGCTGAAAGATTGTAAAAAAATACTTGTTACTTAATTAAAATGAAAAAAAAATCTTTTTTTTTCAGCTTGACTATAGCTAACTACTTTTCATCAAAAGCACTCTTTATTTTGTCAAAGTCAAAGTCTGATATTTCTTATATAGCATGAAATATGTTTTTTAGTTTGTGTTGTTATTTTAATCTGTGAACTCGTATCGACATTCTCAAACTGACCTTGTAAATGAACGTGTGAGACATTGTAATACACCTCATGAGTAAGACAAATGTGCATTATTTCATGTGTGTGTGTGTGTGTGTATCACTAAATATAGCCATTGTGGACAGGTTATACTGGTGGCCTTGTAAAGCCATGCCATCTGGTATAAGTAGTAAGCCATGATCACGGGCCTGTAAAGCCTCACTAAACGCAAGTTGGGCTCGACTTAAATCTTAATTCACATGGATTGCCATTTTTCCATAGGTTCTTACAAGGTTCTACATCTTTCTGTGCCGAGAAAAGCTTGGTCAATAATATAGAGCTAAAAATTACCAACAATGTTGTTAAAACTAAACTAACAAACACATTGCTCAGATTAAGATGATGTAAAACACAAATCCAACATTATACAAGTTTTTTTTTAAAAACTAGATATAATAGATAGATATTGAAATTAAATACAAGCAAATTACTTAGATAGTGCTGAATTTCTATAAAATAAAGAAAAAAGGAATAAATATATACACTGCCAATCTGTTTAGCTAACAAAGATAATTATTTCACAACAATTTACAAAGACAGATAATCACGTAGGACTTCTCGTAATGACTATTGATTTGGTATACTCTTTCTAATCACGTAACCTAATATGACTAATTACCAGCTAATCAGGGGAGATAACAAGGATGTCAGTAACACAAGATGACATAATCACGCTTGTGTTGTGTTGACATCATGATTGAGGCAGATTATTTCTTGATTCTGTTTATTGATTGGCTGTTTATTCCAGCTACCTGTTAATGATTTTGCAGGTGTGTTAAAAAAAAAAAATAAGGAAGAGTTTAATTTTCACCTTATCAATACATTTTTACATTTGTGGCATTTTTCTTAAAGAATATTTAGTTTTAGTTAATATCTGAAACATTTAAATAAGTGGACATTCTCATTTATAAAAGTGGTTAAGGTAGTTCGTCTACTAATGATCACGTGGTCTGTCAACACTGAGATTGCAGGTTTGCTTCTCACTGCAGGCAGGGTGTACTCTACTCCAATCTTAATTGACAAGGATTGCCAGTTTTCCTACCACAGGTCAGGAGTTTTTTCCAGGTACTCTGGCTTCCTCCCCCAAAAAAACTGGACGCCATGATATAGCTGAAACTGGCAGTGAGAATCTAACCGGCAATTTCAGTGTTGACAGACCACATGATCAATAGTAGACGAACTACCTTAACCACTTGGCCACCGAGGCCCCCATAAAAATGTATGTAATTTGTTTAATGGATTTATAAGGTAAGAATATGTCACTTGTGAATTGTTTGTCACAAGGTCCTAAAAATGAATTCTTGGATTTAAATTGTCTTTTTTTTCTTTTTCTTTCTTTTTTTCTTTTTTCTTTTGAATTTTTAACATATATGGTTGAAGTAAATACAGAATGTTCAAAATAATACAATGTGATTGATTTAGTATCTACTTACCCCATCAGGAATTTAAATTGGTCTTAAAAACGAAAATAGATCTTAGAGTACTCGTAGACTTGAGTAGATAAATTTATTTTTAATAAGCAATCTAAAATAGCAGTCCCTTTAATTAATCTCACCTGTTTCTTAATAACTAATTATAGGCTACCTCAACAACAGCCTCTAAATGTAATGAAATATAGCATCTTATACAAAATCTCAGATGAGATAACTTATCATCCATGTATTTTTGGAATTATACAATACCAAGTTTCATTGAAGTCAGTCGGCTCTTTAAAACTATTGAATGACTGACACAATAGATGAAAATGAAATCTATTCTCAAATTTTTGGCATAAATTATGTAGTTAAATATTTAATAGTTATTAAGTGCAAATTAGGATGCCATTTTATTTATTCAGGGCATTTAAAAGAATTTTTTTTTAAAGTTTTGAAGTGACAAAGACAGCATTTATAAAATTTGTTCAGGTTTACACCTGATTAAGTAAACAGCCATGATTTTGATCCTGAAGGTTGTAAAATATATATGGCGTAATTTGTTGGATTTGGAGAATATCAGCTTGATGAAATGTTGGAAATATTACTGAGGTAGGACAGTTACATGGTCTAATAGAAAGTCAGATTTATACTATTGTACAAGTTAAGGTCGGTGTGGCCTATAGATCTATGTAATTATCAGTCTCTGTGGACTATTAAGTCTATGTGGACTAGATAGGTCAATGCAACAATAGGTCTATGGACTATTTTGTCTATGTGGACTATGTAGTCTATGTGGACTATGAAGTCCATGTGTCTAGAGAAATCTATGTGGACTATAACGTGAATATAAGTCTGTGTGAACTATAGGCCTCTGTGGACTATATGTCTATGTTGACTTCTAGGTTTATGTAGAATAGGTCTATATAGACTTTAAGTCTATGTGGGCTAGGACTTTGTGGACTATGTCTTTGTGGACTATAGATCTACATGGACTAATTGTCTCTGTGGAATATAAGTCTAAATGGACTAAAAGTCTGTGTGGGCAATAGGTCTATGTTAACTGCAGGTCTATTTGGACTTCAAGTCTATGTGGACTTTAGTTTTTTCTATAAGTTTATGTGGACTATAGGTTTATTTGTACTGTAAGTCTATGAGGACTATGTCCTTAGGCCTATTTGGCAGTTTTTCCATAATCTTATAATGGAAATCAAGTTATTACAGTAAAAAAAAATATGGTAAAATCTGCTTGCATAGACATATTTACCTTAACTATTCAGCCACTGAGGTCACTTGCTATAGTTCTATAGTGTTACTATTTTGTTAGGCATATATACATATATTACAATTATATCAAAGAGAGTTACAGTTCTTGTATGTAAATATAAGTCTGTCTACAAATTGTCATGTTTATGCTAGTTTTCCTGGTACATAATTTGTTACTTTAATTTAGTGAATGAAGTATAAAAATTGTCTGAGTTTGTGACCTTGAAATAGAAAATTCAGTAAAAAATTGTATAAATTGTTTTGAGTAAATATAAGTCTGAAATTGGAAATTAGAAACATTTTTTATGAATTTGTGGTTTTGTCACTGGGTTTGAAGTTAATTTGTATTGTTTTACTAAATTTGCAAGAAACAAGCGAATTTGGTATTTAAAAATGTTTATAATGGTTAAAGTAAACTGCAGATATTAAATAAAGGTAAAACGACAAGGAAATTATGGATGGCATAGTATTAATCTGGGTTATCTCCCATTGTTGTATTCCATACATTGCTCTGTTTCAGGAAAAGATGCTACCTCGGGAGACATGTTGGTTACTATGCATGCTGTACTTGACAACGACCTACTTATCTCAGACTGGAGGTCAAGGTATGTCAGTAGAATGTTTGTAGTTTGTTTGTTTTAATGTTGTTTAATGCCACCTTGCAGCATTTTTTTCAGCTATATCAAGGCATCCAGTTTTTTTGGGGGGAGGAAGTCGGATGAGCCAAAGTAAACCCCTTAGGTAGGTCAGTAGAAAGTAACTTGTTGGTCGGAAACTTCCTAATAGAAGAAGTATTAAATAAAATAACTACAAAATAAAAAAAATATTAATCCCCCCCACCTGTTATACTAGTATTAACAAATATTTTGCAGTAAATAACCATTTTGAAGTCAGCAGTGAACATACTTGTTGAAACAAAAATAAAATTATAGTTATTTTAAGGATTTTTTTTTAGGAATTTAGTATCGTTTAATTGTTACATAAATTTTGCCCAAAGTCCTTTTGTGTTTTTTTTTTTGCTCTGAGAGAAAGATCTGATAGCAAAAAATAAACCCATTCATAATATTATGAACTTACAGTCCAAAAAATATGGTACATGTACACACAATACATGGATATTTTCAACAGATTAATTTTTGCTAGTAAAAGACATTACATCAGTCAGTTTATTCCATATATGGTCATATATATTTTAGAAATTATTAGCAAATTAGCTTAATCTTTAGCCAACCATGATAAAAAAAATAGGTTTGCAGTCTCCAATTATTCAATTTAAGAAGTTGAAAGGTAGGTAGAGAATTTATTTTGATTTTTTCAACAATGCTAGACTTCCACATATTTGTTGTAAAGATTTTGCTATTCATATTTTTTTTTAAGTTTCAAAATTATAATAACATTTTTATTTGGTGAAACTGTTATGTAAGATTTTGTTTTTGTTTACCATAAAGAAAAAAAGAATCTGATCATTCTGTAGCTGTAGTGTCAAAAAAAAAAGAATCTTTTGGAAAGGACTGGGTGGCCTTCCACAGGTGATAGAAAATTGGTCTTCTTTGCCAGTGGAGTGTATCACAATGGGTTAAAAGACATAAAAATTTCTATCTTGCATTCCCAATCCATTCACATTGTGATATCCTATAGACTCTCCATCCGGCAAGACTCCATGGTCTCCAACATCCAATCAGAATGCCCAAAACAAGAACAATAAACAAGAATGTTTTTATGTTGCTGTAACAACTTTCTTGTTTTATACGTTTTGATTGGATGACACAATGAGTACAGATGTGTGCACGTGAGTTCATCTGTACAGGGGTCAACTGTACCAGAAATCTGCCATTAATTTTCTATTTTTAAATAAATGTACAGTCTGCCAATAAAGTTCCCAAATATGTCAATATTGAATAACTGATTTTCTAAAAATGTCTGCCACAGAACTCAGACTACACATGATTTGTTTTGCATCAACAAAACCATCAAATAGATTTCAAATTTCAATTTCCTAGAAAAATATGTAAAAATAATATTGAATCATTTGAGAAATGTCGATTTCATCTCTAATCTGTCTGCATGAGTGACTTTTGGAAGCAATAAGATTACTAATTTATTTAAAAGAAGTGTTTGTCTGTAATTCTCTTCAGACAGTGATGCTATTTTTGTATCTCAATCAATCAATCAATCAATCAATCAATCAATCAATCAATCAATCAATCAATCAATCAATCAATCAATCAATCAATCAATCAATCAATCAATGGTTGAAAAAAAACTAAAACTTGAAAAAACAAAAACACATCTGACAGTTATTAAATAAATACAATTTACATTTTGAAGGGGGGAGCTAGGGCTCGAGTGAGGGGATACTTTTCTTATAAAACATTATGCAAATGTTAATTGAAGTGGCCCTCGGTGAGGGAAAGGTCTCTAACAAGGAGCCATATGAATAGAGGAATTCTCTACTAATAAACCTAGGGGCCTCGGTGGCTGAGTAGTTAAGGTAGTTTGTCTACTATTGATCATGTGGTCTGTCAACACTGAGGTTGCGGGTTCGAGTCTCGCTATGGGCAGGGTGCACTCAACCATAGTCTTAATTGGTACTCTTGCTTCCCCCCCTCCTCCCCTAACAAAAACTGGATGCCATGATATACTAGTAACTGAAAAAATGCTGAAACTGGGCTAGATCGTTTGCTTGGCAGACCTGTTATACTTGACAAATTATATCAAATTTTTAATATATCTGTGGCCATCATATTTGATTAACTTTGTACAACAAAATATCTGTGAGCCAACATATTTCAAGACAATTTAGTAAAACAGTTACAGATATTACTGAGTAATAATTGAGAAGTTATAAAGGTTGTCTTTTTAATGACCACAAAAAACCCTAATATCTATTGATTAAAACTCAATTCAATCGTCTTACTGTAAATTTGAGCCTTACCATCAATTCAGAATCCAATTTACACTTGGAATTGTACAAAAAAACTTTCCCATCGATGCTTGAAGGATTTTGAAACTTGTTAGACATTAAGAAGTAGATTATTGGAGAAAATTAGCACCTTAGTTAAAGCTTCAATATCTTTCTGCTTCTGCTTCGTTCGTTAATTCATCATTGATTCTATTACAATGTCGCATGTGCGTCAAAGGTTGTAAAGAAAAATGACATAGTACCACTCTTTTCAGGAAAACGTTTCCAAGATTAAGATGAATAGAAATGATCCCTGGGGTGTCTCTTATTTGTCTACAATATATAGCCTTTCCCAGAATTCCATTTATCATCAGCGTGTTTACAGTATTGAATAAAAGTGTATGCTGATTTACCTTGTATTTCTAAGACAAGAATTGGTGTACATTTATTTCTTTCCCCAATATCATTACTGTTCACCATTAAGCCAATGCAAAGAATTCAAAAGACTTTTTTTAACTTGTCCCATGTGTGCCATTTTACATATGGGCAAATTAAATTGGCATGAAGTGGTTTTTAAGATTTGAGGATTTTAAAAAGAATTGGTTTAAGAAGAATTACGTAACTAGGGGATAAATATAGGGATCTGACATTATATAAAAAGCAGAAAGCCACTAGAACCATATGCAGAATTTGAGTAGAGTGTGATGGGACCACATCCCCATCTCATTCTAGCAATTTTACAGATATTTTTTTGGTCATATTTTTTTAAGGTCCCCTTTTGATAAGCTTACCTCTTGGCAATAAGGCCATGCTATCATTGCTTTAGATTTAGTTCTTAATGATAAAAATTTCAGAACGATACATCTGACTATGCAATCCTCTGAAAATACATTTGTCTTAATGGTCTGATGATTATCCATTTTGTAGACATTTTCTTTTCCCCTTTAGGTAAATTCATGGTCAGATCTGTGTTAGATTGTATGATTTAGTGGTGATCAGTGATTAAATCTTGGATTGTGGTTCATTCCAGGACATGGTTTTAGATTCTATAGATGGCTGCAGATTACTGGTTCAAGCCAGGACAGAGTCTAAGATTGCATAGATTGCTGTAGATCATAGATTCTCTCCTGGACAAAGTTTAAGATTGTATAGAAAATTGGTTCAATCAAAAATTAAGTCAATTATTGAATGGATGGCTATAGATCCAGAAGAAACTTTTGAGTTCTCCATATTCCTGTATAGATCTTTGTCATGCCAGTGAGCACTGCATTACCTTTGTCATGCCAGTGAGCACGTGCATTACATTTGTCATGCCAGTGAGCACGTGCATTACCTTTGTCATGCCAGTGAGCATGTGCATTACCTTTGTCATGCCAGTGAGCACATGCATTACCTTTGTCATGCCAGTGAGCACGTGCATTACCTTTGTCATGCCAGTGAGCATGTGCATTACCATGGTCATGCCAGTGAGCATGTGCATTACCTTTGTTATGCCAGTGAGCATGTGCATTACCTTGGTCATGCCAGTGAGCACGTGCATTACCTTTGTCATGCCAGTGAGCATGTGCATTACCTTTGTTATGCCAGTGAGCATGTGCATTACCTTTGTCATGCCAGTGAGCATGTGCATTACCTTTGTCATGCCAGTGAGCATGTGCATTACCTTGGTCATGCCAGTGAGCATGTGCATTACCTTTGTCATGCCAGTGAGCACGTGCATTACCTTGCAAGTGTGCACATAATTTGGACTACTCTTACAGCATTGAAAAATAAAACTCCTTAAAAAAATTAAAACAGCTTCAAATTCTGCAGACATAATCTGTACATAATTCAGGCTTGATATTCATTGGTTAAAGTGGAAATCCTAGACATGTCGTCATGATAATCAGCATACAGTTGGCTGACACAGAGACATCCCACCTCAAGAATTACATTAAAAAATAGGTTTTTAGAGCACCTATGCAGCAAATTTCTCATTTCAAAACTTAATTTTTTATAATTATAACTAAAATTACTGGTATAATGATGTTATATTTGTTTGAATTTTTAAATATAGCTATTTTTTAGCTATATCATGGCGTACAGTTTTTATTGGGGGGAGAAAGCCAGAGTACCCAGAAAAAACCCTGACCTTCGGTAGGAAAACTGGTAATGGTATAGAGAGTGAATAATCTTTGGGAATCCTATTTGTGTGAGCCCTAAATGAGGACCTATTATATACACACACATGGACAGACATTACTTCACTGTAGTTAATGTTAAACTCTATTTTGACATTAACTGAGAGTAACATGACAGTTGCAAAATTGGAGCAGGAATTACTCACCCTTCAAAAGAACCTGAGTTCACCCTATATATTAGTGAATTGTGTTCTTTTTATGATTGTTGTTGCTTTTTATTAAATTTTTCATACATGTCTTGCTATCTTTTGCTTCCTTTATTCCTATAAAAGGTCAGATAACCTTCCCATTGGTCAGCTATAGATCTTAATCCTGGATGCTTATTGGCTCGTACTTTAAGGTACCCACCCATAATTGAAGTCACAAATTTAGTTTTATTTTTTGACAAAGAAATACAGCATTTTAAAATAAATGCACTGCTAATTAATGATACAAATTAAATATATTGTTTTTACTTTGAGTCAATGTTAACAGTTTTGAGTAAAAATAGTTAGTTACTTAAATAGTATTTCTGATGTTTGATGAACATTACCAAGGTCTGCTTCATTGAAAAACAATGGACATCTGGAACACCAAATATGATCACGTGGTCAGTTGTGATACCTTAACTCTTTATCAATTAATTTCTGTTCACACCTTATTAACCTTTCATTTGCAAACCACTCGAAACAAAAAGCATTAAAACAATTTCATTATGGTAAAACTTTCACAGACCTTATTTAATTCAATAAATAATTTATAAATTCACAATGCTTTGTGCATTGTTAATAAAATTCGCAGGTGAGCATCTCATTATTTTAAAAGAGCAGATATCAGGATTCATAACATCCCTTCACGAACTCATTAAATTGTTTTAATACCTGAGTCAGGTAACAATATTGCCATTAAATCAATTATCTGTTTACCTGTTAATTAAACGATAACCTGATACCTGAATATTGTTTGATGACGTTATTTTATCACGCTATAAATCAGGTGTAGTTTCCGATTCTCGTTAGTAAGTTTACCTGCTCCCAGCTGATTCCATATTTTATTGTACCATTATTGTGCATATTATTAAAGTTTATAGTTGATTAAAGAACGTGTAGGATGGTAATGATGATATTTTATTTAAAGCATGAACTCCCCTCCAGCGTTATTGCGAAGTCATTTTGAATGCAAATGTTCCATGCTTAACAATTCTTGCATTGCTATTTGATGTCAACATTTTTTTTATGGTAGTAATTTTTATGAAAAGCAATAATTTTTAAAATTAGCAGTTTGACACTTTAATAACTGGCGAATACTGGCATTATCATGTAAAAAAGGACCTGACATTGGCGGAGTGGTCTGGCAATAAGGGCCTGATTATGGCTGAGTGATCTGGCAATAAGGGCCTGACAATTGAAGAGTGGTCTGGAAATAAGGACTTGACCATGCAAGAGTGATCTGGCAATAAGGGCCTGACCATGCCAGAGTGATCTGGCAATAATGGCCTGATGTTGGCAGAGTGGTCTGGCAATAAGGGCCTGACAACGGCAGAGTGGTCTGGCAATAAGGGTCTGACAATAGCAGAGTGGTCTAGCGATAAGGGCTTGACAATGACAGAGTGGTCTAGCGATAAGGGCTTGACAATGACAGAGTGGTCTGGCAATAAGTGCCTGATTATGGCAGAGTGATCTGGCAATAAGTGCCTGATGTTGGCAGAGTGATCTGGCAAAAAGGTCCTGTTGGCAGAGTGGTCAAGCAATAAGGGCCTGATGTTGGCAGAGTGGTCTGGCAAAAAGACCTGATGTTGGCAGAGTGGTCTGGCAAAAAGGACCTGATTATGGCAGAGTGGTCTGGCAATGAGTGCCTGAGTATGGCAGAGTGATCTGGCAATAATGGTATGATGATGGCAGTGTGGTCTAGAAATAATGCCCTGGTGTTGTCAGAGTGGTCTGGCAATAAGCTGCAATATGTACTTATTTACGAAGACCCTGGAATTAATTATAGGTGCATTCATTTTACATATAAAGTCCATGGTACTTAGGACCTATTCAGTGGGGATAATTTTTCTAATATGTATAGTACTATAGAAGGCCTCATTTAACTTTGGTTTTCTACTTAACGTCAGCACCGATTACCCTCAAATGGGTCTCGTTTTAATCATCAGGACCCTATCTACGTTCGAAGACCCTGGAATCAATTTTTGGCCTATATTGAAATATTTGGCATAAAACTCCTCCCATGGTAAAGTTGGTACATATTGATGGCATAATGAACTATTTGTACCAGTTTTTCTTGAAGATTGTCCAAGACTTACAGTAAATATTGTAACATTGCAGATTTGTTCCACAAATGTTAAAATAATGATCATCTAATCACTGTTATTTGCATCACATAACTATAGATTGATTAATTGATTGATTGATTGAATGTTTGCTTAATGTCACAACAATAATAGAATGGTGTTGGAAGTGACGGATTTAATTTTGATTACATTTAGATTTTAATATAGTACACTGTAATTTTGTAATTTATCTGGATGTTTCATGACTTTTAGTTTACCGATATTTTATATTATTTATCTAACATATAAGTTACTGGTACATCATGTAATTTGTAACTTGCCCCATACAGAAACAAAATGAAAAATCAACATAATTATAGATAAAATATATAAAAACACACCTTACAATTTAATTAATCACTAACAGGCAGTACGGAATTATTACTGAAAAAACAGAAAGAACGAAAACAAGGGCAATAAAAAAAAGAAAGATCATTATCATTTAGCAAAAAGTCTATTTCATATGCAAAATTATTATATAGCTTTTTAAATAGACGGATTTTATTCCAGATTTAAATAAGGAAATTAAATTAAACCAGTGAATTTAACTTCTCTTTATATCCAACGTATGCAATCAAAATGTCTCAATTAATAAATGTCAGAGACGAACAATTAATCTTTGTCCTCTAGATGTTTTATTTATCTAGGTATTTAATTCATTGGAGGAAATCCTTGCTCTTTTCTAATTTATGTAAACATATTTTTTTATTTGTCATTGAGAGAATAGAAGGATCCCTTTAATGTACATGACATAAATGACTAACATTTTTTTAATTTCATTTTAATAAACAATTTCATAAATCACATACTGCATTGATCTCTTCTACTTTAGTCTTATTTGTATTATGAGGTACTCCATTATGACACTCAGCCCCACTTAAAATTGTTAATAAAAACATGTTCCATTTGAAGCAAATTTGATGTACCATTTTTACAAATAGCGTTTGCATGTAATTTATAAAGAAATCTCATTTTTTGTTGAAAATATTAAAACCTACAAATGTACTGGACATTTTTTTGTTACTGAGACGAACTTATCACACAGGCTTATGAAATTAACCTTTGCACTAAAATAAAATGTTCCTAATATAAGTGTCCTGTGATTGGATTATAACAAGTATAAGAGGATATAATCCAAACATAAACCTCACAATACAATAAATAAATAAAAGACAAACAACAAATCATCAACAATTACAGAAAAGACACATATGATAGCAGATACTACTGTATTGGAACATAAAACACATGACAGTCTGTGGTGGAGTTGACCCAGTTTTCAGAGATCTCTAATCCTCCACTCTTTATGCTTCAACAATACAGACAGATAGAAAAATATTCTGTGGTGGGGTTGACCCAGTTTTCAGAGATCTCTAATCCTCCACTCTTTATGCTTCAACAATACAGACAGATAGAAAAATATCCTGTGGTGGGGTTGACCCAGTTTTTAGAGATCTATAATCCTCACCCCTTTATGCCACAGCAATACAGACATGTAGAAAAACCAACAGGCTAAAAATTAAACAATCCCAGCTTAGAACATGTTAGATACAGATCATATGGCAACAATGACTGGATGACTACACTATTATGAATGTCCATTACCAAAGGCCTTAGGGAGATGATTAAATCCCTGTTTGTTAAATAAAAGAAAAATTGTATGAGGTTGGGGGTTTTCTCCTGGTACTCTGGCTTCCATACCTTATAAAAACTTGACACCATGATATAGCTGAAATATTGCTGAAACTGGCATTAAACACCATTCAAACAAACAAACAAAGAAGAAACCTTGTATGTGTGTGTTGAATTAAAACTGACACTTTTATTAAATAATTTATGCAAATTGTTACTAATTAATTCAATTAATCATTTTTTTACTAAAAGGAGGATTTAATTATAATAACATTTGAACGTTTAATTCCAATTCCTGTTGTTGACAGGGGAAACAACTCTGCTGTACATGGTCTAACAATAAAAGAAGGTTGTATTACAGCAATGGATGGATAAATATCAGTTTTAAACTAAATTAAGAAAACTTCAGATTTTCTGTACTAGGTCTGTCCCATGTATGGCTACTTTATAACATTGATTAATTTACAGTTCCTGAAAGGATGTATTGTGAACGAGGGCGATTTACTTGATGCATCTAATTAAGACTATTCTTCTCTGTTACTTCCGTAGGCTATATTACAATGTAAAAATTTATACAGTTATAATGGTTCTCTATATATTATTGTATGCTAATATTAAACTCAACAATAAGTTCACTGCAAGGCTGCAATGGAATTAAGTCACAGGGTCATAGTATGTCGAGGACTGAAACACCTTCAACAAACATGGAAAAGACATCTGTGTTAATGTCAGAAAACATCCAGGATTTTTAAGGTTAATGTATAGATCACTACATTCTGTAATATTTAGATAAAAGCATGGATCTTATAAGTAATGAGATATTTTACTTAAGATGCTATGGAATATGCAAATTTATAGGCAGTATTCCCTGATTAAAACTGACCACTTTTAATGAAAATCAATGTTTTTATTATCATAGAAACATCAGCTGTCATATTCTATTCATTTCAAAAGTAAAATATCACAGTTTGCCTTGGAGACTTGTGTCTACATTTTGCTGATTAATATGATCTCGTATTTAAGGACACCTGCTGTATAAGAAAGGATTTGAGTTTAAAGGGACCTGCATGGCGTTTATTAGTTTATTTCCTGGCTCAATTAAGATATTTCATTTTTCTATAGGCCTTTTTTTGCTTCTCCTTAAAACTAGATTTGATTGGTGTTTGCAAGATTCTTCTCATTCATCAGCTTTTTAAGTTTTGAATTGTAACTGGTTTAATTTTGATGCTAGCATGTTTCAAATTCTGTTGAAAGAGAGAATCATTAGGCATAGACATTATGAGTCTTTTTGAAAATAAAAATTAATTCAATATTAACTTTAAAAGTCCCTTTATAATAGAGCATAGCTTTATGTTAAACTTGCTACCCACTATTGTCAGCTGGCAGACTTTCCTTACTATAACCCGACAAATAACAAGATGTCCTCCTCTATCAGCCACCTGAGGACATGCTGAGAAGCTCCATGTTTCGAGCCCAATGAACTGTTCCTAGTATCCAGTGATGCAGTAACAACAATTTAATTTTATGACCCGGGGCCTCGGTGGCCGAATTGTTAAGTTGTTTGTCTACTATTGATCACATGATCTGTCAAAAATGAAGTTGCTGGTTTGAGTCTCACTGCGGGCAGGGTGTGATCAACTCCAATATTAATTGACAACTGGATTGCCAGTTTTCCTACCGCGGTCAGGTGTTTTCTCCGGTTACACAGGCTTCCTCCCTTAAAAAAAAGTGGATGCCTTGATATAGCTGAAAAATTGCTGAAAGTGAAACACCATTCAAATAAACAATAAAATTTTATGACCCAGGTAAACACAAGTTTACAGAAATTGATAGAATTGCATATTATTAACCTTTTTGCATTCATAAAGGCTTAAGTATATGTATCTATTGATTTAGTTATGGTACAGAAGATTAATGTACACAGGTTTGTTCAAAGCTTACATTTCTGCTATTTAATTAAGAATCTGTCATTTAAAGCCTAGTAAATAAGACTGATATAAAACTCTTTTAGTACTTGTATCTATGTTTAATTTTGTTTTCATATCCCTATGTCCATGTATATTGAAATTTATATGTCTGCTTCTATATAAAGTTACTTGTGACAATATTTTGTTGGGGTCCCATATGAGTACTTGGATGTTTATTGTTTTGTAAACTTTGGTCTTAATGAAGTAATGGAATCATCGTAACTGGAAGACAGAATATTTTTCTGATTTAAGATACACGACAAGTGGGCAGACATTTTATGTGACAGCATTGAGATCGTTGTATTGTGTCAGTGATCCTAATGGACTTTTGACATCACCGTCACAACAATTCTGTAAATTTGTTCCAAGATGCAGTGAAATGTAAAAAAACCCCTAAGGTACTAATTGCAATAAAACTTTTTAAAGCTACATTGATGGAAGGCCTATTTGTTATTTAACTGTAATCAAATTAGAAGATTAATTTGCTATGGTCTGAATTCTGCTAAATAGTAAAATTATGTTTTCTCAAAGCGATGACAAAGTAAATACTGTTAAACAAAATTAGTTTTATGGAATTGTATAGACGCTTTGTATTAAATTAATTACCTTCTTTTGAGAGGTTTAATTCCAATTGTAATATTTCCCAAGAATAGAGAAAAACAGGCTTTAGTAAAACTGATTTGTTTGTCTTTTGAAGTGTTAAAATGCATCAAAATGAAGAATTAAAAAATTTATTAAAAAGATCTGTGATTGAAGGTACAAAAGGTACAAAAATTGATGACCAGTAAATCTAATTGTTCAATGCAAGATGTTTTGATGTAATAATTACTTTTTGGCATTATTTACAAATTTTAACTGTAGTTATGTATTGGACTGTACTAGGTAAAAACAATATGAAAGAATGTTTTTGGTAGGTGACTGACATCTTGGCAAGCCCATTGTTACGATGCTGATCCTACCACTGCGTTGAATATTAGAGGAGCAATTCCATTGGACATTTAGGATGTAAATTAGGAGACATTGTTTTATTGTGACATACATAGCATAAATTTTGCCTTTTTAATTGACTTGATTCTTATTATTCCTCTTTATTTTATATATGTCCTTTTTGTAATACTTTTTATGGAAAATTAATATGACTGTCAATTTGAGCAACTGTTTAAAATCATTTTGAGAAAGTATCATTAATTTTAATAATTATATTATTCATTAAACCTTTGTCTGGTATTTAGATTTTTTTTTGCCTAGACATAGTTTTGTTTTGTGGAAAAACATTTCCAGAATGTCTCTTCTCTTTTACCAATAACATGGCTTGGTTTTCATCATTGTAATGTTTGAGAGGACCCCTTTCTTTCGTCTCTCTTGTTATTAGTCAGTTCAACCTCTAATAGTGTGCTTGAATTGTTAATGTTTTTTTTTTTTTTTTTTATTTGTTTATGAAGTCAGGCTTTTACAATACCCTAGACTGCACCACCTGACAATGGTACATAGGGATATAAACTTTCATTTAAAATCACTGACAATCATTTGTATATTATTATATATTTTAACAATGTATAAAATGTTCAATCATAAAATTACAGGACACATCTCTCTCATGCCCTCATTCATACATATATCTGTTATATACATATCACGATTCAGTTTGCCAAACAACAAATAGAGTGTTATTTTAACTCAGACAAAAATAAAATAAATCAGTATATTTATCGATTTTTTTATAAAATTACTGAAAAATTTCTCTGAGAGGAGTCCAGAATCTCTCATATTTTACTAGGGTGCCATTTTTGCCAGCTTTTAGATATTCAAGTGACTTGTATTGTTCAATTCTGTGTTGAACTTCGTAAATGTTTGGTATTGTCTCATTTAGTTTACATTTATATATGTATTTCTTCACAATAATAAATAATAAATTCAGTAACAAGGATTCATTAGTGAATCCAAGAAAAATACTTTTTTTTTCTAATACAATATCTGTGAAATAAACTTTAATCTTGTCAACAAAAGTTTCCCATAATTGATGTGTAATATTACAATCATAAAATAGGTGTTCAATGGTTTCCTCTTCAGTTTTACAAAAAGTACAAAGTTTTGAATCCTTAAATTTAATTTTATACAAAAAACTATTAGTTGGAATAATTCTATGTAAGAATTTGTACTGAAAATTATATAAATATACATCTTTACAAGACTTTTTACAGATGGTGAAAAACTTTGACCAATCTGTAATTTCAGCATCTAATTCTTGTTCCCATTTTAAAAACTTTGGTAATGGTAGTTCAACTACTCTTTTTACCAACTCACTATATACAAACTTTGGTTTACTATGGTTCAATAGATTTTCTATAAAAACATCTGTTTTGTCAATAGTATAGTTCATATTCCTATTATTCCTTAAAATATTTTTCAAATCTTTAGGTATGTTTGCCAGAAGGCTATAGTATTTCAAGAAGTTGGCAGATTCAAGCCTCGGTTGTATTTGTGCAAAAGTAAAAAAATCATGTGTCTGCACATTGAAGACGTCACTTACATATTGCACTCCCTTTGATTTCCAAGTGGCATAATAAGGTATATCACTTACTGGTGAAAAACTCAGTATATCTATTCCAGAGATTTTTTCAACAGTAAACTTTTTAATTGGCTTTGCTTCACATAGACTACTAAAGACATCTCTCCAAAACTTATTCTGAAGTTTTGGGGCGATTTCTTTCAACTTGTCCCTATCAAGAAAAATGCATCGCTCCTTACCATAGGGAGACAATGAATTTAATAAGATTTTTTGCCAACTACCACTTACATTATTTAGAAATCTTCGAATCCAACTAAGTTTCAAATAAATATTGAATGACTTCATATGAATCATACGCAATCCTCCACTTTGGATGTCACCGATGAGGGTATTGCGTTTAATTCTATCTGGTTTACCATTCCAGATAAAATTATAAAACGAAGTAGTCAATTCACTCATCCTCTGCTCACTTAGATTAGGTAAAGCAGTTAATAAGTGAATTAACTTTGGTAGTGCTAATGACTTGACAACTGTGATTTTACCAAGTAAAGTAAGCTTTCTGTGCTGCCAACTCCTTAAAACACCATTAACCTCTTTACATTTCTTAGAAAAATTTAGTTCAATCATATCATCTAATTTTAAACAAAAATCAATTCCCAACAATCTGAAATTTGATGAAGACCAATGTAATTTCTTGTCTTGACAGAGTATCATGTCAGAATATTTCATATCACCCACCCAAACTGCCCGTGTTTTGGATAAGTTCATCTTCAGTCCAGAAAGTGAACTGAAATGGTCAAAACAGTCAATAGAAGCTCTAAGTGAATTTTCACTTCCATCCAGCATAAGAAAGGTATCATCAGCATACTGACAAATCAATGAATCAGAATTATCCTCTAATACTCCTTTTATGTTGGGATTTGATTTAATTTTTTTAGACAACAGTTCGACACCAATAATAAATAAATATGGTGACAAAGGATCACCTTGTCTACAACCTCTTTCTAGTTTAAAAAAATCAGATAAATAACCATTGTTTATTACACAACTTGAAGCTTCATTGTAAAAAGATTCAAACCATTTGTTTATTGATGGGCCAAAGTTGAAGCTTTGAAGAGCTTTCTTTAAAAAACACCATTCTATAGAGTCAAAGGCTTTTTCAAAGTCAATCATCAACAACAGCCCACCTTTATCATTTTCCTCTAAATAGTGCATTAAATCGTATAAAAGGCGTGTATTCTCACCAATAAAACGATTTTTCATAAACCCTTTTTGTGTGTCGCTAATAATAAATGGTAAAACTTCTTTTACACGCTTTGCAACAACTGCTGATGCAATCTTAATATCTGTATTCAACAAACTAATAGGACGCCAGTTACTTATGTATCTTCTATCCTTATTTTCTTTGGGAATACATGTGATTACACTTTGATTCTGAAAATTAGAAAAACTTCCATTTTCATAACCAAAGTGCAATGACCGAAAAAGAAATTTGCCAATATCACTCCAAAAGAACTTATAAAAGTCTACCGTAAAACCATCTGACCCTGGGCTTTTACCATTTTTCATAAACTTTAAAGCCTGAGCACATTCTTCATAAGTGAGGTTACCTTCACATGATTCTCTTTGTTCCTCTGTCAATACAGTATCATGATTGAAGAAAAAATTATCATCGCAGTTCAGGTCTCTACTAGAATATAAATTATTATAAAAATTCTTTTGTTCAAGCAGGATATCTGACTGATTTGATAAATGTTTTCCTTCAGAATCAATAAGTTCTGATACCGTCTTTTTAACAAAGTTTTTCTTTTCCAACTTACAAAAATATTCTGTGCATTTTTCTCCATTTTCATGCCAGTTAGCTCTAGATCTTAATAATAAACCTTCAATTTTTTGTGCTCTTCTCTGTTCAAGTTCAGTCTGCTTTTCATTTAGAGCTCTATATGCAAAAGAATCTGGATTTGTATTAAGTTTATTCTCTAAATCTTGGATGTCTTTTTCCAATTGTCTAACAGCATCCTTCTCGGCTTTGGACCTTGAGATGCTGTAATCAATTGATAGTGATCTTATTTTCATCTTTAAAATTTCAAAAAACTTGTTAATGTTAGGTTTCTTCTAACTTTTACAAAATTGTCCTGGTTAATTGTTTATCTTTTCTTTCAGTATCTCAATTATTCTTAGAAATGTGATATAATGATAGAACTTTGTCCTCAAGCATAGTTATGTTTTCTTAATTATATTTCTATCGTACTGTCTCGGATCTGACTTCATATTTTATTTATATTTTTCTTCATGTCATGATAATTTTTGCTCTTAAATGGAATGTTGTAAAATTTGGAATTGAATGTTAAAGCAGTCACAATAATATTTTAATGCACAAGTAATATTATATAAGATCACAAATTTTATTCAACAAAACTTTTTTGTTTCTGTTGTTATGTTGATTATCCTGATGAGGCTTTTAAAATCATCTTGCTAATAAAGATAAACATCGCTAATTTCACTGATTAATCAAGCATGTTTTTAACGGTTTATAAATTGATGAATTATGGAAAATATGATCAATTCAATACTGATCTTTATTTGTTGTAATTTCATCTGATTTATTGTGTACTGGTTGCCTGCTTTGTTTTAGACTGGTTCACTAGATCAAAGATAAATATTTTTTCCCCATTGAAATAAAATTTTTAAGCCTGTATTATTTAACATCAAAGACTTTACTAGAAGATGTGGACTTAAAATGCACAGCATGAGCAATAATTTTTTTTTACATTCTAATAATAGCTTCAATAATTATTGCAGCTGGATGTAAATTAATATGAGTAAATTGCCTTAATGATTTAGTTATAAAACACTGGTACCAAAAACAGTTTGTAATTATTTAGATCACCTTTGATCATCAGAGTATATTGCTTCTTCAAGTTTATATTTATAACTTATCTTGAGAAAATGCTGTCAATTTGAACCAAACTTTCTTTTTAGTCTAAATAGTTGTACACTATTTAAGATGGCTACTTTTGCTAAACAAAGAATTGTAGAAAATACTTCTGATGGCATATACTCCAAAGTCAAAGGTTCAAATTCCATGTTTGATCCATCATCATAGAGCAAACATAGAATTAGAACCCCTCGCTTGGGAGGAGTGGAATTAGAACCCCTCGCTTGGGAGGAATGGAATTAGAACCCCTCACTTGGGAGGAGTGGAATAAGAACCCCTTTACTTTGGAGGAGCGGAATTAGAACCCTTGATTTGGGAGGATGTCCTATGGTTGAATTGACTTTTCCCAAAATAAATTAAATTTGAATTATTATTATGAAAGGGATGTTGTACATGTTTTTATTGGACAGTACAGTTTTGTTGATATATTTCACCCAGAAAATCAATAAAAATCATTAGGTTTTGTATGCCATTGGAACCAAGTCGGCATGGGTAGTCTCCATTACTAAAAATTTAAATAATGATGGAAAATTTATTTTTTTGAGCAGATGAGGTTAATTTAGACTTAATCAATACAACCAAGACTATTTAATACCATATTTTCAGTATTTGATCTTTTACTTAACTGTGTGTTTTTCTTTATCTTTGCAGATTGTAGATATATTTATAACAGTTCTGTAACTCCAACTGTAAACCATGGAATATTCCATACGCCAAATTATCCAAGGAAGTACCCTGTTAGTACACGATGTTTATACATCTTCATTGGAAAAGGAGAACAGCGGGTGGAAATGGAATTTAAAACTTTTAATCTTCAAGGAGTTGCCCCATTGTAAGTATAAGGTATTTATTTCTTACTTAAGTGCACCCAAAGGGACTGTGGCTTCATAAGTGTGTCAGTAACAACTTCATACAAAATTGGTTATAGGGAAACCCAGGGATCTTTGGCTCAACAATTTTGTTTTTATCATGGGGTACTCCAGAGGACTGTGGCACCGTAAGTATTTCGGTGATAAATTTTACCAAAGGGCAATTGCTAAACAAAAAGTTGACACTAACTGAAATGGATTACCTATGCAGATTGCAGGGCGGGGCCTGACTATTGAAGAGAAAAAATTATAAAAAACACAAAAAAATTTAAAAAACTCCAGGGCTGGGACCTTAGCCGGCTCTTACAATGCAGCATCTTTAAAATTTGTCTATAAGCCCCTGTGATCCAAAAAAATGTGTCCAGAGGGGCTTCCCAAATAATCACAGAATTGTGTCAACACCAGGGAGCAGGGGTGGGGGAATTTGATCTTGAGTATATATACAGCAATGTGTGCTCAACTCCAACCTGAGTTGCCAATAATTTCCAGTTTTTTATGACATTGTTAAAAAATTACAGAAAAAATTATAACTATCCATTTTCCATTGTTGTCTTACCTACTTTCGAAGAGACACAAAAAATCTTACCTCAAAAAGTCGTTAAGCTAAAAATAGAGTTACTACAATTATCTTGTACATTAAAGGAAAGAGCAATGTGAATAATGAATTGCATTATCGTTCAAAAATTGAAGATTTCACAAATTTGATGGCTGGGAGTTGCAATCCCAACACAAGACAAACCAATTATATCATTTGATTTCCATCAGCTCTTGTTACCATGGGACTGCCTGATATGTAAATTTGTCTAGCTTTGTTTATCCATAGGGACTTTATTCATTACACAAAAACATATAAATCTAACAGTGTTTTAATAACAAATATTCCATTCAATGTTTTTTGTAGCGCTGGATAATATCTCATGAGACAACTCTGTAATGGGTGTGAAACGTCTAAAAATGCTATGATGCAAAACACATGCCTGGGGTAAATGATTGGCTAGGAGTGACAAATTTTGACATACTTGTTTCAAAAATTTATTATAAAATCAATTATACATTGTCACTTTTTGATATCTGCAATTTAGTTAGATACCAGTATCTGATAACCATACCAACGTTTGTAGTAGTTTTCCGGCTCTTTTTCATCTTGACAGCTTTCCGCAATCTAAGTATCGATTCTTGGATAGGAGCTGTTGTAATTTAGCACACACCAATTGTCAGAGGAGTTCTGATGTAGATACTACTAATGGAATCCTCTTGTTTTTCAACCAAGCTATCGTTAAAAAAGAATGAAAAATTAGTTTTAGAGATTAAAGACAAAGGGGGAAAACAAAATGTTTATTATTATATTATGATGGAGACAGATTCGGTATAAAAGCCGAAAGCTGTTTGAAGTGGTATAATCGACAGTAGAGAATACCAATATGAGAGCAAGTTGTTGGTTTTTGCACATTAAAGTGGCTAAATGTTCCTGTAAATCATATAGCTAAAAGCAGAGCAATCTAATACATCGTGTTCTAAAAACTATAGAACAATACTTAGAATGTTAAATTAAGATAGCAAACATGGCTATCAATCAGTAAACCCAATAAAACATTATTATGTTTTTTCTTAACTGCCGAGCTGGACGGATAATTGACCAGCTTGTGGCTTTGATAATTTGTTTGATTTACGTGAAAATTTTTTGCTTATAAAAATGTATTATTTATATTTTAAATAAGGTTTTTATCTTTATTTTTTTGTTCACTTTAACATATTGAATTGAATTTTAGCTACTTTCAGCAATTGTTCTGAGTGAGCTATATCATGGCATCTATTTTTAATTGATGGAGGAAGCCAAAGTTAAACCCATGACTTTTGGCAAGAAAATTGACAATCTTTGTCAATTCAGGTTGAAGTCAGGCATACTCTGCCCACAGTAAGGCTCAAACTGACAACCTCAATGTTGTTCATTTTTCTTTGAATGACCAATAGTAGATGACTAACTACATTAACCACTTGCCCCGAGGACCACATTCAGAAATTGTATCTAATCCCCTTGTTGTAGCAAGTGCATGATTGTGTTTATTGCAGGCGCATAGCTACCCGGGGGCATGGCAGCATGTGCATCCACATCGTTTTCACAAAAAAAAAGGAAAAAAAAAGAAAAGAAGTACGTCCCATTTATTGCTAATGCGATCTTGAGTTTAAATACGTGTCCGGCCCAACTTTTTACTGATACTACTTTATCATCTATAAAGCTTATACATTTTTACATGCAGTTTGATTATCATGCAAAAAATCTTGTTAATTTTTTTTAAACTAATTTTTCAATTTAATTCAATTGCTAAATCTTTATTTTTTTTACAATTGAATTCATTAGCATTATAAAATAATTAAGATTCAGAGAAGGTTTTGAAATAAATTTAAAATCTCTATTCAGGATTGTATTTCACATTTAAATTTTATTCTCAGGCCCACTTGATTTGCATTTAATAAAGAGAGAGAAAATTAACAAGAAATAATATATTGTTGTCCAAAAAAAACCAATGGATAGAATGGGTTGAAATAAATAGATGCTAACCTTATTATATAATAATGTAAATGATTTAAACCTGTGAGAATTCCTGTGTCATGAAAAATGACTTTTACGTAATTGGCACAGAAAATGATCAAGTTTCTAAGGAGTTTCCTGGACTGTTAATCTATTTGAAATGGCCTGAGTCGGGTTGATTGATTTTTCCAGTTGATCTTAAAGACATTTGCTTGTCAAATAGCTGGAACTTCTTGGCTTTGTGCAGAGGATACACAAAAATTTTAAATGGCTGCTGTCAACATTTTATTCTGTTCAGACACTGAAAAGCTGTCAATGTGCAGAGCACAATAATTGTGAACATTTGTCACACAGTGAAACCTTTAGCATATTTCAGCTGCAAGTCAAATTAAATGCAGTAATTACTTGGATTACTCATTTGGATAAAAGTCTTCGAATACTTAAAAAGTCAGATAGTTGAAATGTGTATTAAAAAAAGCTTTATAATTATAACATGTAAGAATGTCCTCGGACCGTTCCTGTATATTGACATTAGTGGGATGGGAACTGGTTAATTAAGCTCTCAAGACAAAATTACAGAACAATGCCTATTTGTGTCATGTGACTGTGTCATGTGACTGTTAACTGCCTTACTTGAAAGAAGCCAGTGTAATTACTTCTCTTTGCTTTAATTCATCCACCACAGTAATGAAGCTAAGAATCAATTTTATTATTTCCTTTTTCCATGATGAATCTTCTTAGAAACTCAGCAAAAAAATGGAATTTGATTGGAGAACACCATAGAACACATGAAGTGTTCATTTAATGTTTAAGAAGGTTTCTTACATGACAGGGATTGTACTCTGATTTATAGCTTTATTCTGTGTAACAGATGGAAGAATTGTATTATTCCTAAAATAATCACAAATGTTTTGTCATGAGCTTCCTGTAAAGCTAAGCTGTAAATGGTCACATATAAAGATCAAAAGGTCAACATTAACACTGTTATTCCTTCTTAGATCTATCTACCAGTAATTATACCCCCGCTTCGAAGAAGTTTGGGGTATAACCATGTCCATCCGTAACAAAAATTTCCATCGCAGTTTTCTTAGCGACTCAGTTTTTAAAGCAACTATAGTATGTAGAAGCCTGATATTTTGCATATTGCTTTATCCTATGGTGCCATATGGTGTATAGCGATTCATGCTCCTTGGTCATCTACTTCCAGTTTACCGAATAATTAGATTTTTACTTAGTTGACATACATGCAAAAAATTTTGTGACAGCGGGGGTATCACTAGTGAGCATTAGCTCATTGTTTACACTTGTTTCTTGTGGGGCATCCACCAATTTATAAGGTTCACCTCCCACTCGAGCTTAAAGTTTTGAAGGGGGCAGCAACCTGTTCACAAACATGCAGCTGATGGTGGTGGGAAATTCATGCCTTACAATCACTCATTGACAATTTAGTTTCTATCAAATATTGTTCACATTTTAAGTCAAACTTCTGCTTCGGAAAACTATTTTTTCCTAACAGGAGTATATATATATCAGTCATTCCAGAATAATGGGCCTCCTTTTTTCGTTCAAATTCGACTACATGTCGCTTGCTGGTTGTGCAATTATAATATTATAATAAAATGTTTTTATGCTTTCATTCTTTAGACTATGGTCAAGAGAAGAAAAACAAATTAAGAACTTATCATTTTTTGATAGACATTTTGTCTTACTGGGGCTGGAAATGTACCGGAAAATGCAATTTTTCTGTGTCGCATCGGTAATAACAGAAAAACGATGGCTGAATACGAAGATTTTAAATATGAAATGTGGAAGTTTTTTTCTGGAAAAGTTACAGATAACTATATAGATTCCAACCGCATTAGTATAGAAAATATCAACAAGAATCTATCTTTCTGTTCGATTTTAAATTATTGTCGCCAAACTGTACACAACATCCGTAACAAGAATCTAGATCAGCATAAAAAGCCTTTATTAGCGAAAATTTGAAGGTAATACTCTTGTATATAAGTTGAAATTAGACAAAGAATAAGAACCTTTCTTACATTATTAATGATATAAGTCGATTTCAAAACTACGAATCAAAACATTAATATATTTTGAATGTCACATTTAAGGCTCTGACCTACATAACGCATTTTTTTTAAATAAGTAAGTGCAAGAATGAATGGAGATCATTCATTGGGATTCGGTACGCTATATAGAATAAAACTACTTATTTATTTTGTACAAATCCAGATTCATCTTATTATTTTTTCAAAAAATAATTTGTGTTCTGACATCCGTTACCTCTGACATCCATAACAATAGATCTTTCTGCAGAAAAAGAACTGGAAATATCTTACTTTTAACAAAGTGTATTATTTTGTTTGCCACCGGTATATGCAGACGACAAGAACTAATTATGACAAAAGCGATTTTAGTGCCAAAAATTTGGACAGAAGACAAAATCAAGTATAGTTTTTTTTATATTGCTATGCATTATATAAGCCGAAGTGATGATTACATGTTTTGTTATAAGTTTTTAGACAAATTTGTCGTTGAAGATCAGGAAAATCATTTGGAATGATAATGACGTCATATTGCAAGTAAAAGAAAAAATTATACTGATTTACGTTAGACTGGTAAAATGTTACGGAGGTCAGACAAAAAACACAGTTATACATTCTGTTCTATGACACCGAAAAATGTATTTTATATATATGTTTTCGCATAATTTTGAAGTTGTGAGAAAAGCCCCTATAAAATTAAGGTTTTGCTGCATCTGAGGAACTATCCACAAAATAATTAACGTTATGGATGTCAGACGAATATAGCTTCACCTTGCATAATCACGTTCAATAATTCTTCCCAATCAAGACAATAAATTTTAATAATTTATATTATTTAAATACGTAGTATATGCTAAAACTATTTTTGTCTTAACACAATATTCCATTTTAATCATACTTTTTCTCTCCTGTCGTCATTACGGATGTCAAAAGTCACCAATGTTACGGAGATAAGAAATATCATAATAACACAAAAGAACTTTCTTCATGTGTCTAAGCGCAAAAAATAATAAAATATCAGAGTAATTTGATACATTTTGTTATTTTATTTATTAGAGAACACCGCTGTCCACTGCAATTTGAATTTGATGATGGATCTAGACTAAAAATGAGATTTTTTATTTATTTTTTCGTGGTTTTAGCATATATATATTTTTAGAATTATTTTTTAGATGTACAAATTATTCCAAAAGTTTAAAAAGCCAAATTCCAAAACTTTTAACTCAAATAATATTAAAGTTTTTACAATTTAAAACATTTTTAAAGATTCTATAACAGCATAACTTCCGTAACAAATTATGTGCTCATAAAAAATGTTATGGTGTAAAATTCTAATTCATGGTTCTCTTATAAAAAATTTTCTGAACACGTTTCTATAGACATAGTAAAAAGTGCAATATTGATTGGAAACATCTGATTAATTACAATTGTTGTTTCATGGTGTTGTATGATGTCCGTTTATAAATAAATTTTCGTTTTACTCTTGATTATTCAATGTTTATGCCCGTTGTCTTTGCAAACAATGAATAAGTATCTTGTTATCTAATATCTATCAATTATTGATACTTTCCAACAAATTAAATGGATTTATTAAGTCAGAAAAAATTTAGACACTTGTAGGAGGCACACTGTAACTTCCGTAACTTAAATAATGGTACCCAAGTTTAACAGAGTATAATTTCAAAACTATTAATATTGTGTGTGTGAAAATCTGCCAGTGTATACTGTAGATAG
Organism: Limnoperna fortunei; assembly: GCA_944474755.1. NCBI lineage: Eukaryota > Metazoa > Mollusca > Bivalvia > Mytilida > Modiolidae > Limnoperna > Limnoperna fortunei. Next base: position 14,417,375 of record OX104118.1, on the reverse strand, counting down.
TCTACAAGCAAACAATATTAACAATTTAAAGAAATTAAATACTTTATTTTTTTCCACGTTTTTGTTTCTAATAGTGCCCATTTTTCTGGATTGGCTGATATGTGGAAGGAAACAGCAGGAATTCGGCATTATTAATGTCAGAGAGTTGGTGGCCTTTTAAAATTGATTTAATATTTTGTATATACTTTATTTTGGGCCAGCTACATCCCCGTTTTGGTTTTGTTTTGTCGATCTTATTTGATTGTATGTATTAGTTAATTCCCATGAAATAAAAGACAGGTATTGTCCCTGGTAAGAATGTTTGATAACATTTATACTTATACATAGCTCTATTGTCCATTACTCTAGTTTTAATAAAATGTGTAGAGAAAAACATGAATATAGCTGAAATATGTGACATTTGTGGTACATTGTATTCAGTTATACTGTCTGGCAGTAAACTGTCCATTACCTATATCAATCTTTCCAACATGACAGATTCTAAATTTAGTAAGAATTTAATGTAAAATTTTAGTATTATTAAAGTATTGTTTTTTTCTGTTTTTAGATTGCACATTGATTGTTGTAATCTTTGTACAATGACAAGTTCAGATGCTTCACAAAACAGTACTTAAGCCTTAGATAGTGTGCTTGAAGCTGTCATTGGTAGTTTTTTACCATACTTACAAGTATTTCATGATCTATAACATCCTTGAAAACTGAACAATATTAATACAATTATTTCTTAATTTTTGAAAATATTTGTTTTTTAAGGAGATCTTTTATTATATAAAAGATAACAAACTTACAATCTGCATAAAGAAATTTTGTAGTTTGTTCTATAAAATCAAGCAAATTTTCATCCCAGAGAAAAAATATCTTTGATAAGTTAATATATTGGTATATCTGATTCCATAAATCATTATTTTCATATAAAATGTTTCTTTCCCATTTCCTGCTTCTGAAGGTCGGTGGATTTGATATCAGCTACCCAGGCTTACCCCGAAATAAAAACTGTATGCCAAATATGCCTAAATAATTGCTTCACATTGCATAAAACTCAATTCAAAACAATGCAAAACCCTGTTTTCATAGTTTTTATTGTTTTCATTAGTACACACACCTATTACCACAGTGAATATCTTTTGGTTGATCTCATCTCCTGATCTTCATGAACCTTTGTAATATAAATAAAAATCCCATTTAGCTTCATGATAAAAATGGATAAAGCAACAGATACATAAGAATGAGATAGTCTAAGATAAATCAGTTCTACATGACAGCACTGGTCAATTTATTCAAATTTTCATTTCTTTCTATGTCAATCTCTGTCTGATTCACAAATAACCATTATCAGTATATGTTTCATTCTGCTCTGTAACTAGGAAATTGAAAACAAAATGTTTAGCTTGAAGCAGACGTCAATAAAGTATACATATATTTTGGCATATTATTTTAATTCTGTGAACCAACAGAATAGAAGTCTGCTTTATTGTGTTGAGGCTTATATTTTCTATCTTTATTATACCATTATACAAGTGTTATATCTGATGGCAACTATTTGACAGACATACAAATTTTGTTGAAACTATCTTATAATTTTTTAACATTTGGTTGTGGCTTATAGAAATTGTGTTTACCTTTATCATTGTAGCCCCTAGGTTTCAGATGTATTATAAAACAGTCCTTTGTTATAAAATTGTAGGATTGCCGATCAGTTATCATGTCTATACTACAAACAGGCCTAACTACTCAAATTAATTGATATGGTGAAAAAAACATGAAAATGAAAGTGTAAAGCCAGCATTTATAATTAATACAAAGAGGAATATTATGTGAGAAATGATTATTTGATAAGTCACTGGTTGAGTTTGAAATTTAGGGAAATTTGATCGTGATGGTATTAAGCCCCATAAAATATTTCGGTTATGTTTACACGAGGGTTTACAACCTAGAGTTAGCTCCCATATTTAGATGGATTTGTTCTCTGTTATTATATCTGTGTATCCCAGATTTCTCATTTGCTATATTATAAAATTAAAACAATTAGAATTGCAGTATGGACATTGATGTTGATGCCTATATCTATAAATAGATTGTCATTTGCCAAAATGGAGTCTTATGGTTTAGTAAGTAAACAGGGATCATTTGGGTGTTTTGGAAAAGGTCACAGAACTAGAGGAATTGATCAGTTTCCTCAAAAGGATTTATTTTGTTAATCTTGTAAATTGAATGAAGACAAATTAAGTCTTTTTGACTTGAATAGTTGCCAGTTAGGTGATACAGCAGAGAATTGTGTTAAATTAGGCATAGACAGGTATATTGTTGTATGCATAATTAAATATATAGAAACTTTAAAGTTGGTGGTACTAAAATATATAAAAATATATACCAATAAAAGCTCGTTTTGAGTGACAGAAATCGAATGTCATATTTCATTCTTTCTCAAAATTAAAAACATCGTCTAATAGAAATATCCATTAAAAGAAAGAAACATCTATGTAACACGTAATAGTTTAACATTTTATATTTTAATGCATTTATTCTGAAATGATTAATTATAAAAAGTACATTTTTATAGACAGACTTTTATCATGTTGCTCCAGGACATGATATCCATGATTGAATCAGACTCAATAGAAAAGACTGGTTCTTGAAAGTTTTTTTCTATTTGATTAAGCTTCACTGGCAGTAGACACATTGGCTCCTAGAATTACGCTTGTAAAGAACAACTCGTCCATTACAAATAAGCTTGTAAATTGAATATTTTATTTACTTTTTTGTCTTGTGGTATCTAGATTAATTTTCTCTTTGAGATTTCTATTTTTATTAAATTTGTTACGTAAAGCATTGATTTAATACAAATGTTGCTTAATTTTATCAGCATTCAACACTTTAGCTTCATTGGTTGTGATGCATTTTTTGTTGAAATTGTATACATTATTTTTAAGTGACTTGCAAGTTTTCAATTGAGTTAAAATGTGATTAGTACAAAAGCATACAAGGCTATTTTTCATTTAAATCAATAAAGTGATGTTTTCAGAAAGAAAAGTGAATTAAACAAGCACTCCTTTAGAAGTCTATGACAATTTTTCCCTTGATGGTCATATAACTTGTTGAATGCTTGTATAATTATGAGTTTTAGCCATTTTTGTTGTTGTTGATAGTTATATTATGGTCAATTTTGGCCACTGTGTATGAGGCGGATGGTAATATTTGTTTATTTTTTCCACTTTTTATATGTTTGATTGTTCTTATAATTTTTTTTGACTACTTTTTATATGGTTGATATTTATATATTTATTAATTTTAGCCAAATTGTATATGGGTTGATGGTACATGTTTATTATAAGTGTTAATTTTATGTCAGTTTTAGCATTTACTTTTTGCCTTTGTTCTTTGGTTCCAAAAGCCTCCTTGACAACCAACTGTAAAGCGACATAAATAGCCATTACATGAATTGTGGCATTGAAACTAGTAATTAAACAGGAGACTTGTATATTTACTATTTTACTACCAAGGGAACAAGACAAGTGACAACTCTACAAAATTTTAAGAACAGGATTATTTCCCTTAGGACCATTAAAAAGGGGAAAAAAACATTAATTGTAATTTATGTCTGCCTTAATCTAATGACTAACAAATTTAATCTTTTCCAGATGTCAATTTGATTACCTGGATATTTATACCCAAGTAACTGATGTCGCACGACCCCACATAGACACGCCTCTCCTTGGACGATTCTGTGGCGATGGTATTGATCGTCTTCCGAAACTCATCATCTCATCAGCGAACATCATCATTTTGGATTTCTACTCAGACTTCATCAAAGCTGACACAGGATTTGAAGGCAGATACTCCTTTGTTAATGATTGTAGGTTCATATCGGGAGGAATTGTATAATAAGGGGAGGGAATTTGATTTTTAAGGAAGTACTAGCAAACAATTCCATCAATTATCTATGTAAAGAATAATAAATATCCACTGAAACAACAGAAACAAAACACAAAAACAAAGGACAAATATGATGGCATTACACATTGGCTTGGTCATATAAAACATATGCATGTTTATTATAGGGTAATTATGTCACATTAGGATTTTAAAATATGGTTGAAAAAAAAACACACACAAAATTTCAATAGTAATAGTGTTGTTTTAGTTTTGTTTTGTTCATTTGTTATAAACAATAATTTTAGAAATATTGGTCAAATCAGCACTTCTGGGAAAACTGAAGAAAAAAAAACATTGATAAAAGTGAAAAAATTAAAAAAAAAAATTTTTTCATCTTCAAGGACCCTCATGGGTGTAAATTATTACAGGCAGATATCAATATTATTGTATATAGTTTAAATAAAAAATGGTTAAGAATTAATTCATTTGGGCATGGAATATATACTGATTTTACCACCTGTGTTCCCTTTATGGCCAATTTGTGGGCATAAAGGGCAAACCCGTGGTAAAATCAGTATATATTCATGCCCAAATGAATTATTTTGATCCCAATAGGGGATATTTATTCAAATTTTTTTATCAACGTAAGCTTTGAGTTGCAAGACTTGTCGGCTATTTGGCACACAAATTTGATTGTGACGTCTTACTATGACAGCGCCATAAAGAATGTTGATTGTTTATGTTGTTGATTAGAAATATATACTTTTGTACACCTGGTGTGGGCTCGAAGCATTTTAGGCACGTACATCATTTTATATTTTTATAGAATACACATTTATTTTCAGAATGATCAGCAGTTCCATCATTATAAACATTTTCTATTTTAGCTGTTTACCGATTTGGGAACAGGAAACCAGGTCTGTGTGACTATACCATAAACAGCGTGGACCAGGTCTCTGGGTACATCATCTCACCAACATATCCCGGGATGTATCCAGATAATTTACACTGTACCTATCGATTGGTCGGAAAGTTGGGACAAAGAATTAAAATAACATTTATCGATTTTTCACTTTTCCATGGTGGAGATTAGTAAGTACATGTATTCGTAGAAATGTTATTTTGATTTGGACCACCTGAGATCTTCAATTAATAATGCATGAGGTCCAATGAAGGCATTTTGGGTAGGCATTACAAAATTAAATTGCTTCTACTAAATACTTTTGAATGTTCATAAGATGATTATTTACATGTATTGAAATTGTTGTATGTTTAGTTTTTGTATATATGAAGTGTCTTATAAGTACATAGGCTGTCTCATCACTTGTTTGGAGGGCCTTGGTGGCTGTGTCATCACTGGTTTGGAGGGCCTCGGTGGCTGAGTAGTTAAGGTTGTTCATGTACTATTGATCATGTTGTCTGTCAACACTGAGGTTTCAGGATCGAGTCTCACTGCAGGCAATGTGTACTAGACTCCAATCTTCATTTACAAGGGTTGCCAGTTTTCCTACCAAAGGTCTGGGGTTTTCTCCTGGTACTCTGGCTTCCTCCCATAATAAAAACTGGATGCCATGTTTGTTGAAAATGACATTAAACATCATTCAAACAAAGAAACAAACAACCATCACTGGTTTGGGAAAATTTTGCAGCCATATTAGTCCACTGCTAATTTCCAGTGTTCCTTTTCTCTATAAATTGTTTGCTTTACAGTGACCATCCCCTCCCCTTAAAAAAACTGAACTACCACAGGATTTATAGGATAATTAATTGGGCGGAGTGAATATCCAAAATATGATCACAAGTGCTGCATAACGCATCTGATTAAACAAGTGAGCGGAAATTGTTTCGCGCACAAGTTTAATCTGATGCTTTATGCGGCACGAGTGATCATATTTTGGATATTCACGATGCCCAATTGATTATCCTATTTATTATATAGATCAAAATTGTTTTCGTAAAATTTTAATGCTTAATCCTAAATTTTATGAACGTCCGATGAATATCTGTATAGTACAAAACCAACTGCAACATTTTGGCGGGAAAAAACCCAAGAGTGAAAATAAACAATAATTTTCACATGTGATTTTCCATGATTTCTGTCAATCGGAAAATTTGATATCTCTTCTCTATCTATATAATAAAAGATAAAGTTAAACAGTTGACAGATAACCTGAGTGCATAGTTTGCTAAGGGATGTAATTTTACTAGCTAAACATTACTGTCATATTGTTATGTTACTCTGTCATTCTGTTAAAGGCATATTGTCTACTATTTTCACATAATTTTTAAACAACTTTTATGTGAAAAAAGTCAGTTTTATCATGTTTTATAGCAATTATAAGCAATAATTACGTCTAATGAATTATTGTCAAGGAGGACAATAATTCGATGTAAACCCGCCCTTATTCATATGACCTGCAGTTTGAACCCACACTGAGCATGCGCATCTAAAAAATGCTTTCCACACACCGAATTGGCAAAAATTTCCTGTATGTTATTTTATTATTTTGCGTTTGTCAATATGTTTTATATATTTTTTGTAATGAGACAAACAATATTTCACTTCAAACAATCAACATTTGTGTTTTTTGATAAGAATCCCATGATTGCACAAAATGAAGGCCTTCTCCGGCAGTGAGAAGATAAGGGATATCATATTACCGAAACATCTGCAGTAGGTACAAACTTTGCAATTCTTATTATGAACCTCTGTAGATTTCTATGGGAATTGTTTTGTTTACATCATTAAAAGTATTAATAATTAGGTTATAGTTTAAGATGAATGGTCAAAATTTTGGGGGAAAGTCAGTTAAAGAATATTTTAAGGCTAGAGGAGTTATTTTTGCTGATCAGAGGAAAGCTGATTTAGGTTTTCTATGTGAAAAAGCTGAAGAGATTGGAATTGAAGTTGACCCCAATGGTTTATTAGAAGATAGGAATGAAGTTTTGAAAGAAAAACTGTCGTTGAATGATGATTCATATTTACTAGTACCATCTCCAGACAGTATTGACAGTACTCAAGATCTTAGTATTTTGCCACCTTTTGGGATATTTGACCTATACAATTATTTAATAACATTTGATCAGTATGACCATTCAAGTTTACGAAAGTATCACAAAATGGAAGCCTTTGGAATGTTTGAAGATGGCTATGTTTTAACAATAGGCAGTTGTAAACTGAATGAGGACTATGTTGCCTAAAGTCAGAGTCAAACCAAGGACAAACTACATCAAATAATATATTAACGAAAATGAAACAGTTTCTAATATTCATATTTTAACTTTTATTCAGAAAATTTGGATAATTTAATTATTTAATTAGTTTTAAGGCTACATATATATTTATAAAATAGAATGAGCCCATAATTTATTTAAAAAATCAAATCATATTTATCAAACTACTAAAAATTAAAATAAATGTTACCTACATGCAAGCAATGTAAGAATCTTACCTTGGAACAAACATAATAATATTTGGAGATTTTTTATGTATTTAACTGTTCATTTGGTCTTCCACAAGCTTTGATCCAAGCTGAAAATCTTTCAAGATCAATCCATGGTTTAGGAAATGGATGGAATTTCACATTTTCCATGTGGGGTTTATGAGAGTACCTATTGTCACTATTACATTGTCCCCAAGCACATCTTTTCACTGGCATATTTATATGAATGTTTCTAAATAATATTAAACATATTCTACTTTCAAAAAAATTAAGTTTTAACCCTAAATACTTGTTTACATGACATAATTAGCTAGAATTTGACCTGATTAGTGCACACATTCTATAGGAATTTTACTGCTGTAGCTGATAAGTTTGTACCTACTGCTGAAATGTAAACAAAGAACAGATGTGATCTCTTATCTAGCCGGAGTGACCCTACCACAATGTACATGATTGTTTATGTTTATGTTCTAAAAATAACTTAAACTTCATCCTTACAAATCGAGGTCAGTGCATAATTAATGAGATTCCACTGGAGGTCAGTCAATGTTTTTCTGCAAAATACACTGATACACTAATTTGTTTACGGAAAACAAGTTTTCTATCATCATTTTTCATATAATTTAATATAATTCTGGTACAAAATACTGGAGAAAAAAATTACCCTTTTTGTAGACAATATGCCTTTAAATAAAATGTCTTATACAAGCTGACAATGGCTGAAACTTACATTGTCTTTCACCTGACCCACAATATATTTACATATCCCTTTTATTATGTTGAAATCATTGTGAACAAATTTAATTTAGTTCTACATTAAAATAGTGGTATTGAAAGGGACAGCAGGAACATGGAGAAAAGCATGTGTGTCTATAACTTTGCAGAATTTCACCCAATGGCTCATTGAGCTGTGTTTGTCAAGATTACATTTATAATGATGTATTTAAGTTAAAAACCGTGAAATATCAAAGTTAATTTAAGCAAGCACTAATTTATTGGCTGGTATCCTAGACGGTGGCATTTGATATTCCTAATCCAACAGATTAAAATTAGAGATTGAAAAACTTCAGAAATAAAATAACCCATAAAGGTGCCTTCTATCGCATGTAAATTACTAATGACATGATAAATTTCTTGTGCAGAATGGAAAGCTGACTTTGTTTGTAGCCAATCAGACCTTTCCTTATTGTCATTTGTCACACAAACTAGAGATTATTGTTATCAAAGACAATGTCATAAAGGTGACATTAACAACATTTTAGTCTTGCACAAATTGCTGCATACTTCATTAAGGAAAGTAAAAAAGCTAGTTAATTTGGAAATACAAGTACTGTTATGAATTCAGATTATCAATTAAAATTGAAACTTAACAAGCATTTTAAAGCAATGTTGATTATAATAGCTTTTCACATGCAATGACATTACATTTATATTGTTGTAAATGATAAAATGTCATTTTACTTATATTTCAACATAACACAGCAGTGGAAATTATATCTTTTGTCACATCACACAAAATAATTTAATTTGATTAAGAAAACTATTTTTATCTCAATGTGTCACAAACAAAAAAAGTAAAAACTGATTTTTATGTCCTGAGTGTAAGTTACAATTGAAATTAACATGACTATTTCTTGAATAAATTTTACCGATGTTAGTTTCCTATAAAGATTAATGTCAGTTTCATGGACTTTCAAATATCCACAAGATGACCTTTTTTCATGTGTTGTTTTAGTGCTTAGAAAGGAATTGACATAAAAACAAATTACAATGTATGATGATTGACCAGCTCATTAAGCAGAGTTTCATGTGCTATTAACCTAATTTATTTCTTTGAAAATGGCTTAAATGGATTTTTACCTATACATGCATTAAGTTCTAGCATACCTGGAACAAGGTTTGATTTGAACTATTGCCATCACTTGGCATTTTCCTAATTATATTAAACAACTCGTTTTTGGGGCTAATTTGTATCAATGTTAACTGGTCCATTTCACAGTTATGTCATCCTCACAAGTTTTTGTTTCCACATGTGTCCACGAAACCCTGACAAACTTAGCTAGGAAATTCCTAGGCTAGAAGTCACTATTTCGATTGGCTACATCATACCTTTATGTAGCCAATCAAAAGCTCACTTTCATTCACGACTTGGTTAGGGGATATCCCGATGTCGATTGTAAATAAACCAAAGGGATGTGTTTCGTAGACCATTTGAAAATCGGTGTATTTTGTACAGTAGTGTAAATTGATTGTTATTACTGCGTTATTTATTAGTTGCGTTACTTTTTCTTCACATTCAAGAATGAGTTAAGAATGACTACTGCCAAACACTTGCTTCTTTCAAGCAATTTCATTAGTTGATATTTTGAAGGATTGACGGCATACAAAATTCTTCTAGCCCGGGAATTTCCTAGCTATGTTTGTCAGGGTTTCGTGGACACATGTGGACACAGAAACCCTGACTTGTGAGGATGCAGTTATGTATAATTAATCCATATATTACAATTGTTATAAAAAAAAATTTTGTAATGTGGCAACTGATGGGCCGACTTGCAGTCGGCCATTTTTTCTCTGTTTCTTTTTCTAAACTTCCCACTGCTTTTATATTTCATCACTGTGCTGCAGGTTTTGGGTATCAGTGAAACATTTTGGCCTGTGTGCTGCTAGTTTTGGGTATCAGTGATACGTTTTGGTCTGTTTGCTGCAACTGAGTTGGTCATCATTGAAACATTTTAGTCCATGTGCTGCGGGTTTTGGGTATCAGTGAAACATTTTGGTTTGTGGACATGCCAGGCAAACATGTATTACCTATAGTAGGATGAGGCTTGAAGCATTCACGGTGTTTGAATTTCAGATACTGAAAATCAATTGTGACATCAGAAAAAAGACATCCAGAATTCAGTTTTTAAAACCTCTTTTACTAGTCATTCATGTGTGCTGTGGAGACCATAAACAGTCACTGACTGGATATTATAAAATATATACAATCAATGAAATTAAGCTGCTTTAATAACTATAATTGCTGGATAAAATGATTTTTAACTACAATTTTCATTTTATTGCATTTGACATTTGTGGATTTGATGAACTGTGATAGTTCATCGAATCCACAAATTTCAAATGCAGTACAATTGCTGTGCATTCATAGAATCTACAAATTTACAGGATTAAGTATCAATACAGGGAATTTCTTCAACCACAAAGTATTTTAGTACTTTCACATAATTATATATTATTTTTGGGTAAACTAGACCTCACTTTGAGATGAACTTAACATTTTGGTTTAATTTCTTTTTCCAGTTGTCCTGTTGACTTTGTTTCCATACATGATGGCGCAAATTCGTTATCAGATGAAATTGGAAGATTCTGTGGAAATTATAAAAATGTTGTGATGTATTCTTCTTATGAAAACTTGTATATATTGTTTAAGACACAAAGTGGCAGAATAGATACTCTTAATGCTGGCAACTTAGAAGGAGATGCCGATTTTTTATACAATAGAAGAGGATTTAATATTACATATGAATTTAGTGATAATTTTGTAAAGCCAAGTAAGAGCAATTTATTGTATGTCTTTGATTCTGTGACTTAAGCAACGATTCAAGATGGAGCTTGCTGAAGGCTAGACATATGCATGGGTTTTCCAATGGCATGCACACTTACACATTTTACTTTATATTATTGTGAGCTTAAGCCATAGTTCCATCAATTTTGGCCCAATGATAGCATATGAAAAGTACCGGTCAGTGACCCATCAGTCAGTCAATCATGTAACCGTGACCTTTTAACCTCATATTAATGCCATTCAAACAAACAACACTAAAATAAGACTAAAATGTAAAACCAGTGATCTACTTATTTATACAAGCATTGTAAGAAAATGCTAAATTAATTGTGTATTGACATTAAAAAGAGTTTATTTACATTCATTTGCTGTACAATAAGGTAACAGTTATATAGGTAAATACCTTGATACCTTGTCTTCTCTTCAAATGACAGGGGCCTCGATGGCTGTGTCCTCTCTTCAAATGACAGGGGCCTCGATGGCTGTGTCTTCTCTTCAAATGACAGGGGCCTCGATGGCTGTGTCCTCTCTTCAAATGACAGGGGCCTCGATGGCTGTGTCTTCTCTTCAAATGACAGGGGCCTCGATGGCTGTGTCTTCTCTTCAAATGACAGGGGCCTCGATGGCTGTGTCTTCTCTTCAAATGATAGGGGCCTCGATGGCTGTGTCCTCTCTTCAAATGACAGGGGCCTCGATGGCTGTGTCCTCTCTTCAAATGATAGGGGCCTCGATGGCTGTGTCCTCTCTTCAAATGATAGGGGCCTCGATGGCTGTGTCCTCTCTTCAAATGACAGGGGCCTCGATGGCTGTGTCTTCTCTTCAAATGATAGGGGCCTCGATGGCTGTGTCCTCTCTTCAAATGACAGGGGCCTCGATGGCTGTGTCCTCTCTTCAAATGATAGGGGCCTCGATGGCTGTGTCCTCTCTTCAAATGACAGGGGCCTCGATGGCTGTGTCCTCTCTTCAAATGATAGGGGCCTCGATGGCTGTGTCCTCTCTTCAAATGATAGGGGCCTCGATGGCTGTGTCCTCTCTTCAAATGACAGGGGCCTCGATGGCTGAGTCCTCTCTTCAAATGATAGGGGCCTCGATGGCTGTGTCTTCTCTTCAAATGACAGGGGCCTCGATGGCTGTGTCTTCTCTTCAAATGACAGGGGCCTCGATGGCTGTGTCCTCTCTTCAAATGACAGGGGCCTCGATGGCTGAGTCCTCTCTTCAAATGATAGGGGCCTCGATGGCTGTGTCTTCTCTTCAAATGACAGGGGCCTCGATGGCTGTGTCTTCTCTTCAAATGACAGGGGCCTCGATGGCTGTGTCCTCTCTTCAAATGATAGGGGCCTCGATGGCTGTGTCCTCTCTTCAAATGATAGGGGCCTCGATGGCTGTTTCCTATCTTCAAATGATAGGGGCCTCGATGGCTGTGTCCTCTCTTCAAATGATAGGCTGTGTAGTTAAGGTAGTTCTATTATTAATCAGGGGGTTTGTCAACACTGAGGGTGTGGTTTTGATTCTCACTGATCGCAGGATGAAATCTTTATAGACAAGGATTGCCAGTTTTTCTACCTAAGGTCAGGGTTTTTTTCCAGGTACTCCTGCTTCCTGCCCCAATAAAACTGGACACCATGATACAGCTAAAAAATTGCTGAAAGTGGCATTAAACACCATTCAAACAAAAAATAAAACTTCAAATGATATTATTCTGTTTTAAAATTGGCTACAATATTTGTTTTATAAGCTATAGATTTACAAATATTTGTATTGTACAACATAAGAAAAATAGAATATTGATATTATAACTTTGTACCAAATACAAATTTTATTTCAGTGTTTTCCAGTGATGATCGCATGACACATATAATAGGAACAGGTAAGGATGATCACATGACACATATAATAGGAACAGGTAAGGATGATCACATGACACATATAATAGGAACAGGTAAGGATGATTGCATGACACATATAATAGGAACAGGTAAGGATGATCGCATGACACATATAATAGGAACAGGTAAGGATGATCACATGACACATGTAATAGGAACAGGTAAGGATGATCACATGACACATATAATAGGAACAGGTAAGGATGATCACATGACACGTATAATAGGAACAGGTAAGGATGATCACATGACACGTATAATAGGAACAGGTAAGGATGATCACATGACACATGTAATAGGAACAGGTAAGGATGATCACATGACACATATAATAGGAACAGGTAAGGATGATCACATGACACATATAATAGGAACAGGTAAGGATGATCACATGACACATGTAATAGGAACAGGTAAGGATGATCACATGACACATGTAATAGGAACAGGTAAGGATGATCACATGACACGTATAATAGGAACAGGTAAGGAAGATCACATGACACATATAATAGGAACAGGTAAGGATGATCACATGACACGTATAATAGGAACAGGTAAGGAAGATCACATGACACATATAATAGGAACAGGTAAGGATGATCGCATGACACATATAATAGGAACAGGTAAGGATGATCACATGACACATGTAATAGGAACAGGTAAGGATGATCACATGACACATGTAATAGGAACAGGTAAGGATGATCACATGACACATATAATAGGAACAGGTAAGGAAGATCACATGACACATATAATAGAAACAGGTAAGGATGATCACATGACACATATAATAGGAACAGGTAAGGATGATCACATGACACATATAATAGGAACAGGTAAGGATGATTGCATGACACATATAATAGGAACAGGTAAGGATGATCACATGACACATATAATAGGAACAGGTAAGGATGATCACATGACACATGTAATAGGAACAGGTAAGGATGATCACATGACACATATAATAGGAACAGGTAAGGAAGATCACATGACACATATAATAGGAACAGGTAAGGAAGATCACATGACACATATAATAGGAACAGGTAAGGATGATCACATGACACATATAATAGGAACAGGTAAGGATGATCGCATGACACATATAATAGGAACAGGTAAGGATGATCACATGACACATATAATAGGAACAGGTAAGGATGATCACATGACACATATAATAGGAACAGGTAAGGATGATCACATGACACATATAATAGGAACAGGTAAGGATGATCACATGACACATATAATAGGAACAGGTAAGGATGATCACATGACACATATAATAGGAACAGGTAAGGATGATCACATGACACATGTAATAGGAACAGGTAAGGATGATCACATGACACATATAATAGGAACAGGTAAGGAAGATCACATGACACATATAATAGGAACAGGTAAGGATGATCACATGACACATGTAATAGGAACAGGTAAGGATGATCACATGACACATGTAATAAGAACATGTAGGGATGATCACATGACCCACATAAGAGGAAAATGTAATGATGATCACATGACACATGTAATAAGAACATGTAGGGATGATCACATGACACATGTAATGAGAACATGTAGGGATGATCGCAATACACACATTATAGGTAAATATAAGGCTGATCACATGACGCACATAATTAGAACATTTAGGGATGATCACATGACACATTATAGGAAAACATAAGGGGTCACATGACACATATGATAGGATAATATAGGGATGATCACATGACACATATAATAGGGAAATGTATGGATGACTGTTAACTAGGATATAACTAATATTCACACTTCAGTTGATTTTATTTATAGTAATAACACTGCTTTCAGCAAATTTTCAGCTATTTCTATTTTTAGAGTTTAATTGGCAGAGGAAGCTGGACTTATTCTCATGAGCATGAAATTTCTTGAGAGATTTTATGTTATAACCAACTATACGTGAAAACCTAACAGATATAATCTTAAATTTGTAAAGTAATAATTATTTTTCTTGTTAAAATTGTTTTTCATTAAGATAATTGCTTAATTAAGTTATTGAATCTTATTTCTATACACATTAATTGATTAAAAATAACTTTTTTAGCATGTTATTTTACTGTAAAATTGTCTCCCTTTTAAATTTTTACAACATATGTCCATTTATTTCAGCTTGTGATGTACAGATTAGCAGTAAAAGACGTTCCAGTGGTGCTATACGATCACCTGGTTATCCTAACAAATTACCTGTTGGTGTTACCTGTAATTATTACCTTGATGGAATGAGTAACAAGGAAACATTAGAGAAAGTTCAAATATCATTCCAAGATTTTGAAATTCCTGGTCAAATGCCATAGTAAGCATCAAATTATGTATTCATGCACTGGATAGGGTTTCACTGCTTTTTAATCAATTTGTCATCTTTAAGGAATTCTGGGAAATAAATATCAACCATTGCAAAAGTTACTTTTGGAAGATTAGTACACAGTCAACTTTATACAACATTTTTCTTAATTTTTTTTATTTGCTGCATCTTTGCTATGTTTTATGTTGCTAATTGTAATGATGCAGATTTGGACTACCTTAGAAAGTCAGTATGTCAACAAGTAATATCTATTCTGTAGTTCTCCATGGTAACTAACCTGACTTCAGCTGGTTATAGTTTTGTTTAAGGTATCTGGACCATAACTGACCACGTGATCATATTTGATGTCCCAAATGTCCATTTTTAAATGGAGCAGACCTCGGTAATGTTTGGCAAACATCTGCAATACTATTTGAGTAACTAAATATTTTTTATAAAAAATGTTAACATTGACACAAAGTCAAAAAGATAATTATTTAATTTGTTTCGTTAATTAGCAAACCATTGATTTACTGGTAATTACACTTTATCGCTATTTTGCAGTATTTTCCTTTGATCTTTATGTGCGATATTATTCCATCTCACTCTACTAGCGTGGGATGGGCCCATCTCAGCTCGCTGTCAAGACGTCGTTATGTAAACACTGTGACGTCACAATGTTACAAAACAGCGATAAACAGATTATTTACGTTTTTTTGAAACTCGATGCACTTTCTCGCCATCTCATCTCAGGGCTGTCGCCCTTCGATGAGATACGACGAGAAAATGCATCTCGTTTAAAAAAACGTAAATAATCTATAAGTACTTCTTGGTCAAACAATAAAATTAAACGGTGACTTCAGTTATGGGTCGGTTACCTTAAATTTGTATGCCACTTGTAACAATTTTTTAGCTATATCATAGCTCCACATTTTAGTCAAGGAGGAAGTACCTGCATGAACCTTTGACCTTTAGCAGGAAAAGCAGGCAAATCTTGTAAGTTTAGGTTGAAAATAAGCACACCTTGTTCACAGTCTTTATTTGAAAAATATTTTTTATGTACTGATATTAAAGTTTGAATCAATATTTGAAAGAAATTAAATTCATTATGAGATAAGATGCTTAAAATTAAGAAATCTGTGAGTTATTTACCTTCCGTTGATATGGTTAATTGTTATTGGAAACATTTCAACTATAGCAGTATATCTGTATGCCTTGATTACAGTGAAATATGTCTAAACCAAACCCAAAATCAGAGCCTGATATAATAAAAGATTTTGTAACTTACTATCGATGAAATTCTTTGAATTTTAACCTGCCAAATTCAAGCATTTGTCTAGTGTGAACAAAACTACAGGTTTCTGAGAGTGTTGGTATGTTTAGACAGGTATCACCATAGTAACTGATAACCAAATATTCTGATAAATCTATATATTGTACTCTTTTGGAGCTGTAATTCAGGCTTCCTAGTGGTCAACTTGAAAGGAAGTGAAGGACTGGCAGGAGTGGACGAACGATTCTGTGGGTCACTTCTACCTCCCAACCTGACAAGTCAGGATGCTCGCATGGTAATGACCTTCGACACACATGGTGGACACAGCAGTAGTAGGGGATTCTCAGCAACGTATCAGTTTGTTACAGGTATGAAGATTATTTTGATTCTAGTTATGTTAACAAATCAGGCAGAATTTTCCATCCCTACACAACTCTGCTCGACAAAACAGGCAGACTTTTTCAACCCTACACAACTCGACATTTCCAGCCTCAACAAAACAGGCAGAATTTTCCATCCATACACAACTCTCCTCAACAAAACAGGCAAAATTTTTCATCCCTACACAACTCTCCTCAACAAAACAGGCAGAATATTCCATCATTACGCAACTCTCCTCAACAAAACAGGCAGAATATTCCATCTTTACACAACTCTCCTCAACAAAACAGGCAGAATTCTCCATCCCTACTGAACTCTCCTCAACAAAACAGGCAGAATTCTCCATCCTTACCTTACTATCCATTTCAAGCCTCAACAAAACAGGCAGAATTTTCCATCCTTACGCAACTCTCCTCAACAAAACAGGCAGAATATTCCATCCTTATGCAACTCTCCTCAACAAAACAGGCAGAATTCTCCATCATTACCCTATTCTCCATTTCCGTCTCAACAAAACAGGAAGAATTTTTCATCCCTACACAACTCTCCTCAACAAAACAGGCAGAATTCTCCATCCTTACACAACTCTCCATAACAAAACAGGCAGAATTTTCCATCCCTACTGAACTCTCCTCAACAAAACAGGCAGAATTTTCCATCCTTACACAACTCTCCTCAACAAAACAGGCAGAATTTTCCATCCTTACACAACTCTCAACAAAACAGGCAGAATTTTCCATCCTTACACTACTCTCCTTAAAAAAAAACAGGCAGAATTCTCCATCTTTACACAACTCTCCTCAACAAAACAGGCAGAATTTCCATCCTTACACAATTCTCAACAAAACAGGCAGAATTCTCCATCCTTATCCTACTCTCCATTTCCAGCCTCAACAAAACAGGCAGAATCCTCCCTACTGAACTCTCCTCAACAAAACATGCAGAATTTTCCATCCTTACACAACTCTCCTCAACAAAACAGACAGAATTTTCCATCCTTACACTACTCTTCTAAAAAAACAGGCAAAATTCTCCATCCTTACACAACTCCCCTCAACAAAACAGGCAGAATTTTCCATCCCTACTGAACTCTCCTCAACAAAACAGGCAGAATTTTTCGTCCTTACACAATTCTCCTCAACAAAACAGGCAGAATTTTCAATCCTTACACTACTTTCCTAAAAAAAAACAGGCAGAATTCTTCATCTTTACACAACTCTCCTCAACAAAACAGGCAGAATTTTCCTCCCTACACAACTATCCTCAACAAAACAGACAGAATTCTCCATCCCTAAAAAAGATTGCCAGTTTTCCTACCGCAGGTCGGGGGTTCTCTCCGGGTACTCCGGCTTCCTCCCCCAATAAAAACTGGACGCCATGAAATAGCTGAAAAATTGCTGAAAGTGGCGTTAAAACACCATTCAAAGAAACAAAAACATCAACAAAACAGGCAGATATCTCCATCATTACCCTATTCTCCATTTCCGTCTCAATAAAACAGGCAGAATTTTTCATCCCTACACAACTCTCCTCAACAAAACAGGCAGAATTCTCCATCCTTATGCAACTCTTCTCAACAAAACAGGCAGATATCTCCATCATTACCCTATTCTCCATTTCCAGCCTCAACAAAACAGGCAGAATTTTGCATCCCTACACAACTCTCCTCAACAAAACAGGCAGAATTCTCCATCCCTACACAGCTCTCCTCAACAAAACAGGCAGAATTCTCCATCCCTACACAACTCTCCTCAACAAAACAGGCAGAATTCTCCATCCTTATGCAACTCTCCTCAACAAAACAGGCAGATATCTCCATCATTACCCTATTCTCCATTCCAGCCTCAACAAAACAGGCAGAAATTTCCATCCTTACACAACTATCCTCAACAAAACATGCAGAATTTTTCATCTCTACACAACTCTCCTCAACAAAACAGGCAGAATTTTCCATCCCCACTGAACTCTCCTCAACAAAACAGGCAGAATTCTCCATCCCTACACAACTCTCCATAACAAAACAGGCAGAATTCTCCATCCTTACGCAACTCTCCATTTCCAGCCTCAACAAAACCGGCAGAATTCCCCATCCTTACGCAACTCTCCATAACAAAACAGTCAGAATTCTCCATCCTTACGCAACTCTCCATTTCCAGCCTCAACAAAATCGGCAGAATTCCCCATCCTTACGCAACTCTACATAACAAAACAGTCAGAATTCTCCATCCTTACGCTACTCTCCATTTCCAGCCTCAACAAAACCGGCAGAATTCCCCATCCTTACGCAACTCTCCAT
This sequence comes from Limnoperna fortunei, assembly GCA_944474755.1. NCBI lineage: Eukaryota > Metazoa > Mollusca > Bivalvia > Mytilida > Modiolidae > Limnoperna > Limnoperna fortunei. The sequence goes on along the minus strand of OX104118.1, from coordinate 14,398,311 downwards.
AGCAAAACAGGCAGAATTCTCCATCCTTATGCAACTCTCCTCAACAAAACAGGCAGATATCTCCATCATTACCCTATTCTCCATTTCCAGCCTCAACAAAACAGGCAGAATTTTGCATCCCTACACAACTCTCCTCAACAAAACAGGCAGAATTCTCCATCCCTACACAACTCTCCTCAACAAAACAGGCAGAATTCTCCATCCCTACACAACTCTCCTCAACAAAACAGGCAGAATTCTCCATCCTTATGCAACTCTCCTCAACAAAACAGGCAGATATCTCCATCATTACCCTATTCTCCATTTCCATCCTCAACAAAACAGGCAGAAATTTCCATCCTTACACAACTCTCCTCAACAAAACATGCAGAATTTTTCATCTCTACACAACTCTCCTCAACAAAACAGGCAGAATTTTCCATCCCCACTGAACTCTCCTCAACAAAACAGGCAGAATTCTCCATCCCTACACAACTCTCCATAACAAAACAGGCAGAATTCTCCATCCTTACGCAACTCTCCATTTCCAGCCTCAACAAAACCGGCAGAATTCCCCATCCTTACGCAACTCTCCATAACAAAACAGTCAGAATTCTCCATCCTTACACAACTCTCCATTTCCAGCCTCAACAAAACCGGCAGAATTCCCCATCCTTACGCAACTCTCCATACCAAAACAGTCAGAATTCTCCATCCTTACGCTACTCTCCATTTCCAGCCTCAACAAAACCGGCAGAATTCCCCATCCTTACGCAACTCTCCATAGCAAAACAGGCAGAATTCTCCATCCTTACCCTATTCTCCATTTCCAGCCTCAACAAAACAGTCAGAATTCTCCATCCTTACCCTATTCTCCATTTCCAGCCTCAACAAAACTGTCAGAATTCTCCATCCTTACCCTATTCTCTATTTCCAGCCTCAACAAAACAGTCAGAATTCTCCATCCTTACCCTATTCTCCATTTCCAGCCTCAACAAAACAGTCAGAATTCTCCATCCTTACCCTATTCTCCATTTCCAGCCTCAACAAAACAGTCAGAATTCTCCATCCTTACCCTATTCTCCATTTCCAGCCTCAACAAAACAGGCAGAAATCTCCATCCCTCAACAAAACAGGCAGAAATCTCCATCCCTACACAACTCTCCTCAACAAAACAGGCAGAATTTTCCATCCTTACCCTACTCTCCATTTCCAGCCTGAACAAAACAGGCAGAAATCTCCTTCCTACTCAGCTCTCGATACTATTCCTACCATTTCCCAATCTGGTTTATTATTTGTTTTACTGTTCTCATCTTGACTTAAATACATGGATATTAAGAGATCAGTCAAGGTGGCAACATCGGACATTTTTCCTGAAAATGTCAATATAGATATTACATTTATGGTAAAATTAATATTGATTTCTCTAAATACAAACTCTTAGTTTCCATAAAATATAAAATAATAATGAATAACTATACAATTACATCAATTTATTAAATACATTGTTTGTGATTAAACGAGTTCAGTATATACAATAATAATTAAAATGAAATTTTTAGCAAGGGAGAAAATGTTGATCAAAAAAACCAATTGTAAGTTATTTTTTACCACTTATTTCTTAATGTACAAAAATTTATGTTGGAGATCCCTACTTTTCTTTCTATCACTAAGATGTATATCATTTTAAATTACAGTATATCAATAATTCAGCAAATTTCATTGGACAAAATTTTGTAAATCGATTATTTTAGCACTTTTTTATTCCCTATTTGTACAACCTATTAAAACATTTGAATTTTCAGGGCTGAACCCTTCGAATATAAGCTCTAAAACCACTTTTTTTTTTTAATCATGATTACTAGCATAAATGGCTAACTATATGGCAAGTTTAAAGAAAATTCATTGACAAATTTTTTTCTGTGTAAGTGTTCTGAACCCCATAATACCAATCAATCAGACCTTCCCACATGCTGTCATTATAAATTTTATGAATTAGAGTGCTAACCTCCAGGTTCCACTTCCAATAAAACTGGATGCATATGATAGCTAAAAGTGGCATTAAACCATTTCAAACAAATAGTGATGAATAGTTACAAGATAATCTATTTGGCATGCTAAACATAGGCAGTGGTCTATGTCACGTTTTGGAGCATGGATTACTTAGATATATAATCTTGATGAATGCCACGTTTCAAATTATTCTCTAAAAGTTTTCCAGTCTTTCACAGCTAAATATATTCTTTTAAAAGAAAATGCTCATTTCAGCTTTACCTTTTAGTGAATCTTTTTCAGCCTTCCTTTATATGAAATCTTTAGTTTATATAATACATTTCAGGAAATATGCAGCCCACTGCAGAGAGGGTGGTTATCCAACAAGGGAAGTCATGTCCTATGGTGTTGTCAAATTCAGTGTTTTGTCAGAAATATTCAGTGAAAAGCCCAAATGCTAAATACTACTTCATATTTAAATATTTTGTGTGTTTACCTGTTGTGGTACTTGGTTTAGTAGAGCATCTTTAATAATTAAAATTACTTGTTATATGAAAACCAGTGCTTGACCCAAAGGACTAGTCAGTGCATCTCTAGGTGGGAAAGTAGAGGCCTTCTGATTTGTTTGGGTGGGGTGGGAGGAAGGTTAATGATAAAGAAAAACCTGATCAGACGATAGTGGGTAACATGTTTAGAAAATACCACGCTCTTTGCATTATAAAGACTCCATTTGTAGATTTCAAAGTGTAGGCATATCGTAGATATTCTATATAATGGCAGTCAAAATTTTATCTCCAGCGCATCCCCAGTTGGCTGATAGGGGAAACCCTCTCGTTGGGGGGGGGGGGGGGGTTATAATACGGAATGGGCATGGACCATAGTGGGTAACATGTTTGGGGAGTGCCACTCTCCTTGCATGATAAAGACCTCTTTTGTAGATTTAAAAAAAGAGTAGGCTCATTGTAGCCGCTACAAAAGGCTAAATTCTTATGACCCTACCCAATACTCCATACTTTTCCAATCGCAGTCAAAATTTTGTTGATTTATTGTTTGTTAATTTGTTCTTGTCCTGCATATAGATGAAGTACTGCTCGCTGGACATAAAGCAAACATCCAATCAATCAATCAATCATCTCCTTTCCCATTAATTTATTATTTGTAAACTTGTTCTTATCATGAAAATTGCTGAAATATTCACTGGAGATTATGCAAACATCAATTGATCAACACTATTTAGTCTGACTTAAGATTTTTTAGGCTGTAACCTTTGAATGAAAAGGAATGCCAATTTTCCTGTCAAAGTTTGGGATTCTCATTAAGTAAATTGCTACAAGTGGGATTAACCCTTAAGCAAAAAATTTCTCAGAGTAAGGAAGATACTAACTTTATGTCATATATTGTTTATCCAGTTCATCACTGCATATTTCTTGAATGTGTTTAGACTCATTTTAATTTAAATGTATATGTACCTTAACTGTGGCTTTATTCTTCTAATTAGTTATTTCATCATTACCGTCATCAATACATTCGCTGAAGGTCAGGGGTTTTCTCGGGATACTCTGGCATCCTCCCTAATAAAAACTGCCATGATATACCTGAAAAATTGCTGAAAGTGGCATTGAACAACATTCAAACAAACAAACATATCATCAATACATTAAGATTGTCTGCTAACAGAAATCTGTCTAAACTGAAGCACGAAACAAATGCGAACTTGTCATAAACGTAACATATATCCCTTCAAAAATACTAAGACAACAAATCTATCATTCAAGTTCTTTGTGTTTCCTCTTAAAATTACACCTCATATGACAAAACTAGCCTTAAATATTGCAAAGTTTTGAACTATGACCACATGTCATTGTTAATAGAATTATGGTTAATGTTCTGCAAGTTTTTTCAAATGCTGCTTACATTTTTCAGTTTGCCATATTTCTGAAAAAAATGCTTTAATTGCCTTCTTTGAAACTACTTTAAAATAAGAAAAAGCTTTGAAGAAATTTATGTAGCTGTGTACTTGTTTCTTATACATGTTTTTATGCTATTTTGCAACATAAACAGTTAACTGGGCCATTCAGAGGAAGGCCTGTTCTACATCTTACTTGTACATTTATGGTCCAAGTCATTTTCTTTACAGATTTTGGAATACGAAGTGGCTTTACACCAGAGGTAGGGAAGTGTATATTTTTATATGAGAGCCAGAGACTGAAGGAAAGCAAAGACGGGACATTTAACTCACCCTACTACCCAGACCCATATCCAGCAAATACGAAATGTGAATATATTTTCCGTCCTGCTGCAAATGAAAGACTTCTTATTTCTTTTTATGCCTTTGCATTGGGGCCTAATAATTTGTAAGTATTTTACACGAAACTTTCCATTTTAGCTCATCAATTTTAAATTACAGATTTGCAGTAAGTGTCTCATTTATGTTTTTACTTTTAATTAATGCTGAAGTGTTTATGCTCGCCTCCCAACTATCGTCACAGGCGAGACAAAAACAAATACAACATCAATCAATTATTAATTGCAAAGACTAAGATTAATGACAAATAAATAATTTTCAATATGCAATATGCAGAAGTTTTGACAAAACATACATGTACTGTTTATTGCATTTCTTCCCAAAGTTTATATATACATCAATAAACTTAATAAGCACGAATAAACTTAATAAACTTAATAACATAGCATTTGATGAATGATTTACAATTACGAAAAAAACCAAGTTGATTTCATTTATAAATTTTTACACTAATTAAAAAATCTTCAGTTTTGAGATCAACTACATGTTGCAATACTTTATTTCTTCCAAGCTATGGAGATTGAACTGCACAAGAGTCTATTATACAAAATAAGAGAATAGGTTGTTTCCACAAAAGAACCTGAACAAGTTTACAATTCCATGTACCCTCCATATAGGTTTGCGCTCCGTTGCACATGTTTTCCAGACTTTTTTTCTAAATGCTTGCAGTTATTGAGCTGATATTTGGTATGTGAGTTAGCCATAATAATTTACAGATCAAGTTCGAATATCATTATGGTCCAATGATTTTTGACGAAGCTATAGCCCTTGGACTTAGAAAATTTATTTAAAAATAACAGTTTTCAGGACTTTTTTTCTAAACGCTTGCAGTTATTGAGCTGATATTTGGTATGTGAGTCAGGCATGATAATGATTTTTGACGTTATAGCCCTTGGAATTAGAAAATTTATAAAAAAAATAACAGTTTTCAGGACTTTTTTTCTAAATGCTTGCAGTTATTGAGCTGATATTTGGTATGTGAGTCAACTGTGATGATTTACAGATCAAGTTTTAATATTGTTATGGTCCAATGATTTTTGACCAAGTTATGGCCCTTGGACTTGAAATTTTCTATAAAAAAAATAAGTTTTCCAGACTTTTTTTTAAACGCTTGCAGACCTGATATTTGGCATGTGAGTAACCATGATGCAGTCCATATAAATTAATAATATTGTTCCGGTACAATGATTTTTTATGAAATTATGGCCCTTGGACTATGAAAATTTTATTTGCCGGTGGGCACTTAGTATTGCTTGAGCAACACTTGCTGACATTTCATTCATAGAAATTATTCTGAATACATGTGTCTTTTGTGTTTGTGATACACACACTGACTACTTTCAAACTAAGCAGAACAATGCAACTATTCACCAATGCCCATAAGATATCTTAATGTTATGTTTCAAATAATTTAAATCAAGATAATTTAGTAAAATTTTATGTCTGTTTTTAATTTTATTAATTTTTGCCTGAATGGCTGCCCATAGATATCAGCTAGTGAGATGTGCTCACAGTTTTTCTAATTATCTTCTCTTTAGGCCAAGTGGTTAAGGTAGTTAGTAATTTACTATTTATCAGGTGGTCTTTCAACACTGAGCTTGTGGGTTTGAGTCTCACTATGTGCAGGGCGCACTCTTCTCCACTCCTAAGTGACAAGGATTGCCAGTTTTACTACCGCAGGTCATGGGTTTGCTCTGGGTACTTCATCTTCCTCAAAAAAAAACTAGATGCCATGATATAGCTGAAACTGGCCTTCAAACAAACAAACAATCTCTAATGGCATGTTTTTGTATTACAGATGTTTCGATAGCCTTACAATAGACCAACAAGATTATCGAGGAAATTATACCAGGATAAAGAGCTACTGCGGCAGTGTATTTCCAGGTCCAATTCTAGGTGGTATTGGCAAAGAAATACGTATTGTTTTCCTGTCCAGAGAACGAAGTAGAAATCCTGGCTTTAATGCAAAATTTGAATTCCTTAATGGAAGATTACAATCCAGTTAGTATTCCTTGCAATGGTTATGACAAGATATTGTATTAAACAAATACACTGCAAACTGGGGAATCGGGACAGAATGAAAAGGATCTATGTTTAGATGGGTAGACAAGTGGGATTGAGGCAATTAGGTACCCTATAGTAAGAGGAGAATTAAACAGGAGTCAGGCAGAATGGGAAATTGGAATATGGAGAAAGGAAGTGGCATTCTCCTCCCTTTCCTGTCCACCACCTCTTTACAGTGTTTCCTTTACTAGCAATCCGTTTTAAAATTTTACTGGTATTTGATGGATATGTTGGCATTAATTCCACAAAAATAAAATTCAACCAACAAATTAAACTCGCTCTAAAAAGAGAAGTACATGTATATGAATATTAAAAAATAGTACATGCAACAAATTTCTATCTATTCTACCCTTAATAGTTCTAGTACACAAATTCTAGAGTGAAAAGAAATTCACAAATATCCTTGTTTGGAATATCTTTGATATTCTCTTTTATCCAGAAGTTAGTGTTTGCTACATATACAATATTCGAATATTTGTATTTTAATGTAACCATCACACGTTTTAAGTGCAAAGTAATTAACCTTGACTGAACACCATTGTATGGAATTATGGGAAATCTGGTTTTATGCCATGTTGCAGTTCATCATTATTTTGTTAAAGGGGGAGACAATTCTTGTGTTTCATATGATGTACACAAATAATATGTTTATCATGCAATCCCTGTTTTATTAGACAAATACAGGGTGTCAAATACAACCAATCTTTACATCTGTAGATTTTTTGCTGTATTTTTTTAGCCACCCCCACAATATGAATTCTGATTGGTCAACATTGGCAAAAAAAATTGACCAATTAGAAAATTTTTATTGTGATGTTAGCCTTGGGGCACCCTTGGGTTCAAATATTAAAAAACCCACAATTTTGTTATAATAAAACATTTTAAAGCATTGTTTAATGGCAGGATAAAATCAACATCAGAGTGTATTGAAAAAATATTGTTTATGTATTTTGTATTCGGCATAGGACATGCAACCAGTTGAGTTATGCCCCTTGTAAATGTCAGTTATATGGAAAATAGTCTTGTTAACACTCTCAGCTCTCATTTCTTCTCTGATTTTTTATTTAATTTTAATTTAATGTTTATATTAATAATATCTTCTTAAGTTTGCAAATAATTTTGTGGATATCAACAATATCTTTGAATATATTTTAAATCATCAAAATCGTCCATTTTTTCTGAGTTATGTGCCTTGAACATGTAAATTATATGGCAAATTTCAGTCATTTTGAAGGCTTGTTGGACATTGGCAATGTGGGATAAACTTGGTCTCTGACCAGTACTGTCTGTTGATGCAGAATTTTTATGTAATTACATCAAAAACAAAGAATCCTTTCTTTTGGTGTATTTATTGTGATAATTTACCTTTTTTATTTGAAATGATTTGTTTTATTGATACAAGGTTACTGTTTCAGACACACAGGTTTCTTTGAATCTCATTCAATTTGGCGTTTGAATATCATGTAAAATCAATGCAACTTTTTATCTATAATTACGACATTGAAGATTGAACTTGATATTTTTGGTCTGGTAACAAAATGTCCAACAATATCCCAAATACTGGGGCTGGGAATGACTGAAATATCCAACAATATCCCAAATACCGGGGCTGGGAATGACTGAAATTGTATTTACTAACTGAATTATTTTAATGAATTATACCTACAATTTCAGAGAAATAATCTGGAAGATCTATTTAAATTTAAATAAATTACTTGCTTGCTCTTACAAAGCCACAATATGTTTGTCAATGGGGTATACATGTATTCCAACACTGTACTTTCATAGTTTTTTTTTTTAACAAAAAATATGTTACATGTCTTCTAAATTCAGTCCTTATAGCAATTTTTGACAGTATCTGAATTTCTTTTTCAGAATGTGGAGCTAATATTACTAGTTTTGGGGAGGGAGGTTTGATAAAAAGTCCAGATTATCCTGAAAAATATAAAAGTTATACTTTTTGTCAATGGATGATCAAAGCCAGCAACAGAATGAATAAAATACTCATAGATCTCGATTTCTTCCACTTAGAGGGCAAAGAGAAAGATGTGAAAGAGGATGAAAAAGGTTTGTATGACCTCAAATTGACCTTTTGTATTCACCAATCAAAATGTAGCAATGATGTAGTTAGACATCCATTGTTACACAAGGGAATAATCTTACTTTTACTTTGTTATAATACCAACAGTTGTAAAAATATACCTTATTTATGATTAATTGTGGGGCCTCGGTGGCTTAATAGTTAATAATATACCTTATTTATGATTAATTGTGGGGCCTCGATGGCTTAATAGTTAATAATGATGGTTAATGGTAAGTCATGTACTACTGATCACATACTTGTTAATATTGGGTTTACGGTTTTGAGTCTCACTGTTGCCATGGTGTACTGGACTCCACTTGGTACTCTGGCTTGCTCCCCCAGTAAAAACTGGACTCTATAGATGAAAAATTGCTGAAAGTGACATTTAACCCATTTATAAGCAAACATTTAGTAGTTATATAAAAATAGATGCTCTATAGTTTTATGCCATCTAGAAATACATGAGAGTTTTAAGGACTTTACTGCTCAGTGTACCGGTAGTTAATGTCTTACTGATTAACTTAATGGTAAATTACCTGTGTGTGATCTAAAAATGGGAGGTAACTAATACAATACAATATGATACAATACAATACAATACAATACAATACAATACAATACAATACAATACAATACAATACAATACAATACAATACAATACAATACAATACAATACAATACAATACAATAATTTAAAGTCGGCAAGTCATATAACAAAAACATAAGCTCTTGAGAGCTTTTGAACCGACATTGAGTGCAATATATACAGTGCATACATACATAGAATACAAATTTACATAAAACAAGCAATACATGCATACCATAAAAACAGGCAACAAGCACAAGACAAAGACAAAACACATATGATACATATGGTTATGTATAATACATACAAAGACACATGGCGAACACTAAAGAAAAAAAAAGCAAATAAAAAGAGAACAAAAGACACAACAGCAATAGCAAATACATAAACAACAACTATACTGCATCAAACTTGGATTAAGGTTAAAATTTAACAATTTTAGTGTTTACATGCTATGCATGTGCAAGATTTGCCCTCCCAACTAGAAATCATGGCCTTAAATTGATTAAAATCATACCAGAATAGAACATGTCCTGGTATAATGCTTGAGGCCTTTTAGATGTGAACATTTACTGGTCAAGTACAGGTACAGCCAGAATTTTTCAAGATAAGGGTTCGAAAATGTAAAGGGGGGTTTGATTGTTGAAATTTTTCTGACTTTAATAGTGCTTAACTGATTTTCAGCTGGTTTTTTCCTATTTTTATCAAAATTTCTTGCCCAAGGGGGGGGGGGGGTTCGCCGAACCCCTCAAACCCCTGGCTGGCTACGGGTATGATGGTGTACCCATTTAAACTAAACAAACATGCAATCTAAGCATGGGAGGTAACTCATTAGACTAGAACATGTCCTGGTATAATACCTGAGGCCTTTTAGATGTGAACTTTTACTGGTCAAGTACAGGTACTGGTAATAACAAATGGTGTACCCATTTAAACTTAACAAACAATAATATTCCTGTTTGGTAAAAAGACAGTAGCAAAAAAAAACCCAAAAAGGCAATATCAATACAAGGCATTTTTTTCCAATTATATAATAAAAATTTCCTTTATTTTTTTTTAGGAGGAGATGGCAGTAAAGTGGTAGGATGTAAGGATGCAGTCTTTAGATTATCTTATGATCTTACACAACCAGCACGAGAACTGTGTGGACAACAGAAAGGACAGGTCTTCTTATCCCTGGAAGATTATTTCATGCTGGAGTAAGTGAAACTCTAACTAAAGTGCAGTGATGTCTGATAGGCAGATGGTCATTCTCCATAGCCGAGATCCTATCTGCTGAATTCCGTAACACTATGATAAGGATATCACCTCTAAGCCACACAAGCTTGAGCTTTCCTTATAAGATCTGTTTATTTATCAATCCAAATTATTGAAATGCCAAAAATATTAAGCTTTTCAAACTGCACACATTTTAGCATGGTTAACCATAGCTACAATAATGTAGCTCTTTTTATTTATGGACAGAACTACAAAGAGGTCCCATTACTCATAATGCATCAAGACAGTAGTGATTCACACCCAGGGGTTTTTATGCATATAGTAAGCTATTAAACTGTAGCCATTTACAGAAACAATTTAATTCTACAATTCTACACTCCACAATTTCAATTTTGTCAACAATGCCATGATTACGAAAAAGTGTTAAAATATTTAATAACACATTGTAGAAATGTTAGCTGAATGGTAGAGAAAGGAGAAAAATATAAATTAAACAAAGATAGCAGTTCAATAGCCGAAAATATGTTTAAATCCCAAGAGTGTTGTTGCTTCACTACGAGTAATGGGACCTCTTTGTAGCTCCGTCCATAAAAAAAAGGAGCTACATTATTGTAGCCAAGTGAAGCAAAATTTAAATTTGAAAAGTAAATTAAGTTGACAAACCATTGCATGAAAACCTTTTACAAGTAATATCATTTTTTTCCATTCAGTAACCAGTTGATCAATACAGTCTTGTGCAAGTCTGAAGTTGTATTTATCTGTGTAACTATTAATAGTAATAGTAAGAAATTTTATTCAGTTTTTCAGAGATCTATCAATTTTGAAATTTCAGGTTTGTTACGTCAGATCGAGCATTAGGTGCTAAAGGATTTAAAATCACATGGACAGAAGTTCATGATACAGGTATGACTACAAATGATTTGTGATTGATTTAAATGTGTGTTGACTCAACAGATTGTCAGATTATGTTTGTTAAAGGGAGATACTTTGAATGTGCTCAGTCCTGAAAATTCTGTAACTATACTTTAAAATCTATTTGTTTTTACTATTGATTCAAATTTACACTATATGTGGAGCGAAAGAGTGTCCTTTGTTTATTAAACAGTGGGAAGTTTGACTCATAGTAATGATACAATATTTTTTTCTTATTGTTCTTTATAGTAATCAGTGTCAGCATCCTTCTGGAGACAGCTGTGTTTCCTGTCTCTACTCGGTGTCAGTATCTGTCTGGAGACAGCTGTGTTTCCTGTCTCTACTCTGTGTCAGTATCTGTCTGGAGACAGCTGTGTTTCCTGTCTCTACTCTGTGTCAGTATCTGTCTGGAGACATCTCTGTTTCATATCTCTACTCTGTGTCAGTATCTGTCTGGAGACATCTCTGTTTCATATCTCTACTATGTGTCAGTATCTGTCTGGAGACAGCTCTGTTTCCTGTCTCTACTCTGTGTCAGTATCTGTCTGGAGACAGCTGTGTTTCATATCTCTACTCTGTGTCAGTATCTGTCTGGAGACAGCTCTGTTTCCTGTCTCTACTCTGTGTCAGTATCTGTCTGGAGACAGCTGTGTTTCATATCTCTACTCTGTGTCAGCATCTGCCTAGAGACAGCTGTGTTTCGTATCTATACTCTGTGTCAGTATCTGTCTGGAGACAGCTGTGTTTCATATCTCTACTCTGTGTCAGCATCTGCCTAGAGACATCTCTGTCTCATAGCTCTATTCTGTGTCAGTATCTGTCTGGAGACAGCTATGTTTCATATCTCTACTATGTGTCAGCATCTGTCTGGAGACATCTCTGTTTCCTGTCTCTACTCTGTGTCAGTATCTGTATGGAGACATCTCTGTCTCATATCTCTACTCTGTGTCAGCATCTGTCTGGAGACAGCTGTGTTTCCTGTCTCTACTCTGTGTCAGTATCTGTCTGGAGACAGCTGTGTTTCCTGTCTTTACTCTGTGTCAGTATCTGTCTGGAGACAGCTGTGTTTCCTGTCTCTACTCTGTGTCAGTATCTGTCTGGAGACATCTCTGTTTCATATCTCTACTCTGTGTCAGTATCTGTCTGGAGACATCTCTGTTTCATATCTCTACTATGTGTCAATATCTGTCTGGAGACATCTCTGTTTCCTGTCTCTACTCTGTGTCAGTATCTGTCTGGAGACAGCTGTGTTTCATATCTCTACTCTGTGTCAGTATCTGTCTAGAGACAGCTTTGTTTCCTGTCTCTACTCTGTGTCAGTATCTGTCTGGAGACAGCTGTGTTTCCTGTCTCTACTCTGTGTCAGTATCTGTCTGGAGACAGCTGTGTTTCCTGTCTCTACTCTGTGACAGTATCTGTCTGGAGACATCTCTGTCTCATATCTCTACTCTGTGTCAGCATCTGTCTGGAGACAGCTGTGTTTCATATCTCTACTCTGTGTCAGTATCTTTCTGGAGACAGCTGTGTTTCCTGTCTCTACTCTGTGTCAGCATCTGCCTAGAGACAGCTCTGTTTCATATCTCTACTCTTTGTCAGCATCTGTCTGTAGACTTCTCTTTTTCATATCTCTACCCTGTGTCAGCATCTGTCTGGAGACATCTCTTTTTCATATCTCTACTCTTTGTCAGTATCTGTCCGGAGACAGCTCTGTTTCATATCTCTACTCTGTGTCAGCATCTGTCTGGAGACAGCTCTGTTTTATATCTCTACTCTGTGTCAGCATCTGCCTAGAGACAGCTGTGTTTCGTATCTATACTCTGTGTCAGTATCTGTCTGGAGACAGCTGTGTTTCATATCTCTACTCTGTGTCAGCATCTGCCTAGAGACATCTCTGTCTCATAGCTCTATTCTGTGTCAGTATCTGTCTGGAGACAGCTATGTTTCATATCTCTACTATGTGTCAGCATCTGTCTGGAGACATCTCTGTTTCCTGTCTCTACTCTGTGTCAGTATCTGTATGGAGACATCTCTGTCTCATATCTCTACTCTGTGTCAGCATCTGTCTGGAGACAGCTGTGTTTCCTGTCTCTACTCTGTGTCAGTATCTGTCTGGAGACAGCTGTGTTTCCTGTCTTTACTCTGTGTCAGTATCTGTCTGGAGACAGCTGTGTTTCCTGTCTCTACTCTGTGTCAGTATCTGTCTGGAGACATCTCTGTTTCATATCTCTACTCTGTGTCAGTATCTGTCTGGAGACATCTCTGTTTCATATCTCTACTATGTGTCAATATCTGTCTGGAGACATCTCTGTTTCCTGTCTCTACTCTGTGTCAGTATCTGTCTGGAGACAGCTGTGTTTCATATCTCTACTCTGTGTCAGTATCTGTCTAGAGACAGCTGTGTTTCCTGTCTCTACTCTGTGTCAGTATCTGTCTGGAGACAGCTGTGTTTCCTGTCTCTACTCTGTGTCAGTATCTGTCTGGAGACAGCTGTGTTTCCTGTCTCTACTCTGTGACAGTATCTGTCTGGAGACATCTCTGTCTCATATCTCTACTCTGTGTCAGCATCTGTCTGGAGACAGCTGTGTTTCATATCTCTACTCTGTGTCAGTATCTTTCTGGAGACAGCTGTGTTTCCTGTCTCTACTCTGTGTCAGCATCTGCCTAGAGACAGCTCTGTTTCATATCTCTACTCTTTGTCAGCATCTGTCTGTAGACTTCTCTTTTTCATATCTCTACCCTGTGTCAGCATCTGTCTGGAGACATCTCTGTCTCATATCTCTACTCTGTGTCAGCATCTGTCTGGAGACAGCTCTGTTTTATAGCTCTACTCTGTGTCAGCATCTGTCTGGAGACATCTCTGTCTCATAGCTCTACTCTGTGTCAGCATCTGTCTGGAGACATCTCTGTCTCATAGCTCTACTCTGTGTCAGCATCTGTCTGGAGACATCTCTGTCTCATATCTCTACTCTGTGTCAGCATCTGTCTGGAGACAGCTCTGTTTTATATCTCTACTCTGTGTCAGTATCTTTATGGAGACAGCTCTGTTTTATAGCTCTACTCTGTGTCAGTATCTGTCTGTCGAGATTTTCATTACAAGCTTTCCTTGTAGTTACAGCTTACTTTTTTCTGTAAGGTCCGTGTTGAGGTTTTCGTTAAAAGCTTTCTTTGTAGTTATAGCCTTCTTTTTTCTTTAAGGTCCCTGTTGAGGTTTTCGTTACAAGCTTTCTTTGTAGTTATAGCCTACTTTTTTCTTTAAGGTCCGTGTTGAGGTTTTCTTTACAAGCTTTCTTTGTAGTTACAGCCTACTTTTTTCTGTAAGGTCCGTGTTGAGGTTTTCGTTACAAGCTTTCTTTGTAGTTATAGCCTACTTTTTTCTTTAAGGTCCGTGTTGAGGTTTTCTTTACAAGCTTTCTTTGTAGTTACAGCCTACTTTTTTCTGTAAGGTCCGTGTTGAGGTTTTTGTTACAAGCTTTCTTTGTAGTTACAGCCTACTTTTTTCTTTAAGGTCCGTGTTGAGGTTTTTGTTACAAGCTTTCTTTGTAGTTATAGCCTACTTTTTTCTGTAAGGTCTGTGTTGAGGTTTTCATTACAAGCTTTCTTTGTAGTTACAGCCTACTTTTTTCTGTAAGGTCTGTGTTGAGGTTTTCTTTACAAGCTTTCTTTGTAGTTACAGCCTACTTTTTTCTGTAAGGTCTGTGTTGAGGTTTTCTTTACAAGCTTTCTTTGTAGTTACAGCCTACTTTTGTCTGTAAGGTCTGTGTTGAGATTTTCTTTACAAGCTTTCTTTGTAGTTATAGCCTACTTTTTTCTGTAAGGTCTGTGTTGAGGTTTTCTTTACAAGCTTTCTTTGTAGTTACAGCCTACTTTTGTCTGTAAGGTCCGTCTTGAGGTTTTCATTACAAGCTTTCTTTGTAGTTACAGCCTACTTTTTTCTGTAAGGTCTGTGTTGAGGTTTTCTTTACAAGCTTTCTTTGTAGTTACAGCCTACTTTTTTCTGTAAGGTCTTTGTTGAGGTTTTCTTTACAAGCTTTCCTTGTAGTTACAGCCTACTTTTTTCTGTAAGGTCCATGTTGAGGTTTTCTTTACAAGCTTTCTTTGTAGTTACAGCCTTCTTTTTTCTGTAAGGTCTGTGTTGAGGTTTTCATTACAAGCTTTCTTTGTAGTTACAGCCTACTTTTGTCTGTAAGGTCTGTGTTGAGGTTTTCATTACAAGCTTTCTTTGTAGTTACAGCCTACTTTTGTCTGTAAGGTCTGTGTTGAGGTTTTCGTTACAAGCTTTCTTTGTAGTTACAGCCTACTTTTGTCTGTAAGGTCTGTGTTGAGGTTTTCATTACAAGCTTTCTTTGTAGTTACAGCCTACTTTTTTCTGTAAGGTCTGTGTTGAGGTTTTCTTTACAAGCTTTCTTTGTAGTTACAGCCTACTTTTGTCTGTAAGGTCTGTGTTGAGGTTTTCATTACAAGCTTTCTTTGTAGTTACAGCCTACTTTTTTCTGTAAGGTCCGTGTTGAGGTTTTCTTTACAAGCTTTCTTTGTAGTTACAGCCTACTTTTTTCTGTAAGGTCTGTGTTGAGGTTTTCTTTACAAGCTTTCTTTGTAGTTACAGCCTACTTTTGTCTGTAAGGTCTGTGTTGAGGTTTTCATTACAAGCTTTCTTTGTAGTTACAGCCTTCTTTTTTCTGTAAGGTCTGTGTTGAGGTTTTCTTTACAAGCTTTCCTTGTAGTTACAGCCTACTTTTTTCTGTAAGGTCTGTGTTGAGGTTTTCTTTACAAGCTTTCTTTGTAGTTACAGCCTACTTTTGTCTGTAAGGTCTGTGTTGAGGTTTTCATTACAAGCTTTCTTTGTAGTTACAGCCTACTTTTTTCTGTAAGGTCTGTGTTGAGGTTTTCATTACAAGCTTTCTTTGTAGTTATAGCCTTCTTTTTTCTGTAAGGTCCGTGTTGAGGTTTTCTTTACAAGCTTTCTTTGTAGTTACAGCCTACTTTTTTCTGTAAGGTCCGTGTTGAGGTTTTCGTTACAAGCTTTCTTTGTAGTTATAGCCTACTTTTTTCTTTAAGGTCCGTGTTGAGGTATTCTTTACAAGCTTTCTTTGTAGTTACAGCCTTCTTTTTTCTGTAAGGTCCGTGTTGAGGTTTTCATTACAAGCTTTCTTTGTAGTTACAGCCTACTTTTTTCTTTAAGGTCCCTGTTGAGGTTTTCATTACAAGCTTTCTTTGTAGTTACAGCCTACTTTTTTCTGTAAGGTCCCTGTTGAGGTTTTCTTTACAAGCTTTCTTTGTAGTTACAGCCTACTTTTTTCTTTAAGGTCTGTGTTGAGGTATTCTTTACAAGCTTTCTTTGTAGTTACAGCCTTCTTTTTTCTGTAAGGTCCGTGTTGAGGTTTTCATTACAAGCTTTCTTTGTAGTTACAGCCTACTTTTTTCTTTAAGGTCCCTGTTGAGGTTTTCATTACAAGCTTTCTTTGTAGTTACAGCCTACTTTTTTCTGTAAGGTCCCTGTTGAGGTTTTCTTTACAAGCTTTCTTTGTAGTTACAGCCTACTTTTTTCTGTAAGGTCTGTGTCGAGGTTTTCTTTACAAGCTTTCTTTGTAGTTACAGCCTACTTTTTTCTGTAAGGTCCGTGTTGAGGTTTTCTTTACAAGCTTTCTTTGTAGTTACAGCCTACTTTTTTCTGTAAGGTCTGTGTTGAGGTTTTCTTTACAAGCTTTCTTTGTAGTTACAGCCTACTTTTTTCTGTAAGGTCCGTGTTGAGGTTTTCTTTACAAGCTTTCTTTGTAGTTACAGCCTACTTTTTTCTGTAAGGTCTGGGTTGAGGTATTCTTTACAAGCTTTCTTTGTAGTTATAACCTACTTTTTTCTGTAAGGTCCGTGTTGAGGTTTTCTTTACAAGCTTTCTTTGTAGTTACAGCCTACTTTTTTCTGTAAGGTCTGTGTCAAGGTTTTCTTTACAAGCTTTCTTTGTAGTTACAGCCTACTTTTTTCTGTAAGGTCTGTGTTGAGGTTTTCTTTACAAGCTTTCTTTGTAGTTATAGCCTACTTTTTTCTGTAAGGTCTGTGTTGAGGTTTTCATTACAAGCTTTCTTTGTAGTTACAGCCTACTTTTTTCTGTAAGGTCTGTGTTGAGGTTTTCTTTACAAGCTTTCTTTGTAGTTACAGCCTACTTTTTTCTGTAAGGTCCGTGTTGAGGTTTTCTTTACAAGCTTTCTTTGTAGTTATAGCCTACTTTTTTCTGTAAGGTCTGTGTTGAGGCATTCTTTACAAGCTTTCTTTGTAGTTACAGCCTACTTTTTTCTGTAAGGTCCGTGTTGAGGTTTTCTTTACAAGTTTTCTTTGTAGTTACAGCCTACTTTTTTCTGTAAGGTCCGTGTTGAGGTTTTCTTTACAAGCTTTCTTTGTAGTTACAGCCTACTTTTTTCTGTAAGGTCCGTGTTGAGGTTTTCTTTACAAGCTTTCTTTGTAGTTACAGCCTACTTTTTTCTGTAAGGTCCGTGTTGAGGTTTTCTTTACAAGTTTTCTTTGTAGTTACAGCCTACTTTTTTCTGTAAGGTCCGTGTTAAGGTTTTCTTTACAAGCTTTCTTTGTAGTTACAGCCTACTTTTTTCTGTAAGGTCTGTGTTGAGGTTTTCTTTACAAGCTTTCTTTGTAGTTATAGCCTACTTTTTTCTGTAAGGTCTGTGTTGAGGTTTTCATTACAAGCTTTCTTTGTAGTTACAGCCTACTTTTTTC
Organism: Limnoperna fortunei; assembly: GCA_944474755.1. NCBI lineage: Eukaryota > Metazoa > Mollusca > Bivalvia > Mytilida > Modiolidae > Limnoperna > Limnoperna fortunei. The sequence continues at coordinate 14,380,449 of OX104118.1, read as the reverse complement.
TGTAAGGTCCGTGTTGAGGTTTTCTTTACAAGCTTTCTTTGTAGTTACAGCCTACTTTTTTCTGTAAGGTCCGTGTTGAGGTTTTCTTTACAAGCTTTCTTTGTAGTTATAGCCTACTTTTTTCTGTAAGGTCTGTGTTGAGGCATTCTTTACAAGCTTTCTTTGTAGTTACAGCCTACTTTTTTCTGTAAGGTCCGTGTTGAGGTTTTCTTTACAAGTTTTCTTTGTAGTTACAGCCTACTTTTTTCTGTAAGGTCCGTGTTGAGGTTTTCTTTACAAGCTTTCTTTGTAGTTACAGCCTACTTTTTTCTGTAAGGTCCGTGTTGAGGTTTTCTTTACAAGCTTTCTTTGTAGTTACAGCCTACTTTTTTCTGTAAGGTCCGTGTTGAGGTTTTCTTTACAAGCTTTCTTTGTAGTTATAGCCTACTTTTTTCTGTAAGGTCCGTGTTGAGGTTTTCTTTACAAGCTTTCTTTGTAGTTATAGCCTACTTTTTTCTGTAAGGTCTGTGTTGAGGCATTCTTTACAAGCTTTCTTTGTAGTTACAGCCTACTTTTTTCTGTAAGGTCCGTGTTGAGGTTTTCTTTACAAGTTTTCTTTGTAGTTACAGCCTACTTTTTTCTGTAAGGTCCGTGTTGAGGTTTTCTTTACAAGCTTTCTTTGTAGTTACAGCCTACTTTTTTCTGTAAGGTCCGTGTTGAGGTTTTCTTTACAAGCTTTCTTTGTAGTTACAGCCTACTTTTTTCTGTAAGGTCTGTGTTGAGGTTTTCTTTACAAGCTTTCTTTGTAGTTACAGCCTACTTTTTTCTGTAAGGTCTGTGTTGAGGTTTTCTTTACAAGCTTTCTTTGTAGTTACAGCCTACTTTTTTCTGTAAGGTCCGTGTTGAGGTTTTCTTTACAAGTTTTCTTTGTAGTTACAGCCTACTTTTTTCTGTAAGGTCCGTGTTAAGGTTTTCTTTACAAGCTTTCTTTGTAGTTACAGCCTACTTTTTTCTGTAAGGTCTGTGTTGAGGTTTTCTTTACAAGCTTTCTTTGTAGTTATAGCCTACTTTTTTCTGTAAGGTCTGTGTTGAGGTTTTCATTACAAGCTTTCTTTGTAGTTACAGCCTACTTTTTTCTGTAAGGTCCGTGTTGAGGTTTTCTTTACAAGCTTTCTTTGTAGTTACAGCCTACTTTTTTCTGTAAGGTCCGTGTTGAGGTTTTCTTTACAAGCTTTCTTTGTAGTTATAGCCTACTTTTTTCTGTAAGGTCTGTGTTGAGGCATTCTTTACAAGCTTTCTTTGTAGTTACAGCCTACTTTTTTCTGTAAGGTCCGTGTTGAGGTTTTCTTTACAAGTTTTCTTTGTAGTTACAGCCTACTTTTTTCTGTAAGGTCCGTGTTGAGGTTTTCTTTACAAGCTTTCTTTGTAGTTACAGCCTACTTTTTTCTGTAAGGTCCGTGTTGAGGTTTTCTTTACAAGCTTTCTTTGTAGTTACAGCCTACTTTTTTTCTGTAAGGTCCGTGTTGAGGTTTTCTTTACAAGCTTTCTTTGTAGTTACAGCCTACTTTTTTCTGTAAGGTCCGTGTTGAGGTTTTCTTTACAAGCTTTCTTTGTAGTTATAGCCTACTTTTTTCTGTAAGGTCTGTGTTGAGGCATTCTTTACAAGCTTTCTTTGTAGTTACAGCCTACTTTTTTCTGTAAGGTCCGTGTTGAGGTTTTCTTTACAAGTTTTCTTTGTAGTTACAGCCTACTTTTTTCTGTAAGGTCCGTGTTGAGGTTTTCTTTACAAGCTTTCTTTGTAGTTACAGCCTACTTTTTTCTGTAAGGTCCGTGTTGAGGTTTTCTTTACAAGCTTTCTTTGTAGTTACAGCCTACTTTTTTCTGTAAGGTCTGTGTTGAGGTTTTCTTTACAAGCTTTCTTTGTAGTTACAGCCTACTTTTTTCTGTAAGGTCTGTGTTGAGGTTTTCTTTACAAGCTTTCTTTGTAGTTACAGCCTACTTTTTTCTGTAAGGTCCGTGTTGAGGTTTTCTTTACAAGCTTTCTTTGTAGTTACAGCCTACTTTTTTCTGTAAGGTCTGTGTCAAGGTTTTCTTTACAAGCTTTCTTTGTAGTTACAGCCTACTTTTTTCTGTAAGGTCTGTGTTGAGGTTTTCTTTACAAGCTTTCTTTGTAGTTACAGCCTACTTTTTTCTGTAAGGTCCGTGTTGAGGTTTTCTTTACAAGCTTTCTTTGTAGTTACAGCCTACTTTTTTCTGTAAGGTCTGTGTCAAGGTTTTCTTTACAAGCTTTCTTTGTAGTTACAGCCTACTTTTTTCTGTAAGGTCCGTGTTGAGGTTTTTTTTACAAGCTTTCTTTGTAGTTACAGCCTACTTTTTTCTGTAAGGTCCGTGTCAAGGTTTTCTTTACAAGCTTTCTTTGTAGTTATAGCCTACTTTTTTCTTTAAGGTCTGTGTCAAGGTTTTCTTTACAAGTTTTCTTTGTAGTTACAGCCTACTTTTTTCTGTAAGGTCTGTGTTGAGGTTTTCTTTACAAGCTTTCTTTGTAGTTACAGCCTACTTTTTTCTGTAAGGTCCGTGTTGAGGTTTTCGTTACAAGCTTTCTTTGTAGTTACAGCCTACTTTTTTCTGTAAGGTCCGTGTTGAGGTTTCCTTTACAAGCTTTCTTTGTAGTTACAGCCTACTTTTTTCTGTAAGGTCCGTGTTGAGGTTTTCTTTACAAGCTTTCCTTGTAGTTACAGCCTACTTTTTTCTGTAAGGTCCGTGTTGAGGTTTTCTTTACAAGCTTTCTTTGTAGTTACAGCCTACTTTTTTCTGTAAGGTCCGTGTTGAGGTTTTCTTTACAAGCTTTCCTTGTAGTTACAGCCTACTTTTTTCTGTAGGGTCCATGTTGAGGTTTTCTTTACAAGCTTTCTTTGTAGTTATAGCCTACTTTTTTCTGTAAGGTCCGTGTTGAGGTTTTCGTTACAAGCTTTCTTTGTAGTTACAGCCTACTTTTTTCTGTAAGGTCCGTGTTGAGGTTTTCTTTACAAGCTTTCGTTGTAGTTACAGCCTACTTTTTTCTGTAAGGTCCGTGTTGAGGTTTTCTTTACAAGCTTTCCTTGTAGTTACAGCCTACTTTTTTCTGTAAGGTCCGTGTTGAGGTTTTCTTTACAAGCTTTCTTTGTAGTTACAGCCTACTTTTTTCTGTAAGGTCCGTGTTGAGGTTTTCTTTACAAGCTTTCCTTGTAGTTACAGCCTACTTTTTTCTGTAAGGTCTGTGTTGAGGTTTTCTTTACAAGCTTTCTTTGTAGTTACAGCCTACTTTTTTCTGTAAGGTCCGTGTCAAGGTTTTCTTTACAAGCTTTCTTTGTAGTTACAGCCTACTTTTTTCTGTAAGGTCCGTGTTGAGGTTTTCTTTACAAGCTTTCTTTGTAGTTACAGCCTACTTTTTTCTGTAAGGTCTGTGTTGAGGTTTTCTTTACAAGCTTTCTTTGTAGTTACAGCCTACTTTTTTCTGTAAGGTCTGTGTTGAGGTTTTCGTTACAAGCTTTCTTTGTAGTTACAGCCTACTTTTTTCTGTAAGGTCCGTGTTGAGGTTTTCTTTACAAGCTTTCTTTGTAGTTACAGCCTACTTTTTTCTGTAAGGTCCGTGTTGAGGTTTTCTTTACAAGCTTTCCTTGTAGTTACAGCCTACTTTTTTCTGTAAGGTCCGTGTTGAGGTTTTCTTTACAAGCTTTCTTTGTAGTTACAGCCTACTTTTTTCTGTAAGGTCCGTGTTGAGGTTTTCTTTACAAGCTTTCCTTGTAGTTACAGCCTACTTTTTTCTGTAAGGTCCGTGTTGAGGTTTTCGTTACAAGCTTTCTTTGTAGTTACAGCCTACTTTTTTCTGTAAGGTCCGTGTTGAGGTTTCCTTTACAAGCTTTCTTTGTAGTTACAGCCTACTTTTTTCTGTAAGGTCCGTGTTGAGGTTTTCTTTACAAGCTTTCCTTGTAGTTACAGCCTACTTTTTTCTGTAAGGTCCGTGTTGAGGTTTTCTTTACAAGCTTTCTTTGTAGTTACAGCCTACTTTTTTCTGTAAGGTCCGTGTTGAGGTTTTCTTTACAAGCTTTCCTTGTAGTTACAGCCTACTTTTTTCTGTAGGGTCCATGTTGAGGTTTTCTTTACAAGCTTTCTTTGTAGTTATAGCCTACTTTTTTCTGTAAGGTCCGTGTTGAGGTTTTCGTTACAAGCTTTCTTTGTAGTTACAGCCTACTTTTTTCTGTAAGGTCCGTGTTGAGGTTTTCTTTACAAGCTTTCGTTGTAGTTACAGCCTACTTTTTTCTGTAAGGTCCGTGTTGAGGTTTTCTTTACAAGCTTTCCTTGTAGTTACAGCCTACTTTTTTCTGTAAGGTCCGTGTTGAGGTTTTCTTTACAAGCTTTCTTTGTAGTTACAGCCTACTTTTTTCTGTAAGGTCCGTGTTGAGGTTTTCTTTACAAGCTTTCCTTGTAGTTACAGCCTACTTTTTTCTGTAAGGTCTGTGTTGAGGTTTTCTTTACAAGCTTTCTTTGTAGTTACAGCCTACTTTTTTCTGTAAGGTCCGTGTCAAGGTTTTCTTTACAAGCTTTCTTTGTAGTTACAGCCTACTTTTTTCTGTAAGGTCCGTGTTGAGGTTTTCTTTACAAGCTTTCTTTGTAGTTACAGCCTACTTTTTTCTGTAAGGTCTGTGTTGAGGTTTTCTTTACAAGCTTTCTTTGTAGTTACAGCCTACTTTTTTCTGTAAGGTCTGTGTTGAGGTTTTCGTTACAAGCTTTCTTTGTAGTTACAGCCTACTTTTTTCTGTAAGGTCCGTGTTGAGGTTTTCTTTACAAGCTTTCTTTGTAGTTACAGCCTACTTTTTTCTGTAAGGTCCGTGTTGAGGTTTTCTTTACAAGCTTTCCTTGTAGTTACAGCCTACTTTTTTCTGTAAGGTCCGTGTTGAGGTTTTCTTTACAAGCTTTCTTTGTAGTTACAGCCTACTTTTTTCTGTAAGGTCCGTGTTGAGGTTTTCTTTACAAGCTTTCCTTGTAGTTACAGCCTACTTTTTTCTGTAAGGTCAGTGTTGAGGTTTTCTTTACAAGCTTTCTTTGTAGTTACAGCCTACTTTTTTCTGTAAGGTCTGTGTTGAGGTATTCTTTACAAGCTTTCTTTGTAGTTACAGCCTACTTTTTTCTGTAAGGTCCGTGTTGAGGTTTTCTTTACAAGCTTTCCTTGTAGTTACAGCCTACTTTTTTCTGTAAGGTCCGTGTTGAGGTATTCTTTACAAGCTTTCTTTGTAGTTACAGCCTACTTTTTTCTGTAAGGTCCGTGTCAAGGTTTTCTTTACAAGCTTTCTTTGTAGTTATAGCCTACTTTTTTCTGTAAGGTCTGTGTTGAGGTTTTCGTTACAAGCTTTCTTTGTAGTTACAGCCTACTTTTTTCTTTAAGGTCCGTGTTGAGGTTTTCTTTACAAGCTTTCTTTGTAGTAACAGCCTACTTTTTTCTGTAAGGTCCGTGTTGAGATTTTCTTTACAAGCTTTCTTTGTAGTTACAGCCTACTTTTTTCTGTAAGGTCTGTGTTGAGGTTTTCTTTACAAGCTTTCTTTGTAGTTACAGCCTATTTTTTTTTCAGTAAGGTCTTCGTTGAGGTTTTCTTTACAAGCTTTCTTTGTAGTTACAGCCTACTTTTTTCTTTAAGGTCTGTGTCAAGGTTTTCTTTACAAGCTTTCTTTGTAGTTACAGCCTACTTTTTTCTGTAAGGTCCGTGTTGAGGTTTTCTTTACAAGCTTTCCTTGTAGTTACAGCCTACTTTTTTCTGTAAGGTCCGTGTTGAGATTTTCTTTACAAGCTTTCTTTGTAGTTACAGCCTACTTTTTTCTTTAAGGTCCGTGTTGAGGTTTTCTTTACAAGCTTTCCTTGTAGTTACAGCCTACTTTTTTCTGTAAGGTCCATGTTGAGATTTTCTTTACAAGCTTTCTTTGTAGTTACAGCCTACTTTTTTCTTTAAGGTCCGTGTTGAGGTTTTCTTTACAAGCTTTCTTTGTAGTAACAGCCTACTTTTTTCTGTAAGGTCCGTGTTGAGATTTTCTTTACAAGCTTTCTTTGTAGTTACAGCCTACTTTTTTCTGTAAGGTCTGTGTTGAGGCATTCTTTACAAGCTTTCTTTGTAGTTACAGCCTACTTTTTTCTGTAAGGTCCGTGTTGAGGTTTTCGTTACAAGCTTTCTTTGTAGTTACAGCCTACTTTTTTCTGTAAGGTCCGTGTTGAGGTTTTCGTTACAAGCTTTCTTTGTAGTTACAGACTACTTTTTTCTGTAAGGTCCGTGTTGAGGTTTTCTTTACAAGCTTTCTTTGTAGTTACAGCCTACTTTTTTCTGTAAGGTACGTGTTGAGGTTTTCTTTACAAGCTTTCTTTGTAGTTATAGCCTACTTTTTTCTGTAAGGTCTGTGTTGAGGTTTTCTTTACAAGCTTTCTTTGTAGTTACAGCCTACTTTTTTCTGTAAGGTCCGTGTTGAGGTTTTCTTTACAAGCTTTCTTTGTATTTACAGCCTACTTTTTTCTGTAAGGTCCGTGTTGAGGTTTTCTTTACAAGCTTTCTTTGTAGTTACAGCCTACTTTTTTCTGTAAGGTCCGTGTTGAGGTTTTCTTTACAAGCTTTCTTTGTAGTTACAGCCTACTTTTTTCTGTAAGGTCCGTGTTGAGGTTTTCTTTACAAGCTTTCTTTGTAGTTACAGCCTACTTTTTTCTGTAAGGTCCGTGTTGAGGTTTTCTTTACAAGCTTTCTTTGTAGTTACAGCCTACTTTTTTCTGTAAGGTCCGTGTTGAGATTTTCTTTACAAGCTTTCTTTGTAGTTATAGCCTACTTTTTTCTTTAAGGTCTGTGTCAAGGTTTTCGTTACAAGCTTTCTTTGTAGTAACAGCCTACTTTTTTCTGTAAGGTCCGTGTTGAGATTTTCTTTACAAGCTTTCTTTGTAGTTACAGCCTACTTTTTTCTTTAAGGTCTGTGTTGAGGTTTTCGTTACAAGCTTTCTTTGTAGTAACAGCCTACTTTTTTCTGTAAGGTCCGTGTTGAGGTTTTCTTTACAAGCTTTCCTTGTAGTTACAGCCTACTTTTTTCTGTAAGGTCTGTGTTGAGGTTTTCTTTACAAGCTTTCTTTGTAGTTACAGCCTACTTTTTTCTGTAAGGTCTGTGTTGAGGTTTTCGTTACAAGCTTTCTTTGTAGTTACAGACTACTTTTTTCTGTAAGGTCCGTGTTGAGGTTTTCTTTACAAGCTTTCTTTGTAGTTATAGCCTACTTTTTTCTGTAAGGTCCGTGTTGAGGTTTTCTTTACAAGCTTTCTTTGTAGTTACAGCCTACTTTTTTCTGTAAGGTCTGTGTTGAGATTTTCTTTACAAGCTTTCTTTGTAGTTACAGCCTACTTTTTTCTGTAAGGTCTGTGTTGAGGTTTTCGTTACAAGCTTTCTTTGTAGTTACAGACTACTTTTTTCTGTAAGGTCCGTGTTGAGGTTTTCTTTACAAGCTTTCTTTGTAGTTATAGCCTACTTTTTTCTGTAAGGTCCGTGTTGAGGTTTTCTTTACAAGCTTTCTTTGTAGTAACAGCCTACTTTTTTCTGTAAGGTCTGTGTTGAGGTTTTCTTTACAAGCTTTCTTTGTAGTTACAGCCTACTTTTTTCTGTAAGGTCTGTGTTGAGGTTTTCTTTACAAGCTTTCTTTGTAGTTACAGCCTACTTTTTTCTGTAAGGTACGTGTTGAGGTTTTCTTTACAAGCTTTCCTTGTAGTTACAGCCTACTTTTTTCTGTAAGGTCCGTGTTGAGGTTTTCTTTACAAGCTTTCTTTGTAGTTATGGCCTACTTTTTTCTGTAAGGTCCGTGTTGAGGTTTTCGTTACAAGCTTTCCTTGTAGTTACAGCCTACTTTTTTCTGTAAGGTCCGTGTTGAGGTTTTCTTTACAAGCTTTCTTTGTAGTTACAGACTACTTTTTTCTGTAAGGTCCGTGTTGAGATTTTCTTTACAAGCTTTCTTTGTAGTTACAGCCTACTTTTTTCTTTAAGGTCTGTGTCAAGGTTTTCTTTACAAGCTTTCTTTGTAGTTACAGCCTACTTTTTTCTGTAAGGTCCGTGTTGAGGTTTTCGTTACAAGCTTTCTTTGTAGTTATAGCCTACTTTTTTCTTTAAGGTCTGTGTCAAGGTTTTCTTTACAACCTTTCTTTGTAGTTACAGCCTACTTTTTTCTGTAAGGTCCGTGTTGAGGTTTTCTTTACAAGCTTTCTTTGTAGTTACAGCCTACTTTTTTCTGTAAGGTCTGTGTCAAGGTTTTCTTTACAAGCTTTCTTTGTAGTTACAGCCTACTTTTTTCTGTAAGGTCTGTGTTGAGGTTTTCTTTACAAGCTTTCTTTGTAGTTACAGCCTACTTTTTTCTGTAAGGTCTGTGTCAAGGTTTTCTTTACAAGCTTTCTTTGTAGTTACAGCCTACTTTTTTCTGTAAGGTCCGTGTTGAGGTTTTCGTTACAAGCTTTCTTTGTAGTTATAGCCTACTTTTTTCTTTAAGGTCTGTGTCAAGGTTTTCTTTACAAGCTTTCCTTGTAGTTACAGCCTACTTTTTTCTGTAAGGTCTGTGTCAAGGTTTTCTTTACAAGCTTTCTTTGTAGTTACAGCCTACTTTTTTCTGTAAGGTCAGTGTTGAGGTTTTCTTTACAAGCTTTCTTTGTAGTTACAGCCTACTTTTTTCTGTAAGGTCTGTGTCAAGGTTTTCTTTACAAGCTTTCTTTGTAGTTACAGCCTACTTTTTTCTGTAAGGTCCGTGTTGAGGTTTTCTTTACAAGCTTTCTTTGTAGTTACAGCCTACTTTTTTCTTTAAGGTCTGTGTCAAGGTTTTCTTTACAAGCTTTCTTTGTAGTAACAGCCTACTTTTTTTCTGTAAAGTCAGTGTTGAGGTTTTCTTTACAAGCTTTCCTTGTAGTTACAGCCTACTTTTTTCTGAAAGGTCTGTGTCAAGGTTTTCTTTACAAGCTTTCTTTGTAGTTACAGCCTACTTTTTTCTTTAAGGTCTGTGTCAAGGTTTTCTTTACAAGTTTTCTTTGTAGTTACAGCCTACTTTTTTCTGTAAGGTCTGTGTTGAGGTTTTCTTTACAAGCTTTCTTTGTAGTTACAGCCTACTTTTTTCTGTAAGGTCCGTGTTGAGGTTTTCTTTACAAGCTTTCTTTGTAGTTACAGCCTACTTTTTTCTTTAAGGTCTGTGTCAAGGTTTTCTTTACAAGCTTTCTTTGTAGTAACAGCCTACTTTTTTCTGTAAGGTCAGTGTTGAGGTTTTCTTTACAAGCTTTCCTTGTAGTTACAGCCTACTTTTTTCTGTAAGGTCTGTGTCAAGGTTTTCTTTACAAGCTTTCTTTGTAGTTACAGCCTACTTTTTTCTTTAAGGTCTGTGTCAAGGTTTTCTTTACAAGCTTTCTTTGTAGTTACAGCCTACTTTTTTCTGTAAGGTCTGTGTTGAGGTTTTCTTTACAAGCTTTCTTTGTAGTTACAGCCTACTTTTTTCTGTAAGGTCTGTGTTGAGGTTTTCTTTACAAGCTTTCTTTGTAGTTACAGCCTACTTTTTTCTGTAAGGTCTGTGTTGAGGTTTTCTTTACAAGCTTTCTTTGTAGTTACAGCCTACTTTTTTCTGTAAGGTCTGTGTTGAGGTTTTCTTTACAAGCTTTCTTTGTAGTAACAGCCTACTTTTTTCTGTAAGGTCTGTGTCAAGGTTTTCTTTACAAGCTTTCTTTGTAGTTATAGCCTACTTTTTTCTGTAAGGTCCGTGTTGAGGTTTTCTTTACAAGCTTTCTTTGTAGTAACAGCCTACTTTTTTCTGTAAGGTCTGTGTCAAGGTTTTCTTTACAAGCTTTCTTTGTAGTTACAGCCTACTTTTTTCTGTAAGGTCTGTGTCAAGGTTTTCTTTACAAGCTTTCTTTGTAGTTACAGCCTACTTTTTTCTGTAAGGTCCGTGTCAAGGTTTTCTTTACAAGCTTTCTTTGTAGTTACAGCCTACTTTTTTCTGTAAGGTCTGTGTTGAGGTTTTCTTTACAAGCTTTCTTTGTAGTTACAGCCTACTTTTGTCTGTAAGGTCTGTGTTGAGGTTTTCTTTACAAGCTTTCTTTGTAGTTATAGCCTACTTTTTTCTGTAAGGTCTGTGTTGAGGTTTTCATTACAAGCTTTCTTTGTAGTTACAGCCTACTTTTTTCTGTAAGGTCCGTGTTGAGGTTTTCTTTACAAGCTTTCCTTGTAGTTACAGCCTACTTTTTTCTGTAAGGTCTGTGTTGAGGTTTTCTTTACAAGCTTTTTTTTTGCGGTTTATGTACAGTGTAAACCCACACAAAGCTGCCTAATTCCAATTATCTAACCAGCAATTGATAACAATTCTTATATTTTCTATTCTGTATTATGAAAAGAAATAATAAAAACAATATTTAACCAATAGTCAAATAATATTTGCAATTCACAATTATTAGTGTCGTCACTTTGTTTTTGGAAGAATTCAAGTTTAGTCAACATCATCAATACATATAATTATTACGTCAACAATCAGTCACGTGCTGAAACGCCAAGTTAGGTTATACGAAATGGATAACGTTGCTCAGCTATAGAGTATTTAAAAGAAATTAAAATGTGTAGTGATAACCTACTTTTTTCTTTAAGGTCTGTGTCAATGTTTTCATTATGAGCTTTCTTTGTACTTTTAGACTAGATTTTTTCTTTAAGGTCCGTGTCGAGGTTTCAAATGTGCAACTACTCAGTATTGTATACATGAATCTCTGAAATGTAATGGACAACCAAATTGTGGAAATCTTGATTCATCTGATGAAACTATGGGATGTAAGTATGAGTTACCTCCACTTTATTGGTATTTGGTTTTGGTTTTTTTTGGGGGGTTTTTTTTTTTTTTTTGCAAAGTGTTTTGTTTTATTTTTTTTACCTTTATCTGTTGTAAGTTTCTTCTTATTCAGTTTTTTTTACCAGTGGTTTAGTTCTTGCTGGGAAATCTTTTTCTCCATTTTATTTTGTTTTCTTTTATTATGGGCCTAATATCTTGGCCAAGTTCGATAAGCAGCCAAATCACTTCAGCCACTTCAGAGTTGTGGTCCTTAATTTATACAAAAATGGCAAATTCGCCTTTTCTGCTCTCTAACTCAAACAGTTGTTGTCCGATCTTCATGAAACTTGGGGAAAATATTCATAATATCTCGGCCAAGATTGATAACCAGCCAATTTACTTCAGCTACTTCAGAGTTAGTACCCTTTGTTTACACAAAAAGGGCAAAATTTTGATGAGCGTATTTTGAGGCACTTTGGGACTTGTTTGTATGATCCTTTTGAGTACATCCTAATACGATTTGACAATTACCTGCCTAGTTCCATGAGAGTAGATTAATTGATAAGGATTGCCAGTTTTCCTGCACCAAGGTCAAGGATATTTTCCAGGTACTCCAGCTTCCTACCCAAATAAAAACTGGACACCATGATATAGCTGAAAAATTACTGAAAGTGGCATCAAACAAACAATTCTATCAGAGTACTCAGAGTTCCAATTCATAATATATCTGGTTGCCAGGATGTAACTGAAGGTGCCATCAAAAGCCTTTTAATTCATTTTGATCGTTATTGTCTTGATTTAATGTCCCAACTATTTTTTTTATTTATATAAAGGATTCCCATACACAGGTCTACCTTTTCTCACATGAATTTCACCTGAATTGAACATGTACATGAATTTCAAGTGAATTTTTTTTTTTTTTTTCAATTTTTCCTTTTTTTGCCTAAATTCATTGTTTATTTTAAATAAAAACAAATTTATTTTGAATTAAATACATGAATTTTACATTATAATTCTCATTAAACATAATGTGAAATATACCCTTGAATAAATATTCACCTGAAATTCATGTTTAAACAATTTAGGTGAATTTCAGAATTTTTTATGTGAATGCCATTCGTATAAAATTTGAAATTTTTACTGTGTATGATTGATTTTTATATAACACACCAATAAAAATCAATGTGCTGATTGCACAACAACAAATTTTAGAGGCTTCAGTGGCCTAGTGGTTAAGGTAATTCATCTGCTATTGATCATGCGGTCTGTCAAAACTGAAGTTGTGGGTTCGAGTTGGGCAGGATGTACTCGACTTCAATCTTAATTGACAAGGATTGCCAGTTTTCCTACCAAAAGGTCATGGGTTTTCTCCTCATATTCTGGCTTCCTCCCACAATAAAAACTGAATGCAACAATATAGCTGAAAAATTGCTGAAAGTGGCTTTAAACATCAAACAAACAAATGGATTTTAAATAATTGGACATCTCTCTTTTTCAAAAATTGTTTTTATTAGAGTTTGCATGTGCTACTGTCTACATTTAAATGTATTATTTTCTTCTTCCATTTTGTTTATAGGATATAATATCTTGGTCTTGATTAGAAAAGGAATGCATCTTGGATATAATATAAGTTAGGATTATATATATAGTGTTTTTTATTTTTTTTATTTTGGTATTTAGCATATCTAGAATGCTCAGAAATATGTTCTGTATTTAACTATTTTAATTGTTTAGAGCCAGGTTTGTACAAAATTCTGTTTCCTAAATCTGCATTTATCAGTACAGGTGAATCATAACAATTAGATCTCTCTAACTTGCCCACCCCCCTTTTTGTTTTTGTAAGAAAGAGGTTAGGGCTATTAAGAATTTTATGGGAAAATGGGTACATTCCAATTTAAAGTTCTACTGTTAAAAGGGGTTGAGCATGTACAGTTAGAAAGTTGCATGCTATTTTAATTGGATTACAAGGTCAAAATACAGTACTAAGGTGGCTTTTGGAATAATGTTACAATCCAGATTGTGGTGAAACAGAATTTTAACACTCATGGCCCCTTTTATCATTTTATCAATTACGTTTTTTTTTTCTCTTTCCTCTCAGGTGGTATTGGGAGAGTTTTACATTCTCCTGGTTTAATTATAATATTTCTGATTTGTACTCTATTGTGACAGGTAAGATGGAATGATCCAAGATGCATGACAATAGATAATGATATGTATCCTCAATGTGTTAATGGCATTTTTTCCATTTCATTCAAAGCTAAATCACATTTGGCATTTATTTTTATTTCACTGAAATTTTTTACAATAAAAAAGAAAAAGAAAACAAAGTTCAAAAAAAATATTGTGTCACATACTCTGACATGGAAAGTTTGCCTTACTGCATGCCTGTATTTGAGAGTTTAATATAATAAGATTTATTAATAACTAAAAATAGGTCCAACACCAATTACTGGATCGGCTGTTACTCAGGGACTGGGTATGTATGGAAATATGTCTGTTTACTAAAAGACTAATGTCACAGAAACATTTATTAGGACAACAGTCGACTTACTGTCTAACATCTGCTTTTTGACATAAATTTTATTATTAAGACCCCAGATTATGCTGTGCATTTTTTAAGCTTGAAAATAGCTGAATTATTATTGGTCAAGAAAGAAAACTTCCATTTTGATAAATCTTGTCTGTTCTTTTGTAGTATATAACATTAATTATTTTAATTTCAATTAAAACACTAAAATAAAACAGATTTTTAGTGAAAGACTTTGATACCATTTATTTTGGCGCACTATTTACCTTAGAGAAAACCTTTGGTTGGTAATAAAGATGGTTTCTTCAAACATGGTGATCTATAGCCATATTGTGGTGATTTTATGGTCAGAAATATCTCTTTACTGGATTCACTTACGCTTTGCCACTAAACACTACTAAATCGACAATCGATGTCAGCAAATCTTCAAATACAATACAGTTATTGTAAATATATTTCTGTCATTATCTACCAACTATTCTGATTGATAGCAAGCAGTAAAATGTACTGAAGAAGAACCATACAAAGCATTGTACACTTTATGAAAACAAAATCATCGTTAGCATGTATAACTTATGACAAAACGATGAGGAGCCTTGAATCTGTTGTGTTTTTGTAACATCTACAAACCAATACATGACAATTGTATATTTTTCCTTGAAAGCTGCATAAAAAATAGAATAATAATGAAGGTTGTGTGGTGGCGAAATAAATAATAAGAGTAGTAATAAAGGTCATGTACGCCACAAGGTTAAAAGGTAAAATCGAAAAGACAAATAAAAATAAAAATACAAATTAAAAATTAATTATTGTAAATATAAAATTTTTAATTTTTATTTGTCTTTTCGATTTTACCTTTTAACCTTGTGGCGTACATGACCTTTATTACTACTGCATAAAAAATATGTTGAAACATATTCTCATTTGATACATGCGCTACTAATACAGCTTTAGGAATAACATTATTGTGTGTCTTGAGGTTTGTGCAATTCAAGCTGTTTTAGAGTAACACTTCACAGTAATAAATATGAAAACCAGTCTCCATGGTTACATGTGATATACAATGTCAAGACTTGTTGTAAGGACATTATATGTCATCTGTACAACACTGAAAAACTCCAAGTTAAATCAATGTAGTCATTATACCAAACATTGATAATTGGATCATTACTTTTCTGGGCTGATGCTACAGTACGAGGACACTCCGAAAATATTTTATACAAACTGGTGATATTTTGTAACTTTCATTGACTAAAACATTTGGAGCCTGGTTTTAGTTTGATATAATTATTTTTTTTAAACATCTCCTTTAAGAATCTTACTAACAATTCATGTAACATGTAGTCAGTGTATAAATTTGATAATTTTATTTTTGTTTGTATACATTAAAAACATGAATTTAAACATTTTTAAATATAATTTAAATATTTATTATTATTTTTTGAATGCTGCAATAACTTGTTCATGAAACTTTTTCATGTTTCATAATTGCTACAAAATGCAGCCTCCAGATAAATTATGAAATGCTTTTAAACTTCACATTAAAAATACAAGACTCATATAGATAAATGACTTTTTTTATCTGTTGTAAAGGGAAAATGTTAAAACCTGACAGAGTTTTAAGATATCTGAAAGAAAATATGCATTTATATATTTTTATAAAGACTTAAAATTAACAATACTGAGACAACAGATTTTTTCTATTTTTAGGTCCTCAACCTGGGAAGTTTGAAGTCATCCACATTGCAGTTGGTGCATCTATATCATCATTTTTCTGTATTATATTGGTGGTGTGTGGATTTTATCACAGGAAAAAATTCAGACATAATCCCAAGCCACCAGACAATGACCAGGTGGAAGTACGATATGTTGCAGCTTCATCATCAAATAATACAGCCGACAGACTTCTAGCCATCGACCATCATGACGAAAATGGCTCTCATAAATATGCACATGTTTCAGTACAGAGTACTACTCCAAAACTGCCAAACCGAACACCAAATCAGGTTCCAAAACAAATCCACAATCCATCTGTGGAAAAAATTAGTCAGTGTTCATCACATTCTTCATTTTCGCCTTCAGTGACTTCTAATCAGTCCCCAAAAATAGCATCGATTCCAAGAACTAGTAGTCGAACGCCAAGAATTCAGAAAGTGTCCATTGTATAGTTAATATCATTATTGAACTTGCTTTATTTTCATTTGTAAATGTTCATATCATACAGGGGTTAAAAAATTTTGGCATGTGTAGAAAATTGATACATGATGTATATATTGAAGTTTTTATGCTGTATTGGGTATTTGTAGCTTTTACAAGATGAATAAGTTGCACGTTATGTGTCATAAGAGGCTTGAGTATTGGTGCAAAATTCAATTAAAAATGTTTAAGCAGTTTACATATCTGCTTTGCCATTAAATTTTGTTCTGCTGGCAGAATCTATTTCATTTTATTAATATATAAAATAAGTAGTGTCATTTATTCCCTCCACGCCCCCTACACAAGCCCAAAAATCCAAGATTTGATGAAATTAAACAAGTCTAAGATTTAATAATGTTTATTACAAAAAAATTATTAAACCTATTTGTTAACTTCAAGCAATAAACAATGGCTGCAGGCTTAACAACAATATACTACAAAAATGCTTTGCTAAGAATTTTTTAATATTAATTTTTATTAAAATTTTCAATTTCCACTGTTGTCATGGTAATTGATACAATTTACTCAAAAATGTTTTATGGTGCTGGGGCAAGATTTCATTGACATCATAACTTAAGAATAAACTGTTATCATGTACACAGATTTCTGGCCATTTTTGCCTGCAAGCATTTGTTTATAAATTAAATAAAGGCAGAGAATTAACATCATTGTCATTTGAAAATCCTGCAGATTGTGTTCCAGTAGGTATTTGCAATAGATTGATTGATTGATTAATGGTGTTTAACGCCCGAGCAGCATTATTTCAGCTATATTCAGGCGAATATTTGCAATAGAAATAGCTACAGTAAGTACTTGGTGACCACTGTGTACTGGTGAAGTTCAATTGGATTTAAATAATGCTGGAAGTAGAAATTTTATAAATAGAATTTGTAAGAACAATTTTTGCATATTAAAAACTATACTTGTGTTAAAAGCATAATTTTCACGTGTAACATAAGATATCGATACTCAAAATAAGAATACAGGGTATAGTGTACTCATATCATACAAGCCTTTGTACCAGAGAATTGTGGGATAGCATATCAGTTATGAATAAATAGTTTTGATTGGTTAAATTGTGAATGATTGTTATGTCTTCTTCATTAATTGTAGCGAGTTGTAAAAGTGCTGTATAGTGTACTAGTGTGGTATATGTGCTAAGTGTGTATTAATGTACGAGTGTGTATTACATGTATTTGTGTGTACTCATACAATTTATCATGAACCAAGATTTGTGTGATATTTTAGGTATATGAGCCACACCCTTATATTGTGGGTGTATAAATTAGTGTATTTATCATGGTTTAATCTAAGCATTTTACTGAACACTTATTGATACTTGTTGGCTTCTTCATGAATTTTTAGGTGCCAGGGTAGACGAGTGCACCAGGTAGTTTTTCTGCTTGTACCATTCCCCCATAATTGCAACTCTCCACTTTCTACAATAACCAATATGGTACACCAAAGTAACAGCTTGATGTGATCTGGTTTACAGATCCTTTCCACTGATCATCATGCAAAACGATCCAGTCCAAACAGTATGCTGAGAATTATGGAGGCTATTTATAATTTTCTCAGAAGCCTCATGATAGTCAAGAAGTATCTGCCAATATTCTTAAGTATAATTCTATTTATAATTTTGCTATTTTGCTAATGTTACACCGGCTCGTTTTCTTTATAGTAAGTTATATCTGGATTCTTTAACAAAAAATTTAATTTTTAAGAATTTTTCTAAAAAGAAGAATGAAGTATAATTTTTCTCCTTCTTTTATTTCATGTACCGGTATGTAGTTTCAAATTATAATTTTAAAATATTTTTTTGCTCTAGGAAAATACTTGTACTGAATTAGAAGGTTCAAGACCTGAAAATATTTTTCAATGAATTTTCTTTAATCTTGCCATATAGTTAGTTTTTTATACAAGTATTAGTATTTTAATTAATTATCTGAGCTTACTTTGGAGCCGTTAATTCCAGAAATTTCAATAATCGAATGGATTGCACAGGTAAGAGAATAAAAAAAGCACTGCATCTATTTAGTCTTCAAACAAAAAGTTTCTAAAACTTTGCCAAGTCTGTTAGTATACATTGTAGTGGGTGAAAAAATAGGAGGTTTTGTCTTGTGGGAAAAAAAAACCTATAGTCAACTAGTAAATATTTGTTTTTAGTTGTGGACAGAATTACCTCCCTTGTTAAAAAAAAATTTTTTTCTTTATTTGTCAATACTAAACTTGTTTTAGCTACAACCTGGTATTTAAACCATTTATATATTGATATATGATAAACATGATGGTTAAAATATAAAAAATGATAGAAATATATTAAAATTTACCATCAACATTGTATTTATATAGACTTTGAGAAAAAATGGTAAATAATGTCCAGATTACTCTCAAACCTGAACCTCATCCTGTCATTTAAAATGATTTAATTTGACAATACATCAGTTATGATATTTGTGTAAGTCATTATTTATTTATTTATGTTTATTGTTCATTTGCATGATTGAATGCCATAGATTGTTGATATATTGATATAATGAGATTAAATAACGTTTTTACAAAGATGTCTTGCTTGTACATATTTTTTAATGAAAAATTTCTTTCATGTTCAGAACTCCCATCTCTATCTCAGCTGCCTGCCCTTTTGGGGTAAAAAAAATGTATCATTTTTAGGAGTAAATCTATATTTCTTCACTAAAATATTAATTTTGTTGGTATAAAGTATTCTGACCCTGACAGAGAAGTTCTTGTACTGACACATAAATGTTATCCATTGCCGAGAAGTTGACACGATGAACCACACTCTACATTACTGACACATAAATGTTATCCCTTGCAGAGAAGTTGACACGATGAACCACACTCGACAGTACTGACACATAAATGTTATCCCTTGCAGAGAAGTTGACATGATGAACCACGCTCTACAGTACTGACACATAAATGTTATCCCTTGCCAAGAAGTTGACATGATGAACCACACCCTACATTACTGACACATAAATGTTATCCCTTGCCAAGATGTTGACATGATGAACCACAATCTACATTACTGATACATAAATGTTATCCCTTGCAGAGAAGTTGACACGATGAACCACATTATACAGTACTGAAAATACATTTAATACTAATGGAAAACATGAAAAAGTGCACTTCTAGCGGATTTTTTACTTGAAATTTTCGGCGCGTATTCGATTGATAGCCTGACGTCACAAACAAATATCGTATTCGACAAAATGCTGTAAACCAGAACAGAATACTAAATATCGTTAGAAGTAAGGACAAGGGTACATGGAGTGACGTCATTATTAACAAATAAAGCTTTGCTTTATTCGTAGGGTCGTATTTGTATAGTTGAAGCGGTAGTTGCAGAATAAAGATCTTTGTAAGTCCAAGGACAAAACCAGATCTCTGATATTATACACAATACATTATGGCAGTTTAACCACCCAACAAGAAAAGTAAAGGACAAATTACAGACCAGCACATTCTCCAGAGAGAACGAAGATTGTTTTGTTGAAATCAGAGATAATATGGGTGTCCAGTTTTTATTGGGGGAAGCCAGGGTACCAGTGAAATCCTGACAGAAAACCAGATTCCTTATCAATTAAACATAGAGTTGAGCACACCCTCCTCACTGAAAGGCTCAAAATCTCAACTTCTGTGTTGACAAGCACCGCAACAATATTAGTTGACAAACTTCTCTTTTTACTCGGCCCGGAATATCCCCAGGGAACTGAAAGAACACGAAGGGAATTATAAGAAAAAACAAACAATTTATAGGTATTATGATCAATTTACTTCCTGTTTTCTCAAATATATAAACAAACTTTACATGTTCACACTACTGCAGTTTTCTACAATGAAAGAATAATGAACAAAAGTAAACATTGTTGTATGTGCAACATACATGATTATTTTCATGAAACCAAACAACTTAGAAAACAGATTTCTACAGAGAAGCACTGCTGCCATTCAGCTAACTGAAATTTACAACAATTACGTCCCCTGAGTTAACATTCTAATAACAAGGTTAATCCTTAAAAAAATGGCACATTAAAATTTCTGTCTTACACAGTCTGAAACAGGAAGTGACAGGCTGGACGAGATGACATCAAGATATAAGTCATTGTTATTTGTAAATACAGACAATAAAACATTTTTACTGGGGAAAAAGTAGGCAGCCATTAAAAAGAAAATAATAGTTTAATACAAACAAATAATAGCAATGCTATGTCTTAAAAACATTCAGAATCCACACTATTTCTTTGTGGATTTATATGATACCGTATGTGTAATGGAGTTATTGTGTTTGTTCTTTATAACTCATCTGTGTCAGTATTTGGCAACGTAAACTGAACTTGATATAGGGTCTTTTTTCAAATATCTCCAAAATATAGTATTTCCTCTTGACAAACTATCCTGTAATAAATAAAATAAAAAATTAATCAGATACATCAAGAAATGCCTATCAAATAATAGAAAGTATCCTTAAATACTTTAGATTCAACAGTTGTCCACACAGGCAATAAAATGCCTACATCAGACCTTTTGGAAAAGAGGGGGCATAGTAATATTCATGATGTAGACACGTGACATTCAATGGTATTCAGACAATCCACAAGACTTTTCCCGCCTTAACTGCAGACAACATTACCTGAAGGACTTCGAATAGATAACAATCCATTGTTCCTAACGTACACTTCTGTTCAAATTTAGATCAAATTTTATTATGGAAAATTGCCCTATCAAAATGAAAAAAACATCATATTTCAAAACGCATAATATCTATAGGAAATAATTGTTGATTTCAAAAAGTACCCTTCTTGATCTACAAAAGGAGCATAAGCTGAACCATATGCGGTAAGCAGTTTTCATTTGTCAAGCAAAAAACCCTCACAAAAATATGTTCAGTTGTATAGTTTCATCAACAGATAAAATATGTAAGGTATTTACTTGAACGGCAAACTGTTATAACAGACAGATACAGAGTAAGATTCTTGTGAAACTCAATATTAATTCTCAACAGTTTAATCAGATACCATTATTTGTGTTCCTAATTAAAGATGATATTCTAACTAACCTTTGACCTGAGATCTCTCCAACACTCGGTCCATGATGTGTATGATGACATGTATGGATATCTGCTGACAACCAAACTGGAAAACAAAAATATAATACAAGTGTGGACACAGAAACATGTCTCGCCTGCATTCCGAATCAGTAACGAAAGAAAATTATGTCATAAACATTACCTAAATAGCTTTAAATTGTTATCATTTAAAATATACAATGCATGGTTACAGAGAAACGGACCTAATCCAAAAACTTTAACTTAGTCACTTGACCATGAAATTGAGGTCATGGTTAGTTGAAACCTACGAGACACTCATGTATTAATCATTAGCAACCTATATACTAAATATTGTCATCCTACCATGCATGGTTACAGAGGAACTGGTACAACCCAAAAACTTTACTGTAGTCGCTGGACCGTGAAATCGAGGTCAAGGTCAGGTGACACCTGCCAGACAGTTATGTACTCTTCACCAGCAACATGTATACCAAATATTGTCACCTTACCATGCATAGTTACAGAGGAACTGCTCTAATACAAAAACTTTAACGGAGTCGCTGGACCGTGAAATTGAGGTCAACGTCAGTTGACATGTACCAGAGTGTCATGTACTCTTTATCAGCAACCTATGTACCAAATATTGTTATCTTACCTTGAATGGTTACAGAGGAACTGCCCCAATACAAAAACTGTAATGTAGTCGCTGGACCGTGAAATTGAGGTCAAGGTCAGGTGACAACTACCAGACAGTCATGTACTATTCATAGGCAACCAATATACCAAATATTGTCATCCTACCATGCGTGGTTACAGAGGAACTGCCGTAACCCAAAAACTTTAACGTAGTCGCTGGACCATGAAATTGAGGTCAAGGTCAGGTGACAGGTGACCTACTGGCAAGTACTTATCAAAAGCTACCCCTGGACAAAATTTGATGGACCTAGGGCTTGGGCTTACAAAGATATGAAGCAAGATGTCCAAGTGTTTACGCCCCTGCCAGATTCCCATACGTCTCGCCTCCCGCAGGCGAGACAAAAACCATGAAACATTACAAACTTCCAATATAATTACATGTTGTTTGTTTTGACAGGATATTTCTTCATAGAAATTGGTTTAGAGTACAGTTCTAAATATAGGATATGGTAAACTACTTAAGAGCAATTTGTCTATAAATTCAAGTAATTATATTTGTTTCAGGAAATTAGACATCGAAGACCTTTGATCACACTGTATAACACGGATTAGAATGTGGCAATGTCCTTTTATTTCCATTGGTGTTTCTAACAACAAGAATACAAGTAATTTAACAAATAGATTTCAGGCTCAGAAATAAATTATAGCAAATGATTATAATTTCCATGTTATAAGATATAACATATTCAAAATTTGAAATAATTCCAATAAGACACAGTTTTTATCACTTTGAAAATCTTAACCAAAAAAGCAAAAAAGAGGTTGAGACCAAATGAACATCTTTTCAGCTATAAGTAAAATCAACAGATATAGAATTAAATTTTTTTACTAAGAAAAACTAACCCTGAATTACACACAGCCATGATGTTACTAACCAGCTGAAATGGATACTTACCTTGAATTACACACAGCCATGATGTTACTAACAAGTTGAAATGGATACTTACCCTGAGTTACACACAGCCATGATGTTACTAACCAGCTGAAATGGATACTTACCTTGAATTATACACAGCCATGATGTTACTAACCAGTTGAAATGGATACTTACCCTCAATTACACACAGCAATGATGTTACTAACCAGTTGAAATGGATACTTACCCTGAATTACACACAGCCATGATGTTACTAACCAGCTGAAATGGATACTTACCCTGAATTACACACAGCTATGATGTTACTAACCAGTTGAAATATAAACTTACCCTTAATTACACACAGCCATGATGTTACTAACCAGTTGAAATGGAAACTTACCCTGAATTACACACAGCCATGATGTTACTAACCAGTTTAAATGGAAACTTACCATGAATTACACACAGCCATGATGTACTAACCAGTTGAAATGGATACTTACCTTGAATTACACACAGCCATGATGTTACTAACCAGTTGAAATGGAAACTTACCCTGAATTACACACAGCCATGATGTTAATAACCAGTTAAAATGGAAACTTACCCTGAATTACACACAGCCATGATGTTACAAACCAGTTGAAAAGGATACTTACCCTGAATTACACACAGCCATGACGTTACTAACCAGTTGAAATGGATAAGTAAACTGGGATAAAAACACCTGAAAATTAAACAAATAATAAGTAAATACTAATGCATGGCCAACATTAATTGTCTGCCCCCTGCCCCCACCCACAAATTTAAAGTACACGTTCAAATTTTAAGTTCTTAATTTCAAACTCCATTCACGGGAGTGATTGGTTCAAAAGCAACAAATATAAGAAGAATGTGTCCACATGACACAAATGCACCAACCTGAGCAAAAGTTAGGGGCCATAACTCTGGAATGATAAAAGTGAAATCGGTCAAATTCAAGGATCTGTGATTAGTGGTCCAAAAAACATTTCCAAATTTCAAATGATTTGGCCAAGGCATTACCATGTTATCACGGGCAACATATTTTGTATCATATGTCAGTACAGGACCAAATCAATATGCCCCGATGCCTATTGAAAATAAAGAAGGTTCGTATACAATTAAGTTTTATTAGAAGTTTTAGTGTTGTATTCAGGCCTCTTGATTTCATTCGACTTGCTCAATTATTCCTACAATTAAATATTGGGTGTACATAATCTAGATGAACACATAGCAGGTGGATACAATGTATTAGTCCAATGTAGAGGTGTCTTTTATTTTGGTTATTTCCAGTTGTCATATGTCACCCCTTTTCAGTAAATTTATGTTTGTTTGATGGTGTTTAACGCCACGTTCAGCAATTTTTCAGCTATATCATGGCCTCCAGTTTTTATTGGGGGAGGAAGCCGGAGTACCTGGAGAAAACCCCCGACCTGCGGTAGAAAAACTGGCAATCCTTGTAAATTAAGATTGGAGTCAAGTACACTCTGCCTGCAGTGAGAATCAAACCCGCAATCTCAGTGTTGACAGACCACGTGATCAATAGTAGAGAACTACCTTGACCACTTGGCCACCGAGGCCCCTTCAGTAAATTTAATAAAGTACTAGGACTACAGGGGAAATAACTGCTGCTTACTTCCAATTTTGCAAGCAAAACCAGCCTGATTCATAGACATTGATTAGAACACTCAGTTTTGTTGAGCATTTTTCATCTTATTTGAAATAGCCATGTTTGTTATAAGATAAGAACATATATTTTTCTTGACTATATCTCTATATGTGAATACTTAAGGATTAGTTTCATAAAATATATACCAGAGGCTCTTAAGAGCCTGTATCGCTCACCTGATTTTATAGGCAATGAAGATGGCATTTCCCTGATGTTAAAGTAAGTCCTGTAATTTTCAATAAACTTTAAATAGGACCATCCAAACAATATTACTAGAAAGCTTTGTTTCATTGGTTAACCGATTGTATAGAGAAGATTTTTTTTATTTGCCCATAGGGTCCTATGTTAAACTAAGTCCTGCAGTAGTTGCCATTTTGAATTTCCAATTGCCATAAAAAACACAAACTTTATAGAGGACCATCCAAACAATATTGCTAGTAAGTTTTTGTTTCCATTGATTAACCGGTTTCAGAGAAGAAGCCTTTAAAAACTTTTTCCCATAGAGTCCTATGTTAAACTAAGTCCTGCAGTAGTTGCCATTTTGAATTTCCAATTGCCATAAAAAACACAAACTTTATAGAGGACCATCCAAACAATATTGCTAGTAAGTTTTTGTTTCCATTGATTAACGGGTTTCAGAGAAGAAGCCTTTAAAAACTTTTCCCCATAGGGTCCTATGTTAAACTAAGTCCTGCGGTGGCAGCCATTTTGAATTTCCAATTGCCATAAAAAACACAAACTTTATAGAGGACCATCCAAACAATATTGCTAGTAAGTTTTTGTTCCATTGGTTGACCGTTTCAGAGAAGAAGCCTTTTAAAACTTTTTCCCATAGGGTTCTATGTTAAACTAAGTCCTGCGGTGGCGGCCATTTTGAATTTCCAATTCCCATCAAAAACACAAACTTTATAGAGGACCATTCAAACAATATTGCTAGTAAGTTTTGTTTTGATTGGTTAAACGGTTTCAGAGAAGAAGCCCTTTTTAACTTTTTTCCCATAGGGTCCTATGTTAAACTAAGTCTTGAGGTGGCGGCCATATTGGTTTACCAATTTTAATAAAAAACACAAACTTTGTAAAGGTCCATCCAATGAACATTATGGCCAAGTTTGGTTTCAATTGGCCAAGTGGTTTCAGAGAAGAAGATTAAAATGTAAAAAGTTTACAGACGCCGCCGCCTCCGCCGACGCCGACGGACGCAAAGTGATAACAAGAGCTCACATGACCCTTTGGGTCAGGTGAGCTAAAAAGCACTGTTAATAAGGTAACTTCTAGTAGAAGCAGCAGAGAGTAATTTTAATGATTCACTCACACAGTCACGGTGGCCTTCACTGAATTGAAATATTAATACTTACCCCCCAACCAGCTGTACAATATTAATACTTACCCCCCAACCAGCTGTACAATATTAATACTTACCCCCCAACCAGCTGTACAATACTGCTGCAATTCCTGTAATGAAAAGATTATATTAGCTTGTCACTAAACAAATTATCGACAACATTTACTCTTGATCTTAATTTAAATCAGGATATCAAGCATTGTGTTTGCTATTAAGAGAAATAAATGATTCATCCTTCCTTGCTTTGTTGCATTTTAGTAGCAGGTTTAAAGCAGAGGAGAAACATGTAGGTATCTATGGAAATCTTATGTTTGACCTGAACAGGAGGTCACACCCCCATGATCCCCTGTTCTCTTGGCATGCAGAACAAACCTGTGTTAATTGTTTTGTTTGAACTGACAGGAGGTCACCCATGATACCCTGCTCTTGTGGCATGCAGTGTTAGTTGTTTTGACAAGGCAGGAGGTCATACCCATGATACCCTGCTCTCGTGGCATGCAGTGTTAGTTGTTTTGACAAGGCAAGAAGTCATACCCATGATACCCTGCTCTCGTGGCATGCAGTGTTAGTTGTTTTGTTTGACATGGCAGGAAGTCATACCCATGATACCCTGCTCTTGTGGCATGCAGTGTTAGTTGTTTTGACAAGGCAGGAAGTCATACCCATGATACCCTGCTCTCGTGGCATGCAGTGTTAGTTGTTTTGTTTGACATGGCAGGAGGTCATACCCATGATACCCTGCTCTTGTGGCATGCAGTGTTAGTTGTTTTGACAAGGCAGGAGGTCATACCCATGATACCCTGCTCTCGTGGCATGCAGTGTTAGTTGTTTTGTTTGACCTGGCAGGAGGTCATACCCATGATACCCTGCTCTCGTGGCATGCAACATATACCTGTGTGGTTTTGTTTGACCTGACAGGAGGTCATACCCATGATCCCCTGCTCTCGTGGCATGCAGCAACACATACCCGTTTGGTTTTGTTTGATTTGGCAGGAGATCATACCCATGATCATCTGCTCTCGTGGCATGCAGCACATTCCCACGTGGTTTTGTTTGACCTGACAGGAGGTCATACCCATGATCCCCTGCTCTCGTGGCATGCAGCACATACCCATGTGGTTTTGTTTGACCTGACAGGAGGTCATACCCATGATTCCCTGCTCTCGTGGCATGCAGCACATTCCCATGTGGTTTTGTTTGACCTGACAGGAGGTCATACCCATGATCCCCTCCTCTCGTGACATGCAGCACATACCCATGTGGTTTTGTTTGACCTGACAGGAGGTCATACCCATGATACCCTGCTCTCGTGGCATGCAACATATACCTGTGTGGTTTTGTTTGACCTGACAGGAGGTCATACCCATGATCCCCTGCTCTCGCAGCATGCAACACATACCCGTGTGGTTTTGTTTGATTTGGCAGGAGGTCATACCCATGATCCCCTGCTCTCGCATGCAGCACATACCCTTGTGGTTTTGTTTGACCTGGCAGGAGGTCATACCCATGATCCCCTGCTCTTGTGGCACGCAGCACATACCCATGTGGTTTTGTTTGACCTGACAGGAGGTCATACCCATGATACCCTGCTCTCATGGCATGCAGCACATACCCATGTGGTTTTATTTGACCTGGCAGGAGGTCATACCCATGATCCCCTGCTCTCGTGGCATGCAGCACATACCCATGATCCCTTGCTCTCATGGCATGCAGTGTTAGTTGTTTTGTTTGACCATATACATAACGCCCAGAGTGTATGGTCACTCAAACACCCAAATAAGAGAAATTTCTCAGTGTTACATGGTGTATCACCAAAATTTTCTCGGAGAATCACAGTGTTTCAAAGTGTTGTTATTTATCACCATCTAAAAATTAATCCCCTTGATGTACCGACTTTCGGGTGTAACACTGTGTGACACTGTGTTTTTCGGATTTTCAGGGTGTAGAAAATATATTGTATCGATTGTTTATTGCAAGTAAAGAACCAACTAATATCTTGCTTTTCTCATTACTACAAAATTAAAATGTGTTCAATCTTTGAACTTCACAATTTTTCTTTTGTTTTGAGCATGTAGAAATAACTTGTCGGTCTTTATCTATATGTCTATCTATATTTAAAAATTAATTAAAAATAATTAGCGTCTTTAGTGGTTTCAACAACATTAACAATTTGATTTATTGCAATCCTGGAAGTCTGAGAGTGAGCTGTGCCAGTACAATTCACAGTTCAGCTTCTTTCACTTCACGAATTTATGCAATAGTGAGCATGCCTGGAAACCTATCTTTATTTATTTCTATTTCTTTCAGTATTTTCAAAACTATTGTACATGCATACGAATTTCCTTTTTTTTTAATTTCGGTAATACTGAGGTTAAATGTAAAGCTGTTATCCCGAATTATACTTCATGCAAAGCAAGTGGTTTAACAGGTCAATTGTGTATTTATGTACATGTTACACGTGGCTTTCGTCTAGAGTAGGGAGAAAAATATCTTAAGTGTATGCCTATTGTCAATTGACTGGCCAAATGAAACTAAATTCGCATATTATTTCAGCAAAAAAATAATGAAATCAGAACCATAAAAACAACAATCATTGTTATAACGGTAACAGTTACTTGGAACATAAACCAATCGATCTATTTTTATCTCTAATATGGGTCAATTTCGGTGTAAAAAATTGACATTTTTAATGTGTATACGAATAATGTTTTTAACATGAAACTTCAATTTTTATTTCCGGGTTTTTGTACATTAAAGAAAGATGTAAATGTATATTTATTCATCTTTGACCTTGATTACCTTCTGCTGACCACGTGGTTAAACAGTTGTGTATTTATTTATGTCACGTGCACCTTGTCTAGAGAAAAGGTCACGTTGCCGGCAAAAAACGAATTGATATAGTGCATATAAAATAATAAGGACAAAACACATCATCACTGGTATACCGGTTGTTGTTACTTGAACTATGGACTGTATATTGTCATTTTTTCTAATTATATCAAGTTGTTCTTTAAAATATCTGTTCTAGTGCAAGTTCCGATTTATTTACAAAAATTATTTAAAATATTAAAGTTCTAAATTTCCTCGTATTAACATGACTTTACCCGTCTACATGGAGGCTGTTGGTAATGCAAAAGTAACTAAAAACAAATTGAATAAACAATCAATTTTTGCAATTTGGGGTAGAGATAATATGTGGGTGACTTTGAGTGTCTACACACAAAATTTTCAGTGTAACATAGTGAAACACTCTACACTGTGTAGAGTGATTGAGTGACCATACACTCTGGGCGTACTGTAGTGAAACACTCTACACTGTGTAGAGTGATTGAGTGACCATACACTCTGGGCGTACTGTAGGAGGACAAAACAATCAATTTTCGTTCTCTTGGCAAATTGTTCTCAAAATAAATGTTTTATGAACAAACTATTGCTGTTCAACACTTGATTGCTGACCAAAGGAAAGACAGAAAAAAATAAATAAATAAATATAAACTAAATACCATACCTTATCTTCAACAAAATACTTGTTGAACAACTGTGCAATAAAATTGGACAAAAATACAGCAACAATTTCTCCTATTAATCTTGGAATCAAACCACTGAAACAAACAGAGAAATGTTTATTCAATACAGAAATATGTTCTATCAATGTATAATTTACTATTATTATATAGATTGAGATGAAATATCGAATTTTCCGAGTGACAGAAATCACGGTAAATCACATGTGAAAATTATTGTTTATTTTCACTCTCGGGTTTTTTCCCGCCAAAATTGCAGTTGGTTTTGTACTATACAGATATTCATCCACCATTCATAAAATTTAGGATAAAGCATTCAAATTTTATGAAAACAATTTTGATCTATATAATAAATAGGATAAACAATTGGGCATCGTGAATATCCAAAATATGATCACTCGTGCCGCATAAAGCATCAGAATAAACTCGTGCGCGGAACAAGTTCCGTGCACTCGTTTAATCAGATGCGTTAAGCGGCACTCATGATCATATTTTGGATATTCACTCCGCCCAATTAATTATCCTATAATCAAAAGAGCAGAATGAGTTTATTGAAAGGTTGAACAGTCAAACCTGACTTAAAAGGCCACTCAAGGGAGAGCAAACAGTTGTCTTATACAACAGGTGGTCTTTCAATACAGGTAAATATGAAATTTACTACAGAGTGATCTATTTAGACAGGTATTGGGGTTCTCTTTGGAAGATTTTGATGTAAAATGTCATTTCGATGACTGAGAGTTCCCTGAGTAAATAGGGAGATATGATTTATTTAATAACCTTGACCATGTTTTTATCAACCCACCATTGGCAGGGTGACCATAACAGCATTACGTTTTCTGGCCACTTTGCAAAGTTATTGAAGTACTAAAGTAAAAAATCGCAAAAGACTGAAATGGATGGGTTGCAAACCAAGTGCCTTAATAAATATGAAAGGGAATGGTTTACAGTACTGTCTTATGCAAATGTTCCCAAGGCTGGAAAATTAGGAAAAAAATTCTGGAACACTTCCATAATAGCAGGTGCACAACTTCAATACATGTGCAAACTTTCTGAGAAGTTTCAGAGATCTGGGTTGCAAACTGTAGGAGCAGTTGATTACACAAAATAGATACCCTTTTTTCCCCGACGGCCAGCCCACCCGCCCGACTTCACCATACTATAATGCAAGTTTGCACTTCGTATGTAGTATGGAGTTTTGAAAGCGAGTTGAATATTCCATGCTTTGTTGATAATATCAAACTTAGGGACAAAATATAATTTTGCAATGTTATACCATCATATGCTGACAAATTTAAATGCCTTATTGCCAAGTTTTTTATTTTTACAGTTTTTGACAAATTACTAAAGGCACTCTCATTAAACAATATTTTGAAAGTGTGTCACAAGTGACAAGCTCTCAGCTGATAAAAAGTTGTGTCATGTTGCACACTTTCCATTAATGTTTTGTTTGTTTGTTTGAATGATGTTTAACTTTCAGCAATTTTTCAGCTATTTCATGGCATCCAGTTTTTATTGGAGGAGGAAGCCGGAGTATCTGGAGAGAACCCTGACCTTCAGTAGGAAAACTGGCCATCCTTGTCAATTAAGAATGGAGTCAGGTACACCCTTAACCCAATTCCAAACACCTTAGTTGTTTTGGCTATCAAACTGTCTGATACATGTTTTGCAATAATTGATAAGTTTTTGTGTAAAACAGTATTAGTATTATCTTTTATGATTTTCAAGATGACCAATTATTTGTGCTCACCAAATAGGTAAATTTATTTATAACACATATTTTTATGAAGATTAATTCTGTGAATTATTTATTAAATAGTTTTCAACAGAATGTCAACGTATTAGTCTCTCTAGTTTGGGTATTGATATATTTCGGCACTAGTGCACTTATTTTGACTCTATGAACTTATATTCTACCCTCCTATATATTTGTGTAAATAACCAGCTGGTAACCTTTTGAACGAATTAATCTAATAAAATGGTCCACCATTTATAGTTATAATAATCATTGCAATCAGGTGTTGCTCCGTAGAAGATGATCTTTATTAACAATAAATGTACTTACGCGAAAAAACCTAGAATTCCATCATTTCTGTAAATTTCTGCTACTGACGAAAAAACTGAGCTGAAAAAATATTTTTAAAATAAATTGATGTTGTACTGAAAATATGATTTTTTTTTAATTGTTAATTTGTGTATTAGCACACTAAAAAGTATATAACACTTACACTATAACAAGTCAACCACAATACAGACCCTGTAAATTATTTTGCAACTTTCAATTAAATAATTTTATTACAGCATAGTGTGTCTGGTGATGCATTTTTAACAAATCGGATGAACCTAACAGGATCAATCTGTCACTGCTTGTTAAATAATTTAGGGCAAATTAAATACTGGAATAAAATTAAACATTAATAGGAAAACTATATAACAACAGCAAAATATTCTAAACAAGTATCCATGATAAAAATCACATTGCTCCGTAACGAGATCTGCTGCTTCAAATGGGAAGAATTATGTGGTTTTTTTCTAGCAACCTCCATAAGTGTGAAATTACTGTAAATCCAGTAAAGTCATTTCTAGGAAGAATGAACTCATCTGATTAGACAGGTTTATATTAAATGTGTTTCAACAATTGTTCAGCTACACGCAATCACCCTTTTTTGGAAGGGAGAGGTTAAAATGCATGCAACCAGCAATCATATAATTTTTTTAGGTTGAAATGCATGCAACCAGAGAACCCATATTATCAGCATGGCTTATAGGGAATCTGTATACTGTCACCTCAGATTGAGCCAAGTGAAATTTGTTTTAAAATGCTACAAGAAATATGTATTTGCATTTCACTCATTGGTAAATTGTGGTACATACTTGTATTCTGTCTCGCCGCCTACAAATTGTGCCATCTGTCTTATCATGATAACTGAAATCAAAATTTGGAAATTAATAAATACCAAGATGCATACATGAACCTTTAATACTGACTGATTAAGCTAAAATTGCAATCAGGAAATTGGCATGATTAATGCTTTCTGCTTGACTAGCATGCTAGGCTGGTTGTTTTAGTGCTAGCACACTAAAGTGATTAAGACTTGTCACCCAATTTTGATTATTCTGCTTAAAGCCAACTAGTCTGTCCTCTATCTACTTAATGATACATGTGTATATTCTACGTGAAGAATTTTAATGGTTTTAACAACAATTGAATTTAAACTGTAAGTTCCACAGAATCATGCTACCAATTACCTTACGGATACAGTTCTTAGAAGACATACACAATTTTGTATTGATCTTGTTTATGATTTGATAGGTAATATGCATAAAAAGATTTGCATGTATTAAGAATACCAATTAATAAAAATTAAATCATATTTTCAAAAGGCAATAACTGAACCGACCTTCAAATTGTAATTATAATCTCTTGGTCCATTTTGAATCATTATGCATTATAGACATCTGTATTTTCATCCGTGTGTATTTGTTTTATAACTGTAACAGGAGGTCTATCTGCGTTGTAGCAGGTAGTAGGTATATAGCCAGTCAAAATCGACTGCGCTAAAGGAGTACTTCTTTAGCTCACTTGGTTAGAGGGCTGGCTGGCAATACTGATATCACGGGTTCGATCCCCGGAGGTGACATGTGATTATTTCATGCTCTACTGTTACATGTAAAAAAAGCCTAATTATTTTTGTATTGGACAGTAAATGCCATCTTTTAATTGAGCTGGGTAATAATTAGGTCAAACATGTTAAATACAGTATTGTAATAGTGTTGTCATCATATACGTGATGATTTTGGTTAAAACATCCACAACCTGGCCATGTTAAATTTATTAGAAATTTTGTTAATTTGAAAATTGAAATAAGATACCTGCATGTATTCCTTTAAAGCCTATCTTGAAAGATATATAAGTTAGTAAAAAAATTCTGTTAATATTGTTATTGCAAAAAAAATAATGTGTTTTAAATCATTGGTTTATCATAAATAGGTCATTATACAGTTCAATATCCTCCCATATTGGACTTTGTAATGTATAATGACCTGTTAGGATAAAAACAATAATTGCAGTCTTCACGAAATATGCCTGTCCGCCTGACCCATCCAGTAATATTGCTATTGGACCGGCAGTGTATTTATTCGTGTCTGACCAAATGACCAGCAAATAAATTTCATGACATGCAGTCTGAGGATTCTTTGCATTGCGCCTGGAGATCATTTGACCTTTTTGTCATCTAATTTACTTTTAAAACTTGATCGAAAGTAGCCCCAAATTTAGTCTTAATTTTATCCCACCGATGTATTCTTTAGTTCTTATTGCAATTTTCGATTGGCCAAAACATCGTTCTAAACATATAATCCAGTGTCATACAAAAAGAGGACCGGAATCAGCTTTTGATCTACAAATTAAATGTCGTTGTGATTAAGATATCGATGCTGATAATGACGAGGGGGAAAATGCTTAATGATTTTCTAAATGAGTTTTTGAATTTTGAAAAAAATATTGAATATAGTAGAGATTAACGTTATTCTTATCCTACTCTGAAACTCTTAATGTATTAACCTTGGTTGACCATATTTTATTCTTGATACTTGCTAATGTTTTAATCAATATTTTTAATCATTTTCCATGTTAAAAATTTAAATTGACATAAGTAGAATGAATTTGATCAAAATTCTTAATTGAAACATTGACTTTCTTATAATTTAGCCATCAAACTCGAATGTTAATATATTGAGATTCTGATAAAAATCTTTAATCTATATCTGATTATTAAAATTATGATTTAAAAAATAATTTGTGATCAGTAACACTGAGACTTTTAATTAAATTTTTCAAAGGAGTTGAATTGCTTTATCGAAAATTTCGGTCAGACAGGTGGACCTGTGTTGCCTAAATGAATGTCAGGTACATCATTTACAACTTTCATTGAGACTGTAATTGGCATGTTTTACGTAGCTCTTGTTATGGATAATGCAATTTACTGTAAAAAAATGTATCAACTGTATCTAAAATATACATAAACATAACATGAGAAATTCAATATAGCTAATATGGTTATGTAACAGGAGGTCTATCTGCGTTGTAGCAAGTAGTAGGTATATAGCCAGTCAAAATCGACTGCGCTAATGGAGTACTTCTTTAGCTCACTTGGTTAGAGGGCTGGCTGGCAATACTGATATCACGGGTTCGATCCCCGGAGGTGACATGTGATTATTTCATGCTCTACCGTTACATTTGGCCCCCAACTGAAAAACCCACATGGAGGATTTGTCGGTTTGTTGTGAATCATCATGAGTATGATGATTCTTTGTAAGGGGGGAAGAGTGTAACAGGAGGTCTATCTGCGTTGTAGCAGGTAGTAGGTATATAGCCAGTCAAAATCGACTGCGCTAAAGGAGTACTTCTTTAGCTCACTTGGTTAGAGGGCTGGCTGGCAATACTGATATCACGGGTTCGATCCCCGGAGGTGACATGTGATTATTTCATGCTCTACCGTTACATACAGTTGACACAGTTTCTATATAAAAGATGACAGTGCATTAACCAATATGGACAAAAAATATGGTCTATGTATGTATACCATATACAGAAGAGGTATTGTATTGTAAGGTCATGTGTTATGAATGTAGTTTTTTAATTTGTTTATAAACATAGTTGTATAATAAAGTAATTTAATTAATATCAATACTTACCATTTAATATCAATATTTATCATTTAATAGCATTACTTACCATTTAACAGCATTACTTACCATTAAATGGCATTACTTACTATTTAATAGCATTACTTACCATTTAATGGCATTACTTACTATTTAATAGCATTACTTACCATTTTATAGCATTACTTACTATTTAATAGCATTACTTACCATTTAATAGTATTACTTACCATATAATAGCATTACTTACCATTTAATAGTATTACTTACCATATAATAGCATTACTTACCATTTAATAGCATTACTTACTATTTAAATGCATTACTTACCATTTAATAGCATAACTTACCATTTAATAGCATTACTGACCATTTAATAGCATTACTTACCATTTAATAGCATCACTTACCATTTAATAGCATCACTTACCATTTAATAGCATTACTTACCATTTAATAGCATTACTTATTATTTAATAGCTTTACTTACCATATAATAGCTTTACTTACCATTTATTAACATTACTTACCATTTAATAGCATTACTTACCATTTAATAGCATTACTTACTATTTAATACCATTACTTACCATTTAACGGTTGACTCACAACAATACCACAACACTTGGCTGCTACTTCTATAGACGTCTATAATGACAAACATAAATATGCATTGAACTGCAGATTCTCTTATTAAAGTCTTCCATATATTATAGAAAGATATTCTGTACTTCTGATCAAATATGTAGAAAACACAAAAAAAATGGAAAGAATGATTGGTTAGTTAAATTAAGAATTTAATGCATTCTTTTGAACTGAAGTTTCATAGATATATGAAAGCATTGACAAAGCGCATATTTAATTAAGCATGATAGCGCTTCATAATGAAAATGTGCACAGGGTCAAAACTTTTATTTCTCACTAATGAGACAGCGTGGTACCTATTTTTAGCCGGTTGAGATATCCTTATCTCAACCCGTGGGTGAGATAAGTATTTCAAGCTCCTTTTCCTGTAAAAATGTATTGTGACGTCAACTGTCGGTTCAGCAATAAAAATTATAAAATATTTGCTTTAGTTGTGTTGGTTTACTATGCCTTTTTAAATATTAACATGAAAACAACATATCTGATCTTCCATGACCCAATTTATGCCACAATATGATAGCGGTAAACATCAAAACAAACACGGTGACGCAACATGTGTACACTGAAGATTACATTTAGGGTAGATAACTCTATTTGTTGCAATCTTTCAATAAAACAGAACCGGATTTTAAACAAATTAGTGAGAAATAGAATCAAACACCGGTGGTTGGGCAAGATGGGACACCCTCGTTAAAGATTTCTTTTGGTCTCCAACTCGGCAGAACTAGGCAGAGCCTCGTTGGAGACCAGAAATCTTTTCACTTGGGTGTCTGAGATTTTCCCCGTCTTGCCCTCCCACCAGTGTTAGATCCTATATATCTCAAAGAAACTTCAGAAGAATGCATTAAATTCTAATAATTTTTTCTGATAACTTTGTTTATAGAAGTCAATATGGAAATAAATAATGTATTCAATTTCCAAAAAACTTAAAGTTTACTAAACACTTCAACACTTACAGCTCTGAAGAAAGTTTTGACCCAAACAATCAGCTCGTCCTTGTTCTCTGCCGTTTCCTCGTTTTTGGACGTTCCATAGTCCTTCAGTTCCTACATTAAATATATATATTTCATTTGTCTCCTTGAAAATGATAATCAATGTAAAATTTACAATCTAAAGGCTCTTACGTGCAATTGATGTAGTTCACCTATGCATACAACATAGTCTAACCTGAACAAAAAACCACCTGTATTAGGCAGTACCCAGTCTAAGTTGTATTGGTAGTCCTGGTCCTCTTGTAAATCAATGTTAAATTCTTACTACAATTGCTGTTATATCCTGCAATCACCATTTTATTAAACAAACAAAGGGTGTCAAATACAACTGACCTGTTTTTTATTTAACATGTACATTTTTCAAGGTATTTTTTAGTCATGCACATAAATATGAATTGCCTATATTCTGATTCCTTTACATTAGTAACAACATGACATCACAATCAAAAGACAACAGTCTTGAAAAATATTGCATGCAATAAATTTGTACAACTTATTGGTTTACTACCAATCATAAAGAAAGAGAAGGTATTTTCTGGTATCGACAGCAAGCTATCATTCAATATAAGAAAATCAGACTCGTCAATACACCGTTGAAACTATTCGTAAACGCAATTAATACAATAGTAAATGAAACTGATGGCAATACCATGAAATCTGAGCAGTATACGGAGAGAATAGAGAATATTATACATGTATGAAGTGTAAGGAAATGTCAAGTGTTTACTGTTAGTTTATGTCACGCTTGGTACAAATTTAAGAAATTTATGTCATGCTTGGTACAAATTTAAGAAATGAATGTCATGCTTGGTACAAATTAAAGAAATAGTTTAACTTGACTGAAGATCACAACCTAATCATTTGTAGCAGTTGCTTGACCCATACCAGGTCAGCAGTTTCTTTGGAGTACTCAGGTTTCTTGACAAAATTGTAGCTTATTTCAAGTCTAACTAGATATCAGTGAGACGGTATCCATCTCTGTGTGCTCGCTGACCTTGAGGTAAAAGTTCAAGGTCATCAACCATGGAATGGGACACATTGCCTTGATATTAACTACCCACATACAAATATAAAAAGCCTAGATTAAAAGATAAAAAAAGTTAATGCCTGGAAACGATTATGGATGGACGGACAGACTGATCACTATAGGGCATCATAAACTAAGTGGCGGGGCCCTAAATACCTGTTATAGCCAAATACATTTTGAGAATTTTGATGTTGCTGTATGGTAGTTGTAATAGAAGATGCCAGTGTCCTTGGGACACAAATGCCTCTGCAGCGGATCAAATAAATTGGTGAAAATTCAGTTGAATATGTATTTAGTAGTGTCAAATATTATTCCCAAAATTAAAAAAGATTTGGTCAAGGCTTTCTCATGTTATCATGTAGAAACCATAAATTTTGCTATTTCAGTCAACATTGTTAGGGGCCTTAACAATGAAAAAACAACTATGAAATATGTTTAGCGGTCCCCAAAAATTTTTGATCATGACTTTCTCAAGTTATTGTGTGGAAACCAATTTTTAATTACAGGACCAAGATGTGTCCTGATGAGAAATGCAGGTATGGCCACCCGCAATCAAGATAGAATAGTATAAGAAGGCTGATTAATTCTCCTTACATTTTAATGAGACAAAATTTCTAAATACCTTGAAGACGAATTTATCGATATAGCTTCCAACAAATCCTCCTAAAATCCTTGGTCCTAAACCTCTGTATAAACCAAAAAACCCATCTGTTTTATAGATGTGACCAACTGAAAAGAAAAAGTAAATGAACTACTACTGTTTAAGGCTCCAAATAGAATCATGTGACTATGGGAATAAATAGCACTGAAACAACATAAACATTTGGATCAGATTAATAAATATATTCTGCACAAAACAATTCAAAATATTCTTTTATAACAATTATTTTTTAAATTTGTTTATTTGTTTATTTTTATTTTGAAATGATTGTGTTTCCTCAACCTGTTTAAGAGTTCACATTTGCACTGATTGTTTCCATAGTTACAACATACTTAACATTGACTACACGTTCATTAAAGTTTTGAGCATATTACAAAACAAACTTTTTTTACCATTAGATACTTTTTTTTTTCAATTATGGTATATGAGCTTTACTTGTTAATTGTTTGTCAAGTTTTGAAGAACCAAAGTGTTGCCCCAGTTTCCTTAAGTAGCAGTAAACCAATCTGAAGATATGAATTAAATGTTATACTTGTTAACGTATAAAAAACAATTAAACTAATTAATTTGTAACAATCTGTTGTGTGTAAAAAGCATGTTTTTCTATGTAAATACTGGTGCACTTTAATGCATTTAAGTATTTAGCAATGAATCAGTATTTAATTTTTAATCTTAGGGAATATTTACCTTAAAATTGCAAAAAAATGTTTTTGTTTTGATATACTAGTACATGTACAGTATTTTATTATCTTGTCATTTATTTGGTAAATAGAGATATTTTTCAGTTAATTTTTTTAACAGAAAATGATCTCTGCAAAATGTTGATGGAAATTTTCGTTTTTATTTCAGATCATGTGTTTAATATGTTTTCTTAATTGTATTACAGTCGTAATTAGCTAGTGTCACATACATGTAAATCTAAAAATAGTTTGATAATGATCCAATGGTCTTGATTCACATTTTGTATTTGGATCACTTCCTGGTTTATTAACATGTGTTCTTAGTTCAAATCCTTGTGTTTTATGCATACATACTAGACTTTTTCCAAATTTTTCTGACCAAAAAAGGGAGTGTTTAATACACAAGTGACTGTAATACACTAATTAATTTGTGTTCTACTTTCAGTTAATATATGGCCCCGTGCGGGATCCGGGTGGCTAAAAGAATAGACCACAGTCGCGCTAGCTTGTCGTAAAAGGCGACTAAATAGCGCCCAGTACCCTGACCGGCGTGTCAGGTCGGTTTGCCTAAAGACCGACTGGGATGTGTGCCCCAGGTGGTTGAATGGGGTACCCCTGGCAAGCTGGGGTTGTCAGGCCATATTACGGAAAACCTGACTGCAAACCATATTAGTGCACCGTGTTGGGAAAAATGCCACGTTCCTCGCACGATAAAGAACGCTGCTGTAGTATTTGCTATGAGTAGGGATTTCGATCCCGCTACAGGAGGCTAAATTGCCCGACCCTATCCATCCTCCCATTTGCCAGTGGCAATCTAAAATCCGTTACCCCTATTTTTCCTTGTGTCCCATCCCATTTTCATTCATCATCATTTCATGTTCATTTTATCATCTATTTCATGTTCATCGCCTGAATATAGCTGAAATATTGCTGCTCGGGCATTAAACACCATTAATCAATCAATCAACCAATCAAATGAATAGTAGAGTAGTGTTTATATATAGATTAAACAGTACACATTCCCAATGTACCAATACTAACCCAGTTAAAGCGGGGATGAATTTTATTGGTGGTCTAAATTTAACTACACCTTTTTAGGAAGTTGACCCTAGAGTTCATGGGAAAATTTTTCTTCGTTGACTGGCGGTCTCGTTGCGGAGAATTTCAAAAGTAATCAATAAACACTCACGAAGAAAAAC
Source organism: Limnoperna fortunei (assembly GCA_944474755.1). Taxonomy (NCBI): domain Eukaryota; kingdom Metazoa; phylum Mollusca; class Bivalvia; order Mytilida; family Modiolidae; genus Limnoperna; species Limnoperna fortunei. The sequence continues at coordinate 14,340,869 of OX104118.1, read as the reverse complement.
GAATGAAAAGATAATAGGAAATTCGCAATTACATTAAAATATTTAAACAGATTAATTTTATTAAAAATGTATGTGTCAAAAACAGTGTATCTAAAAGTTATTATTTTTTATTCCGATTATTTTTCGTTTATAATTTAAGATTTATTTATATCTTCGTTTTACACATGTTACAAAATGGCGGCACAATAACTCGCGAAAGTGAAAGTTGAAGAAAGTTGACCATTACGGTCCGCTAACTGATCGGAAACCCATTAAAACAAATCACAACTAAAAAAGAGCACACAAGGACATCACCAGTTGTGATAAAGATCACGATTCTGCTGCAAAGAAATACTTTTGTAACCTCGAAGTCGTCACGTAGTTTTTACATTGTCACGATGCCTGGAGGCATCGTCCGGCGCATGACAGGCGATGCCTCAAGGCATCGTCCGGCGCGTGACAGGCGATGCCTCCAGGCATCGTTCGCCTGGAAAGGGTTAATCAATCAATCAATCAGTTAATATAAAAATCTGGCACAAAAGAGGCCAGTCCAAGCTGTCAACTAACCAGATTCTTTGTTTAGGTACAATATTTGACAATAAGTTGTCAATCTAGTTTCATAAAATGATTTGAAGGTTTTGGTGAAGTTATTAGAAAGATTGATTGATTGTTGTTTTACGTCCAGCAAACAATATTTCAGCTATATTCAGGACTTGAAATTATCAGAAAGAAACTGGAAATATGGGCACATCATCAACAAAGTAGCTTACTTCAACACTTTCTTTAGCCAACTAATTAAACTAAACCAGACTTTCATTTTTATATTATTATGTTATTTCATTCAAAAATTTGTGTTTCACTGTCATTTGAAAATGACCGAAAGTTTTACTTTTTACCCTGAAAAACTTTAAATGGACATTTTTAATAACCAATCATATTAATTTTTATTGAAATATTAAATGTTATACATAAGGTACTCATTTGAGACTTGAATATTGTGCAATGAAGACAGAAGAAAATATGTACTTACCGTATTTGAACACACTGGGATAACAGTACTTTGCTTTACCAAATCCAAACCATGTTTTTCTCAAGTAAGGATCTAAAGGCTCATGTCCAAGCTGAAACAGAATGTCCTCAATATCATAAATTGTACATAACAGCATTGAAATCAGATTATAATTCTAAACTTCATGCTAATAGTAGGTCTATTATAGTCTTGACCTTTTCAAAATCCCATAGTCATGTAGTTCTGTGGTGTGCTGGGGGGTTATTGAGTAATTAAGATCCTGTCTTGCTGTTGCGTATCGTATCGTCGGAAGATGAAAGAAAAATATACAAATTATAATTCCACTGAATTATTTTAACAGTAATTAAAATTGTTTTAAAAGATTTGCAATTACATGATTTCCAAACATCAAACTAACTTTCATATGCATAAACATTGTTAAGACCTAAATAATATTGTCAGAATTCAAAACTAGACGCTCCCTGTAATCGCTCACCTGGAACCAAAATAACTTTAACAATTTCTGAAAATTAAATGATTTGTAGCCCTTGTCCTTAAGGGGTAATTTAGAAATTTACAGTTTTACTCTAGGTGTGTTATAGACTATTCTAATGCAATTCTTGATGTAACGTCAATTCTGATTGGACAAATTTAACTAGAGGCTCCCAGGAGCCTGTATCGCTCACCTGAACCTGAAACCAAACAACCCTTTTCTATCCAGCTTTTCTTTGCTATAAGGAATTGCCCAACACTTCTGCAAAAGTCATTAATGTTGACCTTTTAAGGGAAATAATTCCTATAAGGAGGAGCTTTTGATGCTTAGAGGGAGAAGGGAGGTTCACTTTAAATTTGCTGTACCTGTTATACTTTTTTAACTATCAGTTGAAAACTCTCTTGACTCCCCCCCCCCCCCCATTTTCTATTTTAAGCTAACGTAGCTATATAGGTAGTCAGGTGTCATGATTTGCACAATTTTGGTAGAGGACGTCCTAAAGATGATGTGTGCAATGTTTCAAAGCAGTCCTTTCATTGGTTAAAGAGGAGAAGATTTTTTAAAATCAATTAAAATTGATTTAAAAAATGTTCAAGGAGAATAATTCCTAAACGGTTCATCAGACAATCTTGACCCTAAGTCATTTTTGTAGCCCTCATACAGAACAATTAAGCAATACTAACTTTTTCTCTAGTTCAAATAATTTTCAAGATTTTAAGGCAAAAATGTCAAAAATAATCAATTTTGACAATTAAAGGGCAATAACTCCTATAAGGAGTCCTCATACAACTTCAACCCAATGGAGTGTTTCGTAGAGCTTTTGATGCCGATGAAGGCATGTCTCTTCGGTTTTCCTGTATCTGTTATACTTTTTGAACTATAAGCCAAAAGCTGCATTTACCCCCCCCCCCCCAATTCTATTTTTAGCCATGGCAGCCATGTTGGTTAATCTGCAGCCATGGTTGGTGCAAACGTGGTTGAGGACATTTGACGGATGATGTGTACAAAGTTTCAAAGCAGTACTTTTAGTGGTTTCAGAGGAGAAGATTTTAAAAAATCAATTAAAACCGATTAAAATAAACAGTTCAAGGGGAATAACTCTTAAACGGTTAATCAGACAATCTTGACCCTAAAGGCAATTTTGTAGCCCTCATAGAGCAGAACAATTTAGCAATGCTAACTTTTTCTCTAGTTCTAATAATTTTCAAGATTTTGAGGCAAAAATGGCTAAAATCAACAATTTCGACAATTAAAGGGCAATAACTCCTATAAGGAGTCATCATACAACTTCAACCCAATGGAGTGTTTCGTAGAGCTTTTGATGCAGATGAAGGCATGTCCCTTCGGTTTTCCTGTATCTGTTACACTTTTTTAAATATAAGCCAACAAGTGTGGACACAGAAAAACGTCTCGCCTGCATTCCGCATCAGTAACCAAAAATAAATTTCGTCATAAGCATTACATAAATAGCATTAAATATCACACTGGTAAACCTAAACGGCTAAAATGCCCGACTTTTGGTAAAAATTAGAGTAAAACGGCTAAAAACTCTATTTTTAACCATTTTTCGTTATTTTAACCAATAGTCTCCAAAATTAGACACGAACTTTGTTTTTAACCGAAAGATAATAATTTTAACCGTGTCGACCGTAACTTTCTAAAGCGCTCAAGTGATCGCGATTTTCTGATAACGTGATCGATAATCTACAGCTACTAGATATAAAGAAAGCCGCCATAACAGTTTAAATGTCAAAGTTATCCCTAGTTATGGCAACTATTTCAAGTCTGTAGTTTAAAAATATGGAACGTAAAAGCTTCCAAAATTACCACAGACTATGGTAAATTATTGTCGTAATATATACATTGTTTATTTAATTTTGCGATGAGAACTTGCTTTTTGTGACATATAGTTAGACAAACGATTTGCATAGTGTGTTTTTATACTAATTGAAGATAATTAATCCACAGGTGTTACCGGTCATTTTGTCTGAACATGGTTTATGTGTACACATCAGGTGTTAAACGGTGTTTTATTAATAATATCAACACACTATGCTATATAAAATAATTAAACAATTCCGGTAAAAAATTTCGAATATTCATAATACGGCTTAATAAAGAACGCGTTTTTTGCTTTACATAATTTTTACTTTTATGTTTAAGCCAAGTAATACCAATAATTTTATACGAATTAAGAATAAATATAAAAATATATCTACGGATGTAGAAATATCAGTTAAAAAAATATATACGGATTATGGAAAAAATAAAAAAATTAATAAAAAAATACAATCGAATTAAAATAGATTCGTCGTATCGGTATGTCGGAGAACAAATTTGTACGAGTTTTTTTTTATGTGCCAGTTACTCATCCGTTACCAGATATAACCGAATACACGTCTATTTTCAATACACGATACGGATTTCTGTGGTGCACCTGCCATCGCAATTGCAAGACAAAAGAGGTAAACCACCACGGTAGCCATCAAAATTGTATCACAAGATTTTGAATTTTCATTCACTAACATTCGTGTTCATAAACATTGTCAAGACCTTAAATTTCATACTATAAAATAGAACAACAAAAAAAGATCAGGCGTATTTTTGCAACTCAATTTTTTTAAAATAATTAACTTTGTAATGTCATAAAACTATAAACAGTTAATGACATTTATTCTAAACTTACCGACTTTTTAAATTTTTTGATTGTTTTATTTTAAATAATTTTTTAAATTTTTATTTAGCCTTTATAACGTGTTTGTTTGAAGGGTTTCAAATAAGATTCTAGGTATGTTAATCACATTCTATACGCTTTTAAATTGATTTACATAACATAATTATAGCGGACCACATGAAACCTTTCCTGAGTATAAGCTGGTGTTGGTCAGGGTATTTAAACTTTTGGAAGATGAACTGTCCCATTGTTTGAATACAATACCTATTGTTCTCTCAGCAGTTTATTCAGTGGGTACTTTAAATCTGACAAGGAGAAGTAAATCATTGATTGATTAATTTTTATATGGAAAAAACTAAACACCCTTATGAAAATATATATGCCTATACTTAATTGTATTATTACTAATGGTGACCAAATAATTATTGTAACAATTTGATGTCAATGATTTCTGAAGAAAACCATATTTTATTTGAACAGTATATGCAGTATATGCATTCTGTTTTCACTAATACATCTTGCTGCCAGTCATTCCCCATAATTCTTCATTAAAAAAAAATAAATAAATGGGGTTTTCATTAAAAACAAGCATTTACAAATGAATGTGGGTTTCCAGACATAATACAGAAAGCCTAACCACAGACAATAATGGGTAGCTAGTGCACCAGGTATAATTTAATTTAAAAAAGTAGACTAAGCAAATTGTAACAATTAGAAAAGCAGCACTATTTAATCCATCCTATTTCTAGATTTTGTTTTCAGTCAGAATGTTCTTTTCACTGGTTTATTCCCATTTCCCTAATGCGTTTTTTATCTGGTGACTTGTTATCACGATGACTTAACACATGTAAATACTGCTTTCATATATTGAAACAGATATTGAGATCAAACAGCATTTTCACTTTTGGTTACACAAGAACTGCAATTGTGATGCTGTGTTAGATGGAATAACTCATGAAAAATCAGAGAACATTTTTAAACACTGTCAATATATTCATTAAAATTATCTCCCTTGTTGAGTGTAAATTTTCAGTAACTGTATAAAAATGGTGTATTTATTTTTTTTAAAGGTGCTACTAATTTTACAATTTAGGATTTAATGTCTGAAAAAAAAAGGATAAAAAAAGTTATTGTCATTTTGAGATTTTTCACAAATCTATGGGGGCAGTTCCTCACATAATGACACATAAAATTAATAAAATCAAACACAGAAGTAAAAACAGAAACATAACATGCAATCCTACTATATATTGGGTAAGGAATAACACTCTGTAGGACAAACAAAACTTTATTTGGAGACATAAATCTGGGGGGAAACCAGGTGCTCCAAAATTGTGAGCATTACAAGTATTACCAACAACCCTCATGTTTTATTTTTGTATATATACTGAGTGGTAAGTCTATTTTGGTACAAGGAGAGACACTATTATTGAAATATGATACATATAGATATAAACTGTGTAATACTAATTAATCAACAAATCTCCCCAAATATAAACATGGTCATTATAAAGTACATGTAGTAGTTGGTCAAACCAAAAGTTAAATACAAATTTCAGTAACATAATTGGTTTGAATAAAAAATATGTCTGTTTAAAATATGTGTAGAAATAGAAATAAATTGGAATTGGGACAACAGAAATAATTTTTTTTGGACATTAAAACATGTTGCTAGTATTTTAAAACATAGCAAAACTTTTTGCAAAATTTTGAAAAAGTTCAGCAATAAACAATTTTGTCCTAAATGATAAATATGGCATATAATATAGTTCAGCATTGCACAACCATTCCTCCCTGCAATCAGTGAAGTTTCATGTATTTTCACCATTGGGGAGTTTACTTTTTGGCATAGGAAAATTAATCAATGAGTGATTGACTTTTCCTTGTCAGATTTAAAGTACCCACTGAATTAACTGCTGAGAGAACAATAGGTATTGTATTCAAACAATGGAACAGTTCATCTTCCAAAAGTTTAAATACCCTGACCAACACCAGCTTATACTCAGGAAAGGTATCATGTGGTCTGCTATAAAAGCGTGAATTAAATAGAATTCCGTATATTTTTTTACGTTCTATAATAAAGAAATTGATTTTGCTTCATATTTCTATTACTTTTTAACTGATTTAGACATTGTATTGTAACTTTACCTTTAGTCTTTCGTTTTGACCTTTCAGGTGTCACATAATAATTAAGCAATTAACAAACTAATATACAATTACATCACATATCTCTTACGAGTATCGCTAATTATTGCTTGCTGGACATTAATCACCGATGCAGTACGTGTTGTAATTGAAAAATATTGATATGATAGCTGAAAATAATGCACATAGTATATATAATTAAGCTTCTATCAAATACTATTTATGTATGACCTTCATTGTCAAGACAAATATTATATGGTCAATAACTAGTTAGTTACGATGTGCCGATGGAACTGGTAGTTTTTGTATTGCCGATCATCATATAAAATGAATTCTTCAACAGCAGGCTGGATCATCATGTCCTAACGAAATAGCAGTGACAAAATTCAATATCTATATAACATGACTCAAATCCGCCGGGCAACAATATATGCAACCTACTTACCACTGTCAAATAAATCAGACATGCATATGCATAGTTATTTACACATACAAAAAATAGCATGTAAACATACAGCATAAGAGGAAGAAAGTGCATGAAATAATAAGCAATCTCAGAGATGGACATTAAAATATCATTGTTGGGGGGGGGTCAAATCTTTATTGTACATTTCAGGTCTTTCATGATAGGCTTTTAAATTTTATTACTTAATTACATTACAAATTACAATATATTCATTAAGTCACATTAGTTACACAGATGAAAAATGTTCACATTGTTGGTAATTTAGGAATCCAAATTTTTCTGGGAGTTAATTGATTCTTGGTTGTAATACACTTGAAGGGCTCTTATTTCATCTATGTAGGCACATCTTATCTAGGGTCTATGGCACCCAGCATACAGAAAGGTATCAATTGTAGTTTCTGCCATGTCTTTTAATGGTTGTGGATATCCACTGCACCTATAAAATATAAACAGTCACTTAAATATAAACAATTCACAGTAAAATCAGAACCTTAACACTAATTCTATCAAGTTATAGTACCAAACAAAATATTTTATGTGTCTGAACTACATAAATGTATATCAACACTTCTGCAGGTAATTAAAATATTCATGTTTATTTGAAATTGTTTATTGGCAAGTATATGCTATCAAGCCTCAGGGGGGGTCATAATTTTTATAAAAGTAAAGAAATGTCGTCTGCGCGTTTAAACATTATTTTTACAAGACACCTTTAGTAAGATACTCAGTTCATTGTAATCCAAGTGTAAATCATTTGTTTGATTGCGATCAAAGAAGTGTTCACCGGATTAAAAGGGTACAGTTTATTGGATTTTTTCCTGAGACATTAGCATACGACACATGCGTAGTTCAATAAAGCAGAATTTCGATCTTTTTATTAAACATGAACTAAGTTACGAAGGTACTTACATAACTAACAAGTATCTACTGTTGTTATTAAATCTATTTAAGTAGTTTTTGATAGTTGTCACTGATAATTACCAACAATATTTGTAATTATTGTCTGCTGATTAAACCGAACCACATGTTTTACCTCGTTTTGCACTTCTACTTCCGGGGGCGCTTTGTATACTGTCGTCACAGAAACGTTTGCAAGAGTTAAAGTTTAAAATATTTGATGGGGCAAATTTACTACCCGATACGTACTTTAGATAAAAGGAAAAAATGAATGATCATTAAAATAACACAATAAGCCGCGAAATTGTAAATTTAACTTCTATTTTAAAAAACATTCGTTATCAATCCTTATCAAGGATACAAAATTCATTGAATAAAATTATTTATTATAAAATAAAAAAAAAGATTGATTCATAAATTAATACAACGGTCATTTGCAATTAATTATGAGTAAATTTACTGTTCACTTATCACTCATTTATGGCTTCATTATACAAATAAAATATACAAGGCCTGCCAGCATACAAAATGCTAATTACAAGTGGGTTTACAACTAATGGCTTTGTTAGTGTGTGTCGTCGACCTGTCAATTAAGATTTGTATATACAAGGAACCCATGTTTAACTAATAATGAAGTTTTTTTCATATATACTTTTTATGGATATTTTCTAACTCCGTAGATTGTTTCTATGGATTTCTTTCGGACCAGTATAAATTTATTCTTTAAATTTAAAAATAAAAATGAAAAGTATGTCTACAAACATTTTTCCGCTCACATAACGACAAAACGGAAGCAAAAACGCAATCTTTTTTTAAAACCGTATTACATGCGATAATGATACAAATATATTTTTTACCGCGATTGTTTGAACTTATTATTTTATTAGGCATTGAATATGTAGTACCGTTTAAGAAAATGCAGGTAACGTTAGCAAAAAACCAACCTGGAACACCTGTGTATTCATAAAAATGACCGGAAACACTCGTTAAATTGATTATCTTCAAGGAATATAACTACTTATTCAATTGTTTAATTGTCTTACCGTATCTGTATCAAAAGGCAATATATCATTAAAAAAAAAGAAATAAAATAAAATAAAAAAGGTATACATAATTTTAATTACATTCATTTACCATAGTCTGGAAGCGAGTGTAGGACAAAATCCCCCCCGGACAAAATCCCTTCCGTGTAATTTAGCATAGGCGGACAAAATCCCCCTCATTAAGTTTACAAGGCGGACAAAATCCCCCTCATTAAGTTTACAAGGCGGACAAAATCCCCCCTGTAAAATTGTCAAGCCGGACAAAATCCCTCCCGAATATGATTTTTTTTAAATGTTCACTCCATACAGTCTCGTACATATACAGATCAACATTAAAAAAGACCTTATTTTTACTCAAAACCCCCCAGATTTTTAATTATTTAATAATAATAATTGTTTGTCTCATTTGCAGTGCTTAATTGGTGGCTTGTTAATTAATATGTTTATGATCAAACGAATATCGCATTCTCTTTATCTTATAGAAAATTGAAACGGGTATGGATTTTACTATATAATGAGTTAAAATTTAGTAAAATAATTGTATAATTTGAAAGGGATCAAATGGCGAGGTTCCTTTATTAGCACATATCGTACAACGCAAACCATATCGACTCAATGCTTTTCAGGGAAAAAAATAATAACCATGTTTTAATCTTTGTGTCATTCATCATTTCAAGTATCAAGTCAAAAATATATAACACGATGCACAATACTTATCGAATGACCATAATCCGATTTGGGAGGGATTTTGTCCGCCTTGAAAAATTTTCAGGGGGGATTTTGTCCGCCAAGTAAATTTAATGAGGGGGATTTTGTTAATTACACGGAAGGGATTTTGTCCGGGGGGATTTTGTCCGTCCCCCTCTGGAAGCTTTTACGTTCCAAAATATTTAGAAGCAATAAATTACTTCAAAACAATATATTATACATTTTTGCATAACTACAATTTATTAACTTCTTACCTATTTTGTCTTGCAACTGCGATGACAAGATGACACCTGCACCACAGAAATCGACATTGTGTATTGAAAATAGACGTGTATTCGGTGATATCGGGTAACAGATGAGTCACTGGCACTTGAAAAAAAAACTCGTACGATTTTGTTCTCGGACAAACCGAAACGACGGATCTAGTTTAATTCGATTGTATTCATATATTTTTTTCTAAATCTGTATATATTTTTTAACGGATATTTCGACATCCGTAGATATATTTTTATATATTTATTCTTAATTCGTATAAAATTATTGGTATATTATTTTACTTGGCTTAAACATAAAAGTAAAAATTATGTAAAGCAAAAAACGCGTTCTTTATTAAGCCGTATTATGAATATTCGAAAAATTTTACCGGAATTGTTTAACTATTTCTTATAGCATTGGGTGTTGATATTATCAATAAAACACCGTTTAACACCTGATGTGTACTCATAAACCATGTTCAGACAAAATGACCGTTAACACCTGTGGATTAATTATCTTCAATTAGTATAAAAACACACTATGCAAATCGTTTGTCTAACTATATGTCACAAAAAGCAAGTTCTCATCGCAAAATTAAATAAACAATGTATATATTACGACAATAATTTACCATAGTCTGTGGTAATTTTGGAAGCTTTTACGTTCCATATTTTTAAACTGCAGACTTGAAATAGTTGCCATAACTAGGGATAACGTTGACATTTAAACTGTTATGGCGGTTTCTTTATATCTAGTAGCTGTAGATTATCGATCACGTTATCAGAAAATCGCGATCACTTGAGCGCTTTAGAAAGTTACGGTCGACAGGGCTAAAACTATTATCTTTCGGTTAAAAATAAAGTTCGTGTCTAATTTTGGAGAATATTGGTTAAAATAACGAAAAATGGTTAAAAATGGAGTTTTTAGCCGTTTTACTCTAATTTTAACCAAAAGTCGGGCATTTTAGCCGTTTAGGTTTACCAGTGTCAGCAGCGGCCTGTATACAAAATATTGTCACCATACCCTGCATAGTTACAGGGGAACAGCCGTAACCCAAAAACTTTAACGTAGTCACTGGACCGTGAAATTGAGGTCAAGGTCAGGTGGAACCTACCAGACAGTCATGTACTATTAATCAGCAACCTATATACCAAATATTGTCATTCTACCATGCGTAGTTACAGAGGAACTATCGTAACCCAAAAACTTTAATGTAGTCGCTGGACCGTGAAATTGAGGTCAAGGTCAGGTGACACCTACCAGACAGTCATGTACTAGTCATCAGCAACCTATACACCTAATATTGTCATCCTACCATGCGTAGTTACAGAGGAACTATAGTAACCCAAAAACTTTAACGTAGTCGCTGGACCGTGAAATTGAGGTCAAGGTCAGGTGACACCTACGAGACAGTCATGTACTAGTCATCAGCAACCTATACACCTAATATTGTCATCCTACCATGCATAGTTACAGAGGAACTGTCGTAACCCCAAAACTTTAATGTAGTCACTGGACCGTGAAATTGAGGTCAAGGTCAGGTGACACCTACCAGACAGTCATGTACTAGTCATCAGCAACCTATACACCAAATATTGTCATCCTACCATGCGTAGTTACAGAGGAACTGTCGTAACCCCAAAACTTTAACGTAGTCGCTGGACCGTGAAATTGAGGTCAAGGTCAGGTGACACCTACCAGACAGTCATGTACTAGTCATCAGCAACCTATACGCCAAATATTGTCATCCTACCATGCGTAGTTACAGAGGAACTGTCGTAACCCCAAAACTTTAACGTAGTCGCTGGACCATGAAATTGAGGTCAAGGTCAGGTGACACCTACCAGACAGTCATGTACTAGTCATCAGCAACCTATACACCAAATATTGTCATCCTACCATGCGTAGTTACAGAGGAACTGTCGTAACCCCAAAACTTTAACGTAGTCGCTGGACCGTGAAATTGAGGTCAAGGTCAGGTGACACCTACCAGACAGTCATGTACTAGTCATCAGCAACCTATATACACCAAATATTGTCATCCTACCATGCGTAGTTACAGAGGAACTGTCGTAACCCAAAAACTTTAATGTAGTCGCTGGACCATGAAATTGAGGTCAAGGTCAGGTGACACCTACCAGACAGTCATGTACTAGTCATCAGCAACCTATACACCAAATATTGTCATCCTACCATGCATAGTTACAGAGGAACTGTCGTAACCCAAAAACTTTAACGTAGTCACTGGACCGTGAAATTGAGGTCAAGGTCAGGTGACACCTACCAGACAGTCATGTACTAGTCATCAGCAACCTATACACCAAATATTGTCATCCTACCATGCATAGTTACAGAGGAACTGTCGTAACCCAAAAACTTTAACGTAGTCACTGGACCGTGAAATTGAGGTCAAGGTCAGGTGACAGGTGACTGACTGGCAAGTACTCATCATAAGCTACCTCTGGACCAAATTTGATGGACCTAGGGCTTAGGCTTACAAAGATATGAAGCAAGATGTCAAGTGTTTACGCCGCAGGCGAGACAAAAACTGTATTTTACCGCCCCCCCCCCCCCCCCATCCAATTTTTAGCCATGGTGGCCAGGTTGGTTAATCTGCAGCCATGGTTGGTGCAAACTTGGTTGAGGACATTTGACAGATGATGTGTACAAAGTTTCAAAGCAGTACTTTCAGTTGTTTCAGAGAAGATTTTAAAAAATCAATTAAAACCGATAAAAAAAAACAGTTCAAGGGGAATAACTCTTAAACGGTTAATCAGACAATCTTGACCCTAAGTCATTTTTGTAGCCCTCATAGAGCAGAACAATTAAGCAATGCTAACTTTTTCTCTAGTTCTAATAATTTTCAAGATTTTGAGGCAAAAATGGAAAAAATCATCAATTTTGACAATTAAAGGGCAATAACTCCTACAAGGAGTCATCATACAACTTTGACCCAATGGAGTGTTTTGTAGAGCTTTAGATGCTGAAGAAGGAAAGTCTCTACGGTTTTCCTGTATCTGTTATACTTTTTAAACTATAAGCAAAAAACTGTATTTTGACCCCTCTGTTCTATTTTTAGCCATGGCGGCCATGTTGGTTGGTCTGAGGCCATGATTTTGGCAAACTTGGTAGAGGGCATTTTACTGATGATGTATGCAAAGTTTCAAAGCAATCCCTTCAGTGGTTTTTGAGGAGAAGATTTTTTAAGAAAAGTTAACGACGACGACGACGACGGACGCCAAGTGATGGCAATAGCTGACCCGACGTCAGGTGAGCTAAAAATTTCATGGCATAAATTCCACGATTGATGCAGTCAAAAGTTAATGCAAGCGCAGAAGTTATTTCAGGTAAATAAAAAATTCCCATTTTTAATCAGTTAATTTAGTTTTTTATGGCGTAGCATTAGAATGCAGGATTTTGCGTTATTTAGCCCAGAGCTTCTGGGGGCCTTGAGCGGCCCTCGGACCCCCGGCCGAAATAGGCGCCGAGCAGGCTCTGCGCAACGGCCGGCGTTGCCGGCAGTCTTGTGTGGTTGCCTACTTTTTCTTTTGGAGACACCTACTCTAAAATTGGTTGAAAGCCCTGCAAAAGCTGATGATTTGTCCAAATTTGAAATTAAGGGGCAATAACACCTATAAAGAGTCATCTTGCAATTTTGGACTAAGCAATGATTTGTAGGCTTTGCTTTGCTGATCATTTGTGCAATTTATTGTTTCACTCTAGCTGTTACGGTTTTTAAGTTTCAGGACAAAAACAGAAAATTTCATTAAAAAATTGACATATAAGGGCAATAACTCCTATAAGTAGTCATCTGACAATTTCAGGCCAATACAGTGAATTGTAGGGCTTTTATTTCTGATCATTTTTGCTATTAACAGTTTCACTCTACCTGTTACAGTTTTTAAATTACAGGACAAAAACGGAGAATTTCATACAAAATTGCCATTTAAGGGCAATAACTCCTTGAGTCCCCTACCAATTTCAGACCAATACAGTGAATTGTAGGGCTTGTATTTCTGATCATTTTTGCTATTTAAAGTTTCTCTCTACCTCTTATAGTTTTATATTGTAAATACCAAAAATTTTGTCAAAAATGAACATTAAAGGGCAATAACTCCTACATGTACAAGAAGCCAATATACAACTTCACACTAATAGCAACTTTTGTAGACCTTAATGTGCTGATCAATTTGAAGTAACGGTTTTCTCTATAGCTATTATAATTTTTGAGATAATGACCAAAAACGTGTGTTGACACCCATGTTTTATTTTTATTAACAGCGGCCATCTTTGTCCGTTGATCAATACCCTGGGTACAAATTTGAAACTAGGAACTCTAAGGATGATTATGACCATGTTTGAAAAAAAATTGCCCCAGTGGTTTCAGAGAAGATTTTTGAAAAAGTTTACGACAGACGACAGACCCAGGACACCAAGTGATGGCAAAAGCTAACATGGACCATCACCTTCAGTCCAGGTGAGCTAACAAAACAAAAAAAAAATGTAAAAAGAAGAAACATATTTTGGCAAAACAATTGATAAAAAACAAATTAACTTTTGTAATTTTTGTTACTAATCTATATAAACTGATAATGCATTTATTCTAATAACATGAAACTGAATTAATTGAATTCTTATAAATACATGTACATTTTTCAAATATAATTTACTTTTTTTAATGTTAGTAATGTAAGATAAGAATAATATACCAGTAGGATCCTTGGTACAAAATGTACACGTTTGTTTAATTACTTTAATCTCATTCTATAAGTATCTAAATATAATTTCTTTTCGTAGTTTTTACATCAAAATGTTTAAATCTTTAATAAAATAAACATACATGTACACATCTACTGTAACCTTTTTTATTATTAAGAGATATATTTATCTTCCTCATTTCTGCTTTTTTAAGTGATTTAGACATTTTTATTGATAACATACCTGTTTTTAAAAAGATATTTCTGTGATGTAATTGAATGTTAGATGTGCCTTGTTTATTGTTTGTTAATTGTGTATTTATTACCGGACACTGAACTTTGATGAAAGGTAAAAATGAAAGACCAACGACCCACATAATAAGCAGCAAAAATGTTAATTTATATTAAGATTTTTATAAGAAAATAAAATTTTTAAACCAGGTATGTTATAAAAAAATATGCCCAAATCGGTTAAAAATGCAATAGAAAATAGTAAGGAAATATATTTCTTTATAATAATGGAAATCACAAAAAGAGATTAAATTCAAGATTTAAACATTTTGATGTAAAAAAATTTTTTTTTTAATGCAAGTTATATCTAGATACTTATAGAATGAGATTAACTTACCTATATTTACCTATATTTAACTATATGTCAATGTACATATATAGGATCGTTAATGAAGTCCTCAAAACTAACACACATAAAAAAGGCTAAATGAAATTTTGAAAAATGTATTTAAATACAATAAAAAACAATTCAGTTAAATTAGAATAAATGTCATAAACAGTTCATATGTAGTGTAAAAGAAATCCAAAAATTTGTTATTTCATTAATTGTTTTGCAAAATACAGGTCTTTACTTCTTAGGCCGAATTTTTCTGCCGTTATAATCCAATGTTAATTTTGTGATTTGTCAGATTAACGGCAGAATGTAGTCCTAGAGCTCATAATGTAGCAAATAACAAATTCTAACTTCGGTCTATTTATACAAAATTTGAACATAATATTCATCTTCTTTACGTTATTAAAGCTACATACATTGCGAAAATAACGGGAAATGACCATTATTGAATAAATTTCCTTCTTCCTCTTTGTAGATGCATGTGGAAAATGCTGTGTTGATTTTTTTTCCGTGTATGGATAATGTGACCTAATTTTAGTATAATCGTGCTAATTTGCATACTGTAACAACCAATCCGTAGTAAGAATCCAGTAATTTACATATACTTTCCCCATGATGCAACACACCATTCAGTTTCGGGTTTCTAAATGTTTTTTGTATAGTAAAATAATTAAACAGAGACACGAATTTCAATTACAACACAACACACAGAGGGTTATTAAAAACTTCAATAACTGTGATCACGTATCAATAATGATTAATTTTAAACACGAAAAAATGGTGACACTTGAAAAATATCAAGTTGACCACGGCAGATTATATATGCAACTTCTTTTTGATTTCAAAGTGCCGGGAGTGATTCACTCCCGCTCTGCTACATTATGAGTAATGGGACTAAATTCGTACCCTCGCCATAAAAAAAACAAACCGTGAGGGTATGATTATTCATTCTTTTTACTTCCAACTTTTTTTGGTTTATTTTAAATTCTGAAAATAAATGTTCTTTTCTTAACAAATTTTATATGCCCATGAATGTTAGTATGATGTTTGGAATACATTTAAATGCAAATCTTTTGAAACAATTTTGATTACCTTAAAAATAATTCAATAGAAATTGTCATTTGTTGCTATTTTTTAAATATTATGATGATGCCAGACATAAAGACACAAAAACTGCAGGAGTTACCCTCACAGAACCACGAGACTATATAATTTCCAAAAGGTCAATGTCATGACTGTTAAATTGAGTATTATTATGATCTCCCTCTGTTCTCTCTATCATAGCATCACTTCTCCAAACTATGTTTTTAACACTGTATACTTGTCTTCCTTTATACTTCATTTCCAGGGTTCACTGTCATTTGTACCAACACAACAATTTTTTAAAATGCTCATCTGCACATCACATCTGGAGAGGCAGTATCATATTAAGTTGTCACGGATGAAATGCTAACATATTACCCTTAACTTACCTGGGCACATGTCTCTTCCAAGACAGTTGGTATGGAATTTCCTCAGTAGTATAAAATGTTATAGGTACAAAATAACCTAATTATTAAATCTAAGAAATTCAAACAGAATGATTAAAGCAGAAAAATGTGTATACTAATAGTCTATAGTCTTTTAATCCCCCGATCTTATGTATGAATATCAATGTGAGGACTTCGATTTTTGTTTTACAAAGAGAAAGTTGAAAGTGGCTTATAATCAGTGCATCAATACTGTATAAAAAAACAATATCGCTTCGAAGTCTCACTACCCTTTCAGTACCATTGATGTAACGAAGAGATTTTCAAACCTGCATCAAAACTTTGGCATAACCAATGGGGTGAAAAGCAGCTGTAAAACCCGCTGGAGCTAAATATGCAGCCATTTCCAATTATTACAACGACGTGGAAAAGTACAGAGAAATTCAAACGGCGGATACGGTACTGCATTACCGGCTGTTGACGAAAAAGTCCGAGTGGTAATCCTCAGGGGTCATCTCAAAAGTGAAAGTTAAAAGCTAGTTCCGATAATATGGAAACGACAAAATCAGATTATGTCAAGTAAATCCACGCGTTAGATTCCATCGTTTTAAGATTTTCCATCGACACTGACTGATTTCCTTAGAACGAGCCGTTTTTGTAACCCAGGACAAAAATCCCGTTTCTTTTAGACATTGTGTTAAATGATGTTTTATTTTCTAAATAGTGTGTCGAATTTCACGATTGACAGTGTGTTTATAAACACATAACACGGGATTAACGCAAATAAACATCACTATGTGTAATTCTTTTGTTTCGCTGCTCTACATCGCATCTATTTCACGCCTTTATTTTAAATTGGTCGATTTGTCTACATTTTGCAGAAATTATATGTAAAGTTTCGATCATATAGAGACACGAAGTTCAAAACATAAGACAAATAAACACCGTAAACTGCTCCATAAACTCTTACATTACGGAATACGAGGAAACATAAATCTCTGGATAAGAAATTTTCTCATGCACCGACATCAGCGTGTTGTCATCGACCGTATATCCTCATCTCCTTGTACAGTCGACTCTGGTGTCCCGCAGGGAACTGTGTTGGGCCCTCTTTTATTTTTGTCACATAAACGACCTCCCTAACTGTGTTAAGTCCCAAGTCCGATTATTTGCGGATGATTGTTTATTATATAGAACTATAAAATCTTGGAATGATCACTTAAACCTACAACACGACTTAGATTCACTACAAAAATGGGCAAATACTTGGGGGATGAAGTTTAATGCAACAAAACGCTACGTCATGACAATCCATCGTAAAAAACATCAGTCAATATTTAAATACTCTTTAAACCATCATATTTTAGAACAGGTCGATGAAAATCCCTATCTAGGCGTAATAATTAATGTAAATCTCAAATGGAGCACACATATATCCAAAATCTGTAATCGAGCAAATAGTATCCTAGGCTTTATTCGTATAAATCTTAAACACAGTAGTGTATAGTTTAAAGAAACAGCCTATACGTCTTTAGTTCGTTCGATACTAGAATACTCATGCACAGTATGGGACCCGTACCTTCAAAAAGATATCACTCTACTAGAAAGTGTGCAGCGTCGGGCCGCCAGACTTGTCAAAAATGATTATAACTATAAAAGTAGCGTCACCGAAATGATGAACAGCCTAGGTTGGAAGCCTCTAGCTGAACGCCGTAGAGAATTACTCTACTTTTTAAAATCTTGAACGACCTGGTAGTGCTACCCACTGACCCACTTGACTTGTATCTAAACCTACGTAAACAAAGGAAATCAAACTCAAACGCATTGAATTATATACATTGTAACACTGATACTTTTAAAAATTCATTTGTACCGAGAACAATTAAAGATTGGAACTCTTTGGCAGATCAGTGTGTTACAGCGAAATCTTTATCTCAATTTAAATCAGAATTATTAACTTTGAATCCAATATCTGCTCAGCGCGACTAACATCAGCGCACTCCCCTCCACTCACAGATTAATGCTCAATAGTGAGCCACTTTTGAGTACATATACATATACAGATACAGAAATAACAATTCTTGATCTCCTTCCCAATGTAACAGCATCTAAACGTATGTTTTAGCGACACGCTATACACGACCATATGTAGCTTAAAACCAGGCTAAGATGCTTTTTTCAAGAAAACGGGACGAGATGATACCTGGTACCTACGCGCATTGACAGATTTTATTCTAAATCAGGAAACAAATACAATATGAAGATGAAACCTGTCAAATATTAGATTTTCTAATTGAAAACTACAATTTGTCATGTTTGGAGAACGCGTTTTCCAACAGACTGTTGGTGTTTCGATTCGTATTAATTGTGCTTTTCAGTTGCGGATCCAGAGGGGGCGTAGGGGACGTTCGCCCCCTCCCCCATAAAAGGGAAAAGAAATAGAAATTGCGAGCGAGAGTGTGTTAAAAATGTTAAAATTTGTAGTCCTCGGCACCCTCTCAGTTGTTTAAATCTCCCCAGCTTCTGGGGCTTCGCTCCCCTTACTCCCCCACAAGGGCACTGCGGTCCTCAGACCCCTTGCCCGAATTTCGCCTTCCCCAGCCCGATTTTCTTGATCCGCCCCTGCTTTTCTTCTCGCCCACTCTGAATTATTCGTATGCGGTCGCTGAGTTCCTAGAACGAAAAGCTTGTTGAGGAAGAAAGAAAAGGCACGGATTCAGACCTTTAATTTTCCATTTTGCTGCATTGATGATGTCCTGTCCCTTTTCGAACAATGCTAAATTCAGTGTACCATAGCAAGCTTGAAATTAAAAACACGATCGGCATATATTAAAGTCGGCGTCTTATTAGACCTTCTTAATCAATGTGGCAAATGATATTGGTCCTAATATTAAAACTGGAAAAATGAAAACCCGAGTATAACAAAAATAAAAGAAAAGAAGTAAAGCTTTGAACAACTGGTATTTAAAAAGTTGATATTGCCTTCATAGAAAAACAAAAGCCACTATCAAAGCAACATGTTTTCAATTCAATTCAAAATATATTTCAAAGAACGGTCAGGCACAGTGTGCAGCATGAGCAACAATTGTGACAACAAACATAGATAAACATAAGTTACAATATATAGGTTACAAACACAATTAAGAAAAAAAAACACAAAACAACTACAACAAGCAAGCATGAAAACATAACAGGTTTTAGATCCGTTTTACTGCTGATCTAATTAAACAAGACGAATTAAGGCTAAATTCTATATTCACTAAATTCTACATAAAACAAAAGCAAAAGTCATCATCAAAATTCTCTATTAACATCAGCAAAGTTCAAAAATCTCTCTCTTTTTTCCCCAGACTACACGTGCATTTTAAAGATAATCATCTTATGCATATTCATATCGGACCAAACTGACCACAACAGATAAGGAGGCGTGTCATTTACTAATGAATCAATTAATTACATGTCAATATACAGCTGCTCTGATTTCACTAACCAGTATCAATAACATAATTATAACATCCCCGCCCACAAAAAGAAATTTTCCAAATTTCTAACTGGTTACTGAAATCAGTGCAGAAAAATAATAAATCCACATATAAAAAAACTAAATTGAATTTTAAAAAATTTACCTGTAATTTTTACAAAAATAAGGAAAAAAAACGTAAATTAATTCACAAGTACGACATGAAGGAAAAAAAAACAAATTAAAATTGTTAAAAAAAAATAATCAAGAAACTACTGACTTAAAAAAAATTAATACATTCAAAATATTTCAAAACGAAAAACAAAACAATTAATTTAATTAAAAAATGGAACTTACAATAATGTTTAATGATAATGACATAATAAAAGCTGCATCATATATATATATAATTAAATTTGCTTTGTAAGCTGAAATCTGATTCGTCAATTCAAATCGGGCAAACCATATTATAAGAAATAACTTGCGTGACCTATGACCTATTCTAACGCCGTTAAAATTCAAATAGTTCCACGACGTCATCGACGCTTTTATCGCAAAAATTGATAAGATTTATAGTTAAAATTAAATTATAAGGAATATTTGAAATTTCTGAACAGATTATACGATATAATATGGTTTGGGTCTGTTTACACCATTCATAAACCGCTTCGCGGTTTATTAGGCGTAAACAGACCCAAACCATATTATATCGTATAATCTGTTCAGAAATTTGAAGTATTCCTTAAATATTTTAATTTCTTTTAAATACTCAATACATGAGCAAAGTTGGTTATTTCGACCTAACTTGGTTTTTCAGCACGTGACTGATTATGACGTCATAATAAGATGTATTGATGACGTTGACTATACATGAATTCTTCCGCAAACAACAAGTGACGACACTAAAATTGTGAATTGCAAATGTTATTTGATTACTTGTAAAATATTGTTCTTGTTACTTCATTTTTACTATAGAATTTAAAATATAAGGTTTGTTTTCAATTGTTGGTTAGATTATTGGATATAAACGACTTTGGATCGATTTACGCTGCAACATAAACCGCTTCGCGGTTTATTCAGCGTAAATCGACCCAAAGTCGTTTATATCCAATAATCTAACCGTAAATCGACCCAAAGTCGTTTATATCCAATAATCTAACCAGCAATTGAGAACAATCCTTAAATAAATTCATGAAAATTCATCAACACACATTTGTGTATAAAACAAAATACAAATATTTATTAAACTTTCTGTGAAACATATCATCACACATTTATTCCCATTAAATCTTACTTCTGCTGACAAAATTGTTTTGAAACATGGATTTGCACAGGGCATCATGTTCATAAAATTGTCGAAGTATTACATAGATTTATTATGGTCTAGGGAAATATAACTTCTGATAAAAGAAACGAAAACCACAGAACTAGTAGATGTACCTTCTGTAAACACATTCACATTATGATTACTATCACCAAACCCATTAAATTTGTCATTACTCATGTTAATTTGACCATTTGCAATGTGAAACAGAAAAGTTTCTGCAATTACATGGTATATAACATTTACTTGACTTCTTAATTAACAATGCATCCTTGTAGACTATTTGGATAATGATTTATAATGAAACTAGCAGAGACCTTGAACTCTTAACAACAATATTTAAAATAATAATTTCTAATTTAAAGCGAACACACATCTTTCAAGTAACCTAGCGCTAAGTTACTCTGACTCTTACAAACAAACTTACACACTAAGAAAATATTATTAAAAATGAAGGTAATTTCTAGATTTGCATTCATCATTTACATCATAGACCTACTAGCATTTTCTATAAACATCATACTAACTTAACAATCCTATAACATGCATAATCAGTTATGTAAAATGCAAACACAAAATACAAACTATCAAAAACACGTGTAGTCCGGGAAACAATTGAGTAAACAATAAAAAAGAATGCAACATTAAACATCATAACAATCAAAACTAAAATCAAAGTTAATTAAAAGTTAATAATAATTGTCCGACTTCATCTCTTCTCCATAATAATTTGGATTGACTGGATACACGATGATTAATTGCATTTGCTCTAAAAATTAAATTAACCAGTTACTGAAATGTGCAAAAAGACAAGTCATTAAAACAAATTAATTGAAAAAAAATAATAACATGAGCAAATACACGTGTAGCCATAAAACATTAAAGATTACAATAAAATAATACAAAAGCACGCAATCGTCTGTGATTATGTGAGTTCATGCAAAAATATCATAAATCCAAACTCCAAGATTCAAAGTGTCATTGTCAACAGAAATTAACTTGAAATCTTCTTTGGTGTCACTTTCGCTTCGTATTTTGCTGCCTTCGTCTTGTGAGACTCTACTGCCTTCTTGGTTTTAGCGGCTTTCTTCGCTGTAGGTTTCTCTGCCTTTTGGATTTTTAGATTTTGGTTTAGCTGCTTTCTTTTCTCCGCCAGCTTTTGTAGCGCAGATTTTTCCGTCTTCTTCATTGGTTTAAATTCGATTCTACATGACCCAGATGCTCTGGTACCTTTAGACATATCGAGGCTCTTGTTCTTTACTCGGGCCTTCAATGCTAACTTCAAGTGGGCATCCATGCCACTATTAAAGTTTTTGTTTGTTTGAATGGTGTTTTAACGCCACTTTCAGCAATTTTTCAGCTATTTCATGGCGTCCAGTTTTTATTGGGGGAGGAAGCCGGAGTACCCGGAGAGAACCCCCGACCTGCGGTAGGAAAACTGGCAATCCTTGTCAATTAAGATTGGAGTCGAGTACACCTTGCCTGCAGTGAGAATCGAACCCGCAATCTCAGTGTTGACAGACTACGTGATCAATAGTAGACGAACTACCTTGACCACTCGGCCACCGAGGCCCCCCACTATTAAAGTGGGCCATGATATACTTGAACACAGCCTGCATTAAACTACCAATTTTACGATTATGTAGCACATCAATATACACATCCATATTTTATTGGCATAAGACTTGATATGTATATCTACTCACAGTCTGGTGGCTTCATTAAATCCATCAAATTTTAAAGTTATAAATCCACTAGTCACAGGGAACTAATAGGTACTCTCGGGATCCATTATAATAAAACAGAAAAAGAATATATTCCAGTGGTAAAAATCACAGAATCATAAAGTTATGTCACTTAATTAAATGTCATTAATAAAAACCAGTTCTCCACCATTTTAGATCCGTTTTACTGCTGATCTAATTAAACAAGACGAATTAAGGCTATAAATTCTATATTCACTAAATTCTACATCTAAATTCTACATAAAACAAAAGCAAAAGTCATCATCAAAATTCTCTATTAACATCAGCAAAGTTCAAAAATCTCTCTCTTTTTTCCCCAGACTACACGTGCATTTTAAAGATAATCATCTTATGCATATTCATATCGGACCAAACTGACCACAACAGATAAGGAGGCGTGTCATTTACTAATGAATCAATTAATTACATGTCAATATACAGCTGCTCTGATTTCACTAACCAGTATCAATAACATAATTATAACACAGGTGAATATAACATATCACCAAAAATTGTTGAAATTGGCTAAACCAGCAATCATTAAAACAATTACCAATCTGATAAATAAAAATATTAACTCTTCAAAATTCTATGAAATGAAAAGAAGCCCAATAGTCACATGTTATGAGAAGAATAATGCCATAGACAAGTAACTATATAATTGTCAGTATTCTACCTTACATTTGAAACTTTTTTAGAGGGCTATTTAATGACCAATTAACATATTAATTTAATCAAATATTTCACCCTTTCCTTTCCGCTTTTCGTACTGGGTATTGATGTCAAACCACATTTCTAAAGATAGAAGAAGACAGGAAAACAGCATTAGATGAAAATAAATACATTGCAGCAATATTTATGGAACTAAGTTAAAACATTTGACTTTCTTCTTCTTGATAAATTAAAACACATGGTTTTTCAGAAGAATCTGTTCAGCTTCTCAAGGATTATTCGTTTTATACTAGGCCATGTGTTATTTAATATTATAGTGCTATTAAATGTGTGTTTTCATATTTGACCTGTATTATGTTCAAGGGAAGCTGTAATGGGTCGAAGTTAGCTGTATTAGCCAGATGCAACGCCGAGGGCTAATACAGTTATTCGAGGCCCAATACCGCTTCCAGAGGATGTAATACATGTCGAATATGAAAACACCCATTTAATGACACTTTTATTAACTATAGTTGACTAAATTTTAGTACCATTGTATCATTGACCAATATGGCTTTTTTGATCCAATTCGGTTTCTCATGGACGTAATAAAAGATTAATATGAACAACCGCGAGTATGAAAATGTTTTTTCCTTGAAAATTCTGCTGTGATTTACGTACTGCAAACGAATGTTTGTTTTAAAAATAATATTTATATATAAATTACCGGAAGTGACATTCCTGTATTGGCCCTGTTTTTCCGTATTGAGCCTGTTTTTTCCGTATTGGCCCTGTTTTTCTGTATTGAGCCTCTTTTTCTGTATTGGGTCCGTTTTTCCTGTATTGGTCCTGTTTTTCCGTATTGGCTTCGTTTTTCTATATCCGTATTGTATGTATTTTTTCAACTAGTTAATAATGTTCGAAATTGGAAACGGACAGCTTGATATTAATACATTGGTTTACCATAAAGCAAATGAAAGCAAACGCTGATTACTTAAAGACCATTGCCAGTGGCAGTAAAACCATGAAAAATATAGTTTTCAATCTAAATAAGCATGAAATTAAATGCGAAGAAGAGGTAAACATCTTAGGCGTAACAATAGATTACTAAAATTTAATACTCGTATTGCTAATATCTGTAAAAAAAAGCTTTAAGACAAATAAACGTTTTAAAAAGAATAGGAAAATATTTAAATAAATTGGGAAGGTTAACAATATATTATCCATTCACACTATCTTATTTTAATTACTGTCCCATAACATGGTACTTATGGACTTCAGTTAATGCAAATAAAATGGAAACACTGAAGGAGAGAGCCTGCAAATTCATTTCCAATGATAACACCAGTTCTCATGGGGAACTCTTAACCAAATCTAAAATGCCTTCAATAAAACAAAAAGAAATAGATGTGGTGCAAATGAGATTTTAAAAATAACTACTAAACAAAGTCCAGTCTATTTACATGATTTAATTGAAATAAAACAAAATAAATATATAAATTCAGACACCAGAATACAGCAAACATACCAAGCGCCAGAACAATAAAATATGATTTTAACTCACTTAAATATTTGCTAAAACATGGAATAACTTGCAAGACCAAAGAATCATCCTTTTCACAATTCAAAAATGCAATAAATTCTTGGAATGGTAAGTAATGTCACAGCTCAGCATGCTGTTCATAATTGCTTTTGTACCAAAATTCTAATTTTTGCTTTAACTCAGTTGCATTGTTAAATTGAAACAGCTTTCTTATACCTGTATTTTACCTGCATGTACAACAAAACTCTTAGTTTATGGCTGCTCAACTTAGTTCGTTTTGTCTTTGTATGCATTATTGTGCGGATAATAGATGTTTGTATATGTTCTTCTGTGTTAGTGCTTACGCACATGCTATGGTAATGCCGAGCATGAAATGCAAGTGATGCCACTACATGACTGTTTTCAGAATTGCTTAATATTTTTGTTCCTGTATTTAAATTCTAAATTTCTACTGTTGTTTTAAATAATCTTTCTGTTTTAACCTTTTATTTATGATTGGCAACTTCTTTTATTTATGGTTGGCAACTTCTTTTATTTATGAGTCTATACTATGTAATCTTAACCTCTGTGATTGGTGAGTTTATGTTTTATGTGTTGGAGTATGAGGCTAATTAATGTATGTTGCATTTATGTATATGTATATGTAGTATGTCCTTAGTGCTTATTTGTGTACTGTATGTCAGTTAAAAGCTAATAAGAGCTTTTATGTTCTTTGTTTGTTATTGTATCGACTATGAATAAAGCCTTCTTTTAGAAATACTCGCAGGAAAACTAGACTACATTCTACGACCAACGTGATTACTTCAATTGTCCAAATGTCAACTTCCGTTCATCGATCTAGCAACATTCCAGCAGCTTCGGTGTATGGTGTGTACATTTCACGACATATATGTTGTGTTAGATCTTGCGTTCGGTATTCCAATTTTCTAGACAGGTCACTAGACTAAGCTAGACAAACAAGGATTTGTTGTGTTGTACCTAGGTTGATGTTATCCCTTCAGAAGTTCTATGGTTGTCACTATGACTTAATTGATTTATGGTAAATTCTTCTCTCAAATACGATCAAATATTTTTGAAGAGTCATTAGAAATCTTAAATCTTATCTGAAATTCACAATTTAATAAAAATATTTTTTTCTGATATTTTTCAACATGTGTGTTGCATTATTTGTGTTTCCCAGTACGAAGTCCTCGATTTTTAGAATGATATCTTACCCATTCTTTCAAGAAATTATTTTTTTTAAATTGAGATATTAGGATCACGGGGGGGGGGGAGGAGGGGTAACTTGGTAATTTTTAGGGTGGGGATGTGCCATTTTTGATTTGAATTCAATACCCATATTTATATAAAATTTCCCATTTTCATGACCCATATTTATATAAAATTTCAATTTTCATGACCCATATTTATATAAAATGAGCAATTTTCACAACCCATATTTATATAAAATGAACAATTTTCATAACCCATATTTATATTCAGTAAACTTAAAAGGTCATATTTATATACACAAAATGATAACATAGTGAAGAAGAAAACACAATGTCATTATTAAAATTACACTTTATTATATTATATGGGGCATATTTATATTAAAATGGACAAAAACATGACCCATATTTATATGAGACCAGATTTTTTTTTAATTAAGATTAAAAGGCGTACCCATTTTTATATAAGATTGTTTTAAAAACTATACCCATTTTTATATAAATTTTCAAAAAAAACCTACCCATATTTTTGGCACATATACGTATACCTTTATATAGGAAGTTACCCCCCCCCCCCCCCCCCCCGTGATTAGGATAGGTCATTTTGTAATGCTATTGCTTATATTGCAGGCTAAACATCATTTTGTTAAATGTTTTGGGATGTTTCTTTAAAACGGCATTGATGGTATTTGTAACATTATGTTGAAATTGAGTTCTGTTCATGTTCATGTTAAGGAAAAATTTATTTATGTGCAAGTCTTTGTAAGAATAATGCAAATTGTAAAAAACATGCATGACAAATACCCACGACCTGAAAGTGTTTTTTTTACAAACGCTGTCGTTTGCTAATAAAACGTTTGAAAATAAGTTTGTTTCATAGGTACTTAGGTACCGTATTGTTATAAGTTAGGAAATTGGCTGTTTTTATTACTTTGCACATGCATTCATATTACAGGCGTAGGACGTTAAAATATATAATGTTATGTTTTATTGGGTGTTAATTTTAATGCAAGGGCATGCTAATCCTTCCGGAACCAGATTTTAACCTTGTTAGTTTTAAAGGTTTAATTATGTAATTTTGTTGTTGTTGTGTTGTGTTCTGTTGGTTTTAAATTTTTAAGGTCTATGAAAAATTTCATTTGTTTTCCAAAACATTTTATCTCAATTCGTAAAAAATGTCTAATACCAAAATCAAGTCTGATACACTAAATGCAAATGAAAATTTAAATATGTCTAATATTTATCGGCTTATTTTTAATGTTGTGACCAATATTGATACCATTACTCCCTAAGGATATGCTTTTCCAAATATTTAAAGCCGTCGTCGTCATTTACTCATTTAATCCTTTGCCTTTTTGATTTACAACAATTCCTGTTTAATACAACAGAATATCTGTGTGGCAAGTCGACTCCCGAACTCAATACACCAGAACATCAAGTAAACTACTTATATCACTATACTTTAATTCAAACAATGCCTAGAACACCTGTACAGATAAGTGTTACGATCATCATTGCAAAAATAAAATGACTCAGAAACTTTTACGATCATTAGCTGAATAAGTTACTAACATCAACGTGGTTTTTTGTGTTTCGCTATTTTCCTGGTTCAAATAAAAAATTGATTTAAATAAAAACATCCATTCAAAAATACGATATGTAAGGACGCAGCAGTTCAAATCAGTAACAATATCAGAATGACCGCGAAAAGGTTAAAAATTGCGTTTTAAAAACGTAACCGATACCACCATGTTGAGATGATGGTAACTTAAGTTACGATCATCAGGTTGATGCCAGTGATTTAAATCGTTTAAAATATTTTTTGCAAGTTTGAGATTTTAACGAAATGTTGTGTTCAGTAATTGAACAATGTATAAAATTGTTTATAGCTGTTTGTCTTGCATATATAGCAAGAATATAACATAGCTAATTATTTGACAAACATTGTTTAAGATGACCCCAAGGTAAAAAACCACTCGGACTTTTATGTCAGCAGCAGTTCAAATCAGTGACGTTCCAAATACAGGAAAGTCTTTTTACCATCGCCGTTTCAATTCAAATTCAAAATATTTTATTGGATAAAAGCATAGCCAATTATATATATTACAGAGTTAACAATATTGCGTAATCAAATACATAACAAACATAGTACATTTATCAACAAAAAAGCATACTTTTATATATCATGAAATTAATCATTTGGGAATATATATAATTTTTCTAGTATGACAATTTACAATAAATGGCATTTTGCTACACAATAAGTTTTATTTAAATCTTAGTGTATGATATTCTTTTAAAAATAAACAAATATTCTTTAGTTCTTGTATTGTATTGAAATTAAGGAGACGATTGACAGTCTACATAGGAGTCTCATTTATATCTTTATTTTGCTATAATGGGGACAATCAATTAAAAAATGAAGTTCATCTTCGAATTTGTCATTGCGTTATTAATAGGTTCTTCCATACATTTTTGGGAAAGACCGGTTGATCTTTAACGAGTGATAGAAATTTTACGAGCTAAAAGACATTAAAAATTTCTATCACGAGTGAAAGTTCACACGGGCTTTCCCAAAAGCGCACGAAAGTACCTATTTCTTCCGTAAACCAACAACTTTCACATTGCTATATCCTATAGACTCTCCATTGTTTTATACTCCATTGTCTCTGACATCCAATCAGAACGCCGGAAACAAGAACGTCATAGAAGAACGTTGTTATGCTTCCATAAAAACGTTGTTGTTTCTGGCGTTTTGATTGGATGACGCAGCAAGTACAGATGTATGCGCGTGAGCTCATCTGTACTGGGTCATCTGTACCAGAAATTGGCCATTTACGGAAGAAATACAAAATCTTTCGTTTTCAGAAGTTATAGGTTTATTATATCTACCTGTTTCAATAGCTAAGCAGTGTGTACTCTAAAAACAAGATAATTGTTAATGCATATAACTTAAGTTTTTCTATTTAAAAACTATACAATAATAAATAAAAACTCCATATTTTGCCGACGTTTCGACGACCACTGCCGTCTTTATTCAAGGCATATATACAAATGACAAGAATATGTATATGTGAAGTCAATAACAACAACAACAACGTTATAATACAATGACGTCATAAACGGGTAAAGTAAAGTACAAGTGAACATTGGCAGTAATAAGAACAGTAGAATTTGGGGGGAGGGGGGTACAAAACGAACGTTACAATACAACGCCGTCTTAATGGGTAATAAAATGTCAATACAGCTTTACATATAATGTAGTATATTTTTAACAGTGTTATCCTTTTTTGTTCAGTCCTTGTTCATTTAAAGTTCCAATTTTCATCATCCAAAATTTTTCTTTTTCTTTACGATATATCCATGATTTGTTAATTTTCTCAATTCCAATTATTTTAAAGTCATTGATATTATGGTCCTGTTGGTTGAAATGTATTGGTACAACGTCTTGTTTTTTATTCCGAATACACGATAGGTGATTTTGCATGCGCTCATACACTATTTTGTTTTCTATTTAGATAACAAAATTTTAAATGCTTAATAAAGAAGAAAAAATACCAGTCTTTGTATCATCGTAAGCATCTCTATGATCTTAGCTTGAACAATATATAAACATTTCTTGACAGTTAGAGATAGTTAAGAAAAAAAAAAATTTCCTTGAAGGAAAAACTGTATATGAAAATACACAATCCTGGTTCTAAGAAAGTTATACAATTTACTATTTCTTGTTCCTTTTATAATCATGTTCTGTCAAGAATTTTGCTTTAAACTTTTTATTAAAAAGATATATATCATAGTGAAGTGCATTGATTCTTAAATAGTAAAATAAGGTTTGTTGATATTTATTATAGATCACCATTTATCACTTTTGTATGGAAAATTTCTGATTCGTTTTTCACATTTCCTGACTGTAAACCAAAGCCTCTTCTCCCATCATTCATAAAACATGGATAATCATTTATTAACATATTGTTTACGCTTACAAATGAAACGCATTCACCAATATACAAGTTCTTTTTCAAATCAATTATGCAGTTACAGCACCCCAGGTTGATTTGTCTTTTTCTACCTGTTCACACAAGGAGTAGACACAAGTAGTTTCTTCTCCATCGTCAAAAGTCTAGCAACTTTTATCCATTTGAAAAAAAAACAGAGAAGTATTGTAACTATTTTTACATAGGTTTTTTTGCCCATTGTGGAGAGGTGAAAAGAGAAAAATCCACATGAATTTTAACGTAGGGTAATACTCAATAGACAATTTAGAAGAAACAACTACGGTCTGATTTATCGAGCTTAATCGTGTAGTTAATATATCAGTGATCCTCATCCTTTTTCATCCACACAATACTCACACACTGCAGCAATCGATGCGGGATAAACAGGCGCGGATCCAAGGAAAGGCGTAGCGGGCGTACGCCCCCCCACCCCCTAAAAGAGAGAGAGAGAGAGAGAACAAGAGGGTAAAACGAGAGAACAGGAAAAGGGGGACTAAGAAAACTTGTATTTCATTAAAGAAAATTCATTATTTATGGTCATAGTTGAAAAATAAAGTCAGCTGAAAGAAGGGGCAAAAGAAAAACAAACGAGTCTAGAAAACTTTGTCTGGATGGCTACCAAATGCTTAGATTCCCGTAGCTTCCGGGGGGCTGCTCCCCCCCCCCCCCCGCGGACCCCCTACCAGACCCCTCGCCGAACTTTTACGCCTCCCCTAACACAAATTCTTGGATCCGCCCCTAATAAAAAAGGTTAAACCCACCAATTCTTTTGAAATGACTGTACCAATTTAGTCAGGACCATTACTGTAACTGCAATCCTGTACATTTTTAGCTAATGTAAGATCATAGCCACATCAAAATGAATTTAAAAATTATTCAAGAAGACCTAAAAATATATTTTGCAGCAGATAAAAACATTGCTGTCACATGAAGCATAATTTATTAAGAATTATAAGAAATAAGAATTGACCTTAGCAGTCTTAACTTTAACACCAGTTTTGAAATGGTACACTGTACAATTTATGGTCTTGCGGGCATTCTGTTTCATTTTCAGCTTAGACATGAACCTTTAGGTCCTCATTTGAGAAAAACAAGGTTTGAGTTATCTCAGTATTTTTTCATTCCAATTTTTGTAAACGTGGTTAGTTAACCTCGACCTAGCAGGGATGCTGGGTCCTCATTATGTCCTTCTGTATGAAATTTTGGAAAGTCGAGTTGTGTTTTCGCAGTGCCAAGAGTCAAAATCAAAATATTTATGTAAATAAATGCCCCTATGTTTGTGCTAATACTATAAATATTTTTGATTTGCCTGGATAAAGTATGTATCTGAATGTTTTCATTTCACTTTTCTTGTAAAATCGGTTATGCTGACTTTGATAGGCACTTTGAATTTTTGTGCGAGGACAATACCATCTAGCTTTTAATCGTAGATTCTGTGATTCATTGTGCGGATTAAGTAATCCCAGGCACCATATACGAGTATCATGGGTATGAAGGAGGATATACGCAATTTTTGAAAAATTTCTATGATACATAGTCTTCTGGAATTGACAAATGGTTTACTAATCAAGTTTTCAGTGACAGTGCAAAGAATCCTTATTTAGGATGTGCAGTTTGCTTTTAAGGCCATAAGACTTATTTGCAGTGGCCTATGCCTTGAAATAATCCAGAAAATATGTGGACATCACACTTTTAGAGCTTGTCCCGATCATGCAATTAGTTTGGTTATTCAAAAACATATAGAAAACAAACATGTTATGTTTCACACAGATAATAAAGAACTAGTTTCTATATTAAACAAAGAAACGTCTACATCAAAGCGAGTTATGGCGATTGGTTTGTCCTTTGTTTTGCATACCATGATGAATAATACGCAGTTTAAAGCTTTACACATAGAGTACCGTCTTAGTGAGGCAATTAGTCGTTAAATGTGGCAGAAATTCAGAACATTGGCACCAGAAGCAGATTCAGAAATGACACCAGTACCCAGAATATATTTCGCCAGATGCTATTGCAGCTGAAGTTGGTCGGTTATTTAGGGCATCCTAATCACAGAACACCAAGGACACTTACACCGAAGGGTTACATTATTAAAAATAAATTGTTAAGAGTATGGTTTAGAGATGGTCTGGTAAACCCTCCGTCTCATGTAATATTATTTATAGCATACATGTTTCTGAAGGCACAGTTTATAAAACGCTTTCTTGTTATATTGCAGCAATATGTTTTGTTGAAGAGTTATGAATTTAATAATTCTGTGTGCAATTATCCGAACATTTTTATTGTTAAAATGAGAGAGAGAATAGAGGGAATGAAAGGGCGAATTATGTTAATGACTTTTGGCTTCCAATAATATCATTGTTACTCCAAAAATATTGTAAATAAATTGGCGGTAGTTTGTTTTTTTAGTTAGGCCAGTTTAGTCGCTTCTGCCTTTTCAGTAGAATTTCATGTTTTTACGAGTGGGCGAGATAACGTTAAGAAAAAAACTGCAAGGAGCGTTAAATCATTCAATTCAAAGATACGATAATTGAAAATATTATCGGTATTATATCTCTTAAAATTCGCCTTAATCAGTCAAGATGTGACCAGTCGGGTAAAGGGATTTTTATCATAATAAAAGAAACAACAACAAACGTTTGTCAATTTTGCTGTATAAAACGTATGTAAAATGTAGGCCTTGTATAGAAGGAACTTTATTTTGCTTTTTCAGTGGTAAACCAGTAATGTGTTTTAATTCTCCTCGGGTCTTAGATTCATCACGTTATGAATCATATTCTTTTGGAACCAGTGCGTCTTCTCATGCAGCAGAGCAGAGAATCAGTGATGAGGAGATACAAAAATGGCAAATTCGCATTGTCCACTCTCTGTCTGAAACAGTTGTTGTCCGATCTTCATGAATCTTGGGGAAAATGGTTATGAGCATAATATCTCAGCCAAGTTCGATAACCAGCCAAGTTGCTTCTTCCACTTCTGTGATATGGCCCTTTATTAAAAATTGCAAATTCGCCTGGTCCGCTCTCTATCTCAAGCTGTTGTTGTTTGATCTTCATTAAAATTTGGGAAAATGTTTATGGGAATGTAAATAGTATAATGTGAGCCATTTCATTGAGTCAAACTGTGTAAAATCATGTTTCAACATAATAATTTATGTTAAAAATATTGTTGTTCACAAATAATAATAATAATAATAATAATAATAATAATAATAATAATAATAATAATAATAATAATAATAATAAATTCTTTATTTAAAGAGGGTAACACAGTTAGTTTACAAAACTAATCTTCCATGAGGCCCTCATTAAAACAACTTATTAAACAAAACAGCATATAAAATGGAATATTACAATGTGTACTCATACTACAGTACTATAGATTGATTGATTGATTGATTGATTAATGGTGTTTAACGCCCGAGCAGCATTATTTCAGCTATATTCAGGCGATGAACATGAAATGGATGATAAAATGAACATGAAATGATGATGAATGAAAATGGCATGGGACACAAGGAAAAATAGGGGTAACGGATTTTAGATTGCCACTGGCAAATGGGAGGATGGATAGGGTCGGGCAATTCAGCCTCCTGTAGCGGGATCGAAATCCCTACTCATAGCGAATACTACAGCAGCGTTCTTTAACGTGCGAGGAACGTGGCATTTTTCCCAACACGGTGCACTAATATGGTTTGCGGTCAGGTTTTCCGTATTATGGCCTGACAACCCCAGCTTGCCAGGGGTACCCCATTCAACCACCTGGGGCACACATCCAAGTTGGTCTTTAGGCAAACCGACCTGACACGCCGGTCAGGGTACTGGGCGCTATTTAGTTGCCTTTTACGACAAGCTAGCGCGATTGCGGTCTATTCTTTTGGCCACCCGGATCCCGCACGGGGCTCAACATTTCTGAAAGACGATACAAAACTAAACATGTGCTGTGTTGTGTTTATGGAAGGTGGTCGAGTTTTATGCCGTTAACACGATATCTAAAGACCGTGCGTTGTGGGAAGTTCCCAATCTCCACGCAAAGGATTCTGGGTATCCTACGTCAACACAATCACCTCTGCCATACCATTGGTTGACAATGTGAGAGATATCTCACATGGCGGATACGCTTCGCGTACAAACGAAGTAATTTCAATGTAAAACTATATCAAAAGTGTATAAGCAGACCATACAAAAATAAATAAGATCTCGTATATTATTTTACAAACATTGTTCTTTGTTTACAAACGTCACGGGCAGACGACAAATGTAGTCACGCAGTAAATGGAGGAAGACGTGTGGCAGAGGTTATATCAGGGAACCAGTTATGTTCTCTGTGCCGGAGAGTGGGAAGTTCCCTAAATAAAATCACGTAATAGGATACGTCTAACTACCTATCTTGAAAATTACATAGACTAATTTCATAATATAATTTCTTGCTACATTACAACTCAATATTCAAATTGAACTACAAATCTGTAATCACTATATGTACATTGATATTAACTGGAATCTTAAATGAATATAAGTAAATTTGATCTTTTATCAAAGTATTCACATATTCATTTCGTAGTGTCTGTTATTTTTCTTCCTGCTCATCGTGCCTTCCTGCTCATCGTGTCAAGATTATGTAACTAGCGGAGAAATACGTAACTATTTATCAACAAAATTTGACAAATTAAAACAAAATTAATCTTAGACTAAAAAGTTTATTCACAAATTATTTTTAAGTCGACAGTTATATCCACAAATCTTAAAAAAAAAACAAGTATAACCGGAGAATCAAATAATAAAATAACATAAAAAATAATTAATTAAGAATTAATACTGTTGATTATTATTCTAACTTGCTGAAAGTTTAATTTGTAACAAATAAGAAATCAAAGATTAAAACATCCATACAACACAAAAGCAATTGAACTGTTAACAAAGTAACATTTCTATATATCAATTAAAAAAATAAAAACAACGAATATTAATATAACACATTTAATGTCTGATAGGCAATCTTCAGTGGCGATCTTTAATGTCTTCATTCCGTGTCACCAATATATCATGATCATTGTTTGCTTCACTGTAATGTGCCGCTACATATTCTAATGAACAACACATTTATTTTACTCAGTTATACTAATTAACATAAACATTTATTAACCGGATATGGTACAGCACACTTTAAAGTAATTGTTTTGGTTAATGCTTATACATCCCATGGGATCATGTAATGATAACGTCTTTATCTTTGTATCATATCTTTAGTTTTAAAATAAGTAGTTCTAACCAGGTACTTAGGTTATACTCGCAATAAAGCAATAAAAACTGGAAATAATCAAGATCAAACTGAAAGATTCCGGCAATCGCGCAAAAACTATTTAATAAAATGCTTTTTGGTTGATTTTTTTACATAGCATCGCACTTTTTGATATATATTTTTCACGGTGTCCATTGTTATTGTTTTATTTGGTAAAAAAGTTTTGAGTACCCAACCCTTCACAAACAGAGATTTGAGACAATTTGTGAATTTAGTAACAAGAAGTAACCGCCTAAGAACAAGTATAGATAATAATTATTATTACTATAGGATGTTGTCTATGGTAAATAAGGACGATGGACTAACGGTTTTTATCAACAATAAAGTGATAATAATATGCAAATTAATCCATGTAAATATTTGGTTTGCTTATGCGATAGATACAATGTATATAGTAGATTAATCAACAAATTTTCTTTTGTTAAATTATTTCTAAAACACAGGACAGAAGTCACAAAAATATTTTGACAACAAACATCCGTCTAGAACAGTTAAATACAGATTTAAAATTGAACAACTTAATCACAATTCTGATACTAAATTCAAAATTAAAATTTTACTCAACATTATAATCCTCACCACTATCCAGTACGGACTTTTCCTAACTGTAATTGAAAATAATGTATATATTTAAATAGAACACAGAAAAATGGTGCCTTGATATAGATCTTATCTCCTTTTAATAATAAAGTATGCCCTATTATTATTTAGATGCATAATTCCCATCGATTAACTCTACAAACATAAGATCGTATTAAAATAATTCATATGGATACCCTACTTAAAACAGAGAATTAAATTGACAGGAAGTAATACTCAATCACCGAGTACTAATAGCCGTTGTGCTAGATTTTTTTTTAAATGACAACAATTATGTTGAGATAGATTTATAGTGTAGAATGTGAACTTTTTATATTAACAACGTTGTGAGTAACACTTTGCTGTCCGAATTGAGATAATTAACAGATCTTTAAGTATAGTATTTATAACATAACACCGTACTTGTTAATGGAGTCTGTTATGTTACTGGTACTTATATCCGTGATATTTCAACTTCATGTAATTTCCCCTTGTCTGTTTTGCCTGCTTCCGATTTACATCCAATATACAAATGACCTGAGCTGCTGAAGCTGAGAGAAAATGGACAGAGTATTCCAACGATTTTAGTGTTAAAGTATGTAATGGGGTGTCCAATACTGTTAAGGATATGGAGGTTAGGTATGTTCAATTCAATTACAATGATGTTGTCTAATGGAGTTTTCACAACACGCATTGGTCTGAATTGTTTGTCATCATTCTTTATCCTTGGATGGCCATTGTAGGTATTGATGACATCCCCATCCTGTCCTAGGACCACTACTCTACCAATCCAGTCCTTTGATAACTTGTCTACCACAAATATTGTACCATTGCTCGTAGTAATAATGTCGTTAACGTAACTAAATATTGTTTGTTTGTTTCTGTCATGTTCATAAGTCTCCTCATGTTTACCTTCTTTATTCATCCTGATCACTACCCTTTTATTAGTGGCTGGCCATAATGGTCCAGGGCTTCTAGCTCCTACTAAGAGATTATAATCCTTAGTGACATGGACAGCTGTAATAAATAATGAATCTACACTGTATACAGATTCTGTGACATGTGGGCTGCTGTCGCTAATCTGTTTTAACCTTGATTGTTCCTCAGTAAGCAGAAGGAGTTCATTAGAAGGAGTTAATGCTATACGAAAGATATTAATATTAAAGTTAGACATCACCTTTAGTTTACTTCCTTCTGGTTTTACTCTTTGTAATAGATTGCCATCACCTATCCAGAGGGAATTGTCAGGGCATGTTGAGAGAAAAATAACATTGTTAATATCAGTTCTAAGTTGTTGATGAATGTTCATTATTAAATCTTTTGCAACATCTTGTAATGATCCAAAATTGTATTCAGTTATCTCCCCTGGTAAAAACTTGGGTATTGTATTGAAATCCAGCTTAACTGGTTCCATAGTGTCGTTCTTTAACTTTTCCATTAGTTTACTTTCTTTGAAGATTTGTTCTGCGTCATTGGAGTTTATTATGTCTTTTGCTTTTGTATTTTGATCCTCCTGTTTAATCTTCAGTGCTGTAACTTTACGTTCTTCTTCGTCTATATGGTTCTGTATTGCTTTCCATTTTTGATCGAATTCTTTGTGAAGTTTTTCGGTATACGTATCCACATCCCTTTTCAAAGCAGCATTTTGAGCTTGTATTTGATTCTTGGTTTCTGTGTATTTAGAATGTTCATAGTTTCTTAATAACTTGATTTGTGATTCTACGTTAGTTAGCTCTTGTAAATTACGTTTAATTTGTGTTTGTATTTCCTTTACGTTTTCAATTTTAATTTCAAGCACTTTATTTATTTGTACTAACTCATGACCATTATGTATTTCAGCGATACACCGAGGACAGACCAACCGATCGCATGACTTACAAAACAAGACACATGTTTGTCTTTCATGGTCGTCACAATTAATATCACTAAAATCTAAATCCTCTGAATGTTGTCCCACTTCCTTAATGTCAATGATTTTATGTTTGTCAGCAGATTTAATTTTACTATGAACCTTTTCCTTGCATTTAGTACACATAAGTAAATTGCAGTTTATGCACTTCCAGTTAATTTCGATTTCATTTTCACATAATTCACAACATTTTGCGAATTGTCCTCCCCGTAAAGATCTTGAGAGCGCCATGTTCAATTTGTTCAATATGACTGCCTTTTATACTTCCTTGTTTCGGTACAGGAAAACTATATGTTTGATCATCCAGACGTTTAATAATTTCATTCATCTCTGTAGTCTCGATCACACAGACCCATATATAATAGCGTCTGGAATCACCTTGTTAAAATTTCGCTACCAATAGGTGGAGACAACAATGGGTCTATTTTTAGGGCCCTTTTCATATGTTCGATCTCTTCTTATTATCTCTTAATGATATATAATTGTTTTCGGGTAAATTGAGCAAAAAGGTAAAAACCATACTCTACAATATAGTTCATGTTGTAAGTGATAAAATGGCTAATTTAATGCTAAAGAAAATATTTCAATTACAGTTTTTCGTATTTGTTAAATCCTCCTAGCTTTAAAATACAGTTTTCTGTCCTAATATAATAAGGAGTAGTAAAGATGAACAAAATTGTATATTAATGCGCTTTTGACCTCGCTAGATAGGATCATCGATTCAATTTTATTTCTTGGATTATTTCACGATTTATAGGGTATGCTTAGTATTTTTTTTAATGCATTCTTATCTTTACAAAATAAAATGTATATATCGGTGTTTCTTTTATTAATTAGGTAGATAATTTGATAATAAAAAGGCATTTTTAGATTTTGTTACGTTATATTACGTAATGTATATGTTAGAAAGACTTGTTCAGTTCAATTTTATCATTATATTTTTTTGTTTGGATTATTTCATGCTTGATAGAGCAAGCTTCATATCTTTTTTTGCATTCGTATCCTTACATAAAAATGTAGATGATTATAAATTTGACTTTATCGATAATTTTCAATTTAATTTCTTTTGTTATGTCAGAATTTCTAGGGTACTTAAGCCTTGTAGTTTTTATGCAGTTTCTAATCTTCACATAATAGAATGTGAATGTATTTGTTTTTATGGGAATTCATAAGATGATCTGATAAAAATAATGCATTTTAAAATTTTGTAGTATTACGTAATGCATGATCGATAATTTTCAGTATTATTTCTGGATTATTTCATAATTAGGGTAGAAAATGAAACCTTTATGTAGAAATTCATCAATCTTGAACATTAAATTTAATTTCCCTGGGTTTTGATTATTTACGATTTCGAAATCCGAAACTCTCTCGCACGAGATTGGCCGAGAACGAGGCGTGTGTGTGCGTGGTGGGGGGTGGGGGGTAAGAGATATTTCTGTGATGTAATTGTAAATTGTAAATTAGATGTGCCTTGTTTATTTGCTAATTGCTTATTTATGACAATGAACTTTAATGAAAGGTATAAATGGAAGACCATTTAGACTCACATAATAAGCCACGAAAATGCTAATTTAGATTATGATTTTTATACGAAAATAAGATTTTAAAACAGGCATGTTATTTAAAGAAATTTGATTTTCTGAATAAGTGAAAAATGTCATAGACATTGGTAGGGAAAATAAATTTCTTTATAATAAGAAAAAAAACACAAAAGGGTTGCATTTTTATTTCATTCAAGATTAAAAATTTTTATGTAGAACTATTTTAAACAAGCAGTTATATTTAGATACTTATAGAACTATATTAAACCTACCTCTAAGATCGTATATGAAGTCCTATAAACAAACAGAAATTAAAAAAAAGCTATATGAAATTTTGAAAAATAATAATAAAATAGAAAAACTAAAAGCTAAATGAAATTTTGAAAAATGTATATAAAAATACAATAGAAAAACAATTCAGTTACATTCCAATAAAGGTCATCAACAGTTGTAATAGTTGAAAATAATTCTAGAAGTTAATAATCTCATAAATTGTTTTGCAAAAACAGAGGCATATAATTACATGTCTCTGGCAAAATAAGACTCTTCTATATATATATATTTTTTTATTTTACAGTCTGAAAATATTATTAAGTTCTTAGCAATGTTTATGCACATGAACGTTAGTTTGACGTTTGAATACATTTTAATTGCAAATTTTTTGAAAAACAATTTTAATTTCTGTAAAATTAAATCAATTGAAATTGTAACTTGTCGGTATTTTTCTTTGATCTTCCGAGGATGCCCGACGGAAGTACGCGATAACTTTTCCTACACATTGCTTTTTTGATTACAATACTTTTCTCAAAGTTGAGATATTATAATCAAGATTATTATTTCTTTCCTTGCAAAATCGTCTATATTTGTAACCTTTTACAGCATATGATGAAATTTTAAATAAAACAAGTTGAAAAAAAAACTATTAAAAACAAATCAGATACACCTATAACATATAAATCGAACATCTCTAGATATGGGTGTAACCCATATCATTTCTTGTTTTATATCAAGAAAACCATCCAAACATGTCTATACCTATAAAATGACGTCACAGTAAGATTCTCTCTTGATTGTGCATAACAATAATATTTGTTCAGTTAATTGATCAAGTAATATTTTATAAAAAAAATATTCAAATGCAAACTATGGTACAATTTTTATACACTTCTTGATATGAACGGAAGTAATTTTTTAGACAATAAAATATCATCCAATCGAAAACTTAAGCCCAGTTTTGGACGTAATGATAACGAGTTCAATATAGAGATGAATCCAGACGCACAAATGTAATTAAGCGTCTGAATGATCGAGACTATCATCTGTGTATTGAAATAGTTATTGTTGCACTAAAAACTGGGCATAAGAATTTGATTGGACTATATTTTTATTTGGCTAAAAAATTGCTTCTGCTCTACCAAGATGTGTCTAAAATATTGTACCAGGTTTACTAAAAAATTGTTTTTTATTAATTAATAATAAATAAATTAATTCAACCATTATTAATGTTGCTAGGCACAACCGAGAGAAAAGTACACTTAGACGTCATTTTATAAGTGTTGACATGCTTTACTGGTTTTCCGTGTCTAAAAATAGGGCCCTAAAAATAGAAAGATCGTTTTATCTTTTATCTCTGTTGCTAGCGAAGTTACAAAAATATGATTTCAGACGCATCTTGATTTAGACTAAGGTAAACTATTGTTTCAGTAAAGGCCCCATGATAGAAAGCATAGGTCAGTGTCAAATAAAATAATTCTTGGTTACCTATGTTTATTAACACATGAAATCTGTTTAAAATAAACCAAAAGTGAAAAGCAAGTGAAAAGATAAAAAAAAACAAATAAGAAACTACGGCAAACTAATAGTAAATAATACAAATACGCATATAACCACATAAAACACGTGGCGGGATGAGAACTGTATAACGTATAATAACAAAACAACTCAGTTGGTGGTCTTGTATTTTTGTCGCTTGAGACAAACGTCGCTGAACTCGAGACATATATGGGATTCGTGTGGCGGCGTTAAAACTTAAATTTTAGTTTGTATATTATGTTAGTTTCTCAGTAATCACGCATTGTAGGATGATAATAGTTGATATATAATAATTATAATATTTTTTCGCGAGACAAGGATTATCAGGTCCTTATCAGATGAGCTCGAAGATTGGCCTAATAATTCTTGTCGAGCGAAAAACCACAAATAATTTTTATCTGTTATTTCCTAATTTAAAAATACTTTTTGATTTTGTTTTCTATTTTTTGACAATATTTTAGGGTTTTTTTGCTATGTAATAGTGTCGTTTTTACGATAAGAATCTATGCACTACTTCTTTGTAAAATTTTATGCGTAATGCGGTCTAACATGACGTCACTACTTCGTTCATTCAAAACTGTGGAGGCGAGAGAATTTCAAATGAATCGAGTGGAAATGTCAACCTGTGGCCAATATCAGCTTTACGAAAATTTTCAAAGTGGCAGGTTATTATGTTTGAAAACTGTATTAAAGTTTGTTTCTTCGTTGAAAAAATGATTCTGATTGTGAGTTGGTGTGCATTTAGTTATTCAGTTTACAACTGCCGATATTATAAATCAGTCCATACTGAGTGATAAAATGCTTAAATGTACCCCGGAAATATTTATGAAAACTTCGACTTACATAACACTAAGAAAAAAGTTGCCTAAAGGACTAGGGCCTAACAACTATAAATAAAATTAAAACGCATTTGTTCCGAGAACAAATGCGAGGTCTTTCCCTCAATGTTGTTAGTGTTATGTCTATGTATATGGTTGCTAATGACTTTACAGTCAGTTGCTATGGTTTTGGTGTACAAAGAAAGTTGTCCAAAGTCAGAAAATGTATGGTTGCTAAGGACTTTTAGTCGGTTGCTATGGACAAAATGTCACATCCGGTCATAAAATATGATATTTAAATTCAGTTAGTGATCCCGATTCAGTTTCCCATGTATTGTCCGCTTCAATTTTGTAAGGTTAAAGTGTTATTTTATAAAAACTGCTTAACGTGTTGCCATTTTGAAAATGGCTGCCCATAATCATTCGACAAGTTTTACGCTGTCGTACATGAATTATTTTTTGTACATTTCGATGTGACGAACATTTTTCCCTTGTATTGTCTGCTTCAATTTTGTACGGTTTACGTGTTATTCTATAAAAACGGTTTACGGTGTCTACAATTTTGAAAATGGCTGCCAATAAACTAATCGACTTTGGTCTTAAGTGGAAGGGCTTGTTATGACGATAACAAAAAAAATCATATGTTTACTATATTATCTCTGACGGTTTAAATGTTATAAGCCAAAAACTGATTAGCCGAAACATGTCAAGGGCCATAACTCGAAAACGGTTTGTCGCACTGTTTTCGACTCTTGTATCAAATGTAAATCTCAATGATATTGTCTGCTTCAATTTTTTATGGTTTTTTATGGCGACCATTTTGAAAATGGTGGACCGAACAAAAATTTTGATCCCGGATATATAATTAGGATCCTCATATCTACTTGGAAACCAAGTTTTGTGGAAATCAAACAACTTTGACGTTTTCGACAAACTTCGCGTCAAAAACGCGTAACCAGGAAGTTGATCGAAAAAATTTTTTTTGCGTGACTAATCATTGTCAGGAGTCAAGTGACAATTTCCACACCTTATAATTTTGATATCGGTTATGGTTTATGAGCTTAATTGAAAACAAGGGTAAACAGTGTTTGGAAAGATAACTCCGTTTCTAAAAATAGATCGGTTTCGGAGGGTGACTCAGGTCGAGCCCAGTTAGTGTCGGTTAAGTGTGCTAAGTTTCAAAGCGATACCTCAAGACACTTTTTTGACATCTGCGCCAGAAAAAAAATATTAGTCATCATAAGAAATACAGTAAGGTCTTTCCACTATAGTGGGAAAGACCTTAAAAATCAAAAATACAACAAAGTTCCGGGCAATAAATTTTTGCTACGCCTGACGCGCGTTTCGTCTATTCAAGACTCATCAGAGGCGCTCTACCCAAAAAATTTAAAATGACAATGTGACGAGGTGATGGGTTTTGTATGTATATAGTTTGTTATTAATATTTCAGGAAACTAATAAGATATTCTCTAGATACTGATTGCGTTGCGTTTAATATGTTGTAAAACTTCTTAGTGTATGGACAGGTCTGATTAATTGGCAGCGTAGATGTAAATGTTTTTATGTTAAAATTTGTTATCCTTAATATTCATGAGCTTTTGATAGTGATGCGCAATTGTTTAAAAAATTTTGGTAGATTCTTCCGAAATGTGTTCGCTCATGACAATGACCAACAGCTGATAATTT
This sequence comes from Limnoperna fortunei, assembly GCA_944474755.1. NCBI lineage: Eukaryota > Metazoa > Mollusca > Bivalvia > Mytilida > Modiolidae > Limnoperna > Limnoperna fortunei. The sequence continues at coordinate 14,296,834 of OX104118.1, read as the reverse complement.
ATAGTATCACCAGTCGGTGTTTTATTGAGCACTGATACTAATTTTATTGGTAGTAAAGATCAAAGGAAATTGTAACAAATTACCGATAAATAGGTTTCCCATCATTAGTACGTGTCAGTTTCATTCTTACATCAACCTCAATACATTTCAAGGTTTATCAAAGAAAACATTGGTGCTTTGCATGCACTTTAAGAAGCTGGGATTAAAATAATTTGTCGAAACCCTATTTTTGAACTTTTCATTTTATCATTAATTTATTGTTTTTTTCCATTTAAGCTCATCAGAACCATGCAAGGTTAGGTGTTGGCAGCTGATTTTCAGATTAATAGCCATGGCTTCCATATTAAATACTTCAATGTTCTTCGAATTCACTTAGCAAATTGGAACGATTAGGAATATTTTATTCGTAGTTCCTTTGGTATTCAACATGGTGATGTCGTATAATTATAGGTCCCTCCAAATTACGTATCCGACCGGATAGGTAAAATTAAACATTTTGGGTCCGGATCTCTATAATTTATAAGAATGGGTCCGCCAATGGTCGTTTTTGTCTTCTTTTTTTAAATAAAATAAATCAAAATGAATATTCAAGTATGTTGAACACAATTACTTAAATTGTAATATATGCTTTATATAGGTTCAAATAGTGATTATTAAATACAGTAATTGGTGTCAATACTCTGAAATGCTTGAAATATATAAGGGCGATTTGTTTTTATTATTATTATTTACCGATTACGTGCAAAGATTCGACTGACTTTCAAAATAAATTAAATTAAATAATTTTGTTTGATGTTCCACCCCTTTTGCCAATTCTTACTAGCTGAAACTTGTTTGAGCTTATCAGTAGGGAGTCCACGAAGACCAGCGGATCCACTTAACAATTTACAATATGGAAGCCGTCAGTGGCATAAACTCTAAGTGTTACCATAATTTGAAGGGAAATGGGAAAGGAACGTGATCGCATCGTTGTGTTCTTTGTAAATATGCCTGGAACTTTATATACACAAGTCTAAAATGTTGGCCTTTATACGTAGTCTTTACCTCAGTTCAATGTCTGTATCTAATAGTCCAAAGAGTATCATTATCTCTTAAAACTATTTCTGATATTTTGATCAGTTCCGATATAATATGTCTGTTTACATGTGTTCCTAGGCTTTTAAATGACTTTTAAAAAATTAATAAAAATTGCGCACCCGTAAACAACACTTTTCATGGGTACTGGCTATAAAATTTAATTGAAAAGTGGACCTATAAACTGTAAATTTTAGGATTCCGGGGCTATGCAAAAAGTTGAATACGAAAAGCGGACCCATATTTAATTTCACGAGTCAGTGGCTTAAAGGTAACTAAGAAAGACGAACTTATAACTGTTCAATTCATGAGTCTTGAGCTATTGAATTAATAAAAAACGCGGACCAGTAAACTGTAAATAGTATGGGTCTGAACATATTAAATTTATGAGAAAGGCGAATCTATGAACTTTCCAGCACTCTTTAAAATATAAACACTAAAACTGCTAGGAATACCGGTACAAGAATACACGAATACCAGAATACAAGTTTATTGGCCAATTATGGGCCATCGAGGGGCAAATACAGCACAACATGTATGATTATTACAGTACATAAATAACATAGATTATAAATTTCAATGGCAAACAAATATTAATCGTAGAGAATGAGAAAAAAATTGGGGCATCATAGCTATTAATGAATCTTAAATAGAACATAGCTTAAGTTATGTTACATTCCTGCAGAAAGCAACTCAACTGGTCAACAATTTCAGAATTTTCACAACTAAAGCACCAGAAAATTTTGTCAGATGCAGAAAGGTTTAAAAACAATATTAAAAAGTAAATTTCTTTTGGCATCAAATTAAGGACACTCTGAGAAATAATGAACTTCGTCTTAAACCCTTTTAGGTCACATTTATCATATATTCTAAGATCTAATGGGGTCATAGGTTTAGTATATCTACCCAGTTCAACTTTAAGTTGATGATTACTTACTCTTAATTTAGCAAAACACTTCATTTTATCAAACTTTTTAATTATATCCAAATATTGTTCATAACCAAAGTTACATTTGATTGTGAAATACGTTCTAAGTTTACTTTCTTCAGCAATGAGTTTTTCTCCATGCTGGTACCATAAATTTCTGTATAAATCTTTTAGGTGCTCGCCAATAGAATATTTAACATAATTTTTGTTCAAGGCCATTGAGCTACTCTCCACAGGTATTTAAAATTTTGAGCAAGGAGACTAACGAACCATACCAGGTGTCTACTCCATTGTTATGCATTAATTTCATTTTAGTAAATGAAATCATTTAACAATTCAGTAGGTGAGTTATTCAACCTGTGCCAGTACTTCAAAACAGATTTAAAACAGTCAAATATTATTGGATATTGACCAAATTCTGACATTACAGCAAAGTTTGAAGCTTTTTACTGACATCAAGTAAATATTTCAAAAAATGTATTTCCGCAAGGGAAGACGCCAGTAAGTCTCGTAAAATCACATAACGAATCACTATTAAACGATTTAGGTAGATAGCATCCCCAGATTTCAGAGCTATAATTAAGAATAGCATTAATTGTATAGTTAAATATATGTAAAGAAGACTTGATGCTTGGTCCAAGGGACAACAGATCCGCCTTGAGTTTATATAATGCTTTAGTTGCTTTATTAAATAAATCATACTGTGCCTCGGTAAAAGAGCCTGATATAGAGAATAAAATTCCAAGATATTTGTACTTCCGAATACTTTCTATAGAGTTGCCTCTGAAAGTAAATTAATCATTAATGAGTCTGCCTGGCTTATTGAAAATAAGCACTTTAGTTTTTGAAGTATTGACATCAATACACCAATCATCACAAAAATTTTCTAATAAATTTAAACTATTTTGAAGGCCAGAGGCTGATTTTGATAACAGAACATCATAGTCAGCGTATATAATAAACTATAAAACAGGCCACCTATTCCATTTTGCAATATTTTAATGTATATTGCATCATGGAGAACTGTATCAAATGCCTTTTTAAAGTCCACAAAACAGGCATATAGTTTTTTTATTTGAATTGATATATTTGTTTATTATAGTTTTTAATCCAAACATATGATCAGAAGGCCTTTTGGTAAAGCCAATTTGAAAATGTGAAATCAGTTTATGCTGTTCCAGAAATTTATCAAGCCTGCTGTTGAAATGGAGTTAATAAGTTTGCCTAAACAACCAGTTATTGCTATTCCCCTATAGTTTTCAGAATTACTAAAGCTAGGAGCTTTAGGCTTGCTACTGACTTGTATCAAGTTTCAGAGTTGTAACACATAGGGTTGTGATAAATTTCTAGAAGCGAGTGTGATCAAGGTTTTTATCCCATGGAACGGTAATCCTATACGTAGCTGCAAAAAAATTATTTATAAACGAATTTCTTAACGCAGAAAGAGAAAAATCCAACCATATCATTGCAATTACCTGTCTATTTGCTGATTCTGAAAGTCAGCAGGGACATTATAAAAGTACTTACGAGGCTTTTTAAATGTGTGCCTGTATCTTAAAAATATATATTTCCAAGGTTAATATTGATCGTGTTTAACCACATGCCCCAAAAGAAAGCTAAAGAACAAATATATTACCAAAAGTTGAAAATGCCAGTTTAATTGGTAATCACTCAAACTCAATTAGAGGGTTCACAGGTTGTTCCTCTTTCCTTCTTCTAAACTATAGGCCCAAGACAAAAAGATGCAATTGCACAAAGTTGCATATCTCTAACTGTTTTTATTTAATTTTAAAACAAGAAGAATCTCACAAGAAGAAAACAAATTGTGCAGACCCTGAAAGAGTGTAATTTGAAATGTTCGTTACTGTCGCTGGAGCGTTTTCTATTTAAAGCTTAGATTTATGGAACAAATATTAATTTTCTACCTATGAGCTCACATTAATGTAGTGTCGCTAGATTTCATTTGCCAAAAAAAAAAAATTAAAAAAAATAAAGCAAATAAGATTAAAACAATAAAGTTGAACTCAAATTCAAAGTCGAAATGCAAATAAATTACTAATCTAGTTACAACTGTATACCAAGCCTACGCTTATAAACAGTTGAAATAATAGCGAGCGATAGCTCGCTTAATGGTAGATGTATTTTAAGACTACGAGACTATAGAGGTGTAAAAAATTCTAGCAACCGGAAGTTTTTAATTTAATCTCCTATTTCTACACAAAATCGCAAAAATCTCCGTAATGGGAGAAAAGTGTGAAACAAAACGGTTTCTAGAATATCAAGAATTTAAATTTCGTTACCAAAAATAACTGAACACAACTTCAAATGTTTTTCCTTTAATAAGGCATTTTTTTCTGTTTGGGGATATATTCTTTCCTCCATTTTTATTCGACTTCGCGTTAGGGTAATGCAACTACGTAAAATATATGTAAAACTCGCACGAGAAGAAAATACAGACGAAATATTTTTGTTTAAAATGTTATATTTATTATACATTTATTCTTTAACCAAGAGGGGCCTCGGTGGCCGAGTGGTCAAGGTAGTTCGTCTACTATTGATCACGTGGTCTGTCAACAGTGAGATTGCGGGTTCGATTCTCACTGCAAGCAGGGTGTACTCGACTCCAATCTTAATTGACAATGATTGCAAGTTTTCCTACGCAGGTCGGGGGTTTTCTCCGGGTACTCCGGCTTCCTCCCCCAATAAAAACTGGACGCCATTATATAGCTGAAAAATTGCTGAAATTGGCGTTAAACACCATCAAACAAACAAACAATCTTTAACCAAGATATTTCATTGTTTGATGTTATACAAAAAGCGTGAAACGATAGTTGACGTGAATTATTTTTCGTCTGCTTTGCTAACATGGATTCGGACGATACTTGACGTGATCTTATATTTGCTGCCATGACTTGTGATCGTCTGCCATGCAAGTTCGTCTGCTGATCCAGGTTCATAAAAACAAACCCAATATTGTTAATTGGTAAGTGTTCATTTCTTTCATTATAATTGCACTATATGTACACGTTCCCAAATGAATTTTTTTTTAACAGAGTTGCGTATTGACATTGCAAATTCCAGTCGCTCTCGCTGCTCGAGAGGCGATGGGGAAAATAACGCTTTGCGCGTCTCTATACCGATCTTAGCATTTAACTGAATTTAAACAGCCACAATAACAAAAATTGACAATCAAATTAAAATTAAATCTTTCACCCGCTAGCTGTTTCTGTTATTGGTCTCTGCGTTGTAAAATAGGGGGAGCAAGTGAAAGATTTAATTTTAATAAGATTGAAAAAGTGAATTATAAGTCTTAACCAGTCTACTATAATTATCAAGTTGTTCCTCTCATTGACCTTGTATCATGCAGACAACCAATATTTTACGTTTAGTACCCTTGTCCCTGTTTACACAAGTACAGAGGTTGGTACTACTATGTTCTTATTGTATTTTAATATAATTAAAATTAAAAATTGTGTTCGTTTAAGAAAAGCTCTTGTTCAGCTTGTACATTTTAATAACATTTATTGTTAAATCTTAACCGTAAATTTTTCAGAAGCAAGAAAACGTAATTATCAATCCTGGAATTATAGTAACTTGCTTGCAGAACCTACGCATATATAAAGTTGGGAATACAAATACTGAAACTGATTGTTGGACTGGACAATCGGTTACAATTTGAAGGCAGCAGCATAGATGAGATAAATGAAGAACAATTTGTCAAACTGGCCCTCAAATACCACAGTTATTCAAAAAGATATCTAAATTGTGTGATGCACATTTTTTAAACAAAATTATTATAAAGTAGTAGTTTTTTTAACAACTTCATAAAATTGCTATCAAACTGAACAATACCATTCTAAAATTTTGCCAAAAAATGTCTCAAAAAATACATGAATCTACTGTTATCAAGGTAACTGAATAAGTGAGCACTGAAAGACAAAAATCAATGAAATTAATAAGTAGCCAGTGACCAAGCTTTATTTTGTGGTTCTATTTTTATTTTTACTGTTCTAAACCAAGTGCACAGAAAGTTTAACTGAACATTAATCAGCTATTGTTGCTATCTTATGCTTAAAAAACATTAATCTACAAAAAAATTTACAAGACAATTTTTCTTAAAACTTTCAGAAAGTTACCAGATCGCTGGGATATATATATCAGTTGTGGTCCATCAGTACAGTACAAATTTAAACACTGAATTTTAATCGTTTCAATTCTGTTGTTCAAAATGCCTCCCAACTTCAAAGTGTGATTTTAAAACTTTTGTCTTTCTTTGGATTGTAAGTCCATGGGTAAAAAACTTATTTTTCACAAGTTTAGTTCCTGCTATTTATTTTGAAAGAGAGGATTATATTTCAAAGCTTGATTTTTGTGATTCATAATCTACACACACGGGTCTACTGGTTCTGTAGATATCGTCATTGAAGTTATACTGTAAATTTGGAAATACGGTAAATAATTTAAACGATTTATTTAGTAAGAATATACATACATCTTTATATCTGCTGGTTATGGATAAGTTAAACAAATCTTAGCTAAAACATAGTTATATATTGCAGAGGTATTGTTGTGCAGCCATACTAATGCACTACAGCTGAGATGGATGTTAGTTGTTTCAACAGCTTACAGTGGGCAATCCACCAATGTCCACTCTACTCTGAACTTTCATTTTGTAAAAATCCATATCTGCCTTCACTTGAAAGTCTTGTCAAAATAAAATAAAATAACATGTTCAATTACAAAGTTGGACAGGATATATACTATCTAGGAAGTTTTCCCACCCAGTGCAACTTCCACTGTGGACAGCTGGAAAAGTCATCCGTAGCTGTGTAGCTCCCAGTTTATACTTGTTTTATTTTGGGTAGGAAGCCAAACTGTTAGTTAGAAGCTATGAACTTTTGTCAGAAAAATTTGTAACCCTTTTAAATTTATTTTGAGTCGAGAACACCTCGCCTAGCGAAAGACTCAAACTTACAATATGTGAGTTGACACTAGTATATTTATAACTATATAGACTACTTGACGACTGAGACCCTCCAATATGGGTTGACGGATGATATGCAATATAATCTATAGTACATTTTAAACATGAAAACAATCTCCAAGATTTATTCGTATATTTTAAGTATTTAATGGGGTTATTTAAATTATTATACACTTAAAATTAACCTGCGAGACAAAAGCTTGGATTTTGACTAAAAACATACTTACATGTACATTTATGCGAGATAAGTAAGTGTATCATGCCAACTTTAGGTCAAGTGCCAGTTGATGGACCAGTCAGTCGATCCTAAAATAGGATATGGATCTATGACCTTAGCTTTGTTCAGTGCATATTATACTTTTTGGGGTGACACACCAGTCCTTAACTGCCATATCGAACTAGACAGAACTGCTTTAATGAATTTAAGAAATATGTGTAGCAAAGACGAGGACCGTTATATATTTTGCATTGAAATTCTGTATCAGACCTTGACTTAAGAACATAGTTAATAAAGGTCTACTGTGTCAAACATTCTAAAACACAAATATTACTTATGTTAATGATGAGATAAAACATTTTAATTGCAGTAAATATAAAGTATAAAACAGAGTAATTACATAATCTAATTTTGAGTAAATTACAAATCAATTATTTAAATATAAAATACACAAATCTTTTAATACAAATTATGTACATTGACATAAAATGAAAGCTTAAATAAATGTAAGTGAATCGACCATCCACCTGAGTTATATCACAACATTTACATTTGGTAGTAACTATCCTTGTTTATCTCCACTCTCAATGCAAGGTGAACAAAACTGAACTCTTTATTACCTGGGTACATAATTGATATTTAATTGTATGGAAAAAAGCCAATATCTTAAACAATTGTTCACAAATTAATTTGTTTCAAATATTTTTAAATTGAAAATTATTCTTAAAAACTGTGAAAATAACTTGATCTAGATCTGCATGCATCAATTAATAAAAATGCAAGTTAATTAAGAACTAAAAACCATCCAATAAAGCAACATTTCTATGTAACAGTAAATTAAAAATTAACATAGGTAATAACATGAGGTCATCTTTACTGTCTTTATTTTTATCATCAATGCTGACAAGTTTTTCACTTAGGCTTAAACTTTTGTGTTAAAACATATCATGAAAACAGATACTTGGAGAAAGTACCCTACTTCGTACCCCCAATGACTCACCTCCTCCAACTTATGTTCAATAACTTTTTGTATTTTGTCTTTCTAGTGGTCGTACTTATGACATAACACAACATATTTCATTGAAAATACAAGATTTCTGATATATGCTATCTGCCTGTCGAAATGGCATATATCAGTAAACTCTTATTTTCAGCTTTTGCTCCTCCTATTTTTTTTATTCCATTAAATTAAGTGTGTGTATAAGCCGTTCTGAGTATTAATTGCTCTGGTAAATAGTAGTCAGACATTGCTCTACTCAAAAAGTGTTGCTGTTCCAAAAATTTGAAAACACTTTTCACGAAAAAGAATATGAACTAAAATTCAATTAATCTCTGTTAACAAAGAAAAGTCTCATGCAGAAAAAAAGAATAGGATATATGCCATATAATAGTGCTTTAAATCCAGTATACATTCTGAAATTGACAATTATATCCAGTTGGGCAACAACACTATAAGAGAAATAAAGCAAGAAAGTTATGAAGAAAACTAACAAACTTACTAACTAACTAACTAACTAAATGTTTTGTGTCTGAAGACATAGTGAAACTACTTTCAAATATTAACTTTTATTTAGGATTTTAGACAGTATTTTAGTTTAGATTTGACAAAATTATAGAAGAAGTAAAATATTATATCAGAGCTGTGGTACCAGTTTATGGAGTATAGTATTGTTCTTTTTTAACAAGACAACAAACTCGGCACATAAAATGAAGAAATCACCAGCCCAAGAATCATGACTGGGCAGCATTATTTCAACTGTTAAATTTTCTGTATAAAATAAGTATAAGTTTTCAAATATTTACATTATTTCTTTTCTGTATGTATTTAACTCAATATTGTTATAACTTAATTTCTATCTATAAATCAAGTGAACAACAATGGGGTTTTTGTTATTTGCATAGGATGTAATATTTCCGATGTCAAGTGAACATGAATCAGCGACAGAAAATATTTCCTCTACATGCAGCGAATGCTAAATATACCATACATATTTATACCACATTGACGATATTGAAATCCGAAAACACTCGCACACATGAGATTCGCCGAGAATAAGGCTTGAAAAGAGAGGGTACGAGATATTTCTGTGATGCAATTGTATATTAGATATACCATGTATATTTGTTAGTTGCTTATTTATTACCCGACACTGAACTTTAATGACAGGTAAAACTGAAAGATCATTAAAATACCGACATAATTAGGTAAATTTAGATTATGATTTGTAAATGAAAATTAAAAGAACAGGCATGTTATAAATAAAAATGCCTAAGTGAGTTAAAAAATGCAATTGAAAATAGGAAAAAAATTAATCTCTTCATAATAAAAGAAACTCACAAAAGATATGGATTTTTATTTAATTGAAGATTTAAACATTTTGATGTAAGAATTAACTAAAAAAATTCAAGTTATATTTAGATACTAACAAGGATCGTATATAAAGTTTTGAAAAACTGACATTAAAAAGAAAATGAAATGTTGAAAAATGCATATATTCATACAATAAAAAAATCCAGTTACATAAGAATAAATGTCATTAACAGTTTATTAGCAATCTTCATAAGGGTATTATTGAATAAATTCTTTTGCCAAAATACGGCTCTTCTTACTACATTTTTTTTTTGGGGGGGGGGTGTTATTTTTAAAATATCATTTAGTTCTTAACAATGCTTATGCATCTGAATGTTAATTTAACCTTTAGAACACATGTAATTGCAAATCTTTCGCAACAATTTTAATTACTGACAAAATAATTCAATGGAAATCATAATTGGTGGGTATATTTTTCTTTGATCTTCCAACGATGCTCCACAAAGACAATCTTACCCTCACTGAATAATGATCATACTGATAATGTGTTATATAGACTGTATGTATAAATAGATGTCAGGTTATTGACACATTAGATATTAAGGAATTCCTTACAAAAAAGAAATATATTAGAGTGTTTGCTTAGACATTTTTATAGACACAACATTCATATATGTATTTGTTAATTCTGTGTTTTTTAAATAGTCAGCTTATTCTCAATTAATTTGATATTATCAGGGGGCATTCAGATGTTTCCGTCTGAGTCTTTGGACCTTTATGAAATTTTTACTCTGATCTTTTCTTAAATTTCATTCATCCCCCACGTATTTCGGGCACCAGTGTCCGCATTGCAGACCTCGCATTACCCGACTGCAGATGGGATCCTCGTCTCATTTGTGGTCTCATTCCCTGGAGAACCCTTGCAGACGTTGCACACTCCGGCTGCAGATGAGATCCATCGCTTCTTCCCCTGTACTGGCGTATTATCGGGAAGACAGTTTCAATCCTCTCATTGGAGAACTTCAAGCTGACTTGCTCTGGCAGGAAATCAAAATTTATTTCAAAGCTTAGTGTTTTCCTAGGGCAAAACTATTTATATATTAAATTATTTACAAACTCTTTGTCTGATTAAACTAGAACATCCCAGAGGGCTATTAATATGTTATGGCATTACACAAGTTTTAATCATTGGTACGAAAGAATATAAAAGGCAACACTAACGACTTGAAGTATTTTGTGAACTGACACAATAGTTGTTTTACACACTACACAGGGTAATTAAAGCAATCAAATACTACAACTACAAATCTTTATATAAATAGTTACTTATACGAAATATAAGTTATGTTTATACAAACATTTGGTGTATTTATCTATTATATAAACTGAAATTAATAAAATTGGCACTTGACAACTTGAAGTTACAACCTAAGCCTCAACATGAACATCATAATTTCTTAATCCTTAACATGACAATAAACAATTAGTGTTTGTCGTAATGAGTTTGTCATCATAAATCAGTAACAGGTTTCTGTGTGAAACAGTTATGCTCCTCCCATTTTTTGGGATATTCCACTATAATAACTGTGTGTATAGTCAATAGCCATTCTGGGTATTCAGTGCACTGTTTTACAGTACACTCTACTAAGTGTTGATGTTTCACTCAACAAATCCCCTAGAACAATCAAATGAAGATTTATGATTGAACAATTTAATAATAGTTTTGATACAATTTAAACTACACAGAAACTAAAATTCTGAAAGTTTTGAATTAACAAAAAGTTGTTTAATTAAAATTCATCTCAGCATTTCATTTTGGTACATTACAAAAGTGTTATAAAGAACATATATATGTTACTGAATTATTGTTGTCCACATTCTATTTGTCTATCTAAAATTTCCTCAGCATTATCTAAAAAAGTTTCTTCATGGCTGTAATATAAAATAATCTACGTGAAATAATCAAGTTACTATCTTTAAAAGAGATAGTCGACGCATTTAACTCTTAGAGATATTTGTAATTTAGAAAGAAAACTGAACAAACAACAATAAGAAAAAACTTTTTAAACATGTATCAAACGAAAGAAACATTAACGTTCTCCTTAATTATTGTAGGGGGGAGGTAAATTAATCAAAGTGCTTCGAACTGTATCCAATCAAAATAATATAAGGTTATAATATGATACAAGAAGGTTACCGCATTGTTGTATTCATCATGGACTTTTCAAACATGTTTTTAAACAATAAGATATTATCAAAAAGAGACTCCGCAATTAGAGTTTCATCTCCTGTCTGAACGTGAATAACGACGGACGCAAAGAAAGAAAATCATAGAGCTAACAATAAACACATTTAAATATCCCAAATGAAAGGTATTTCAGACGTTGAAGACCACAATAGTGTATCAACAATACATATCTTTCTAAGAATATCGGAGCCATGAGCCAATTTTATTGTCTTGCGATGATTCGTATGTATTAACCCGAAACAAAGTTAGTTAATCTTTTAATTGTTTTAAACAGCACATTTTTTTCAATTTCATAAGTAGATATGTACTTACATATATCAAGTTATTATCATTACAATTTACTATTTTTTTATTAATTTGACTAGCTTTGAAAATTGGAACTTATTTTCATTATAATCTCGTTGTGCTCACAGGAACATAAAATGTTAATTAAATGTGAATTGAAATCTGTGTTCACTTGTAGGTTCTTCCAACAAGTACTTGTAATTAGGGTCCCAATAATTGTCAGGCGGTCAAATCAAGAAAATATGGCGTAAATACATCAACGGCGTAAGGGATCATGTTATTATAGCATATCAGTTCTTAATGGCGCTCTTTTTGATAAAAACCTTTTATGAAGTTTATTACGACCACCAATTGTTATAAAACACCAATCTGATGGTATAATAATTAAGAAATGCAAACAAGGTCAAATAGGGATGCTTTTTAGAGTAAATTGTACGAAAGCAGAATTGTTTACTATTTTTCCAATCACTATGCAAGCGTGTTTTCAATTATCATTCGTTACCATGGTTTAGCGTCTTTAAGTTCAAAGGTCACATTTCGAAAATATACCGACTGCGTCGGAAAAACCGAAAATTTGTGTCCTGATATTAGTACCTATACTATTTCAATGGTATCATAATGTATGTCTATCTGCATGTATTATTACAGTTTGCTTATTTGCATTTATCTTTTGAGTAGCAATATGTTGCTATAAACGTTAGATTGAACTAATAGAATTCTGTTTGCTGCCCCTTTTAACAAAAATTGGTATGAAATTGACAGAAAATAATATTCAATCACGAAGTGCAAAAGCAGGCCTTATCGTTTCTTTTGGTTTTGTTTGTTGTTTGTTTGTTTGTTTTTTTTTTTTTTTTTATTTTTTTTTTAGAAATAAATATAAGACTAATAATGTAGATTTCTAATGCAAAAATGCAATGATTAATAATATATATGTTGACAGCATGTAATCATTTGCTTTTCAGAATACTTTTGAACAAATATTTGGTAAAGAAGATGATATCTAATGCTATGCTTTAAGAAATAGATAAGAAATTTTTTAACATTTGAAATTAAAATAACGAAGAAAATTAATAGATTTTAAAGTAAATTGTATATAAGATAATACCATACCTGTTTATATATAGTCTCTTATGTAACTGATCATTATAACTGTGATATGTCCACATTATATAACTTCGCCTTGCCTGTACTGTCTTCTTTACTACATCCTATAAAGAGCTGACCTGAGCTTGTGTAGCTGAGAGAGTATGGATCTAGTATCCCAATGTTATTAGTTTTATAGTATGTAATGAGGTCTCCCACTGTGTTTAGGATATGGAGGGTGTCTGTGTACAAGTCAATTACAATGATGTTGTCTAATGGAGTTGTCATAACACACAGTGGTTTGAATGGTTTGTCATCACTATTGATCTTTAGATGTCCTGTGTAGGTATTGATGACATCATCATCCTGTCCTAGGACCACTACTCTACCACTACCATCCTCTAATGATACCTCATCTACCACAAATATTGTACCATCAGTGGTTGTAGTAATGTGATCAACATTAGTAAATATTGGTTGTTTGTTTCTGTCATTTTCATAAGTCTTCTCATGTTCACCTTCTTTATTCATCCTGATTACTACTACTCTATCAGAATCGCTAGCTCCAACTATGATTTTGTAATCCCTAGTGACATGGACAGCTTTAGGTATTAATGGATCTACGCTGTATACAGAGTCTGTAACCTGTCCACTGCTATAACTGATCTGTTTCAGCCTTGATTGCAATGTGGTCAGGAGGAGGTCATTAGAAGGACTTAATGCCATACCATATATCTTCATGTTAAAGGTAGACATCACCTCCAGATTAATTCCTTCTGGTTTTACTCTTTGTAACACTTTTTCGTCACTTATCCATATGGAATCGTCAGGGCATGTTGAGAGATGAAAAACATCAATAACGGTTGTAAATTGTTGATGAATATTCAGTATCAAATCTTTTAGTAGATCTTGTAATGATCCAAAATTATATTCAGTTATCGCCCCTGGTATAAAATTTGGCATTGTAGTGAAGTCTATTTTAACTGGTTCTACAGCTTCAGTCATAAATTTCAACATTTTTTTATTTTCTTTAAAAACCTGATCCGTAAAATTAATTATGTCATCAGCTTTTGCATTAAGATCCTCCTGATTTATCTTCCTTGCAGTTACATTATGTTCCTCACTATCCAAAGATTCCTTTAATGTTTCCCATTTCTGATCTAATGCATTGATAAGTTTTTCAGAATACTTATCCACTTCCATTTTCAAAGCAGCATTGTGGGTTTGTATTAGATTCCTTGTTTCTCTATATTTTGAATTTTCATGTTTTCTTAATAACTTGATTTTTAATTCTCTGTTTTTTAGCTCGTCTATATTACTTTTTATTTGCTGTTGGATTGTTTTCACATTTTCAATTTTAATTTTATAGCCTTCACTTATTTGCACTAACCCATGACCATTGTGTACTTCAGTTATACACTGTGGACAGACAAGCTGATCACATGACTTACAAAACATGAAACAAGTTTGTCCTTCATGATTTTCACAGTTAATATTACTATAATCTAATTCCTCTGAATGTTCCCCCACATTCCTAATGTCTATGATTTTATGTTTGTCAGCAGATTTAATTTTACTATGAATTTTTTCTTTGCATTTGGTGCATATAAGCAAGTCACAGTTTAAACATTTCCAGTTGATTTTAATGTCAGTTTCACAAAATTCACAACATTTTGGAAATTGTCCTTTCTTTGAAGAGCTAAGCCTTGTGAGTGCCATTGTCAGATAATTCAATTAACTGCCGTTTAAACTTCCTTGTTTCAATATAGGTAAACTATTTATAGATTATTTCTAGGTCAGGGTTGAATTTGCAACACGTTTCGTTTGGAAATACACATGTTACTTGACAATGTTTATCATAACTCAAATCATGGCATTGTATCACACATGGGGTTATAACTAATTTTGGGTACGGTTTACTGAACTATTGCGCGAAAATATAGTTCGATGTTTACATTTACCGACGTAAGTAATTTCTATCTGTAATATTGTTTTGATTATTTTTCAGGTGAAAAACAATATGTTTTGTATTGCGAAATGTAATAATTTTGTTATTTGCATTTGAAAAAAGTATAATTCTGTTCAAATATTCTTACGCGATCAAGCTGGCTAGGTAAACGATCATATTATCATAAATTTATGCACATTCAATCTGCTTTCATCTGAATTGTTAATTATATAATTAACGCATAATAATAATAATGATCTTCTTGCTACTGTTTTTAATGGTGTATTAAACAATTTTCGTAATATAAACAGTTAATATTCAATGGCTGCCTGTGCTGCTGCAGCTAATGATCATGATGAATAACAGTAAAGTACAACTTTGATCATCTTTGCAAAATAAAAATAACACATAAATCAACGTATTAAGGGACCGACCATTTAACTTGCAAGGGAGGCCTTGGTTTTTTCCTAAAAAAATATTTTGAAAAATGATTTTTTTGATGAGAGAAGTATTGCGAATCTGTAATTCCTGTCGAAAATTAAAATGATGAAAACGTTTCTACTTTAGCATTTTCTTATTATTGGTTTTATGCACCTTTTAATTTTCCAGTTATTTTGTTGTTGTCGCATCAAATAGAAATAAATTATTTAAATTTTTTTAAATACAGGTCTCAAGTGCAATTTCCTGCATCTTTCTTTTACTTTCAATAACTCAAATGTCCAAAAATGTTAACTGGTTTATTTACTATGCATGCCTACTATTTTCATACGACCGAAAAAAATTGCAGGCGTATTATGGTATGATGCTTTCGTCTGCGTCGTTGTCTGTTAACTTAAGTGTTCCCTCAATAACTTTTGTTCTAGTTATCCAATTGCTTTGAAACTTTACAGTGATGTTTCTTACAATAAAAGGATGGATGGGATTGATTTTTAGGGTCCCCCATTTTTCGTTTAGAAATTAGAGACCCAAAAGGGGCCAAAAATGCCACTATTTTGTTTGTTCCCACAATAACTTTTGTTCTAGTCATCCAAATGAAAATTAACAATGATTTTCCATACCATTAATAGATAGATGGATGGTATTGGGTCCCCTCTTTTCTAGTTTAAAAATTAGGGGCCCAAAAGGGGCCAAAAATGGTACTTTTTTATTTGTTTCCACAATAACTTTTGTTCTGGTTTACAGATTGCTTTGAAATTTTACTATAATTTTTCTTATCGTAAAAGGATGAATGAGATTTAGTTTGGGGCTCCTCCTTTTTCCTTTTAGGAATAAGGCGCCCAAAAGGGGCAAAAATGAGTTGGGTTTTAATATATGTTTTAACAGATATGCCAAATATCAATATTAATATAAACATATATTTGACAAAATAACACTAAAAATACATCTAACACAAATTTTTCTGTAATATATTTTACTTTTTATGTCTTGCATTGTATTATTTAACTCGTGCATTATTATTTAAAGAACCAAATGTTTAGAACTCTGATGTCTCGGATGATCATTCTCTTATATCAAAGAAGAAAAAGCAACACATGGCAAAGACAAATCATAAAAAATTTGATTGTATTAAATGATCCTGACTTGGTTAAAGCATATTATAGAATATCATAAGTACATTATATCTTCACAAGCTGTAAACAACAATTAATCTCTCATATTACAATACAAAATGGGTTCCTGTTTTAATCCTCTAATTACTTTAATTGAGTTTCCCCAATAGGGTTACAACCATATCTTTTCTTGTTATCTCCAAGTAATATATAACATATGCTCGACTAAGGTGTTTTCCCAGGGGTTAAATTGCGTCAATGAACTTGATGCATTTGTAGATGAATAAAGACATCATTCTTTTATACTGAATCACCCAAGGTAATTTTTTCACCTAGTTGTTATCGACTCGTCAACTTTTTATTGTAAAAGACACACATAAATGAACATAGTGTAAATTATAGCGTATAAGGAATAAACATAATGTGTTTTCGAGGTTATCGATTATTATTGAGATGACGTATTACACAAGAATTTGAGGCTCTATATGATAAAAACACATCATTTTCGAACCTGAGAGAAAGCTCAGAATTGAATTTTTTAAGTAACCTTATAATAGGGTCGTATATTTTACACTTCAGAGCATTAATTATTTGAGTGGGATACCACTGTCTGTATTTCATACGTTTAAAGTGTGTCTGAAAAACTTGGAAAAAAGACTAAGCTAATATTTAAAAAAAATATAAACGGTTATTGTCTGCAAATAAATGCAGTCAATTAGATTAATTGCACAAAAATACCATAAATAGTTTCTTAAATTGAAATAAGTTAATGGCCATTTGGACTGTGATAAACCGATCTTGTGATTTATTTTTAATAAAAATACCACCCCTTTACACCCTCAAATTCCAATGGTAACTCTTAATGTCAAATGATGCCGATTTGGCAAAACTGTTCAAATGGCTACCGGGAAGTGCAGACGACAATTAAAGTTAAGTTTAGAGTGATTAATAATGAGAACTGATTAAATCTGTTGCCAAGCTTGAAAGGCCGTAAGAAAAATGATAACAGAAAAGTGCACTTGATTTTTTTAGAAGGCATTATTATTTTAAGTTGTACTACATACGTCAGTCTCACCAAGTTTGGGTTTTGGTTATATATAGAAGCACGGAAGTAGTAATGCACATGACAAGCAGAACTAAATATAAACAAGCCATCGAAAACACCTTACGAGACCATATATTTAAAAGTTAGTTAAAATAAAAGTAAAACGTGGAAATAAGTTGTAGATTTCAATTTTAATTACATTGTTTAAAAAATGAAAAGGAAACCATTCATGTGTATCAGTTTGGTGTTGCTCAGGGTATTACAATTGTTGGATGGTGAACTACAGTTAAATACATAAGCTATTGTATCATCCAAATGTAAAATGGCCATTATGTTTCGTTTGCCTGCAGAAAGAACAATCAGGGGTTTAAAGAAATAAAGAAGAATTTTTAACAATTCATCATCATCATCATCATCATCATCATCATCAGTCAGCCGCAAATATTTTTGTTTTGTAGACGTCAACAATCCGTCCTGTTTCTTGCTACTGTTCACATTTCTTCGACTGTTTGCGGTGACTCACTGTTTATTTGTTTACTTATGTGCTGCGGTTGAGTAGTTTTGGTTTACCACGCTTTCAGAATGTTGTTGTTGACCACCTCAAACTTTTTTGCGCAGACAATGACCAACATATCGAAGTTTTGTTTTCATTATAACAGTTAACAACAATATCAATTTTTAAGAAAACAGGTAACAGCTAATGGTTGAAGAACAGTTAACAGTTGCTTCTTTTTCTAAAAAAACCAGGTAACAGACGTATACAAATGAACAAAACACGCTAAACAGAAAAGATCTCCCCCCCCCACATTTAACGTTTAATAATTATGTATAATAATAACACATTAAACCCATTACTATAATCTTTCTTAGAACTATTTATAATTATTAACTGTGACTCTTTGCTTGGTTTTTT
Source organism: Limnoperna fortunei (assembly GCA_944474755.1). Classification (NCBI taxonomy): domain Eukaryota; kingdom Metazoa; phylum Mollusca; class Bivalvia; order Mytilida; family Modiolidae; genus Limnoperna; species Limnoperna fortunei. The sequence goes on along the minus strand of OX104118.1, from coordinate 14,278,248 downwards.
TCTCTGACCGTGTTAGTAGAGTCACGATGTTTTAAAATGAAAATTGCAATCCAACAGTACTGAGTCGAGATTCAAAAGTCAGTCGACGCGGGGTATCGATGACCGAATGATTAAGGTAGTTATTCTACTATTGATCACGTGGTTTGCCAACACCGAGGCTGCGGGTTCGAGACTCACTGTGGGCAAGGTGCACTCGACTCAAATCTTGCCAGTTTTCCTACCGAAGGTCGGGGGTTTTCTCAGGGTACTCTGGATTCTTCGCCCCAAAACTGGAACCACGATATAGCTGAAAAATTGCATAAAGTGGCGTTAAACACCATTCAAATAAACAAACAATTTAAGTCATTTAAGAGTTGATGAATAGGTGTCGGTGTCATATAATTACATGTCAGGGTCTGACTGGACCCATAATGTTAACATTTTCGGTCCCCTGTAGACTATTTTTCTTTGAATATAGACACCAAAAATGAATTTACTTTAACATTACCAATTAAACTTGCATTCAGATTATAGCAATATATTTATTCTTAGTTTTCTTTTGAGGCTGCGGGACTTGTGGCTAAACATGATCAATGTTAACTTGGAAAGATACAGGTACACATTGTGCACATTTTAAAAGCCTCGTAAATATGTTTATAATGTCCATGCTGACTTTGTTTGTAAATAGAGAGGTGATTATAATGATATGGATGGATTTTTCTCTTTTTGTGATAAGAAATTCGTTTTTTAATAAAATTTTGCAGCTATCTATAGGATAACCGTTCCTTGGGATATAAACGTTTGTCACACTCACTTCTAGAAATTTATAACACCTCTTATTTGCTATAACTCTGAAACTTTATGGTATTTGAGTGAATCCATTAATGGTGTAAGATGAAAGTCAATAGCACGGCCGAAAGTTCCAAGCAGTTTTTTGTGTTTTTATTATAGAGCCTGACCTACAAAATGTACAGTATATAGGTCCGCCTTACTCATAAATTGTATAGGCCCGGACCCATACTATTTACGATTCCGCATTTTTTTATAATGTAATAGCCCTAGACCCATAAATTGTACAGTTTACAGGTCCGACTTTCCAAATTACGTTTAAGCCACTGACCCATGAAATTTACTATGGGTCCGCTTTTAACTTTTTGCATGGCCCTGAAGACCTAAAATTTACAGTTTTTAGGCCTGTTTTTAATATTAATTGGATAGCCAGGACCCATAAAATGTACAGTTAACGGTTCTACCATATTTATTAAATTTTAAGTCATTTAAAAGCCTAGGAACACATGTAAAGAGATAATAATGCGAAAGTGATTAAAATATACGATGAAACAGAGTTGTAAGTGATAGTGATACTTGTTGGACTAATACATAATACATAATACACTCATTTTTTCTGAGGTATAGACTATAATAGGCCAACGATTTTAGACTTGTGCATATAAGGTGCCAGGCATATTTACAAAGACCAACGATACGATCACGTTCCTTTCCCGTTTCCTTACAAATTATGGTGACATTTAGAGTTTATGCCAATGACAGCTTCTATATTGTAAATTGTGTAACTGAAATGTGTTTGATAAGATAGATAACAAGATAACCCCCAACCCAACGACCTCCATTGTCACTTATCTGCGAGATTTTTTTTCCATTTTTAAGGTGCCCATTTTGAAACATCGCTTGGGAAACATAAAAATGTAGAGTTATAGCTAGTCAGAATTCACAAAATGGGTTGGAAAAATAATAATTTAATTTATTTTGAAAGTCAGTCGAGTGTCCGAAAATTTATTTCATATGTAAACTAGTAAAATTTACAACCCTCACTAAACAAATATACATGTGCATAAGGGAAGTATTAATTGTTCCTGTTTACATGTATGACATGTACCGTAATCAGTTAAAATTGTAAAAATAAAAAATAATAATAATTAATTGTTATTTTGTATCTTCATATCTGAATTTTTCAAAATTAAAGACCGGATACGTAAAATGGGCGGACCCATTCTTATACGGGCGCACCTTAAATTATAGAGACCCGGACGCAAATTGGGGGACCTATAATTATACGTTTATTTTTGTTCTATTAGTGATGGAAGCCGTTACAGAACACTCTCTCCCCTCCCTGAACCTCAAATGTAAGTCACAATCTAGTTATAATGATAAAAAGTATACTGTACACATGTGGTAAATAAGGAACATAAACTACAGGTACATGTATTTATCAATGGTAAATGTTATTGAATAACGTATTTTCCACATACTATTCTCTATCCACATTATAATCCTCAACATTATCCAAAATATGATGTCTCCATGGCTGTAATATAAATAAATATAAATAGACAAAAACATTATATTGAGTTTAGTGAACAAGCACACTATAGAAAACACAGAACCAATGCAAGAAAAGCAATGCAAACACAGGTTAAACACAAGAAAACAGACCAATACAGTAATTTATACATAAATATTCATACATATAGTTGAAATATGTACATTTATCCGAAGATTTTTTTAGATCCCTAAATATTTTTAAGTTAAAAAACTGAAGTGAAACCTTCCGGATAACTGTGAGGTTAAACTGAATATACTGTGGCACTCTAAATGCATGAACATGCAGGGGAGATCTAATTGGGTATTCTGCAGGTGAACCAAGTTTTAAGTTTTAATTTACGTGAGTCATGCATGATTTAAATGTCCAGGTACTACTGATGAAGATCTTCAAAGAAAACAGATTAAAAAATGTTTATATACAGCTGTTTTCTGTATTTAGAATTGATCGACCAATAGGTAAAAAAATATCTGAAAGTGCATTGTGCTTTAACTATAAATGGAAAAGATCGGAAAAGAATAAATGAAACTTAAAGCATGAAATTAGAAATTATTAAAAATTGTTATGTTCAATTAATAAAAAAGTCGCCCTACCTGTTTTAGAAAAGTCTATTATGTTACTGGTCCTTATATCGGTGATATTTCCACTCTATATAACTTGGCCTTATCTGTACTGTGTAATTGGGTAGTACATCCTGTATACAGATGACCTGAGCTGGTGAAGCTAAGAGAAAATGGACGTAGTATGACAATGTTCTTAGTGTTTTAATATGTAATGAGGTGTCCTCCACTCTTCAGCATGTTCAGGAATTGGAGGGTGTTTGTGCCTGGGTCAGTTACAATGATGTTGTCTAATGGAGTTGTCACAGCACGCATTGGTTTAAATAGTTTGACATCATTGATCCTTGGATGTCCTGTGTAGGTATTGAGAACATCACCATTTTGTCCTAGAACCACAAGCCTACCTCTACCATTCTCTGATAACCTGTCTACCATAAATATTGTACCACTATGTGTTTCACATAAGTAAATATTGGCTGTTTGTTTCTATCATCAGATCATAATCATAAATCTTCTCATTTTTACCTTCTTCATTCATTCTGATTACTACTTGTGGTCCTGGTTCTGGCCATAATGATCCAGGTAGCTTGGCACCTACCATGAATTGTAACCACTAGTAACATGGACAGTTGTAATAACTAATTGATGTAGACTGTAACCAGAGTCTGTTACCTGACTACTGTTGCCACTAATCTGTTTTAACCTTGAAGCTTCGTTGGTTATCAGGAGTTTATTAGATGGAGTTAATGCCATACCATAGATCTCCATGTTAAAGTTAGACATCACCCTCAGATTACTTTCTTCTGGTTGTACTCTTTGTAATATATTTTTGTTACATATCCAAAGGGAATTGTCGGAGCATGTTGAAAGATCAAGAAAATGGTCAATATCAGCTGTAAATTGTTGATAAATATTCAGTACTAAAAGTTTTGGTGTATCTGGTAATGAGCCAAAATTGTATTCAGTTATCTTCCCTGGTATGAACTTTGGCATTGTAGTAAAGTCCAGCTTTACTGGTTCCACATATTTTTTCATTAATTTCCACATTTTATTACTTTCTTTGAAGACACGATCTGCATCATTAGAGTTAATTATGCCATCTACTTCTGCATTATGATCCTCCTGCTTTGATATCATCGCTATAACTTTACGTTCCTCTTCGTTCATAGAGTCCTGTAAAGTTTTCCATTTCTGATCTAATTCTTTAAGAAGTTTTTCAGAATATATATCCACTGCCTTTTTTAGAGCATCATTCTGAGTTTTTATTGAATTCCTGGTTTCTGCGTATTTAGAATTTTCATATTTCCTTAATAACTTGATTTTTAATTCTCCATTAGTTAGCTCGTCTATATGACATTTTATTTGCTGATGTATTTCCTTCATGTTCTTTTAATTCTACATATAAACCATGAGAGAAATCACAAAATTTGATCTTTTGTCGTATATTTGTATATAAAATGCATGACAGGATGAGAAAAACATGGGAGAAATTTCTACAATCGGTTCGATTTTAACTGTTTAGTATTAAAATCATGGGAGAAATTTCTTCCATCGTTCTGATGTTAACTCTATAGTAGCACAATCATGGGAGAAATTTCTCCCATCGGTTTGATTTTAACTCGAAGTATTAAAAGCATGGGAGAAATTTCTCCCATTGGTTTGATTTTAATTTTTAATATTGCAATCATGGGAGAAATTTCCCCCCTCGGTTTGATTTAAGCTATTCAGTATTACAATCATGGGAGAAATTTCTCCCATCGGTTTGATTTTAGCTATTCAGTATTACAATCATGGGAGAAATTTCTCCCATAGGATTGATTGTAATTTTTATTATATCAATCATAGAAGAAATTTCCCCCATCGGTTTGATTTTAGCTATTCAGTATTACAATCATGGGAGAAATTTCTCCCATCGGTTTGATTTTAGCTATTCAGTATTACAATCATGGGAGAAATTTCTCCCATAGGATTGATTGTAATTTTTATTATATCAATCATAGAAGAAATTTTTCTAAAATGTTTGATAAAATTTCAGTATTGTATCATTTATCTTTGCCGAGGAAAATGTGATTGTGAAAATACATTCGTTATATGGACGGCTGAAAATTGACGAAGTCGGTTAACAAGAAGAAGGAGTCTGAAAGGTCTGAAAATAAATACCATAAAATGGCATGATGATACAAGGATACTGACACAATTTAAGTATTGCATCATTTATCATTGGTGAGAAAAATGTGATGGAAAATGAATTGTTTATATGGTCGGCTGAAAATTGACGAAGTTGGTAACAGGAAATCTGAATCATAGGGGTCTGAAAATGGACCTCACAAGATGTCATGATCATAAAAAGACAAATTTCAGTATTCTATCATTGATCATTGCTGAGAAAAATGTGACGGAAAATAGTTACGGACGGCTGAAATTTGACTAAGTCGTTTAACAGGTAGTAAAATTCGGAAAAGTCTAAAAATAAATCCCACAATATGGCATGATCATACAAGGCCACTGACAAAATTTCATTATTGTATCACTTACCATTGTTGAGAAAATGTGACTGAAAAAGCTCACCGTAACACTCACACAGACCGAAAACTATACCCCTATCCCCTTCAATGGATGCATAATGTTCAAACAAATTTTAACTATGTGGCATTAAAAATAAGTATAAACATAAGCTGTTAAACTGACTGCATATATTAACAAATTCTCAATTATGTAGGAACACTTATAACTAAGATATAAATGTTGTAACTTGACTCACCAAAATTATTATCCCTTTTCTTTATACTACGCTGGACCAAGCAATTACAATCTGTGGGTAAATATAGCAATACGGATTTAGATGTTATGAACATTTTCCTGAACATTTAAATTTCAAAACTCGTTTCTTCTCAGTTTGTCCCATAATCTGAATAATTGTTCCACTGAGAATGCCTCTCGTAAGGAAACACAAAATTACATGATTCACAATTATTCATCTATACTATTCTTTAAATAACTGAAAAGAATTAAAACGGTAGTAATCAAAAATCGCTTGCTGTTAAATATCAACATAAACTGTACATATTTTAACAATTTAATCTATACGTTCTAATGAAGGGCAAGATTGCAATTAACAATTTCCCAGGAGATCAGTAGACTATAGTATTAAAGCTTTATTACCGCTTTGATGATGATTTTTATTTAATGTTCATAGTTCAATGCTAGAAGGTCACCGTGGCGATGACGTTTTCTGTGCGAAATTTAATGCCCTGAAATTTAGTATACTACAACAGCAATAATAATAATACGAATATTTCGTTCATGAATCGAATGAATATTAATGTTCGACATGACCAGAACAAGTAATAGACAACCATATAAATTAATTGGCAGTAAAACTTTCTTTGTCTAGTATTGAAACGTTTACAAATATTGTTGCCTAAACTATTTAGAGCTGTTATGTTACTTATTTGTAAACAAACAGAAACATATGGTATCATTTAAGAACCTTGAGCATATACATTTCTTTTATTGAACTTTGTATTGAATATTTAGGTTGGACAACATCCTCCCAAGTTAGGGGTTCCGAGTCCGCGTTCGCTCCATCACCACCTATATATTTTTTCGAGTCGGAAGTGAAGTTGCTTCTGACCTTGAGAAGTACCAATCAAAATCGTTTTTACAAAATCTGCATGTCGAACGTAAACAAACACACGAGGTTTAAAGAACATGCGAATACTTCGGTAATTTGATTTGAAATTGATAAAAATATATCATGTATCTTATATTTAAACGTGCGCCAACACAAAATAAGGTGTGTGACAGCTAATGATACGTTTTTAATATTTTCTTCTCGAATAAAAACATATTTTGGACCTTGTCAATTCCACGAAGACGAAGCTTTAATTTGTATACCATTATATTTAATGGTTTTATATTATTGTTTATTCTTTTCTTTGTGTTGATTATTTTATCTAAATCATACAAATAATGTCAAATAATAATGTTATATTTTGTTAATATGTCATTTATTTTATTTCTTTCAATAATTTGTAACTGATTGTCATGTCCAACATTGGACTCCTTGATTGGTTAATACAGATCTGTATCTGTATCTATCTGTACTTGTTCTCACAGGTGTTCTGTGCGTATCTACCTCATACACATAAACAAAGTTATTGAATCAAATTTCAAAAACCAATAAGTTTAATATGGTTTACAAAATAACCATGGCACCATAAACCCCTACACCATGTACAAATTTTTGATTATTCAAGAAAAAAAATTAGTTTGTACTATAAATCGTAAATAATATTAATCTTATCTCCATATCTGTAACAAGACATTAGCTATGTAAGCAAGTGTCAGTATATGACTCTGTAGGGACCTACTACTTTTTGTAGAAAGGGGGGTAGGATTTTTTTTTGGACACAATTAGTCCAGAAGAACCACACAGTCAGTAATTCCAAACTGAGCAAAAATGAGCATATAGGGAGAAAGGAAGTGTTCTAAGCAGTATTATATTTTAGACCACACATCATTTTCCTACCCCCCCCCCCCCCGCCCTGTCTACATAAAGGATGTGGTTGGTTATTTATACATGTACCTTTTACAGATGTAAAAAATCCAGAAATTAAAGATGTTAATGATCTACTGTTGAAACATTTCAACAAAATATTGACTTTTATACCAAAGCAGTACTTGTGTATACACTTACTAGGTACTTCTGCCTAGTCCAGCAAATAAAAACTGGATATCAGTATATAGCTAAAAAATTACTGAAAATGGCATCGAGTTCCATTTAAACAAACAAAATGTATGTGACTAATTGATAATTGTTATTTGCAAAAGTATAATTTAGTGTCTGCTGATATAAATAGAGGGATCAATGTGGTGTACATGCTATATTGTATTTGCCTGCATTACACCAAAAGAATATTCCTCTGATAATATATATAGACAAGCTTTAACAAGTTGGAATTTTTGCAATTGCACATTTTGTTTACTTTTAGACCTTATGGGCCTGTACAATAACCAGTTAAACAATCTTAATAACATCCCATACACTGTCATAACTAAGCTGCCTGCCAGGTTGACTTTAAGCTGAATACACATACAAGAATCACAGCTCATTTTAACCTAAAGGAGAACTACATAGTTTGCCATGTATATTATGACAAGCCCCAGCATAAGACAGTTTGCCTTAAGCTTGGTTTTAATTCTTACATGTATGTCTTGCATATTAATTGAATGATTAAAAACAAGCGCCATTGTCACAGTCCAAAAATTGCACTTGCAGCTTTTGCATTTATTCCTTTTAAGTAGGCAGTATTTAAGTAAATAATAAGATTTATGTGTACTATTACATGTTAAATTCCAAAACATTACCATATACATGTTCACAAAACTACACTATATTGATGGGACAAGTCGCTTGGAAATATATCTTGTATCAACAAATTCAATATGAAAAATCAAGATTACCAATACATTTCTTTAAACCCCAAATTGGAGCCCAAAATTAATGTATTTTTCAATTTTAGTTAAGTTAGCCTTGCAATCATATTTAACTTCCATTTCCCCAAAATAGGACACTTAAAGTCCATGATTTTGTTAATTGGGTCATCTAGAACCTTAATAAGCAGATCATCAACCTTTAATTGTGGTCTAGTATCAAGCATACTGCCAGTACTTATAAATTATTCTTGGATACAATTATGTAGCTCGTGACAATTTATGATCTGCTCAGAGGTCCATTACCTTAAAGTAGCAGCTGGTTGTGATTCAACACCCAGGGGTTTACAAATATTATCTGTTATTGAACTGTTTGCACTGTTTTATATTTTTTTATTTTTTTCTGCCACTTGTTTTACACTTCTAGAACACCGTGTTAATTAACTTAACATTTCATCCATAACCATCCAGTCCTTTGCTTAAAAAAAACATGAGTTTTTTCTTTTAACTGGTCCCAGAGCAGATAAGGTACATACAGTATATGTAAACTAGTACCATACAAAGCTTATTCTTGCCATGAAAGTCAAACACATGTACATGTACTAGTATATGAAAAATTATTTCACTTCGGGTCATTAAAATCACTCCGAGACTGAATATCATAAGACAGGGACTCGGTGGCAGAGTGGTTGAAGTAGTTAGTCATCTAATTTTGATCACTGACAACACAGGGGTTGCAGGTTGGGCTTAGCTGCTGGCAGGGTTTGCTTGACTCCTATCTTAACTGACAAGGATTGCCAATTTTCCTACCGAAACATGGTCTATACTCCTCCTTTGTCTAAAAAATTACAAGACTTGTAAAGAACTATGTGACCATTTCCCATGAATGATTCTGGCATGACAGTGTCATTGACAAATTCTTGCCATGAAATACATGTACATGTACTAGTATATGAAAAATTATTTCACTTCAGGTCATTTAAATCACTCTGAGACTGAATATTATAAGACAGGGACTTGGTGGCAGAGTAGTTGAGGTAGTTTGTCATCTACTATTGATCACACTGTCAACACAGAGGTTGTAGGTTGGGCTTAGCTGCTGGCAGGGTGTACTTGACTCCTATCTCACCTGACAAGGATTGCCAGTTTTTCTACCGAAACATGGTCATACTACTTCTTTGTCTAAAAATTCCATGACTTGTCAAGAACTATGTGACCATTTTCCATGACTGATTCTAGCATGACAGTGTAATTGACACTTGCAATTTAACACATAATATGAGATAAAGGCACAGTAGAAATTTTTCGCCTGGAACTTTGTTGTAATTTTTTTATACTGATAAATTCCATGACTTTTCCAGGTTTCTTGACACGTTTGGACGTTGTGGAAGGTTAGGAGTTTTCTCCTGGTACACCGGCTTCCTCCCCAATAAAAACTACATGGCATTATAAAGCTGAACAATTTCTGAAAGTAGGATGAACACAACAAACAAATCACAATAAGACAAAATGAAATGGAAATTAACATGATTAATGTGATAATCTGTAACAGGTTTTGAAACTATGAACATAATCCACATGCATGAACAGCAATACATTTTATCTTTTATTCCAGTACACATAATTTATAAATCCGTCAGAATAGGAAATTTGCTTTCATGTGATAAAAAGTTTGACTAGTGTGATGTGCATGATCAATTTTTAATATCCCTCACATTCTTACATGTAAAGTATATTATTAAAACATTATCCATGTCCATTTAGAAGTTGAATGTTTTCCTCCTATAATCAGTAGTTTTAACATGGTGCATACCTAACCAAATGTAAAACTGTTCACTATATTTAACTTAAGTCTTGAATGAAGATTACATACGTGTGTTTAATACATGTAAATGTCAACCTAAATGTGTTGTAAAATTTAAATCACATAAAATCCAATTAAATGAACAAATTCTCTACATCAGTTTTGGTTGGAATATTTACAAATTGACAATCTTCTGTCACTGACAGATCTGTCCCCTGTTAAAACAATCTCGTTTTGGGTTACTTCATCCACCTCTTTCTCAGTCCTTTTTCAGTTCTAAGAAGTACGTCCGGATTACAGGAAATATTTAATTGTCTATTATAGTGTATTGACATTAATATCTGCTTCCGATAAATCGTGGAAAGACATTAATTATATTACAGTGACATGATAACCAGGAGTGCCCTCTGACCGCACGTGTTAGACTTATCATATTGTTAAAACAAATACTATTCACATCTTTTATCCTGGAAAACTCCACATCTGCTTTCTATCTTCTTTCTTCAGCATGCATTGTAAAATATGAGAAAGTTTCAGTTCAGTAAATGTAGTAGTTGAACACAGTCGTTATTTATTTATCTCTGTTGATGTATACCACTATATAGAACCCAATGTACTTTTAAGCAAATACACAACAGATTTTGGCGACGAGGATGGCCGTTAATTGTTATTATTAATTCAAAGGACTTTTCCGAATAATTTTCTGTGAAAATTCCTTGGTTAATTCAACAATGGCTACAGGATATATTGGCAGAATAGAACCATTTGATGACAATGTCGAGTCATGGAGCACTTATCTAGAAAGGCTGGAGCAATATTTTGCAGTGAATGAGATAGAAGATGACAAGAAGGTTCCTGCTTTATTAACATTGTTAGGAGGGAAAACGTATGGATTGTTAAGAAACCTAACGTTACCCGACAAGCCATCGACAAAGACATATGCTGCAATAGTTAAGCTTCTTAAGGACCACTTAAGTCCGAAGCCGTTAATTGTTGCAGAAAGATTTCGGTTTTATAAACGCCACCAGATACAGGGAGAAACAGTAAATAAAGATGTAGCTGAACTTAGACGATTAGTCGAACATTGCGAATTCGGAAATCTGAATGAATCTTTGAGAGACCAGTTTGTGGTTGGACTTAAAGATGAACATGTACAAAAGAAGTTATTGGCTGTTGGGGAGCTGACATTTGTAAAAGCTATAGAGATCGCTATAGCTGTTGAAACGGCAAACAAAGATGCAATTGAATTAAGAGGAAAATCTGATCCAGAAAGTTCTGTCCATAGGGAACAGAAACAACAGACAGCCACATGCAACGACAGGCAATCCAAGATCATGTTCGTGTTACCGGTGTAATGGGAAGAATCAAAGAGCTGATAACTGCAAATTCAAAGATGCTGTATGTCATAACTGCAACAAGAAAGGACACATTCGTAAAGCATGCAAGTCGGCGAAATCAACAGTAAGCTATAGACAGAAGCAAAAGAAAATTCATTTGCTAGACGGTGAAAATGAATTTAGCGATGAGGATAATTATTTGGGAATTAATTGTGTGAAAAATAAGAGTTCACAAGATTCAATTTGGATTACGCCAAATGTGAATGGGAAAGAAATTAAAATGGAGCTGGATACTGGTTCAGCCGTGTCACCAATTTTTTTTTTTATTATAAAAAGTATTTTGCAAATGATAAGCTTGAGAAAACACAGATTAATCTGAAAACATATTCAGGTGAATTATTGATTCCGGAAGGATATATTAATGTTCAAGTAAAATATAATGGTCAGTGTGAAAATCTGAAGTTGTACGTATCGTTACAACAGGCTTACTTTCGGTATTGCATCATCACCAGCGATATGGCAGAGGACGATGGACCAAGTACTAAGTGGACTAAACGGAGTTTAATGTATGTTGGACGACATGATAATTACGGGATCTGATGATGAAACACACTTTACGACAGGTACTGCAAAGACTTCAGAATTTTGGATTAAGGGCAAATTTGCAACAGTGCTCTTTTCTGAAGGACAAGGTAATATACTGCGGACATGAAATCAGTTCCGAAGGATTAAGGAAAATGCCTGACAAAGTAAAAGCTATTATATAAACTCCAACTCCGAAAAATGTAAAGGAATTGCGAGCATTTTTGGGAATCATCAATTATTATCACAGGTTTCTACGGAATTCGGCGACCGTACTTAAACCATTGAATGAACTGCTTGAAAAGGACAGAAAATGTAATTGGACTGAAAAGTGTGACAGAGCGGTCGAAGACGCTAAAGCACTGATTACATCGGATCAGGTGTTAATACATTACAACCCAGATTTACCTGTACGTTTGGCCTGCGATGCCTCACCCTATTGTCTTGGGTGTGTTCTTAGTCATGTTATGCCAGATGGATCCGAGCGGCCTATAGCATTTTTGTCTAGAAGTCTCACCAAATCGGATAGGAACTATGCTCAAATTCAAAAGGAAGCTCTTGCAATCGTTTGGGGAGTGAAGAAATTTCATACATATTTTTACGGTAGGAAATTTACTCTTTTAACCGATCATCAACCGTTAACCACAATTTTTAATCCGGAGAAATCGATACCAGTTACTACAGCAGCTAGATTGCAACGTTATGCAATATTTCTGTCAGGATTTACCAATGATATTGAATACAAAAGTACAAAATTACATAACAACGCAGACGGATTATCAAGATTATCTCTACACGATTCAGCTGAAATCAACCGTGAAGATGGAGATGACTTGTTCCAACTTTCACAGATTGAAGGATTACCTGTAACCAGTACTGAAATAATACGAGAAACTCGGAGAGATAAAACATTATCAGCAGTGTTAAATTTCTCAATGAATGGATGGGAAAGTAATAATAATGACAAATTAAAACCCTTCTTTAAAGGGAAACTTCGCGAAAAAATGAAAATTTGATTTGTTAATTCTTAACTAAAAAGAAACACTTTTGCCTCTTGATGTTTTATTATATTTTCAGTGGTTAAGTTTCTGCATTGAATTTACCGTGTAAAAAATGCACTTATGGAGGTCCGCCATCTTGTCACTATCTCGTCACTAGATGGCGATACTAGACATCCAAGTACCTTAAAAGTCGTCGTATGATAATAACGCGAAACGGTTAATAACAGAAGGTTGTACTATAAGACAAGGTTGTGGAAAGATTACGTTTCGTATTCCTGATCTTATATATAAACAAAACAAAAAAAAAACCAAACAAAACAAAAAAAACCCGACTTGAGTAACAAGTAGTTAACCAATTTAAAGACTTCTACTTAAGACTTTGTCCACAGCAGCAACAACTTCGTATGCGAATATCATTTTCCAGAATGTTGCATGGAGGATAATTTAATGGTAAGGTGACCTCATTTTTCATTTTTCCTCGAATATTCGTTTAAATTTTGTCCATAAATATTAATTAAATGGAAAATTATTCGTATTATTATTTTCAACTTATTAAGATTATGCAACTTATTGAACGAAACTTTTTTATACAAAATATTTGCGAAGTTGACTATTTAAGAAATAACGGTCATTAAATGAAATATTTTTAAATACTCTGTTTTCGCGCATCAGAATTTCACTTCACGTTTACTACATTTATAATAATAATAATAATTATTATTATTATAAATGTACTAAAATTAAAATTATTACATTTTATTGTGCGTGTGCGTAACACATTTTCCAAAATTTTACATGTTGTGTATATTTGAGTTAATGTGTAAGTTTTATGTTTCCTCTGACTTGGCATCTAAAGGTATTCGAAATCTTACATACATCCTGTGTTCTGACACTTCGGTGTATTCAAATCATACCTGTCCTTGGCAGGAGGGGGCGTGCCGTTCTAATTTCGAATTACATGATTAACCTTTAATCTGGTTAGCTTTTGAAAAAGTCCGAATATTCATACTTCAAAGTCGGCGTCAAATGATCTAGTAATTGCAATAAACATCCTGTTTGTTGACCTGCTAATTCTGTTAATTACCCTTCATAAACGAGTAATGATTTACCTGTAACTTTTTGACGTCCAGGTACAACTGACGTGTCAAGACGTGCAAAATTATCTACTAGACGGAATTTTATTTTATATATAAAAATAATCATATAAATATATCTTTTATTATTTAGGTAAATTCTATCTGAGTTAAATAAAGACAGGTTAAAATTTTTGTCTAAAAATACTTTTATTTATACAAAGATCATTAAAACATTAAGACGTATTTGGTAATCTTATGTTGTCAGCAGGTCATTAGTCATCACCACAGTTTATATATTCTTCAAAGAGCAAAGGCAGAAAAAAATATTTTTAAACTGGATTATTTATCATATTTACTGGATTACATTTATCACGTCACAAACGTAGTCACGTGATAAAATACTGTCAATATGGCGGCCCCCATACACAACATTTTACCACCTTTAATCCACTCTAGAAGCGTTACGGTAAAGAATACAATAAAACATCAAAAGGCATTTATATTTCTTTTGATTTGAAGAATAACATATCAAATTTTCATTTTTTGCGAAGTTTCCCGTTAACCGCAGAAATGAGATCACAGTTAGTCATGGTTGTCCGTTATGGGGAATTAAGAGTCATAATACCCGAAAAACTCCTGCACAGCAGTCACCCTGGAATGGTCAGGATGAAATCATCAGCCAGAAGTCACGTTTGGTGGCCAGGGATCGATAATGACATAGAAAATATAGTCAAAAGCTGTACAGGTTGTCAGACAACACAGCATACGCCAACTGTGACACCACTACATCCATGGGAGTGGCCCGAGACTCCATGGCACCGAGTCCATATCGATTTTGCGGGACCATTTATGAACAGAATGTTCCTAGTTATGGTCGATGCGCACAGCAAATTGCCTGAAGTTTTCGAATTGAAAACAATAACCGCTACACACACGATTAACGTCATGCGGCAAGTTTTTGCTAGAAATGGAGTACCAACACATATTGTAATCGACAACGGACCAACATTTATATCTGAGGAATTCGAAACATTTATGAAAAGTAATGGTATAAAACATACAAAATCTGCTCCGTATCATCAAGCGACTTGTTGAAAGATTTATTCAAACATTCAAACAATCTATGAAGGCTATGAAACATGAAAGTGGAGATCTAAACAAGAAACTTGCCAATTTTCTATTAACTTACAGACAAACACCACATTCAGTAACTCATGAAACACCATCGAAATTATTTATAGGAAGAGAATTAAGATCAAGACTTCATTTGTTGAAACCTAACACAAAAAGCGTAGTTAAATCAAATCAAGAAAAAGCTTGTAAAATGAGAGAAGGAAAGAAAGAAAGAGAGTTCGACGTTGGAGAAAGAGTTATAGCTAAAGATTACAGAGGGAAAGATCCATGGATTGCTGGAATTATACAAGAAAGGGAAGGACCGCTTCGGCTTATGTATAAAGTTGCGACAGACATGGGAAAAATCTGGAGACGACATGTGGTACAATTAAAACCAACTAAATTAGGACAATTTAATAAACAAAATATACACGTAGATGATTTAGCTGTTCCTCTTCCCGGGATGACTCAAAACTACCCACTACAAACACTGATAACAACGAAAACCCCAGCGAAATGAGAAAAGAGATAACACCGCCTCGTAATCACAGACGGGAACATAAACCACCGAAAAGGTTAATTACAGAAATGTGATGCGTGAATAGGACATTATGACTTACACAATATGGGGCATAATTATCCTCGTGTAGTCATATCAGACAAAAATCTGATCTTGCATGGAATGAGAAAATATTATGTAAAATTGCATGTTTTATATTTCTATCTTTCTTCTTTATTTAGGTTTTATAATTTAATTCACATTACTGTTTTTCGTTGATGTGTACATCTGGAATTAGCAGGGAGGAAATATAGTGTATTGACATTAATTATCTGCTTCCGATAAATCATGGAAAGACATTAATTATATTACAGTGACATGATAACCTGGAGTGCCCTCTGACCGCACGTGTTAGACTTATCATATTGTGAAAACAAATACTATTCACATCTTTTATCCTGGGAAACTCCACATCTGCTTTCTATCTTCTTTCTTCAGCATGCATTGTAAACGGAGGAGCGATGGGAAATTCTCTGCACATTACCATAATAATATTTAAATAAGTTAAGATGCGACGGTGGTTTTCATTGGTCGTTACTTTCTATCCCATCATACTCGGTAAGACACAACATCCGCATCAACATGAACGTTCAACTGATCTTGTCATATTTAAAGCCATGGGTAGTATTTAAAACTGATTTTTGTGTGTGGAATTATGTCTGTTTCACGTAGGTTATATTTTTGTGTGTTTACTTTATACATATTTGCCGTAGGGCCCTACAATACAACGTTCGTGGTAGGGGTCGGTCAAAATTTGTTGATGCATAGGACCGATGCAAAAATGAAAATTGTCTGAAATAATTCTCTTGATCACATGGTTACAGCTATAGAATAAAAATATGCCTTTTCTATGCAATTTTCGTATGATCATGGTCGCTGATAATAAAACATCGAGTCCTACATATTCCCTGCAAGTTCATGTCCATTTACAGTTTGCCCTGGCCTACTTGTCAGAGAGTAGTTCTCGCCATTAAAATGGCAGAAGCAATTCTCGCCTTTTTGGTGACTAAGCCGTTATTTTTCCATTAAAATTAACGACAAAGGCTTCATTTGATAGATTTTACTATCTTCCATCCACAACAAGTTACGGTTTATTACTTTCAAAATGCCAATTCACGTCTTTCCATATGCGCGCCACCTACCGGTAACATGTTCGGTAACTCTAGTTTACATGTAAGACTGTAGTTGGTATACAAGCCATAACATAAATCTGTCACACTATACCTTCAATAAACAATTAATTGGCACCTACGTAGGTGAAAACCCCATTAAATAAAAAGGGATATTAAAATATGTATCAGATATACAGACTTTGCAAACTTTTGTCAAATAAAAGTGTGTATTTAAAAACTCCTAATTTATAAGTATACACAAAAAGTGTTAACATATGAACTGTAGTTAATAAGCTGCTAATAAATTGTTAGTATAAATTACTTTCACACTTTGTGCCCCAAGGAAATTAATTACCTGTTCATCGGATGCAAGATACCATACCTGGCTGTCGGTTAGATAAAGGTGATTTTAATTGTGGAATGTAAATGACATAAATGTATTACTTGTACATGTAATTACAAGCCTCTGATGTATGTGAGCACAGATTTCAATAGGTTGACAGTTATCAGTTACGGATAATTAAATGATTACATATACCTATAATAAAAAAATATCCCACTGAGAAGCTTCCTGTACAGGTGAATGGTGTTAATTGGAAAAGGTACACGTGCAATTTAGTAATAATTACCATGGGAAAATGTATTGTTTGTTTCGGATACGACCTTCCAAGGTATTTTTTACCCACAAGATTTGGGATAAGCATTTTCCAAATTGCAGTCGTAGGTTTAGTGGAATATGTCGAAAATAAAATAGCTTAAGATTATTTCCTTTTTTAATTGGAATGTTTAAGAAAATTATTGCAACCCAGAAAGGATCATCGTTTTATTGCAGTCATGTAGAGATGTATTAACACGTGATTTCAAGCCTATGAAGGAATGCTCCTCCCATCGTTAAGTTTTTCCCGCCACACCTATTGATTGGATTGTAATAGGTGTGTTGCTTTTGATACACGGGGCCACCCACCTGTCAATTAAGTCACATCAGGCGTTCAAAGGAATGACAATAGACACTGAATACTCGCATTGTGCACGTCCGATTGTTGTTGAATTTCTAGACAATTATATTATCTGTCAAATGAACAATTGTGTGAACCCAAAAATAAAACTGGAACGTCACAATAACGATGTCAATATATGTTGCAAAACATTGTTTTTATGGTTTTTAATGCAATGGAAATAAGTATTTTCTCACTGAAAGTTAGTGGTAAGCATATACTGCATGTGCGAGTCATACATGTAAATCGCGGTTACCCGCCCCTTTAAGGGAGGTAACACCACTTAATTCGCAATCGGCGAATTTTTCACAAAAACTGTCAAAAGATCGGGTGGCGAGAATTACTTGCCGGCGAGAACTACTCCGTGACCAGTATACATCAATAAATTCTGACCTGTCCCTAAATGGGTCAATGTTACGGTGTTCTTACAGTATAAATTGTTTCTATTGCTTCATTTTTGTATTATTGAAAATACAGAGTATATAACGGACAATAAGTCAGTGAAAGTCAAAACCCTATACTAAAAGTCACTGTCTATGCGATGTGTGCTTGATAAATAAAAACTGATTACCAGCTTATGCTCATTTTGAAGATCTAAATATGTACAAAAATTGAATTCAACAACTATTTTCCACAGTTAATAAGTGTTTTGAAATGTGGCAGTTTTTTTTTCATTTTTGATAGGGCGATTTTCTATATTAAATTTTAACCTAAATAACAATGGAAGTGTAAGTTAGGAAGAGTCGATTGTTGTCTTCGAAATCAGTTGAGGATGGACAAGTCTCGCAGTTTGTCAAAAAACCATTGAAGGGTATAAAGCAGACGATCTTTTGAAAACAACACAAGGTCCCTTTAGAAACAAAAATGGCTGACTTACTATGTAAAATTCCCGTGGCAAAAGTCAAGGATGATTTGTGACATGTCAACAACAAAGGCATAATATAAAATATGGACGTGTTATCGTGGAAATTGTTTTTTATTGGAGTTTCACAATACAAAGATACAATATGGAATAATAAAAAAATGCAGGCAAAAAACTGAGCACATGGGATGTGTTACTTTTAGTATAGTTAAACAAAAGATGGGACAATGACAAAACAAAAAGACAAACAAGACAAAAACAACAAAAGAATGCAACTATTCGACACTAAAAACTGGGGAAAGATTTCAGGTGCTCCAGAAGTGTAAGCAACTTCAGTAGCCAATTTAGATGAAATTTTCTCAAATTTTGAGAAGCATTTTAATTGAAATGACTTGGAGCAATTTTCAGTTAAAAGAGCTCCTCGCTTCAGAGCTCATGATGCTTTCATTGTTATTATCTACTAACATGCTTACTTGTAGAACACGAACACATAACCCTGTGTGTGCCTGGTGCTAGACCGGTTAGAAGACGTGAATGGATAAAAGATCCCATCTGTATGATGCAGTTAACAAAGACAAAGTGCAACCAGATTTATTTTGTTACCGTACACCTTAGCCTAAATTATGCTGTGGAATCCAATATTGATTTGATTAAAAGGTAAAACTGCTTGATACAATCATATTAGTCTTTAGCGACCCTTTTGAAGGATAACTGTTATAAAGTCACATGAGACAGAAAGTCATAATGTTTGCATTTTTTATAAGTCATTCAGCAGATGCATTTTATTGCAACTCTTGCTAGTTTATATTGTTATTTTCCTTTCATTAAAATTAATGCATACAAAAAAAATAATCATGATGCCATGACAAAATACCAATTTCTGTCCTCATGAAAAGGCAACATACAAATGTACATGTACTCTACTGTTCAAATGATAGGCAATTGAATTATCACTTATGGAGATGATGAAAATGATTTCTTATTGCTTATACCGTTGATTTGCAGTCTTTTTCCAAGCAGTATGGGCTAGGCATGCAAATGTTGATTTCATTTAATAATTAAACAAACAAGGTTCACAAAAATTATCATGAATGTTAATAAATTGTTGTTTCCATGTTATTTTGTTTATTCATTATTGCACAACTTTTACTGCTTGAGGCTTTTTTGCACCAAAGTTTTCAGTTAAAAGACTTTGGACACCATGGTTATTAGTCAAATTAGACAGGTAGTCATTATATTAATGTAAAATTAATGAAGAAATGCATGGGAGGAATAAATATTGTTGGATAACACAGGAAGTCATTATATACAGGGTCTAGATAATTACAACATTCACTCAAATTAGCACAGTAATTCTTATTTCCATGAGATTAAGTTTATTTATGTTTATACAGCCTTGGTGTTTCTTGCTCATTTTACACAAAACTTTTCAGTAAATATACCTAAGAAATAATGGTCATTAATCGCATTAATGGTCATTAATCGGAAATGCTTGGTACAATTAAATACAGTTGAAAAAATAAACATGTTACCCTTTATGGTCGCGGACAGGTATTTGGTATTATAACCTGACAAACTCCAAACAAGGGCCTCCCCTATCCGCCACTTGGAGTTGGTGGGGCAGCTCAGTGGGTCAAGCACTGGGAACCCTTCAAGTATGGTTCCAGAAAAAATCACATTGACAGTAGCACATGTAGAACCACCAGTGCATGTTATATGCAGATTTTGAAAGTCTGTTCTGCTGTACAAATGTTGCAAATGTCCAGGCAAAAGTTACTTTTCATGTTTGAACAAAACAGGATTTTGTTCATTCCACAGTGTGAGTTATGAAATAAATGTAAATTTGAAGTATTAGCTGTATTAATGCTGAAAAAAACAGTGGAATGCTAATGTTGCCAATATTTGTAAGGAAAGTATTAGAAGTTTGTTACCTTTTAGGTGGTTTTCAGTTGATATGGTATATTTTGTAGTGTTTTTTCTGTTTTTATTATCATTTTTTTTACAATTTATTGATCATAAGGAACTCTTGAAAATGCACAAAAAGTCATATACATGTACCTATGAAATAAAAAATACTTAGTGATTTAGAGGTCGTCCATAATTGTCAACCATTTTCATAAGTGTGCAAACCGCACACTTGAGGGAAGGGGTTAAAAATTTCGACATTTTTGCGTACACTTTTTTTTTTATCTAAGAAATTTTTCGTTTCCGTGGAGTTTGGTTTTTATATTAGTTTAATGGTTGATGTTCACTTTTTGATGGGGGTGGGGGGTCTCAAAAAGTGGGCTGTTTGCACACTTGTGAAAATGGTTGACAATTATGGACGACCCCTTAGATAGGTTAAATGTTTATTTTGTTTATATCTAGATATTATAATCCATGAAGTTGCTACCAACTCCACATTTTAGACGAAAGGCTGTTCATCTATCTTCCATAGCAAATTATGAGAGGTGAGTTGTGTAACAAAGTATAGTCTGAGAAACCTCTTTTGGGGGAGTGTTGGGTGTCAAAGTTCTCCATATGCAACACAGTGGATTTTTTTTACGGGTCTGAGTAAGCACATTTAATTTCTCCAGATGTTTTAACAAAAAATGCAAGCGGTTATAGTGAGTATTACAAGACGTGAGCTAAACATACGTGTTCGTGGGGCCAGATATATCAATAAACACTACTTACTGGAAGTGCCGATTTAGTATACAGATAAATTGTCAATTTTTTATAGGATCGGAGTTTAAAACTTCCTGCTTAATGAAAAAATAAGTTGTTAGTTTCCAAATATTATAAAATTAATAGATGAATAATTACAACTTCTCACACAATACATCTAATTTACTTGTTTTTTGAATGGTCTGCAATGAATATGAGTTGTCATGATCAAATATGTCACAATTGCAACGTAATCGCGGAACATAACAGAAATGTCGCCTGAATATAGCTGAAATATTGCTGCTCGGGCGTTAAACACCATTAATCAATCATAACAGAAATGCAGTTCGGAATGTCAGATACATGTAGTATACAAATAAAAACTGTGCCAATAGTCTGCAATGCTCGCCTGTAGACTGTTACTAATTCATATTACTATACACTTCTTAGATCATTTTCAGTCAAGATCATTTAAGTCTTTTTCTACACTCATTTCCATCACAACCCTGACTTTTCGATTATTCAATATCATTTTGAATATTTAACTGTCAAGAATTCTCAAGACATTGAAGAAAGGCAAATGGAAGCTGATCAAGGATAAAGGACACAATAAGATTTCATCATCCACATTTACACATTCATCCACACTACGTGGCTACGTGAATAAATAAGCTACTAAGATTCATTGCAGCAGAAGGAAAATCATGTGTCAAATTAATATTTGTTCCTTTAAATGAATACAACCGTAAAGATTTATTCTGTGAATGCCTTAAATGTATTCTGATGTAATGAATCACTCAGTACATTGTGCTTGGAAAGGTCTTAATCAATTGTTGGATATTTGTCTTAATATGATTTCCCAGATTCATAAATAGATAAAATAGATTACATCAAGATCCACATCTATTCTTATTATAATCTGTAACAAAACATCCTTTCTGGAGACTATTGATATAGCTGATTCTTCAAATAAACCTGCTCAAGGCCTCCATATGACTACACTGTCTTCGGATTTAATTTTCTTTAAATTTATTTATTGTGGAATATTTTTGGGCTTAAGTCCTACTAGTAAAACCAAAGGTATGCCAATGAACAGCAGTTTTAAATCTTTTGAATCTCGGTTAAAATGTATATGTGCATCGGTTGCTTACCAACTTAGTATTTAAATACTGCTTTGTTTCGCAATTGTTTACTGTTAATTTACATTTCAGGTAATTGTCTAGAATGGAATGATGAGGAAAACGGACACATTTGAAAAGCAAATCACTGTTGCATTAGACTGTACTTTCTTGTAGTAAGATGCTTACTATAGGGCAAATACACATATATGTAATAATTGTTTTTTTCACCATTTTTTTTTTACATTATTATACAGAAATAAATAATTCCTTATTTTAATCAATAGAAACAAAGCATGCAATTAATTTCTGTATCTTCACACAAGGTGTTATTTGAATCTGGAAAAATACAGAAAAAAAACCGTGAACTTATGCATCATTGTCATCTCCTTTAAAAAAATGGCTGAACAAGACGTCGCAAAGCTACGGCAAAATGCGCAGTTTAAAGACATTCCGCAACAGGAAGCAAATTCTTCAACGATAAATGTTGACAGGAAAGGCGTTAAGGCAAAAAAAACCAAACATTTAAATGCACAAAATCCTGAATATGTCTGTAAATGGTGTATCTGAAATTCAAGACGTCATTTGTGATCATCTATCATGAGTTCTAGAATATGAAATGCATATTTAATTAAGTTATTTAATGCACTTGTATTTAATTTTTGTACTAAATTAACAATAAAGCTGTATTGCCTAAGTTCATATATGCATTTCAAATCAATATTGTTACTATTACTGTTTCTGTAAAGTTTGTGTTAATTTTGTCATTTATTTTTCATGCATGTTCATGTGTAGGTGTCAATGCTATGTAAATTTTTTTTTTATTGAATCATTGTGGTGTATCCACTTTTTGTTTTATAATTAAGTGTTAGTTAATTTATCATCGGCTATCCTTAAAATATTATGCCTATGTAGATGTACATGTAAAAATATTTTTTGGTTTCATAGATGTAAATGTGTTTATTAGTTTTTTAGCTGTATGTTTTTGTTTCTATGAGTTGTACGATTTTAATGTGTTTCATAAGCTTTCCAAACATGGCTGAGAGTATTTGGGTTGTAATACAATTTTTGTTGAATGTGCCAAATGTTAAGTCACCTGACAAAGGGATATTTTTCCTCCCTTGTTGTAGGTTAACTTCTCTGAAATAACTGTGCAACTTGAAAGCAAACTTGGTCACAATGTTTATTGGATTGCCTTTTATAAAAGTTTATATTTTATTCTGATTGGATAATCAAAATGGCTGCATATGAACAACTTTGTTCAACATAGAACCTTGTGTTTTTAATTCTGATTGAAATCCAAAATGGCTGCTAAGATACAGCTTAATTCAACGTAGGACCTTGCAGGACAACATTTTAAAATTCTTCACTGAAACTGGTAAATCAATCGAAACAAAAATTTCAGCAATATTCATTTAATGGTCCTCTATAAACAAATTTTAACTCAAATGAGGGATTCAGGCTCTTGAGAGTCTTTGGTATGTAAGTGCTTATCTTTTTTTAAGTATTTTTATTAAGTTATTTACATTGGTCACATATGCATATGCTTTCGTGCTGTTTTAGATTTTATTATACTGAATATTTTTTTAGGCAGGAGCTCTTAAATTATGAGATGTATTGAATGTTTATAAGAAAAATCCAATTAAAACTAAAACCCTCAAAATAATGTATTTGACTGTCTGTTTCATACATGTCAGCAGTCATTATATGTTTTCTGGGTTTCGGTCATTAACAACTTGAATCAGTTTCACTGGTAAATTCATTTATGGAAAGCATTCCTAGTGTAGTTTTTCTGTAGTTCATTGATTGCACTTTTTCAATATTTTTAATTACAACAAAGGCTAGTGATGCAGTTTTTTTTTAAATTGAATTGACTTTTCTCTAGAGTTCTTCAATGTTTTTGCATAAGCATATTTATGAATTTAAATGATCTTTGTTGACAAATGTATATGTAGTGTGAAGAACGAAAAAATATTCTGTTTTCTGTATTTTATTGGTTTTTCAATCTTGTGCAAAATAATATTTCAGATTTTCCATACAGTGTTTTGAGTAAATAAATATTTAACCTGTAATGAATATTACTTCATAAAAACATATTTTGAATGCAATTGCCTGGAAAACAATAATAGCTGTACATACATGCAGTCATTTATTATGTTGGAAAAGACATACAAATATAAAAATATTCTGCAAATTACATAATAAAAACATCTTAACAAGAATATAAAATAAAACATAAAAATAAAATACAAAATAAAGCTGAGAATCAACTTAAGTGGTCTGATTACCGTCTCCCATGGGAGACGGTATACATAGTCAAATGACGATCAGTCTTCGGAGTAAATGACTCTCTGTTACTTGATTGGGTGGTTTACTAAATCTATAAATATTTTTGTCGTTTCATTGGTTTATATCAGAATTGCACTAATATGTGTACTGAAATTTCGATATATTCTTAGGTTGAATCCGGGTTGTAATCAGTATTTTAGTGTAGTAATGTTACGTTCCACATATTGACTTCTATTTCATTCAATGCATTGGTCAGTGAACAATTATAAGGTAAACATTGTACCAAAATCTCCCTACTTTATACAGCTGTTTTGGAAAAAATTATATGTTCTATATCTTTATTTTCGTAAATCAGTTTTTAGTGTAGTAATGTTACGTTCCACATATTGACTTCTATTTCATTCAATGCATTGGTCAGTGAACAATTGAAAGGTAAACATTGTACCAAAATCTCCCTACTTTTTAAAGCTGTTTGGGTTATGACAAAATTATATGTTCTGTATCTTTATTTTCGTTCTGATATTGATGCAGATTTAACAAAACATATTTTTACCGCTCATTTTAAACATTTGTTTCGGGAGTCAACTTGTGTTTAATTATTTTTTTAAAAACACGTGTGAAGTGACGACAGGCATTTAAATCTCTCAAGCACCATTGGATAATAGTTTAGCGTAAACAATGTCCTTACAAGATACATGTACATTGTTTACCTATCCTACATATAAATTACAAAAAACCACATACTTTAATAAATCCATAAAATTTGTAATGCAGCTAAGAGACGGTTAGCTTTTTAGAAAAGCTAAACTTGTCAATGCATAATTATCAATAAGACCAGGAACCTGTTTACCGTCATATAATGTGTCATTGTCTTATTTGTGACATGTAATCAGCTGAACAGAATTCAAGTACGTGGCTAACATACAAACACAACAAGCAACAGTCAACAAATCATATACTTTATGATCTAACCTTAAGAGTCTTTTCCGTATTGGAAGATGATATATAAACAAATAACAAACACATATAAACAAATGGTTGCAGATTGTTGGACATCTTACAGTCTACATAATACACAAGGATACCAGAAACCCTGTCTCCCCTTACAATTCATCATGGTCTGATGAAATCTACATGATAAGTTATATTTAAAGCAAAGTCTTCCGAGTTAGACAAATCCACTTTCGAAGGCGCAAGCGTGAGAAAGTGTATTTGTCTAACGAGGAAGGCGGTGCTATAAATTATTTTTAACAGGAATTAGCCCCTAGATACCGCCCATTAATAATTGGTGATAAATAAGGATGGCGATGTTTATTATAGTGCGACCGATATTCGACCAATCAATTGAAAAGCTGATATTCAAAGCTCATGCTATCGTTTTGTGGTGAAAATCAAAATAAAATTTTAATGTGCATTATTGGTTTCTAAATGTAGTTAGTTATTCATGGCTGTTTTTCCCTTGAGTTTACCAGACACGCGTGAACTTTTATGCAATATAAGTGTTTTAATTTTTTGCATATATACAGGTGGTCTCTTGTTTATTCTTAAAAAAAGAACAAAGGATTCATGTTACAAGAAATGAGACCAGGTACTTGTCTGCCCACCTATATATAAAGTGGTATGATCTGTACATAATTAGCAAGACCAGAGACCAGGAACCCATCTACACTCCTAATGTAGATCATGTTACGATTTATATATAACAAACAATGAGAACATGCATGAACCTATTTTCATACAGTTGGGGTATATCATGGTTTAATTATGCGGCATGAACAATAAGATAGCCGAACTTGTCGGCCCTTATACAGCACGTCGTGGGCTTATCTGTATATTAACAAAAGAGACCAGGAACATCAGTATATTATGACATCTAGACATAACTAAAAATGAGACCAGGAAACTATCTACCCTCACGCGGTATAGAATGGTTTGACCTCTACACGATGAGCTACTAGACCTGCTTTCTACATAATAAACAATCAGACCAAGAACCTGTCTACCCTCCTATATGTATTATATCTTATCTCTTAATATTGAGTGATAATTAAGATCATTAAACGGTCTTTCTTCCGAACATATATATTGGGCTGATCTCAATCTACTGTCCAAGAATGTATTATTTTCTGATCTCTACATTATGAGCAATAAGACCATGAACCTTCCTTATCATGGTCTATTCGAAATACATAATAAAGTACGAGACCAATAACCTACCCTCCTACAATGTAAAATGTTTATCTCTGCTACATTAACAACCTATCTACTCTGCAATAATATACCATGGTCTGATTTCTAAATATTAAGAAATGAGAGCATGCCAAATCTCTTTTCTCTGATACTATAATAATGGTTTTGACTAAGAATATATGTAATTGCATCCATATTTAAGAAATGAATGCATATAAAAGACTGAACTTACAGAAGCACCGAGTGTATTTATGACGAGATTTTATGTTAGCTTAAATCTTCTATACTACAACAGCTTCATTAAAATTGAGAATAATATAAAGAGGCTACTCTTTGATCAGTTTATTTTTTATTTTTGTGTACTCTTATGCATCTCTCATTCACGAGTTGAAATACGACCGACTAATGACACATATTTTGATTGTATTGGAAATCTCGTCTAAGGAAAATAGACAAATTGTAGCTCAACTCGTTTATTTAGAGGACGATAAAGATATCAGGGGTCAACATACTTGTTTGTTTTTGTTGTTTCTTGTTATAATTTTGTGAAACACCGAAAATACGATATAAACTCCGAAAATAAAAACTCGCACAGAAATATGTGATTCAAAACTATAAGCGTCCTGCTTATATTTTTATCAGATATGAATTTCTGGGGTAGATGGATACAATATCAAACAAATACGCAGTTTATCGCAAAGTTTTTCACATAAGAACATACGAAGCAAATAAGGATACTGATAGAGCAACGATATGCATACATGTACAAGCCAGCAACAGTGCGACTGTGTAAGAATTAAACCATACACACACAAATACTCGGATAACTCTTACATAACGGAGAGTTAGGCCAAGTTCTCCTGGACGTCTCCTGCTTTATGAATGTAAGAACCATACGAGTCCTTGGTCCTTGGTGAATGTAATTGTGATCCAAGTATATCAATTTGTCAGTGTTTACATTGTTAGACGAACGATTGAGATGGCATATAAATCATAGATTTATTTAATTTTCCATGTTTTCTACTGGAAATAAATAACGAAAGATTAAGATTTGAATTCCATCTTTGAATTGTATAAGAAAACAGTAACACATGGGAACAATACATTTGGTTTGGGGGTGGGGTGCTCATCTTTTTTTAAAACCCATCTGCATGTGTGCACCACATATGAACAAAGATTCCAGTATGGGGTCTTATGTAAAATTCCTTTCGATCATGATACTTTGGTATTGGTCAGTTCAATATAACTATCCAATCAATTAACGATCATTTTCTAAAATTGAGTGGTAACTAGTGTGCAGAGCTAACTAAAATATTACTCAACTAAGTTTAATTCAATGACTTACACCTGTATATAAACAAAAGCATTACGTTACGAGTGAAAGGTTGCTTAAGGTCATGCAAGCAGTTTTTCAGCAATATTAACGACGATTGTTTGTTTGATGAATGGAGTTTCATTGAATGATTGAATGGGTTTCAGGATTTGATGGCGTCCAGTTTTAATTGGGCGCGAAAGATGGAAAAAAAACCACCGACTGTGTCAATTAAGGTTGGAGTCAAGAACACCTTTCCCGCAGTAAGACTCGAACCAGTGTTGACCTATTCAGCATGTTCATGAGATAAAACAACGTTGTTCAGGAGACATTGCTCTATAACAAAGCTGGATACAGGATAAATGTTCCTCAAAGTCCAACAGTCAATAAAATTACGAGTCATAAATGAATCTAAATTAGTTATAAATACAGCACTTTTATTACTTATATCTTACATTTTCTGTCCAGTACTGTTTGTTCATGTTTCCAGTTTGATTCATAGTACTTCCAATTAAATATAAGTAATACTTATAACTTCATATACACTTTGGATTTAGTCATATAAAAATTTTAATCTGTTAGTAAAGTAACACATGGGTAAACTTCTTTATCAAAATTGACCAATTTCGAAAAGCGTAGAAATCAAACAATTCAGAACAGATCTGCAATTGACTGCTAAAAAACACAACCAGCAGTAGAGAAAATAGAAATCGAGAGAATTATATCGTTTATGTACTTGTCAACACTAGTATTACGAGTTCGTGTCTGACTTAGGTGAGTGAGATCTCACTCACCCATGAACTAACTAGCAACCTTTATGCAGGCAAACAAACAGTTCTTATAGTTCTTTACTTTTCTAAGGCATTTGACAAGGTACCCCACAAGCGACTGCTCTGCAAGCTCGATAATTATGGCATATCTTCCACGCTGAAATGGATAGAATCGTTCATAAAAACAGAATGCCGCAGGTTGTTCTGAATGGGGAGACCTCTAAACTCTCGGTAGTCAGTGGGGTTTCCCCATGGTTCTGTTCTGGGACCACTCATTTTTTCAGTGTTTATTAATGATATCCGTGCAACTGTTTTACGCTTATTTGTTGATTGTATTCCCTACAGACCTATAAAACAACTCGCCGACTGCAATACATCTGGATTCACTGGAAAAACGGGAAAAACAATGGGGCATGCAATTCAAGCAAGAGAAATCTTATTCGAAGTCTGTTACACGTTCTAAAAGTCCATGCAAATACATTTATATCCTTAAGGGTCGTACTCTAGAATCAGTTGACACTGCAAAATATCTTGGGGTCACCATTACATCTAACCTCACATGGAATTGACAATGTAACCATAAAGGCACAAATGTTACTTGGTTTCAAAAGAAGAAACTTACAAATAAAAAAACAAATACACCAAGTGTACACGTACAACATAGAGCAGCGAGGTATATAATGGGCAGATACCATAACACCAGCAATGTTAGCTCTATGTTGGAACACCTTCATATATCCACCCTCGAAACATGCAGAAATATAGCCAAAGTAACAATGCCCCACAAGATAACAAACAACCTAGTTGTCATATTTCAAATTCAGTTTCTTCCCTCACGCTGTAGTTCTTTGTGTTAAAGTCATCTGTGCATGCCGTTACATAGTCATCAACTTTGACTGAGCAATGTATCATGTAGTTGTACACTTTCCAGAATGTTTGGTTTTACCTGGTACTATATGCCATTATACAGCTAAAGTTAATGAAAGTGACATAAGGTTCTAAGAAACAAAATTTGAATATCAATAACTTTTTATTCAAAAATGGTCTGTGCTTTTTTTATCATGTTAAATCTTACAAATTTACATTTACATCAAATCAGCTAATTAAAAACATTTATCTTATAACATTGATATTCCAACATTTTATAGTAGTTAAATAAAACAGTGGCTTGCATAACCAAATAGTGCCGGTGTTAGTCACGAAGCGGTACAAAATTTGAAACAATACCCCCTACATTATAGGATAAATGCTCCATGCTGCATAAATAAAACGTAATTATAAAATGTTTTCAGAAAAAAATTAGCTTTAAAAATTGTATGAAAATAACAATTACCCGTTTTCTGTTTTCAAATTTTGGTTTTTTATATTTTGACGAAAATTTTAAATTTTATGTCTCAAATGAATTAATCCCACCATATCATTAACTGGTATTGCCATAACACAAGATCATAAATTCATTCTACCATTGAATCAATAATAAGTTTAATATATATGGAAGTCCAAAACAAAATAGCAGTAAAATGAACAAGTATTAAAATAATACTTGATGATCAATATTTAAAAACAAAAAACATTGTTTCATGAAAATATTTAAAATTACTAAAATCTAAAAAATATATACATGTACAGATTATTTGTTATATACAATCACTAACGAATGTGGTTATATTCCAGCAGACACGCATGATAAGCATGACAATAAAGTCAGAATTAAAAAACCAAATCTGCTGTATGTTGGCTAAGCAATGTAGTTTTTTCAACTGTTCATTTAGTATGACATATAACTGGAACTAAAAGTTAAAATATGATGAAGACTTGTGCTTATCATGATATGTCCACATTAAGGTGTTAATTCTACTACGACGTCCTGCTTTCGCTATGTAAATAAAGCTGTGTTAAAATTCCACTAAATTTAGTTGTTATTTGTTAATTGTGGTTGCAGTTGGTTAAATTTAAAAATAAAAAATCTAATTTCAAACCATAACCATTGTTACTGTTAATAAAGTTTTTTAAGTCTGAATTCTGAGATTTTAATGTGCCGCTTCATAATCAGAATCAAAATAATTCATGGATACCATACTTCATTGTCGTTTTAACAAGGGTGGGCATTACATTCATGATATTTTACCCTTTACTATCGCTCGGGGAAAATATTCAGGAATATAATGCCCACCCATGTTAAAACGACAATAAAGTATGGTATCCATGAATTATTTCTTAAATAAATGTTATACTGCAGTTTAAAAAATGTGTATGTAACCAAGATTACCAATTTATTCACACATCTTTTGAGTAAGCATGATTTAATTATTATTTTTGTGTAAAATTGCTTCTTTTGGACAGAAACCATATATCCATTTAATATATTAATGCATTATTTTGTAACATTGTTGTGAAGTTATATAACAAACAAATGAACAAGTATACTCATAAAATAATGTTTAATGAAACATTATGCCTACACCACCAAATCAAAAGGAATCTGCAAGTGTGGTATCATGAAAGATGTCTAGTGTTCACCTCTCCAATAAACTTTGTTGAAAAAATAATAAATAAAAAAATAAATTCAAGATTTGTTCACACTTCAATTTAGTTGCAGAAATTTCTGTCAAAAACAAATTCAACTTTTATTTAGATGTTGAGTGTTAATACTACATTATACACAATTTAAAAATGGTACAAAGCTTTGAAATGACCAATGTAAATAAAAGCAAAGTCAAAAGTCCAAGTTGTCATTTGTACAAATTACATTGAATAAAGCACTGTTTGTTGTTAGTTTGACCACAATACTAAGCAATTCACACATGATCTCATCTTCATTCAGCAGTACATCTGTATGTATAGAACTGTAATCTCTATTTTTTCTGTTACAAAATGTACATCTTACAAAAACCTGAAAGTATATTAAATTCTTTGTTTAAGCAAGCATTAAATGCACAATTGCATTGAAAAAAAACTTATAGATGGGACTAGCATAATATAACACATTTATTCTTGAAAAAATATTGTTAATTAATGGACAATCATCTATGGAGAGGTGTTTAAACCCTTTATTGGAACATTGCAGTAATTCTAATGAATTTTGTAAGTAATTTGGGCAATTTGTCAGTAACCTCTTAAATTTTAATATTTGAAACATACAGACATGTGTTTCAAATCAGCTTTTAACAGTAAAACGATAATTAACCAGCTGCCCCACCAGTTACATCTAGAAAGGATCCGAAATCATAAATCTTCTGAGTAAAGATGGCATTTTTCGGAAACACCAAAATACAATGAAAAGCATTTGAATGACCTAGAGAGAAAAAAACAGTTTTGTGCCAAAAAAATGGAAAAGTCTAATTTTGGACTGTGAATTCACAATGCGTATTTTTAGATTCAAATCGGGATAAATATGGCAATTTAGTGATAGTAAACACCTCAGACTTTGATTTTGTCAGTTTTTGATAAATTTGTTGCTACATAAGTTTGATATTGTTCAATTTGTAAAATAAATATAAATGCTACACCTTAAAATAAGGTACAAGAAGTAATGTTTGATTACTTTTCCACATAATACCATTTAAACTTGGATATATATGCAAATGTCATAACTTCACTAGTGCAATTATAAGACTTTTTGTTACAATGAAGGAAACTAATGTTTTACATGCACATATTGTCAACCAAAATCATATTTTTGTGCTAATGTCTAGAAGCAATACAATATTCGTTATTAATGTATTAAATGAGATTTTTGTATGGATGCGCTATCATTCCTTTAAATAAATCTGTGTTTTAAAGAAAAATAAAAAATCAAGTTTTCATATTTGTTAATATAAATATTATCTAATTAAACATGTATTACATTGTAGTACTTGTATTTGCTCAATAAAATACTGTTTATACTAAATATGTATCAGAGATGCCTACCAGATTTAACTCATATTTATATAATATGAATATTTATCACTGAACTTCCCAAACCATCCCAGTCCTCATCCAAAACAAACACGTATCATTAGACCTGAAAAAAAATCCATATTGTTTGAAATTAGAAAAAATGGGATTCACCAAATTTACATCCTTTAATTTGTGATTGCAATATTTTTTCATTTACATGTATATCATGTTTAATAACTCTTTAAAATGTCTTTAATAGTACCGAAATGTTTGTCACTGCAAAAGAACTATCACACAGAATGTGACCAATATTTTATGGATAATTTGACCTTTCTGGTCTCGTCTCAATCATGACAAATACCGAGTTTTACCGTAACAAAATAGTGTCATATATAAATCAGGACCTTCTCACCCTTAAAGACAACATCAGATGAGATCATTGCTTTGTTCAAATAGGTTTATGCTGATCATCAGTATGTCTGTTATTTAAGTGTTTCCTGACATACAATTGGCTTTCTAAATCTGTGCTAAGAACACCACGCGATTTGAAACAGAAAGTGACACTATCGACAGAAGTTCTCCATGTTCGGAGGAATATCC
Organism: Limnoperna fortunei; assembly: GCA_944474755.1. NCBI lineage: Eukaryota > Metazoa > Mollusca > Bivalvia > Mytilida > Modiolidae > Limnoperna > Limnoperna fortunei. Next base: position 14,244,684 of record OX104118.1, on the reverse strand, counting down.
GCAACAATTCTTATCTTAAGTTGATAAAGTTTAAGTACCACTTGACAATTACAAATTCACCTAGAGACAAAGACCCGAGATTAAATTTGGAGACAGGGATTCAATTTAGTATTGGGTAAGCAGTGAGACATGTGATGGAATCAACTGTGGCTTATTGATGATTTAAAAACCATTTTTCTACAGTGTGGTTATACATATGCATGTATTACGTAATAGTTTCAACACAAAAAATTGGTAACTGTACATCTATTACTAGTAGTAGTATTAGCACCTGTGCTGGAGGCTATACGTAAATTACAAAGGCCAGAGTCCCATGGGCACAGGAAAGACAACATTTGTTTTGTTTTGGTTTTTTTTTTGGTCAAAGATGAAAACAATAATGAAAAAGTGCTAAAATAAATTAATTAGGCTTTGTAGATTAAGAAATAAACCTCATTTTCATTTTATATTTACTGTAATTTGTCCACAAATCGGAATGCAAAAGTTTGTAATCATCGATTACCGATGGTATATTATAGCGAGCATCGCAGATGCGAGCTATACGGTTACATGCATGTGTGTAAATAAGGTCACGTGATCCATATGAACAAACCTTTTTCGGATGGTAGCCGAGCTGTCAGAAGAAAATATAGTGGTCAAGCACACAAAAAAATAATTTAAATGTAGACAGAAATAAATTTTACATGGATAAAATTAAAGTGTTTATTTTTTAAATAACAACAAAAATGTCCGACAATTTTTTTGCAATCTCAAAAACGCTTTATTTATTTTTTACATTTTTTGTGACGTCACCAACACATTAAAGACGTCACGTCCCAAAAGGAATGCAGAGGGAGGGTAGCACAAAATCCCCCCCCCCCGGACAAAATCCCTTCCGTGTAATTTAGCATAGGCGGACAAAATCCCCCTCGTTAAATTTACAAGGCGGACAAAATCACCCCTGTAAAAATTTCAATGCGGACAAAATCCCTCCCGAATCTTTTTTAAATGCATTTTTTAAATTTTCACACTATACAGTCTTGTACATATAGAGATAAACCTTGCATAATTCCCTTATATTTTACAAAAAACACCAAATTTTGTATTACTTAATAATAATAATAATTGTTTGTCTCATTTGCAGTGCTTAATTGGTAACCTTTAATCAATGTGTTTATACAAACGAATATCGCTTACTTGAGCAAAACATTCTGTAAAAACATTCTGTACGTCTTATATAAAATTGAGACGGGTATGGCTTTTAGTAATAAGTTATAACTTGTAAAATAATGGCATAATTTAGTTTAATAAATTGAAATACATTGTTCGGTAAATAATAATGAAAGAGATCAAATGGCGCGGTTTTTTAAAGTTATAAGTTAGTAAAATAATGGCATAATTTAGTTTAATAAATTGAAATACTTTGTTCGGTAAATAATAATAGGTATTATCATAATCAATCAGATTCGGGAGGGATTTTGTCCGCCTTGAAAATTTTACAGGGGGGATTTTGTCCTCCTTGTAAATTTTACATGGGGGATTTTGTCCGCCTATGCTAAATTACACGGAAGGGATTTTGTCCCGGGGGGGGGAGGGGTTTGCCCGTCCCCCATGCAGAGGCACTTTTAGGGTGCTCTGAAGTAACGTCATGAACCATAAAATATGCGAAGCTCGCATTTAGGCTGTGCCTATATTCATATTATACCTAAAGAAGAAGAAGAATTTAAACTAAATATACTAAATTAAGATTAAATAAAGTTATTAAAAATACGTAAATAGGCCTGCATTTTATTTGGGTCGTAGAGCCTGGTATTGTCCGCCATTGTAGTTTCTCTCATCACCAGATATGCATCAAAAGCGCTGATTGGATAACAGAAAAGTGACGTATGTATATACCATATTTGGGACATGCAGAAAATTTCCCACCTCTCTAAATAAACCAACTTTTTAGTTATTCCATAGTGTAAGCCCCACCTCTTACCGTCATTCCAAATACCAAATGAAATAAACTGACCGTCTAGCACGTGATCGGCTGACAACAATAATGTCACGTCCATTTCAAATTCTCTTGATGGAATTATGTTACAAAACATATATTACCACGCCTTATACATGTTATACCAGTTAACGTATTTAAACTATTCGACGTAAGCGTCTCATAGTTTAAATACGTTAACTGGTAAAAGACATGGTATATATAATACTTGATTATGCCAAAGTTTTTATACGGGTGTGAAATTAACTAATTAATTGATAAATTGTACAACGATGTAGTAGTCGACCACTCAATAAAAGGGTTGGTCGAAAAACAACAAGACATCGTATATCAAGACGGTAATTTTCCATGCATAACTTGTCAGTTTTTTCATTTAGATAACACAATCTGAATCGATTACCAAAGTAGAAACAATACCAGCCTTTGTATGATGTTAAGCATCTCTGTGATCTAAGTTTGAACAATATACAGTTATTAACAATTCATGAAAGTTAGTGGTTTTGTTAAGAAAAATATTTGTCTTTAAAGAAAGAACTGTATATGAAAATACACAATCCTTGTTCTAAAATAGTTATACTGATACCCCAAAAAATTCGTGTTCCTTTTATTTAATAGAATCATGTTATGTCAAGACTTTTCTTTAAACTTTGTATTAAAAAAGCTATATATATCAGCATGATCGTGAAATACAATTTATGCTTACAATTGAAATGCAGTATTATGGCATTCCCCAATATGCACTTTCTTTTTCAAATCAGTTATGCAGTTACGGTAGCACAGGACAGCAGCCCTGGTTGATTTGTCTTTTTTCTACCTGTTCAGACAAGACGTGGACATGCACAAGTTGAGCAAAACTTGTAGCTTGCCAACTTGGCATGCTCCTCAAAGTAGATTCTTCTCCGTTATCATATGTATAGCAAGTATAATCTACTTGAAAAAAGCAGAGAAGCATTGGTAACTATTTGTACTTAATTGGGTTTTTTTTGCCCACTGTGGACAGGTGGAAAGAAAACAAAATTGTACTGTAGGGTAACACTCAATCGACAATTTAAAAGAAACACTTTAACAAGCATTATCATGTCATTAATAGTGATCCCCAACCTTTTTCATCAACAACACTCACAAACTGCAGCAATGAATGCGGGAGGTTTGGAATGCCATAAAATTTGGTTTAACCAACTATTTTTTTAAATGTCTATACCAAGTTAGGACCATAACTGTAGTTGGAATATATTTTTATGTTTGGTTATTGGTTCTCAAATTTTGCTGATTTCTTGGACTTTGATTTGTGAATTGTCGTTTTGGACAGTTGCCTTGGTGTCCGATATTTTGTTATTAACTTAATGCATTTAAAAGAGTCGTGACTACTTGGTAAAGGAACTTCCATCATATATTATAAATAAAATTAATAACTTAAAGACCACATAATGGCTGTTTACAAATAACACCAAACAGATTAATTAGAAAATAAGTTAGAGTATAGCCACATAATAAAAAGATCTTACAACTTTTCTTCAGGTAAAAGGTTTGCTGGCACTTCAAATAAGAGAATTTAAATAAGAACAAGTGTGGATAGATTAGATATGCAAACCACCGCTACTAGCAAGTCCAAGGACAATTATTTTTGTCAAAAATCATCAGAGGCAAACTCCATTCACGCTCGAGTCTTTATCTCGCGATTTTTGACACTTACTCGATATACGAAATATTAGCAATACCTCCAAACTTTTAGAAAAGATCTGGAAAAAAATGTATTTAAAGAAGTTCCTAGGGTTATAACTTCATCACAAATCATCAGACCAGAACGAAATTCAATCCTAATCTGTAACTTATGATGATTTACACTATCATATTTAGCAAATATCAGCTCAGTGTTTCCAAGCGTTTAGGAAAACGTCAGAAAAACGTGCGTGACAGATCGACGGATGGACTGATTGAAACCTATAGTCCCTTTAGGGGACTAATAACAATGGTTTGTAGTAGCTATATCTTTAACATCTGTTGTGAAATTGTACACTGTACAATTTATCATTTAGTAGGGAATATTTATGCTTGGACATGAACCTTTAGATCCTAATTTGAGAAAAACATGGTTTGGATTTGGTAAACAACAGTACTGTTGTCCCATTATTTTCAAAAACGGTAAGTCTCAGCGACTGGTGTTACTAGGGATTAATCAGAATTTGAACAGGTATATAATGATAGTATTTCATCAATACATGCAAACATATTTGTATAGCTTGTTTGTCTGTAAAAATGTTTTTACCTTGTGCTAATTTAATGTTGAAACAGATCTAAACAAAAGCAAGCTTAAGATTACAAGAATAATTACAAAATATTTCACATTTTTAATGAAGGAAAACTAAATGCATGAACTACAAAGGCTATTAAACCTTACTATCATTTCATTAAACTTCAACATAAGAATAAAATGTACCAACAATAAGAATTTGGTTTAACTCAACTTTTAGTTAGCTTTGCTGTCAGTTAGTGACCGGGATTCATTGTATTTAAGCATTATACAAAAATCTCCCCTGAAGCCAATGGCTCTGATCCAACTTGAATCAAACTTTGTCAGAAAGTGCTAGATACAATATGTATTTTATAAATTTTAACTTGGGTTTTTATCCATTAACAAACATGGATGTTGTTACTATAAATAGAACATGGAGGTCAACACAACTGTCCTTTACCTAGGAAACAGTTACCTCAAAATGTAGCACATTATACATTAACAAATTATGTTATTGGGCTGGACATGTGTGGGGATTTCCTGTAGTTTTTGCCTTTTAATAAAGAAAAATTTAAATTTGTAACAATAACTTTGCTAAAATGATTAGGAAGCCAATGTGAACCATTTTATTCTTTTTGTCAAAAATTGTGATGTGACTCCTTATTTGTGTACGAATTTATGTAAGTATTGTTCTTAACAACAATTAAGTTTTTGTTCGTCTATTTATTTATTTTTTATTTTGCTCTACATAAATGTCAAGCAATCTTTGTCTGACATATCCATCTCATGCCGATAGATCAAAATCAATTTATTTCGGGTGAGGAATCCATGAAACTTCTACTTTATTGTTTGTGCTCATATTTGGACTCATTTATCATTTTTGTTACAAAATGTGTAACCAGTATGTTATCCTACAATGTTAATGTTTTTAATTCAGTGTCTATTAAAGACAGTTGAATTTTCTCAATAGGCAATAGACTATACATGACGAAACTTACGTGAATTAATTAATGATTGTACATATGTTTTTTCTAATGGCACGCATGAAAACATGGATTCGAATGGAATTGTGACACTGTGCAATGGTTTGATCCGTTAGTCATCACAATTGATCTTTTGCTGGCCTGTGTAGGTATTAATGACACCACCATTCTGTCATAGGACCACTATCTACCAATCCAGTCATCTGATAACTCATCTACCACAAATAAAATACATTTAGTGGTCGTAGTAATGTCTATGACATTAGTAAATATTGGTTGTTTGTGTCTTCCATGTTTATAAGTCTTCTCGTGTTTGTCATCTTTACTCATTCACCCTGATTACTGCACATCTATCAGAATCACCAGCTCCCAATATGACTAATTAAACACTAGTGAAGAAGACAGCTGAAATATCTAACTGATCTACACTATACATTGACTGTAATCTGTCACTGATAATACAGATCTGTTTTAACCTCGATTGCAATGTGGTCAGGAGGAGGTCATTAGACCATATACCACATATCTCCTGGTTATAGCTAGACATCACCTTCAGATTACTTCCTTCTGGCCCTAGAATTTTCTCAATTACCATGACAACAAAGGAAAATGAAAGTAATGATTGGATGTAATTGAGAATAAAAAATTCCCAGCAAAGAAAATTTACATGCGATGGGGACTAGTTTTACTATTTAACACTTTATCGTCATTAATCCATAGGGAATCGTCAGGACATGTTGCGAAATTATAAACATCGTCAACAACGGTTATACATTGTTGATAAATATTCACCATATCTTTTAGTACAGCCTGTAATTATTCGAAATTATATTAAGTTATCTCCCCTGATTTGAACTCGGGCATTGTTGTGAAGTCCAGCATAACTGGTCTTTAGTTTTCATTGTTTCAGTATTTTGTTAGGGTAAAGGTCCTCTTGTAGAAAATATAGGTCAGTGCTAAATTTACAACACTCCTCCATCCTAAAAGAGGGAAGAGAGTGAAAGATTTTATTTTAGTTACATTGGCCTAATCGTACAGAATATTGCAGAGAAAAGCAAATCTTTCTGGTGTTGTTAAGGTTATTTAAATTTTTGGTAAAGTGAAATGTCCTATTGTTCCAGAAATAAATTACTGCAAGCTTGCTCTATGTGATTAGAACATAGTCAGTCCTTATATTTGTCAATATTATTTACAGAGTATGAGTGAAGTATAAAATTCACTATGTTATAAATCACGTAGAACCCATTGCAATAATCTATGTCTAACAAATGTTTTGAAATTTTGAAACGGCTATAAGTATGCTTTTAACTGCTAAATTGGTTTTAAAAAAATAAACAATACCCCAAAACCGCATGAAAAGCAAATACAAATGTCATAGCAATATATGCTCATCAATCAATCTAATTAAAATTAAATCTTTCACTTGCTCCCCTCTTTTTGCTATGGTCGCTGTGTTGTAAGCAGCTACCATAGCAAAAAGGGGTAGCAAGTGAAAGATTTAATTTTAATTAGATTCCCTCATCATTTTAATGAATATGTATTCCACTTAAGCATTAAATTAATACATTGTAGATCCAATTTGAAGTTTGTTTCATTTCAACTGATGACGTTTGAATTTTTACTGTAACTTTAACGGAGTGCTCTGTGCGAATTAGAAACCGAATGTGTACTCTAAGACTAAGAGTCTTATTAGAACTAAATACTATTTTTCTTTCTGGAATTCATTCAATAGAAATTTTTAATTTGTAATGTTAGGTCAAAGACAAAACATCAACCAAATGAAGCAACATTTCCAGGGAGGAAAAACAGAATCAAAGATAATGAGTAGTATACAAGAAGCGAAGTCAAAGACAAACAAAACCAACAACAAAAAAACCAAAAATTGAGTAACGCGAGTCCTATTCATAACCTGGGGTGAGTCCAAGTGCTCCAGAAAGGTAGGCTCCACACGTATCGCCCTTAGTATCAGGTTAATATCCGCTAATTAGTCATATACAGGGGCAGTCATAATCCAGTAAGAAGGACGGAAAGTGGTTACGATATTAGTCAATTTTTATACAGATATTTCATAACGGTCAACTAAGTCGTGATGGCGACAGTACAATTTTCTAAACGATGACTCAACTCTTGCCATTGTAAACTCCTGGTTAAGTAGCTTTTCTGTCAGCAGACACAATCTATCAAAGAAAGCTGGATACAAATAAAGGTTCTTAATTACTTGATGAATTGGGAGATGTATATTCGATATACAGGTGTTACTTGAATGTTGCCACACAAAAATGAAATCCATAATTGAAAAATGTTAGTTTTTAACCAACCTTTATTGTAAATTTCCGGAATTTGGTCAAGGTATGAGGCACACCAAGCTTTCTATGTGCCGAGGTACACCTAGCTGTCTCTGTGATGTTTTTAATTTCAAGTTCAACCGCGTAGATGCTGTCAACAGTCAACGAATTTCGAATTATTTGAAGAAATAACATGATCTATATAGGTGAACGTGAAATTGAAGAAGAGTGCTAACCTTTTGTCCTTGTTTTATCCCACCATTTCTTTTGAAATGCCTGTACCAATTCAGGCCATTGCTACCATTTTTGGTTGTTGGTTCTTAAGTTTTTCGGTTTTGGGATTTTGATTTCTGAATTGTATTTTTGACAGTCTTCTTGATGTTCGGGATTTTGTTTTTACCTTCATTATGAATCCCTTATTTAAGATAAGCCTCATACATATACAGGAACAAGTCAACAAGAAGGTAACCATTGGGATGCCGACTGTATGTTGAAACACACATAAACAGAACCGGATAAATATGTTATCAATAAAAAAATCAAGCATTCGGATGATTTCAGTAACAGAGAACATTTGCAGGCATTTGCGAAATATGATTTGTCCTGACCAGAAATTAGATATTATATATCTAGTTTGCCATTCTTTATAGAGAAGCCAAGTTGAAACAAACATCTAGTAATTTTTATTTGTAGTACATAGGGTTAAAAGTCAAACGTTCTAAAGCTAATGCATGAATAGAGTTACCCATAGAGTGCATGTCCTCTAACAGATCTTTAGAATTTTCGGTATTAACGTCTAATTCTAGCCACATCTGGAATAGTTTGTTTTACAGTATCTCTGAAGCCTGCTTTTAGCTGGTGACAAAATAAGTGTTCAGTGGCGTGGCTAGGTTCTGATTGCAGTGCACGCAAAACTTACGGCAGGGGTTCCAGGGCAGGGCCCTGGTAGGGGGTCCAGTCGAAGCTCCGTGGATATAGCCTTTAAGAACTAAATTTTAATTGTATGGAAGTTTACTTTTCCAATGAAATTGACCGAGTCAAAAAAAAAAGCCGTTTCGTTTGTGCACGCAGGTGCGTCGTTGCGTAAATGTTAGCTACGCCACTGGTGTTAAAAGTTTAAAAAGATGTTTAGTAGAGCATTTAGCAGATCCAGCAATATAACGTAATCTAGAATCCAGTAGAGAAAAGGAAGATACATTCCTCGTCTTTAGTCGAAACGTTAACAGGAATACAAATGGGATCGTTGATTTGTCCAATGACTTTCCAGTTGTGTACGTGTCGTCGGGATGTATGATGGGTTGCCAGCTGAATTGTCAATACCTAATTCCTTTATCAAGCAGTTAATGTAATGCGTGTTGTATTCAAATACAATTTTGTTAGGCTCCTGTCAGCCGGTATGACAACATATGTCATGGCGGTGAGACAAGTGCTCTACCATATGAGGGTCTTTGACGACAGATTAAGCACGAATGCCTATAGACCCGTTTGTTTTGGGGTATTCATTGTAGCAATGATATCACTGCCTTACCTATTTGGAAAGAGCATGTACTTCCTCTCCTTTGCGTTATGCCAATTGTTTTGTTTACAGTATATGGATCTGTTCTCCCGGTATAAGTAATGATAGGATGCATATAAATCCATGTAAATTATATGTTATGCTTTATTTGTATACAGTATATTAACAAAACACAGACCTCTCATTTAATTTTATCTATAAAAATAAAAAATTGAGACAACAAACAACTGTTTGAGAACTGTCAAATGAAGATATATGATTTAACAATCGTTAGTTAATACTGAAGTAGATATAAATTTCAAACAGAAGTCTTGAAGTTTAAAACTCAAATTCAGAAATTTAATTACTAAAACTTGTTAATAATAGTTCATCCCAAAATTTTCATCTGTTACTTATTATAGTATTATAAACTACATGCTATTGATACTGAATTACGTGTTTCCACGTTGTGTTATCTGGTACCTTACACGGGTATTACAAGATACATGTAAGTGAATATGGTGTTTTTCTGCCCACATTATAATTCTCACTATTTTCCAAAGCAGGATGTCTTCATGGCTGTAATAAAAATTGATTTATATGAATGAAAAGCAGAAAACGATATTCTAATGCATGTACATATCTCCATGGAGATAAATGTCATATTATTTGGATGCATATTTGCTGATCATTGAGTAGGTAATTGTGTATTAACATTAGATCTCATTGATAGAATTCACGTCGATGTCTTTTAAGCTTACCTGAGGAAAAGTCTAAAATGAGCATTTATCTGTTGTCTGTTGTCGAGGTAATCATTGTAGCCTTTTCACATGGTCATCTTTTTCTAAAGAACCCCTGGGTCAATATTAATTAAACATGACACATATATTCTGAGATTCAGGTTTGTTCAAATGAAAGAACGCACCGTCTTCAAAGAGATCATTAAGACATTGTTAAAATTTGATGTTAAAATTTAATAGGTCTTACGTCCTATTGTTCTTATTTCTAGCAAACTTTGGACTAAGGAACCTTTGGTAAACATAATTCCAATTTGTTACACTGAAAGGGACCATGCTCTCTTCATGACACTGATCATGTAGATTTGGGGTATAAGATGAACGTTATTTTTTTTTCATGATGTGGTAATTTACATGATTGAATACTTAGAAACTTTTTCAATTGTAGAATAAATGATACCTACAGTTATGATTTTACGAAATTGGAATCAAATTGGATTGAATTTGGATTATTCATAATATTCAAGAAAATGGCTAGATATTTAAGTATCTTATTTATAAAATACCACCGTACTTGTTAATGGATAGTCTGTTGTGTTACTGGTATCTATATCTGTGAAATGTCTATTTCATATAACTTGCTCTTCTCGGTACTTCTTGGTAGTGTCATGCATCCTATATACAGCTGACTTGAGGTGGTGAAGGTGAGAGAGAGTGGACAAAGTATTCCAATGTCGAAAGTGTCAAAGTATGTAATGATGTCTCCCACACTATTCAGGATATGGAGAGTGCTTGTGAATGGGTCAGGTACAATTATGTTGTCTAATGGAGTTGCCACAACACACGCTGGATAGAATGGTTTGTCATAACTATTGATCTTTGGGTGGCCTTTATAGGTATTGAGGACATCACCATCCTGTCCTAGCACAACTACTCTTTGTCCACAGATGTCATCTAACTCGTCTAATATAAATATTGTACCATTGGTAGTAGTAGTAATGCTGAAAATAGTAGATAAAAGAGTGTTCCTATCATGTTCATAAGTCTTCTCATGTTGACCTTCTTTGTTCATCCTGATTACAACACTTGTGTAAGAATCACTAGCACTAGCTCCAACTATGACTTTATAATCATTGGTGACATGGACAGCTTCAATAATTAATGGATCTACACTGTATACAGAGTCTGTGACCTGTCCACTGCTGCCACTGATCTGTTTTAACCTCGATGTTTTGTGCGTAATCAGCAGGAGGTCATTAGATGGTGTTACTGCCATGCCAAAGATCCTCACGGTAAAGTTAGACATTACCTTCAAATTTTTTGCTTCTGGTTTTACCCTTTGTATTAAATATCGGTCACTTATCCAGAAGGAGTTGTCACTGCAAGTTGAGAGATGCCCAACGCCGTCAATATCAGTTGTAAATTGGTGATGAATGTTCAGTACTAAATCTTTTGGTACATCTTGTAATGATCCAAAATTGGATTCAGTTATCTCCCCTGATAAGAACAATGGCATGGTAGTAAAGTCCAGCTTAACTGGTTTCACAGCTTCTTTCGTAGATTGTCTTATTTGTTTACTTTCTTTGAAAACTTTCTCTGCATCGAAGGAGTTAATTATGTCATTGACTTTTGAATTTTTATCCTCTTGTTTTATTTTCATTTCCGTAACTTTACATTCCTCTTCATCCATAAAGTCCTTCAATGTTTCCCATTTCTGATCTAATTCTTTGATAAGTTTTTCAGTATACTTATCTACTTCCCTTTTCAATTCAGTATTCTGAGTTTCTATTAGATTCCTGGCTTTTATGTATTTAGAATGTTCATGTTTTCTCAGTAACTTGATTTTTGTTTCTCCGCGTGTTAGCGCCTTTAGATTAAGTTCTATTTGGTCTTGTATTATCTTCACATTGTTAACTTGCATATTAAATCCTTCACTTATTTGCACTAACCCATGACCATTATGTACTTCAGCTATACACAAAGAACAGACAAGTAGTTCACATGACTCACAAAACATAAAACACGTTTGTCCTTTATGATCTTCACAGTATATATTACGGAAGTCCAGTTCATTGAAATGTTTTTCCACCTCACTCATGTCTATGATCTTATGTTTTTCAGCATATTTGATTTTGCTATGAACCTTTTCTTTGCATTTAGAGCACATAAGTAAATTACAGTTTATACATTTACAGTTAATTATGTTGTCCGTCTCGCATAAATCGCACACTTTCTGAGTAGACATTGAGTGTGCCATTGTCAGTTTATTCAATATGTCTGCCTTTTATATTTCCTTGTTTCAATACATTTAAACTATTTTATAGATTTGTTAAATAAAGGTACCCTGATAGAAATTATAGGTCAATGTCAAATCGACAACACGTATAGAAATACTTGTTACATAACAATGTTTATTTTCACCAAATTACATCTTGCGTAAATTAAACCTTAAAGAGATGGAAACAGGTGAAAGATTTTAATTTTAATTTTAATCACAATGGCTTAAACACACCTATTATAAGTTGGTGTTTGTCAGAATACATGTTTGGAAGGTGAACTGTTTCAATGTTTAAATACTATAGATATTGTTCTCTGTGGAGTTAAATTTTAAATTTAAATTAAATGGGAACTTGGAATTTACCATTAAAATTCTTTAATTGACTTTGCTCTGCAAAAAAAAATAACTCTTTGAAATGAAAATACATCTAAATACACCGAAAATAAAAACCATCTGATTCCACGTGACATGATTGTACTCATTTAATACCAGCATCAGTTATACGGAAGATTTATTACAACTGGCATATAATTTTGTCTTGTTATTTACCCTTGCATGTGACATATATACCCTGCTAAGACGGGAATAACTATTAAATTATAGCTCACATCTATATTATACACACACACACTTCCTGAAGCAGATGGTATAACGTCAGAGTATCACACGAACCAAGACGATACGAAGTGTGATACTATTAGTATACATTCAGTTACACAAGATATTATTTTAATATTTCAATACACAGATACAATATTACGGCTATTCCTTGAAATGTAAATCGATTAACCTGTTATTTTTTTAGAAAATGTAAAGAAACACTCAAATTATGGGATGATTTTTTTTTTACTGTATATCCTAATTTTTGTTAAATAATATAAAAGAGGTCTTATAAAACAGGGTATGGCTTAATACGGATGTTTTCCTGATAACGTTCAACTGTATATTGTGTTTAAGAATGTTGCATGCATTCTTTTGAAATTTCATTTTAATTTACGTATTTTAAAAACGTTGACCGAAGTACCGGTTTACTGTGGACGTCGTCAAGGAAGCGCGTGCTCTTCATGGCTACCAGTTTCATTGAGAAATACGAAGAACGATTCTACGTTATCGATAACGGTTTGAACCAATAGAAATCTAGGATATCGATGAAAGACATAGTTTTACGTAATGTAAATATACATATGTGAACAATTTACATTTAATATAATCTAGCGACCTTGAATTCAAAGACACCACCATAACAATGAGGTTTGCATCTTACTTATAACAGACATTACTTATAAAAGATTCGGTAAAATACAAACTAGACTCTACGTCTACGACAAACTTGATGACTTGAACTTTCCGTTCATCGATTGCGACATTCCAGCAGCTCGAGCGTATAGTGTGCTTATACGCAATGCTAGATCCTGCTATCTGTATTCCGATTTTCTAGACCAGTCACTGCTGTTGACTACTCCAACAGGGGTTTGTTGTACCGAAGGTTTTTTGTTTTACAGAATAATTTCTCAGGAGAAAATTCTCTATTGACTTGAAAATATTTGAACAAAATCGACTTCAGTTTACTTCGCTAAATATTGATGTAAAAAACCTTACATAAATAAAATGCAACAAGTACACAATAACTTTAATACACATATTTTCGCCCAAAAAAATCCATTTGGCGTGAATTCTGAATGTTTTACGTGAAGAAAGTTTGTCAATTCATATAAAATGCAATTACATATATATGTTTGTATCATACAGTGTTCTCTTTTTTATGGCTGCCTACTTCCTCCCTGGTTACAATGTTTTAAATAGAGGCGTGCGCTGCTTATTCGTCGGGAGCATCTGATAACACTCATATTCGTTACATAGTTTTTGTTTGTTCATTTGTTTGAATAGTGATTTACGCCACTTTCAGCAATTTTTCAGCTATATCGTGGCGTCTGTTTTTGATTCGGGGAGGAAGCCAGAGTACCCGGAAAAAAAACCGACCTTCGGTAGGGAAACTGGCAATCCTTGTCAATTAAAATTGGAGTCGAGTACAACCTGCCCGCAGTGAGACTCGAATCCGAAACCTAAATGTTAAAAGCATCGTGATGCTAATTAAAAGCATCGCGATACTTGTTAAAGTCATCGTGATAATTGTTTAAGTCATCGCGATGGAAAAATCCTTATGTATAGTGTAAAAAGTATCAGCTTACGTTTTAAAAGCATCGGCTTGCTTTTTAACTACCTGACCGATGGTGTCACAATAGTTTCTATCGGCCTGCTTTTTAATATCGCGATAAAAGCATCGCGTTACTTGTTAAAAGCATCGAAATACTTTTGAAAAGTTAGCCGATGAAAAACATGATGCATGAAAAAAAAGCATCGAGGTGATATATATAACAGTGCTATTATTTTTTGTATTATACTCTTTTCTATTTTCGATTGCAGCCTTCTTTATCCTGGTATTTTTATTTTTATTTTTTTTCCACATCATATAATATTCTCCATTACAAACTTGAACGCCGATAAAAGTTGTATTATCTCAATCAATGATTCGTCTTAAAGAACTGTATACAAAAATATTTGTTGTTAAGACGCACCGAGTCAAAGGTAAATTATTCAAATACGAAATGTCTTTACCTATTTGGTCGAGTTCAGTTGATAAGCAACAGGAACTTATTGTGAGATGCTTTGTTTTTGTACCTCTAAGAAAGAGAATTAATCCAGAAGCAACCGATGGACAAGAAAACAAACGTGTTACCAAATCCTTTAATTTAGCATTCTGATGTTTTGTCACTAAATAACACTAAGTTTTGTGACCATTTACAACACATCTATCTTCTTGAGCTTGAAATCAAACAGTCAACATATACAACACGCTCTGTTTCATACTTTAATCTATACCTCGCTATTGATGGCATCTGGTTCGCCACAGTCTAAAATCGTTGATTTTCTTATTATGAAATTTTCATTTCTAATCATCAATAATAGCATCTTATTATGTATTTCTGCTAAACTAATATGATAATCTATAGCATATAATTCTCGTTACAGAGACAAAGTTAGCTGTCGCAACAATACATACAACAAATGCACCTACACAAACAATAGATTACATGTACATGTACATAATCTTGATCCAATAATAACTCTCCAATCTTCCAACTCCCTCACATGAACAGCCACAACAACTATGAGGCCACTTTCCACTTGCAGCAATGGTGACTTTATAAAGAGGGCCTACTGTACATTATTCTAGTTCAGGACATGGTCTGAACGGACTTGCATGAATTCGCATGACGGCTAGAAAAACATGACAGTTGACTGTTTGCACAACTTCCATGTACATCGTGCTTTGTGTTCTGCAGGGTTTACCGGTTTTCTACATTTTTTTCTATGGACTTTGGCTTTGAACATATTTTACTGATATTCTCCTTTGTTAGAAAACTGCTGATTGTAACTCTGTATAATACAACTTTATATGTTCTGTTTCAATAATATAAGATTTAAAAGGCTGGCCAAACTCCATAAGATTTGTTTTGTGTGTTTCGATAGAACTTGGGAAATTTCGCTTAAATAAATGGTGGATTTAAATGTCTGTTTAATTAACACTCTTTCTATTTTCGCATTTTAAAAGTAGTAATCGTGATGTTGTAGCATTTCCTCAACACATCTATTTTGACAATACGTACGATGTTAGTGATAATTTTGGTGACGTTAAAATGACGTTATTTTTTTTTTACAAAAACCTAATATTAAATTATTGTACATTTCAAACCTACTTGATCGACGTTATGTTAAAAATGTGTTTCAAGTAGTTCAACTGTTTCAAATATTTGAAATTTTGGAAAATGTACTTCGACTGACTGAAAAGTAGAGCATCTTACATAGAAGATTTACCGGAACCCACCATTTTTACCGAAATTCATTGTCATTTACAGTAATCCACCTGAAAAAAAGTTCTTTGTATTATATTTCAAAGCTTAACCATTAAGACATTAAGACATTAAGACATTTTATTTCACTAAAGACCCCTTATGGGGTATGTTAGTACAATAACATAACAATAAACAAAAAGTGTGAACATATTTACATTAAAAAACATAGTAAGTATGTAATGTGCATATACAATGTATGTAATCAGACATATTTTAGGAATTTAGATAAAGTGTATCATATTAAGTTGCAGGAAGTACAAAATGTGAAAATTTATGATAAATTATGAAAAGGCTTTAAAAACAATCTTACAAAATTTTGCAATACCAATAAGTGTGTATAAATCTGATCTATTCATGAGCTCACTAAATTTTATAGCATTTGGATTATTACATATATTTCTTGGCAGATATTTAGATCTGGATATGTTAAAAAATCACATTTGAACAAATAATGAAACTCATCACCAATCTCGTTGACATTACAGTGATTACAATATTTTTCAGATCTATCAATACTATAAAACCTTACACCTTCTATTGGTAATTTGTTACCAAGACCACGAAATCTATATAAATACTGTCTTAAATCACATGGTAACAATGATAAATACTGTTCAAAACAGAAATTTGTTTTATTCATTCTATAATTAACACATTTTGCAGAGTTCATAACATTATTTTGCCAAGATTGTATAAACTTATCACTAAGACATGTTTTGGCATTTTTACTAATACAATCAGATTTTAAAACTTTCTGTTTATCCCATAAAATATTATAATTGAATTCATACAAAGTATTACTCTTGCTTAGCTGATACAAAACATTGTATAAGATATAAACACATAAAATGCGTTGCCAAAAACCAACCATTCTAGCTTTTAATAATAATGCTCAAAGGTACTCTACCCAAATCACCATAGACTATACAATGAGGCGTACATTTTTTTACCTTTAAAATGGTTTTACAAAATTGCAAATGAAAATCTTTAATAATATTACAGTTTTTATAGCCCCATATTTCACAACCATATATTGGTACAACCATTGTATCAAATAGTTCAAGCTGTATATATATAGGTAAATTCAACTTTCTAGCTTTTCTAATAACTACATACATAGCTTTCCTTGCTTATTGCACAAGGTGTGCTTTTGCATCATTAAAAGAACCTTTACATGAAAATATAATATCAAGATATTGAAAATTTGTGACAATATTCAAGTTTTCACCATCATATTTAAAATTTAAACCATTTACATCAAGTCTAGATCTTGAAAAAACTACAACTTTTGTCTTCGAGCTATTTACTTGTATTTGCTTGTAGCTCAGCAGCTGACTCAGCTAAAATTACTGTGTCATCTGCATACAATAACAAGTATAAACGAAAATAAACATAGATCTCATCAGTATCAAGAAGGCGTGCTGCAATACTCATATCAGCTAAGCCATTATATGCATGAGACATAAATTCTACTAAGTCATTTAGAAAAATTGCAAATAAAACAGGTGACAAATTTTCGCCCTCATTAGATTGAAAAAAGTTTGAATAGTTATTTCCTTGTCTAACACATGATTTTGCATTGTTATACATATTATTTATAACTTTAAACATTTTCCCATCAATTGCACATTGTAAAAGTTTTTGCCATAAATATGCTCTTTTAACAGAATCAAAGGCTTTCTTGTAGTCAACAAATACACAATATAATTTTCTACCTCTGCATGTGTAAATATAAATTAATTAGACATTTCATATTGAAAATATGATCTGTGGTACTATAATATTTTCTTAACCCTGCTTGCTCCTCACATAATAAACCATAATTTTCTTAATATGAATGTAACGATTATTTAATTTACATGTAAAAAGTTTACTATAACAACTTAAAATAGTAATGCCACGATAATTATCTACATCACTTCAATTTGTAATTTGTTATGTTTTTCAATCGGCTTGTAAACAAATTATGAAATTAAAGTTGTGGATTCCGGTCGATTCCCGTCAAAATGGTAGATTCCTGTTAGTCGTGTCACCGCGGGTTATCGAGTGTATGAGCAGTTCATGTCAACACATATAAGAATGTTCTAATGGGTACAACGCATCATCTATATAGACAAACAATCAAGATTGAGAAGGGACTAAAGGAAATTTTCGCTTACCGGTAATAAGTTTAAACTCATTTATTACAGGGATTCGATAGTAATGTCCTTTGATGACTATAGTTCTTCTCTCGTAAGAATCTTCTCAACTCTCAGTTTCAAGACGGTCTGGTTCTAAACTTTTGTAGCTGTGCGCTTAGTAAAAACTATTTTAATTACTAAATAATTTATATATAAGTGTATATTAAAAAAGAATCCTAGTCAACTCGTACCTCAACCAACTCGTACCTTTGCATTATTTGGTAGAATTAAAATGGACAAAACTGAAAATTTGCTGAAATTATGTTAAACTAAATAAAAATTTAATATTTATTATCATATTTATTGCAAAGCACTAATGCACTAACAAAAATGAAGCAAGCAAGCAAGCAAACCCCATTAAACACGCGACAATTTTAAAACAAGATGCATATCTAAAAAAATTATGGGTTTATGGCGTTTATGTAGTCTTATGTAGTCTTTGGTAGTCTTTAGGCACTATAAACATGTATATTATTTATGTTTTAATATTATGAACAGTTTGTATTAATTTAGGCGTCTTGGGATTTTCCAATGCCATCAGCTGTCTAATGAACTCGTGTGGCTTTGGATTTTTTCTATAGTAAAACCTTGAAATTGTTAAGTACACAATTTGCCGATAAGTGAAAAATAAGCGGTCGTTATTACAGGACAATTAAAAAAAAATAATTCAGTTCCTTTCTTTGAAATTAATTGTTGAAAAATCATAATCTATTAGTAACTCATATACCCAAGCCTCAAAAGAAAGTTGTATAACGGTTGTTGAAATTTTATCAGTCACTTGAAATACAGATAAAACTATGCATTGAATTTTTTTAATAAACTACAAAATAATTGTAAAAATATTTTTCTATATAATATACTTTTTTTTAGAAATATAATTTAGAACGGTTTATTCCTCGAATGCCAACATTCTTTGATGTACCGAAAATTTACCTGTAAAATTGTGTTGGCATTCGAGGAATAAGGTCAAATTGTTGTAAAAACAAATGTGCATTATTATACGAACAATCCTCTAAATTAATTTTACATGTAAATTAGGTAGAGGTCTTTATATATATTTTTTCTATTTTCTCGTTGTGTTTCACCAGAAGATGTCTCTTTTTATATTTTCAATGTTTAATGCCTCTTTTTGAAATGATTTGAAAATAACATTTTACTATTTTTATTTTATTAATTTCATGACTTTTTATAACAAAATGTAAAATAACATTAAGCACAAATAAGCATACAACACAATATTTAGTCAATACATTTTTACTCAAGATGCAAAAGGTAGGATGCAGCATCAGCAAACTGTAATGTGTTTATCACTCTGTTGGTGTCTGGGTTTAATGTATCCAATGGGTAAACAACTTGTAACTGTATAAACATCTATTGAAATTATTTTGTTGGCATTCGAGGAATACCTACAACATAAAACAGTGGCGGATCCAGGGGGGCGTAGGGGCGTACGCCCCCCCCCCTTTAAAAAGGGGAAAGAAAAAAAAGACAACAGGGAGGGTGACAACCAGCGCCAAAGGCAAAACTGTAATCCCCGCTCGTCCTCGCCATAAATTAATGCATTAACGGTACTAATTCGTTTATTATGGTATCTCTGTTGTATATAATGTACCATCCTCACAAGTCAGGGTTTCTGTGTCCACATGTGGACACAGAAACCCTGACTTGTGAGGATGATACTGTACCAAATAAAGGTTTCTGAACACTATAAAAACCTTGTTCGGGGCCTTCCTTTTCCGATATCACCTTTTTACGCCCCCTCCTTTCAAAAATCCTGTATCCGCCCCTGTAAAATGTTGGCATTCGAGGAAGACACCTTTAGAACATGTTGTACATAATGTACAGATTTACTATGTTAAAATGCAAAGGTACGAGTTGGTATGGTACGAGTTGACCCGCACCCTTAAAAAATATGGCTTAAATGTTTGTGTCGAGAATCGACGTTATATCTAATACCCAAACGTTGCCAACGCTGAAAAAGACATCATGACATTTTGGTTAGACATTGATATTTATTTATTTATTTATTTATTTATTTATTTATTTATTTATTTATTTATTTATTTATTTATTTATTTATTTATTTATTTATTTATTTATTTATTTATTTATTTATTTATTTATTTATTTATTTATTTATTTATTTATTTATTTATTTATTTATTTATTTATTTATTTATTTATTTATTTGTGTGTGTGTTTGTTTGTTTGTTTGTCAGAATAAACGTACTAGAGGTAAGAAATAAATCCTCTTCAAATGCACATTTCAAAAAGCGTTTATGAAATTTATTTCACGGGAACGAAGACCTTATAGATTGTAAAATTGCATCTCCAATAATTACTGGGTTTGATAATTTTTTAATTTGCGTGACATTTTGGCTAGACATCGAATTTCTTGCATATCTTTATAAATACAAGACTATTTTCAGTATGAATCCGGTTTAAAATATTTTAGCATATGCACATTTTAAAATCAACCCCAATTTTAAAGTAAGAATCAGTATTTTGCGTATTTGACATTAAAGCCCCAACGTCATAAAAAGTCACAAATTGATGAGTGTGACGTATTTATGAAAAAACGGTTAGCTGATTTCAACAAAAAACCACCTTTAATTTCAGTCTTCCGTTTTTATATAGCATGTTACTTTTTAGTTCAACTAGATGCGTGCAATTACGACTTTAAAAATTTGTGAAATGTGACATTCTTACACATAAAACGAAAAAGGCGATTTCTTTGGAGTTAATTTATTGTAAAGTATACATATATGACTTTATAAATAAAACATTTCCGTAAAAAAAGTGTATCTTTAGTATGCGTTTAAAAGATATCAGTTTCTCGTTTGACTTTAAGCTTTTTTCCTAACTAGTTAAGAAATCTTAAAATTATGGAAATTTCTGACACCATTTCGGCGATTAAAAAATCAACTGATCATCTAGAGTTCTGGAGATATTACTTTTTTTCTCCGCGCAAATAAGGATTTACTTCGTATCTAAATGGCATTCAGCGTTTTTACCAAAAAAAAAAAAGAAATTAGTTAAATTGGTTCCAAACTTGTTCAGTGTGCTTTTGCAAGCGATTTAGTTGTATATATTATTGAGAAACTTTTTTTGGTCAATTTAAGTACATTATAAATTGGTTACTCAAGAACCTATATTCTAGGAACATATACAAGATCATACAAGTGAATAGTAGAGAGGCGATTTACAAAGTTATTGTTGATGAGTGTCTTGTGGTGCAGTAAAACCCTTCTTAACCTTGCTGTATTATTATTATTATTATTATTATTATTATTATTATTATTATTATTATTATTATTATTATTATTATAGGACTTCTTGTTTTCGTTATTTTAAGTTTTAAGTTTTTTGTTGTTTTGTTTTTGTTTATTCATTCTAAATAACGTTGTGAGAAAACCCCCCAAGATATCACATGACTAATCATGTGATTATTAACGAACAGCACGACGAGGTGTTCCGAGTGTGTTAAAAACAATGTATACCAGAAGTTTGATTGTTTCCTTTTTATGTATTTTATCTACAAAAGCATGTGTTGTCAATGACATTGATCTAAGTTTACTAGAAAAGTAAGTTGTCACAGTTGTTGCAATTATCCACATAGCATTCTTCTATAAGAATATCCATAAAACGGTTCTACTAAAAGTACAGTCATGATGAGGAGTCATGTCATGTGTAGCACTAAAAAAAAGGTTATTTGACACTACTACATCTGATGAATTCAACAGCCATGTCTGTGGGGGTTAATTTCCACTATTTATTCTATCTGAGAAAAATGTTCCCTTTTGTCATTCAAATTTTAAACTTGCATAAGGAAATCCTTGGACTTGACTATCGGCATGCATGTTCAGTTCAGCTTGCAATAAGTACTGTAATGTGTAAGATGCTTAAAAACATATGCTGTGATTTATTTATTACATGCATCTAATAGTTATATTTAATGCCATAAAATTATGTTAAAAGATTTGTTTATGCACTCCATTTCTTCATATATCAACCTTTAATTGGCTGTTAAACTAGCAGTACCTGATACTTGCCAACATATTTTTGGTAGAATTCCTGATAATTTCGGCAAGGGGTTGAGGGACCAATTACGGTTCCCAGTGGGTCTATGGCAAAGGCCTGGTGGGGGGCTCCGAAAACAAATTTTAGAATATTTCTAGGTTATTTAAGTGTCTCCTGAGTGCAGATATTTACACATTTATTTTGTTAATTCTTGATTATAAATAAGCTGTTTTAACCCAATTTTAAATTAAATTTAGACTTTTATTTGTTTTTCTTGAAAAAAAGAAACTCGGAGATTCAATACTAGTATGTTTAATGTAAATTTAATATATGATTGATAAATGTAATGATAATTGTGTTTTTTATTTGTTGTCTGTCAACACATAGCATTATTTTTAAATGTTGTTTTGTTTTGTTTATTGTAAAACAGGCTTGCCAAATTTTAGAAATTTTAATCATTAAAATCATTTTTTTATTAATGATCACAGAAACAAATTAGTAAGTGATTTTTATTATTTCATTTTATTCATTAATTGAAGCCATTTACTCCATTTTTGGGAAGGTTGCGTAGCAAACTTTCCCCTTGCTAACGCTCTGATACATAGAAACTACTGCGACCGGCGTGTAATAAAACCTTACGCTCCTAAAATATAGGTCACATTTGAGGAATCTATCAATTACATGAATCGGTGCACCACATTTATCTTGAACAACTTTACTATACATGTCCTTTTGTATTATGTCTCATTTACTGTATAACTGATAACTAATATTACGATTTAAACTAATATTCCATGTTCATCCGCAAGAGACAGACTCGTTACACTTTTTGGTTTTGGAAATCAACGCGATATTTGGCAATCCTCGCGACAGCCATTCACTGAACCGACAAATGTAGTACTGACAGTGGCACCAGTCTAATAATATTTGACGACGTTATTATGATTGAAGTGATTTAATGATTATTTTGTGCGGTCGTGTGGTCGTCGTTTCATATGGTTTTGCATTCTATTTTTTACGTGTTTAATAAAATGAAAATCAACACAAAAGTGTGTGCTTTGTCAATGCACAGATTTGCAGAGCGGCACCATCTATAACATTTTTTAAGGTTGGGAGAATGACATGTAGAAGTTTCGTAAATAAAATACAAGTATATTTAAAAATATAACAATTTTTAACGAAAAAAAATGTATTGAAAAAGATATTTTGGTGTTTGTGACACAAGAATAGTAAATGGATTATTCGACATCGGTGATCAATTGCACTCGCCATGTTGCTTCATTATTCCATAGTAAAAGCTGACACAATTTGTTTCCGGTCCTTGTGATTAATGTTTATAATTGGTAATTCATGCTGAACCATTAATATTTCTCGATACATGAGTGGAAATTGGTCACCACCCATCGTAACAAGCCAAAAAACGTACCAATTTTCCGTGTATGTTTACCTAACGAAATTGCCGTCGTTTCAGACGATGTTGCATTTTTATGCTTTAAGTATCTAATTAAACGAAAGTCAAAACGATATATTTTTCTTCATTTTGTGTGTTCCTTAAAACAAAGGAAGATGTGATCAAGTCAGTGTGTTTTAGCAGAAGTTTTTTGAGTGACAAATAAAACCTCTTGGCGCATATGGTCGATCTTATGTTCCTTATGTTGTCCAAAAAGGTGCAAATTGAAATCAGCAATTATTTTTTAACATTTGTTCAGCGTTTTCAAATGCTGTTTAATTTGATAGAGCGATTTTCCAAGGTTAATTTTGACCAAAATTGGAATGGGTGTAACTTGGAGCAAGCAATTGTCCATTTGAAAACCTTGGGGTAATGTCGTTTGCGGTTTAGGCGTGAATGCCATAGAACGTCACGAAACTGGCGATCTTTTGCAAACATCGTAAGACACTTGTTGAAAACAAAAAGTGTCAGATTGCGTAGCAAAAGTCAAGTACATGTAAACAATAAGCATAGTGTGGAATATGTACAGTGGAAATTTTTTATTGGATTTTTGTAATAAAAAGTTACAATATCGCATATTGAATATTAATTTTAAAAAATGCAAGCGGAAAAGTACTCCATTTGATTGTGTCTTTTAGTATAAGCTATTAACACACTGTTTTAATTTAAAACAAACTAGTTGACATGCATTCTGATTATAAAGATATATGTTGCCTCATACAGTTGTTTTTGTTTGTTTGAATCCGGGGGATTTATAAAAATTGATTTACATGGGCTTTTGAATAATACTGGGTCGATCTTGTTATAGTGTGTGGGACTTGATATGACAAAATCGACCCAGTATCATTCGAAAGCACATGTAAATCGTCTTGCACAGATCCCTGTGTTGTAATTGTTTAATACATGTACCACTTTCAGCAATTTTTCAACTATATTTGGGCATCCTGTTTTTATCGAAGGAGAAAGCCAGATTGTAGGAGTCTTTTAATAATTATCAATCAAGATTGAAGTTGGGCACACCCTGGCAGCAGTAAGATTCAAACAAGCGCTGACAGGCATTCGATCAATAGTAGATGAATACTACCTTAACCACTCGGCAACTGAAGCCCTGGAGTATTACAGAAATAAATTATTTTAGTTTTGAATATTTTAGAAGCTAATGCCATCACTTACATTTATAGGGAGACATTTACATATATGTACATGTATTTGATGCAAGTTATATTCCAACCATATAACAGGTGCGATTTTTATGTCTGAAATGGGCAGCAGGAATTTTGTCTTATTTAATAATATATTTATAAAATTTATGATAGAAGCATCTTCAATTGTATTGTTGCACTGAATGGATTTTAATGGACTCTTTGTCACATAGTGCTATTGTACACCTGATATTTTATATTTTGATTGGAATGATATTTAGGATTTTCCATAGCAAACATTGACTTGCCATTCTTTGATGTAGGGGATACCTATCTCTTATCCACAACTACTTGCACCACTGAGTGGGATTTGATGAAACTTTTGCAGAATCCTTTGTCATATGGTGGAATTGTGCACCTGATTTTTTACAGTTTGAGCAAAATGATTTTTGGAGTTTCCAACAGCAAAGCCCTGGACATTGCCGTTCAAGATATAGGGGAGCTGGGGCTATCAATTATGAGGATTGCAAAGTTTTTTTCTAGTCCTTTAAATTTATATCTAATATGTTTCTAAATTTACCTGATTTATTTTACATTGGTTTGTTTTATTGCCTGTCAAACATGAGGCATGGATCTCATTTCATAATTGTGAAGCAACCTTTCCTTCGGTGCAGTCTGCACTTTAATTTATTCATAAAACATAACTTCATGTATATGTTTGTTTGTTTGATGGTGTTTAACGCCACTTTCAGCAATTTTTCAGCTATATCATGGCGTTCAGTTTTTATTGGGGGAGGAAGCCGGAGTACATGGAGAAAACCCCCGACCTGCGGTAGGAAAACTGGCAATCCTTGTGAATTAAGATTGGAGTCGAGTACACCCTGCCTGCAGTGAGAATTGAACTCGCAATCTCAGTGTTGACAGACCACGTGATCAATAGTAGACGAACTACCTTGACCACTCGGCCACCGAGGCCCCAACTTCATGTATAACATTGTTATTATAATGTAATATAATAAAATAAGGCGAACGAACTCACTATTGAGGGCAAATGAACTCAGGGCCAACGGACCTAGTGTGAATATATAACTAGGGCAAACGGACCTGATACCCAGATAAATGTGCCATAGTAGATTTACATCAGTAATATAAAATATTAACTAGCATGAGTACATGTTACAGAGCAGTCATATTAAAACATATTTTGTAGTATGTTTTTTGCAATGAAATAATGTTTATCTCAGGGGTAATTTCTCAATGCTTTAAACAAAATACACAAAATTTTCTGGATTCTACAAACTGTCTAGTGCAGAACTAATGTCATTTATGAACCACAAGATTTCTGTATCATGTGACATGTGACTTCACTGCCTATGTTACATGTACATGTAATTGGTACAATTGATATAAAGTACATATTTGGAAGTTCCTTTTGTCTGCCTTATTTCGAATTCAGGAATACATGTACATGGGAACAATATTAGAGTTTAAAATTGGCATTCAACACCACATAACTCAATTAAAAATATCCAAATGCTGAAAGACAAACTTGACCTATACATTACTAGTAAATATTTTTTCTCTTTTCAGATTTAGCCCATGGAAATCTGCTTCTGATGATAAAAACACATCTTACATGATAAAATTATGTGGGTCCTTGACAACATTTGGTGGTAACAGCGACTGTCATAGTAACACACATATATGTATGACCAGAAAAAATGACCCCAAATTCACAAAACCATTGTCCACAGCAAACACGACAGAAACTAGTAAACCAGTCAACCAGAAACATAATGAAACTGGAGAATTGTGGATTATTGCTGCTGGAGACACCTGTCCAGATGATACGTCTGAAAACCTAACATCTGTAATCAATCTAAAATGTGGTTTGACTATGGTAAGTACATTGTATATACATGTATATTATACACATGATACATGTAATATTTTATTCTGTGGTTTCTATGTTTTCTTCATACTGACTGTTTCTCTGCTAGAGTTGTAGTGTTTCTTCAATTAGTAGTACATCAACATGTAGTATGGGGGCCTCGATGGTTGAGTGGCTAAGATAGTTTAAGTGTTTAGACAACTTTTCTAATGAAAAAACCAGCTGTATATGATTTCTTGTAAAGGTGTGACTCATATAATAGTAAAAACAAAGTCCTCAAAATCCCGTATAACATCATTCTCCCAACACATAGAGTGGAGCAGTCAAAAAGTGTTGGTCTGTTGGTCCCGACTCACCGTCTGAAACCCACGTGCGTTCGTGTTCTTACTTTGCTACCACTTACCTGGTATTACTTTGCTACCACTTACCTGGTATTCTAACTTCCTCCGTCAGTAAAAACTAGATGCCATAATATAGATGGATAATTGCTGAAAGTGGCATTAAACACCATTACAAAGATACTATCAGAACCAAAAAATATCATTATTCTATTGGTATAAGTAATTTCTGTGAAACGTCCTTATAAGTGATATTGTGTTGTAAAGGTTAAGGACTAACATGTATTTATGAAAATGTAGGTTTTGTACGTTATTATTCGACGTTCAGTAACTATTAAAACTTTGGCTTTAATTTTAGGTGATTTAATTTCTGGGTCTCTCTGTCTGTTAAAGATAACTGAATTGTGAGTTTTGTATTTGATTTGCTACCAGCTGTTTATAAAGGTAGCATATTTGATACATGTATGTTCTAGATAGAGAAGTCTATGAAATCTTTCTCCATTTATGTCTTCTGCCAGAGACATATTCTGATTCTGTTTTTGAGTGGTTAAGTTTTGATGTTTTACTTTGTTTTATCTGCACTATATGTATATAAAATATAGGTTCATAATAATTCAATCTAATTAAAATTAAATCTTTCACTTGCTCCCCCTTTTATTTATTGTCGCTGTGACAGAGACAATAACAAAAAGGGGTAGCTAGTGAAAGATTTAATTTTAATTAGATTGACAATAATTTTATTTTGATGTTTAAAAATATTGTGTAAATACCATTTTAAACAAACAAATTAATAAATAATGATTTGCAGCTGTTGAACAGAGAAAGGTAAAAATTGTACTAATATTCCTCTGAGTTTTCCCCTAAACAGGAAGCAATATGTTTTTTAATGAATGTTTTATGTACTTTATTGATTTTATCAGGTTTAAAATCTTGTTTGTAACATAAAACACATTAGAAAATATAGAAAATATGTGACATTAATAAATTGTTAGAAAGTAATATAGAAATAAGAAAAGGTATACAGTGACACTTACATGTACTTTTGAAATCTATGACTGAAAATCTGTATGTTTATTTGTTTGTTTGTTTGTTTGATTGAGATTTTCCCACTTTAATAAAAAATTGTATCAATTTCTTTTTTTTTCTTTTTTTCTTGCGGGGGGGGGGGGGGGGGGTGGGGGGGGGGCTCTACAAACTACAAAACATCAATGAAGGAAGCAATCATGAAATGGGAGGTTACATGGAGCAGGTATGAACAAAGTCAGTGTTTAAGCCTGCATATTAAAAATTCAACATGTAACAAATTCAAATTGGTTTTCTATCCAGGATACATGATATAGCTTGGTAACCCACATCTTTTCAAACATTGTTTTTTAATGTGGTATTGACAATTCCAGATTTACTAGTAGAAGACACATGGTATATTAATAATTCCATAATTCTATTCTAATTATACATGTAATGAGTTTGATTGATCTGTTTACATTAGAATGCATTGCAAATGGCTATAGCATATTGATTTCTCACGTTTTAAGTAACCAGAAAAGGATTAATCCAGCTTGAAATTAATATGAATAATGCTTGGTAATTAGGAAACTTTTTTTATACTGCCTTTGCACACATGCCACAAAGCAAAGGAGTTTCTTGCATTACAATTGGTTGTATTAGTTGTATGCAAGTGAACAGAAAGATATTTTGATTTATATTTGGATGAAAATTTAATATGACTATAAAATATCTTATTTTGCACATACTAGTACAATATACTAGTATATACAGTCCAGTTTTGTTTTATTAGAAAAAATAGCATCGAGAATGGCTGTTTCTAGTGTACTCTATGGCAGGATCTGAACAAGTTCTGTTTCTTGATTACAGCTTTTACAAATTCTCATCTACATGTAAATTGTTTAAAATACAGGCACTGAGCATTTTATATATTTAGAATCCTGGGTAAAATAATTATAATTTTTTCATCACAATGTTTGAACCTGTATAAACCAATTACAAATCTTTTTCAAAAACATTTCCCAAAGGGTTTAAACTTTAGTTTAGGTAGATTTCTTTGTAGTAATGAAACTTATAGGAAGTCTTCCATATCATTCAACTGTTTGTTGAACACATAGAAAACCTGTTGGTATAAAAATTTAAACATTTAATATTTTATGAAAATTTTCAAAAAAGGTTGGGATTATTGTCTAGATTATAATGCCTGTTTTTGTCTCGCCTGCGACGAGTCGCTGGAGGCAAGACATATGTATGGGAATCTGGCCGCGGCGGCGGCGTAAACACTTGACATCTTGCTTCATATCTTTGTAAGCCCAAGCCCTAGCTATATATATATAGTTCCATCAAATTTGGTCCAGAGGTAGCTTATGATGAGTACTTGCCAGTCAGTCAACTGTCACCTGACCTTGACCTCAATTTCACGGTCCAGCGACTACGTTTAAAGTTTTTGGGTTACGACAGTTCCCCTGTAACTACGCATGGTAGGATGACAATATTTGGTGTATAGGTTGCTGATGACTAGTACATGACTGTCTGGTAGGTGTCACCTGACCTTGACCTCAATTTCACGGTCCAGCGACTACGTTAAAGTTTTTGGGTTACGACAGTTCCTCTGTAACTACGCATGGTAGGATGACAATATTTGGTGTATAGGTTGCTGATGACTAGTACATGACTGTCTGGTAGGTGTCACCTGACCTTGACCTCAATTTCACGGTCCAGCGACTACGTTAAAGTTTTTGGGTTACGACAGTTCCTCTGTAACTACGCATGGTAGGATGACAATATTTGGTGTATAGGTTGCTGATGACTAGTACATGACTGTCTGGTAGGTGTCACCTGACCTTGACCTCAATTTCATGGTCCAGCGACTACGTTTAAGTTTTTGGGTTACGATAGTTCCTCTGTAACTATGCAGGGTATGGTGACAATATTTTGTATACAGGCCGCTGCTGATATTTAATGCTTATGACGAAATTTATTTTCGTTACTGATGCGGAATCCAGGCGAGACGTTTTTCTGTGTCCACACTTGTTTTTTCAGGGATCACCAGAATTTCTTGAGTACACAGCCTGTACCAGTTACTTTGAGTGGCAGACGTCAGCTGTGTGTAAAGATGTGACAAAGAAAGCAGTAAAGGAAGTGCCATGCTATGTTTATGATGATAATAACGAGAAGTTTGATCTGTCACAATTAACCAAATCATATGATGGCTACTTGGTAGATTCCACAGAAGCACGAGAATTCTACATCAACGTCTGTCGTGATATTACAGGAGGTATACGAGTACAGAACTAAAACTGATGATACACTTGTATTCAGTCAGACATTCTGAATGTTGAATATCTCTGTCTGACAGTCAGGCATATCATTTTATCCCTTTTTAGCTCACCTGACCCAAAGGGTCATGTGAGCTATTGTTATCACTTTGGGTCCGTCGGCGTCGTCGTCGTCGTCGACATCTGTAAACTTATTACATTTTAATCTTCTTCTCTGAAACCACTTGGCCAATTGAAACCAAACTTGGCCATAATGTTCATTGGATGGACCTTTACAAAGTTTGTGTTTTTTATTTTGATTGGTAAACCAATATGGCCGCCACCTCAAGACTTAGTTTAACATAGGACCCTATGGGAAAAAAGTTAAAAAGGGATTCTTCTCTGAAACCGTTTAACCAATCAAAACAATACCTACTAGCAATATTGTTGAGATGGTCCTCTATAAAGTTTGTGTTTTAGATGGGAATTGGAAATTCAAAATGGCCGCCACTGCAGGACTTAGTTTAACATAGAACCCTATGGGAAAAAGTTTTAAAAGGCTTCTTCTCTGAAACCGGTTAATCAATGGAAACAAAACTTACTAGCAATATTGTTTGGATGGTCCTCTATAAAGTTTGTGTTTTTTATGGCAATTGGAAATTCAAAATGGCCGCCACTGCAGGACTTAGTTTAACATAGAACCCTATGGGAAAAAGTTTTAAAAGGCTTCTTCTCTGAAACCGGTTAATCAATGGAAACAAAAACTTACTAGCAATATTGTTTGGATGGTCCTCTATAAAGTTTGTGTTTTTTATGGCAATTGGAAATTCAAAATGGCTGCCACCGCAGGACTTAATTTAACATAGGACCTTATGGGAAAAAGTTTGAAAGGCTTCTTTTCTGAAACCGGCCAACCAATGGAAACAAAACTTACTAGCAATATTGTTTGGATGGCCCTCTATAAAGTTAATGTTTTTTATCCCAATCTGATATTCAAAATGGCCGCCACCGCAGGACTTAGTTTAACATTGGACCCTATAGGAAAAAGGTTAAAAAGGGCTTCTTCTCTGAAACCGGTTAATCAATGGAAACAAAAACTTACTAGCAATATTGTTTGGATGGTCCTCTATAAAGTTTATGTTTTTTATGGCAATTGGAAATTCAAAATGGCCTCTACCGCAGGACTTAGTTTAACATACGACCCTATGGGAAAAAGTTTTTAAAGGCTTCTTCTCTGAAACCGGTTAATCAATGGAAACAAAAACTTACTAGCAATATTGTTTGGATGGTCCTCTATAAAGTTTATGTTTTTTATGGCAATTGGAAATTCAAAATGGCCGCTACCGCAGGACTTAGTTTAACAAACAACCCTATGGGAAAAAGTTTTTAAAGGCTTCTTCTCTTAAACCTTTTAATCAATGGAAACAAAAACTTACTAGCAATATTGTTTGGACGGTCCTTTATAAAGTTTATGTTTTTTATGGCAATTGGAAATTCAAAATGGCCACCTCCTCGGCAGGACTTAGTTTAACATAGGACCCTATGGACAAATAAAAAAAATCTTCTCTATACAACTGGTTAACCAATGAAACAAAGCTTTCTAGTAATATTGTTTGGATGGTCCTATTTAAAGTTTATTGAAAATTACAGGACTTACTTTAACATCAGGGAAATGCCATCTTCATTGCCTATAAAATCAGGTGAGCGATACAGGCTCTTAAGAGCCTCTGGTTTCCAGACACTTACATGTATTGCTAATTATTTTATTTTACATTTTGGATGAGACATTTTATCAAACGGACATCTTTAGACCTTGCCTGACCTGTCTCTTTTCTAAAAGACTAGAAGTATTATTCACATTAATCAGATGGACAGTTTTAAACCTTGCCTGACCTGTCTCTTTTCTAGAAGTCGGGAGATAGCGTTCTCATTTTTGTTTTTTACGTGTCAGTGTGATTTATAATTTAAGGTATCCAGACCACAATTGACCACGTGATCATATTTGATGCCCCGGTCGTCCATTGTTTTTCAATGGAGCAGACCTCTGTAATGTTTGGCAAACATGGGAAATACTTAACAAGCAAACTAACTTTTTTACTCAAAACTGTTAACATTTGACTCAAAGAAAAACTATATCTAATTTGTTTTATTAATTTGAAATACATTAAATTAATAAAGCTGTATTTCTTCGTCAAAAAATAAAATTAAATGGCGAATTCAATTATGGGTTGGATACCTTAATTTTTTAACCAGAGTACATGTTATAAATATTCCAGACAATTTTTTGTCAATTTTTCATTTTATCATGGCATCTATATTTTATTGGATGCGGAAGCTGGAGTGAACTAGGCCAGTACACATTTGTTTAAAATAACCTTAAATCTGTTACCTTGGTAACTGATGCTCCAATTAATTTCTTGATTTCATTGTATGTCATTGCACAGGAGCAAAAACAGCAAAATGTCCAAAGGGATCAGCAGCCTGTCAAATCAACGGGGACAAAGTGATAGATATGGGTCAGCCAGATTCTAAGTTACAAAGGAACATCAATGGGAATTTAGAGCTACACTACACCTCTAATCAGACTACACCAGGCTGTACTGTCAACCCTTCAACGAGGATCGAATTCATCTGTCCAAAACAAGGAGGGGTACAAATTTTATACTATAGTATATGTGTAATCACAATTGTGTCTCAAGATATGCACCTGTATTTCTTAATCAGATATGTAGAATAGGGACATGCAAAGCTTGTTCTAAATGTGGACAGATTTGTCTTGTGGGTAAAAAAGGATTTTGAGCTTAGGTAAACATCCAAATCAATCTTTTATTAGCTCACCTGGACCGAAGGTCCATGTGAGCTATTGCTATCACTTGGCGTCCGTCGTCCGTCGTCTGTCGTCCGTCGTCTGTCGTCCGTCGTAAACTTTTTCAAAAATCTTCTCCTCTGAAACCACTTGGCCAATTTTTTTCAAACTTGGCCACAATCATCCTTAGGGTTCCTAGTTTCAAGTTTGTACCCAGGGTGTTGATCAACAGACAAATATTGCCCCTGTTACTAAAAATAGAACATGGGGGTCAACACAGGTTTTTGATCATTATCTAAAAAACTATAATAGCTATAGAGAAAACCGTTACTTCAAATTGATCAGCACATTAAGGTCTACAATAGTTGCTATTAGTGCGAAGTTGTGTATTGGCTTCTTGTAGGAGTTATTGCCCTTTTTTGAAGATTTTTGACAAAATTTTTGGTATTTACAATATAACCTGAAAAATATACGAGGTAGAGTGAAACTGTAAATGGCAAAAATGATCAGCAATGAAAGCCCTACAATTCACTTGATTGGTCTGAAATTGTCAGATGACTCCTTATATGAGTTATTGCCCTTAAATGGTAATTTTTTATGAAATTTTCCGTTTTTGTCCTGTAACTTGAAAACTATAGCAGCTAGATTGAAACTGTAAATTGCACAAATGATCAGCAATAAAGACCCTACAATTCACTTGATTGGTCTGAAATTGTCAAATGATTCCTTATATGAGTTATTGCCCTTAAATGGTAATTTTTTATGAAATTTTCCGTTTTTGTCCTGTAACTTTAAAACTATAACAGCTAGAGTAAAACTGTAAAGAGCAAAAAAGATCAACAATACAAGCCCTACAATTCACTGTATTAGTCTGAAATTGTCAGATGACTCCTTATAGGAGTTATTGCCCTTAAATGGCAATTTTTTATGAAATTTTCCGTTTTTGTCCTGTAACTTGAAAACTATAGCAGCTAGATTGAAACTGTAAATTGCACAAATGATCAGCAGTAAAGACCCTACAATTCACTTGATTGGTCTGAAATTGTCAGATGACTCCTTATATGAGTTATTGCCCTTAAATGGTAATTTTTTATGAAATTGTCCGTTTTTGTCTTGTAACTTTAAAACTATAACAGCTAGAGTAAAACTGTAAATAGCAAAAATGATCAACAATACAAGCCCTACAATTCACTGTATTAGTCTGAAATTGTCAGATGACTCCTTATAGGAGTTATTGCCCTTAAATGGCAATTTTTTATGAAATTTTCCATTTTTGTCCTGTAACTTGAAAACTATAGCAGCTAGATTGAAACTGTAAATTGCACAAATGATCAGCAATAAAGACCCTACAATTCACTTGATTGGTCTGAAATTGTCAGATGACTCCTTATAGGAGTTATTGCCCTTAAATTGCAATTTTTTATGAAATTTTCCGTTTTTGTCCTGTAACTTAAAAACCATAACAGCTAGAGTGAAATAATAAATTGCAAAAATGATCAGCAAAAAAAGCCCTACAATTCATTTAATTGGTCTGAAATTGTCAGATGACTCCTTATAGGGGTTATTGCCCTTAAATGACAATTTTATGAAATTTTCCATTTTTGTCCTGTAACTTGAAAACTATAGTAGCTAGATTAAAACTGTAAATTGCACAAATGATCAGCAATAGAAGCCCTACAAATGATTGCTTAGTCCAAAAATTGCAAGATGACTCTTTATAGGAGTTATTGCCCTTTCATTATGAATTTGGACATATGAACAGTTTTTTAATTATAAATTAGTCTATAACACACCTATTAGTAGAGTAAAACTGTAAATTTCTAAAGTTCCCTAAAGGACAATGCCTAAAAACCATTTAATTTTCAGAAATTGTCGATGGCACCTTATAGGAGTTATTGTATTTAACAAATTTGTTGAAGAAATGTATAGTTTTTGCACAGTAACTTAAAAGCTATAACAACTAGACTGAAACTGTTAATTTCAAAAATTTAAATATAGTTTAAGTCATTTGGATTCCAGGTGAGCGATTACAGGCTCCTGGGAGCCTCTAGTCTTTCCAAATTTGGTATAAGAGTTTCTAATTGAAGTTCTTTTAAAAATGCCTACATCTTGGTGCGCTTCCCGTCAGTTCGCCCCAAATCCCGCGTTAATCGCAACATATATCCAAACATAACGAGATACTGCAACAAAGTTAAAAAGTACGCAACAAAGTGAAAAAGTACCACAACACAGTTAAAAAGTACCACAACAAAGTTAAAAAAAATACCACAACAAAGTGAAAAAATACCACAACAAAGTTAAAAAGTACCACAACAAAGTTAAAAAATACCACAACAAAGTTAAAAAGTACCACAACAATGTAAAAAAATACTCCAACAAAGATAAAAAGTATCACCACAAAGTGAAAAAATTCCACAACAAAGTTAAAAAGTACCACAACAAAAAGATACTAGTCAACATAAAGCAGTTTTGGTGTCCATACAAACATGTTAAGAAATTCTTCTGTGGTTTGAACACAGTTTCAGAACAAAAGTGTAAAAAAGAAATTTATCAGATGCAAATTTGTTTGAGGCCCAAAGAATAACTTACTTATAAAAAGCTATCTTATAGTAAAAGTCTGTTTACCTCGGCAGAGTTTTTTTGAGTGACAAATAAAAACTGATTGAATGTAACAAAAGCTTTTGTAAACAAACTTTGGAAACAAAAATGGCTGACTTACAATGTAAAATTCCTGCAGCAAAAGTGGAATAAGATAAAAATGCAAGCAAAAAATGCACTACATCGGGTGTGACTTTTAGTATAGAACCTTGTTATTCTCTGGTTTTTGTTGTCTGAATGTTTATCAGTGTAAATGGTTTAACCACTACAGTGCCATAAGAATTCAATCAAAATCTATGTTCAATGCCACAAATGTTTTAGACGTTTTTGTGAAGGGCGATTGTGTTCAGTGACGTCGTTGTGATGGTGTTCAGTGACGTCATCATAATTGATGACTTGGAATCTATCAGTCCATAAAACATTATAGGCACCATGCATTATTAAGCAGCTAGGCGATGTGGTATAGTAGTATAATTTTAAAAAAGCGCTTGTGTTACAGAAAGAAATATGTATCAAACAACTAGAAACGCATTCCTAACTTGTACATACTTGGCAATAAACTATTGGTCCAACATACATATTTTGTGTTTATTTTGATATCATCACTTTTTTTTTGGATGACAATTATAACATGATTAAAGAAAAACAACTATGCTGATTTTTTATAAATTTTGACGGAGTCTCGGTGTCCAAGTGGTTAAAGTAGTCATTTACTGTTTTTTTTTATATATGTTAAATGCCACTTTCAGCAATTTTCAGCTACATCATGGAGTCCAGTTTTTCGCGTGGAGGAAGCCAGAGTACACTGAGAAAATCCACCACCTTTGGTTGGAAAATTGGCAATTCATTGGAGTAGAATACACCCTGCCCGTAATGATACTCGAACCCAAACCCTCAATATGTGTTGACCACATAATAAATAGTAGACGAGCTATCTTAACCATTTGCCCACCGAGGCGTCCTCTACTATAGATCACGTAGTCTGTCAACATTGAGGTTGCAGGTTCGAGTCTCACTGCTGGCCAAAAAAAATATTTATCAACATCTTTTCAACAAAGATGAACAAACTATTGTGCAAATTTGTGAAATACATTTCAAGAGAAAATTTTTATTTAAAATAACATGTACAAAATTGCAATTTAAAAACAAATACAGTGAATTTAAATTATGTATTTAAAAATCTTTCAATTGAAAGATAACAGAGATAAAACCAATCTCTTTCACATTCTAAACCTTTTTATAATTGCCGCTGCATGTGAATGTTAGGGAGGGAACAAGTGAAAGATTTAATTTCATTAGATTGAGATAACCCAAGTAAACATTAAGAATTTCCCGAATGAAGTAAATAAGAAAAAGTGTGCAAAAGTTCGCTTATGTTACAACAAGGAAGCTGATGGAATCAGGGCTCCTCTGATTATTCTATATTGTTATAAAATAGTGTGTAAAAGAAGTTCTGGGAGTTTTCGGGTTGGCGGGGGTAAATTATATTAGATAGAACTCAAATAATTTAATAAGCAAGATTTTGAGAAATTGTCCAGTACTTGTTTCATAAACTACATAAAACTAAATTGGCTCAACATTGTGCATACATTTGAGTCTTATTGCATCTTTGCCAAAATGAGCCACGTTACGGCTAAAAGTTGTTCAGAATTTGAAACAAGCGAGAAGGATTTTGATTTAGAAACAGATGTAAATTCAGAATCCTGCGAGTTTGAAGAAGAACCTGAAAGTATATTTTTGAATAGAGGGTATACCTGGTTCAGTACAAGATAATAATTGATATCGCTATTAGTCAAAACGGCCCAAGTACAAAATTCGTTCTTGTATAAAAATCATCGCAATTTTTACTTCAACTTATTAAACGCAAATCTGGGTGAAAATGAGCATGTTTATGCAAAGCAAGCTCGGAACTACTTTGTGGGTATAGAGAAACGAATAGATTATTTGTTTGTTTAAATTGTATTTCATGCCAATTTTCCAAATTTTTCAGCACGGCATTCAGCTTATATTCGGGGATGAAGCCGGAGTACCCGGAGAAACCCCCGACCATTGGTAGGAAAACAGACAATTCTTGTCAATTAAGACTGGAGTCGAGCGAACCCTTTAATATTTGTTTAGGGCAAATATTACATGCCGGAATACGTATGAATTGGAGCTCGTTAAATTCTCACATGTTAGAAATGTCATTTATTCGCCAAACTGTCAATGTGGCTGTCTTAAAACAACCTTACATTTTCTTTTTTCATGTTTTTTATACAACAACATCAGACATAATTTATTATACCCTCACTTCGAAGAAGAGGGGGTATACTGGTTTACCTATGTCCGTCCGTCAGAAACATAAATTTTGTAAGTTTTCACAGCAACTACTTACTACAACCACTTGAAATTTTATATATGACCTTACAATGAGGTCCTATATTGCGGGTACCGATTTCAAGTCTGTCGCATATCTACTTCTGCTTTACCGACTTAGTCAATTTAATGAATGTGAATAGCGGGGTTATACTGAGTGAGCAGTAGCTCACAGGTTCCTTTTTGAACTCTTTAGCAGGTCTACCTTTTCCAGTTGATGTTAACTTGCTTTTGTTTAGATCTGACAGACGTACCGATGAGGACAATGTACACGTTTTTCATCAAACTCAAATATTTATTATGAAATCTTAAAGGTTTTCTGTATATTTTCTTATTGAAATAGACCCACATTTCTGTGTATTTGTACTTGCATTTTGCTCAATCACACTCAAAATGTCAGATATATATATAACATTATTGGGTAATAAGAGACAACAACGAATACCTAACGCAAATTAACTTAACAGACGTCAACACTTCGCGCACTTGGAAAGACAGACGTCTTGGGAAAAAAGTCGTCGCCGGAAAAAAGATGTCATAGATGGGAACTGCCTAGAATTAGCAACGTAACATTGGCCCAAAATTGGCCCTATGGCATTGAACGTAGTATAAAATAAGTGGCCTAAAATTGGCCCGTGGCACAAAAATGGTTAATTGTCTTTTGTTTCTATTTTAGAGCAAAGAGCCATTATTGACTTACGATTTCAACTGTCAGTATAAAGTTATGTGGTACACAGAGCATGCCTGTGGGGAATCGGTTATAACAAGTGATACATGTAGGATCACACAGGAAGATAGAAATATTGATATTGACCTATCACCTTTGACCCGTGACGCAGGTAATTACTTTGATTAATATTGTTTGTTTTAAAGGGGTTATTTTCACCATTATATCATGGCATCCAGTTTTTATTGGAGTAGGTAGCTGAAGCACCCATTGAAAACACCCCACTTTCGACAGGAAAACGTTGATTCTTGTCAAAGTTAAACAAATATTGGATTGTCAGGTCAAGGGTTTTTACCTTGTACTCTGACATGTTACCCCAATAAAAACTAGGTGCAGCCATAAACTTCCAACAAAGATAAACTACTGGGCATTTTAGTCTCAAGTTCTTATTTAAAAAGGCATTATTTACACTTATATATTCAATGAATATGTTTCCTTAAATGCTACATGCAGATTTCTGAAAAAACATGATTGTTCTGGTTTAGAGTAAATATCTGATTTGTACTAATTATGATTTGTATATTTAGAAATATGTTTATTTGATTGGTCAAGATTACTTCCGGTAGAGGTTTTTAACGAAATTTATTTTTTGATAAATGAAGTTAGCTCAATTTATTTTTGGATAAATGACGTTGACCGAACTATTTTTAGCATAACCAATGTAACCAAAGATGGCGGCATTCGATATCGACGGCGATTACAAATTATTTGTATGATAAATTAACGTTAATGATTTGTTAAATTTTAAACTACTTGTGTTCGATAAAGAAAATAAAGTTATAGATTTAAGTTGTATTTATTAAAAAAATTTTAAAAGATGGTTTATGAATAACATTTGGTAAAAATCAACAAAATATTCATATGTTAGGTCGATGATTCCTGCTACCAAAATACACAAGAAACATGGAATACCTTAATAGGAAAATTAATTTCTTAATGCAATTTTAAAGAATTATAAGGATTGAATACTGCTTTCAATGGATTTATCGGTATATCAACAAGACCAACTCACTCACAAACATATCATAAAAGTCCTTCAGACTTTTATTTGTTGGTGAGTCAGACAGAGTTGGTCTTGTTGATATACCGATAAATCCATTGAAAACAGTGTTCAATCCTATAATAAAGGTATAAAAATAGCAGTGTTTCTGGTTGTACAGGATGATGCCACTATAATACTTAGTTGTTTTAGTTTTTATAATTAATTAAAACATCTGTCAAGTGCTCTTTTTACTAATCCTTTTTATAGAATGTTTGATGGGTTTAATGCCACTCAACAGTTGTTCAGCTATATCGTGGCATTCTGTTTTTATTGGATGAGGAAGCCAGAGAGAAATGAGAAACCTGTTGAAAACCTCCAACCTTTAGGAGGAAAATTGGCAATCAATGTTATTTATGATTGGAGTTGGTCACACTGCCCACAATAAGGCTAGAGGCCGAGTGGTTACGGTAGTTCATCTACTATTGATCACGTGGTCTGTCAACACTGAGATTGCGGGTTCTATTCTCACTGCAGGTAGGGTGTACTCGACTCCAATCTTAATTGACAAGAATTGCCAGTTTTCCTACTGCAGGTCGGGGGTTTTCTCCGGGTACTCCAGCTTCCTCCCCCAATAAAAACTGGACGCCATGATATAGCTGAAAAATTGCTGAAAGTGGCATTAAACACCATCAAACAAACCAACAAACAGTAAGGCTAGAACATACACATGATTATAATAGATTTCTAACTACCTAACTCGGCCACTGTTGCCTCTCTCTGTAAGGTAAGAACTATGGAAGCAATTCATTCTGCATAATATAAGTTTATTATCTTACAGCCAGCAACCACCCTTATAGTACAGAGGCATTACCTCGAGATCGGTATTTTATCAATGTATGTGAGAAACTAGGCATACAGTGTCCAGACTCGGACCACGTAAAAGATGTTGGTGCTTGTCAAACAAAGTTTGAATCAGCAGAAGCACATATCATCGGTAAAATAGACCATCAACTGTTAAGGTAAAATAGACCATCAGCTGTTAAGGTAAAATAGACCATCAGCTGTTAAGGTAAAATAGACCATCAACTGTTAAGGTAAAATAGACCATCAGCTGTTAAGGTAAAATAGACCATCAACTGTTAAGGTAAAATAGACCATCAACTGTTAAGGTAAAATAGACCATCAGCTGTTAAGGTAAAATAGACCATCAGCTGTTAAGGTAAAATAGACCATCAACTGTTAAGGTAAAATAGACCATCAACTGTTAAGGTAAAATAGACCATCAACTGTTAAGGTAAAATAGACCATCAACTGTTAAGGTAAAATAGACCATCAACTGTTAAGGTAATTAATAGACCATCAACTGTTAAGGTAAAATAGACCATCAACTGTTAAGGTAATTAATAGACCATCAACTGTTAAGGTAAAATAGACCATCAACTGTTAAGGTAAAATAGACCATCAACTGTTAAGGTAATTAATAGACCATCAACTGTTAAGGTAAAATAGACCATCAACTGTTAAGGTAATTAATAGACCATCAACTGTTAAGGTAAAATAGACCATCAACTGTTAAGGTAATTAATAGACCATCAACTGTTAAGGTAAAATAGACCATCAACTGTTAAGGTAAAATAGACCATCAACTGTTAAGGTAATTAATAGACCATCAACTGTTAAGGTAAAATAGACCATCAACTGTTAAGGTAATTAATAGACCATCAACTGTTAAGGTAAAATAGACCATCAACTGTTAAGGTAATTAATAGACCATCAACTGTTAAGGTAAAATAGACCATCAACTGTTAAGGTAAAATAGACCATCAACTGTTAAGGTAAAATAGACCATCAGCTGTTAAGGTAAAATAGACCATCAACTGTTAAGGTAAAATAGACCATCAACTGTTAAGGTAATTAATGACTTTGTTATGTTTAAAACTTGGAAGCTGTAGTATATAGTTAAATTAAGTTACTTGTCTTAAATAAGCAGGTATTAAAAGAAAGGGACTACAGAAATGTTTACTTTAATTGATTTTTGTTTGCTTGTTTGAATCTTGTTTAATGCCACTTTCTGCAATTTTTCAGCAATATCATGGCATCCAGTTTTTATTGGGGGAGGAAGCAAGTAACCGGAGAATAGCCCAGACCTTTTCAATTATGATTGGAATCGAGCGCACACTGCCCACAGTGAGACTCCAACCCGCAATCTCAGCATTGACAGACCACATGATCAATAGTAAACGAACTACCTTAAGCATGATGACTGGTCTACATGTTTGGTTTGTTTCTCTGTGGTTACCTCTTCTATTGTACATGAGGGTGTCATGATCTTGCTGAAATGAGGGGTTGAAAATTAAGTGCATCAGTAGATTAGTTGTTATCTATTTGTGTACTGGTGGAATAAAAAATGTATGTAAAATTCAGTCATGCTTTTATGTCATACCAAGGAAAGTTAGGGGACATAGATTTTCTGCCCATTCATTCGTCTGTTTGTCCCACCTCAGATTTTTCTTTTTGATGAAGCTTTTTTTTTATGAAGATGACTTTACAAATTCATGAAATGTGGTACACAGTTACAACATGATGAGGTCTCTTTACTGGCAAAATTCTTTTTGGCCCCAGACAAATATTTACCCTTGAGTGAACTTAGAGCAATGCAGTGTTTACCAATATGTCAAGCGAGGCACCAATGTCGCCAAAACACATTTCTCATTTTTAGATATGCAGATGGAGCTTTGACCTTGACCTATAGAGGAGGAGACATATGTGGCCAATTAAAGGTCCAAAGTACAACTGTTATTAATTTCATATGTAATGAAACAGCAAGTAAGTGTTAGTAGCTTAGTGTATCATTATTGTCTTATTATTGTGGTGGTCAGCATTTTTCCCAATGGTTAAAAAGTAATTATTTTCAATTTAAAAACCAGCATTAAAATACTTGTTTTAAGAGATTTATAAGTTAGGGTAGGATTGAAACATTAATATTGTTTCACATCCTTTTCAGCCTTCAGATGAGTAACACATATACCCTAAAATATTTCTTTCAAGACAAAATGACTTTAATAGTTGTCAGGCTTGCTAATGGTAACATGTACATTTAGCTATTTAAAATTAGACAGTTATTGTCTAGATCAATATTATATGCTACAATCATGCTATGTCTAACTAAAAGCTACAATTAAGTTGGCTACAGTGGTTCAAAACATTGACTTTAAAAACTATTAAGCATTCCAGCATAGTTCTTTTTATGTTATGACATTTCCTCATTTGATCTTTGTCTCCATTTGTGAAAAGTTAGTTACAACCACTTGATCTGAAAACTCATGATCTTTGTGATTGACAAAAATAATGAAATCTTTAGATGACAAAGATGAGAAAGATTGTGCGTTTAGTCTTAAGGTTCTTACATCATTTCTAAAAATAGCTGATGTAATATGTTTGTTTAATGTACAGCACATCAGTGCACATCAGTGCTGTAACTTCTTTTTACCATTTATGCATAATGTGGAAAAATAAATAATCACAGAGGGCAGAATTTTATGTCAGCTTTTTTTTTTAATGAATTAGTTAACAATGGAAAAGGTACACCAGTTTTTGATCAAGAGAATGACTGTTCTTATTTCTTCAACTGGGAGACAAAATATGCTTGTTTAAATCATCCGGTTGATTCAGAGTGTCGGGCCAGCTTCCAAGGAAAGCGATTTGACCTGTCACCTTTGGTTAGGCATTCTGGTAAGGATTTAATGTAGTTACCATGATA
Organism: Limnoperna fortunei; assembly: GCA_944474755.1. Taxonomy (NCBI): domain Eukaryota; kingdom Metazoa; phylum Mollusca; class Bivalvia; order Mytilida; family Modiolidae; genus Limnoperna; species Limnoperna fortunei. The sequence goes on along the minus strand of OX104118.1, from coordinate 14,201,272 downwards.
AACATTGCCACAATTTCAAAAACAAGTTGCGGCGGCTTCCATTAACCCACTCTGTTAGCAACAGATTAGAGTTCATTTGTCATGTGTAATAATTGTTGAAAATCATAACTTCCAAGGACCAGTAAAATATAAACTACCAAGCATAACTGTGGACCACCATTGCAGTGATAAGAAGGATGCAGTTTTTTGTGATTATGAGCAGCAACACCTCTATTTTAAAAATTTTGTCTACAGTGTAATGACATTAACTATCATGAAATTTGTTAATTTATCTGTTGCTTAGTGTGTTGCACAAAATCCATTAAAAGTGGTAGCCAGCAAATAAAAATAAATCTACAGAATATACAATAAAACTGAAATATATGTGTCCTCATTCAAAAAGTTTAGCACATGTATTATTGTATTGTGTGTTTGAATGGTGTTTAACACCACTTTCAGCAATTTTTCATCTATATCATGGCGTCTAGTTTTTATTGCGGGAGGCTGCCGGAGTACACTGCGGTAGAAAACCTGGCAATCCTTGTCAATTAAGACTGTTATAACCAAACTGTTCTAGATGGCTCAAAGCTTGAAGCTGACTGTGGGATCCAGGAAAATGTTCTCAGAAACAGGTTAAAGTAACATTAAAAACTCTCAAATGTTTACAGCATTAGAAAATTATTAAATTTTACATGTTGTTACATTTTGTCTCTAAGTGGTATATGAAATTATTTACTTTCAGGTAAAAATTGGGAAGTACTGGATGCCGATATCAACAACAAGAAGAACAGATACTTGATAAATATGTGTAATGACCTACTGATAGAAGGGGATGCTGGGAGATGTCATCCTGATGCATCTGTGTGTATGATAGGTAAGTACCTACTAATAGAAGGTGATGCTGGGAGATGTCTTCCTGATGCATCTGTGTGTATGATAGGTAAGTACCTACTGATAGAAGGGGATGCTGGGAGATGTCATCCTGATGCATCTGTGTGTATGATAGGTAAGTACCTGCTGATAGAAGGGGATGCTGGGAGATGTCTTCCTGATGCATCTGTGTGTATGATAAGCAAGTACCTACTGATAGAAGGGGATTCTGGGAGATGTCATCCTGATGCATCTGTGTGTATGATAGGTAAGTACCTACTGATAGAAGGGGATGCTGGGAGATGTCATCCTGATGCATCTGTGTGTATGATAGGTAAGTACCTACTGATAGAAGGGGATGCTGGGAGATGTCATCCTGATGCATCTGTGTGTATGATAGGTAAGTACCTACTGATAGAAGGGGATGCTGGGAGATATCCTGATGCATCTGTGTGTATGATAGGTAAGTACCTACTAATTGAAGGTGATGCTGGGAGATGTCATCCTGATGCATCTGTGTGTATGATAGGTAAGTACCTGCTGATAGAAGGTGATGCTGGGAGATGTAATCCTGATGCATCATTGTGTTTGATAGGTAAGTACCTACTGATAGAAGGGGATGCTGGGAGATGTCATCCTTATACATCTGTGTGTCTGTTAGGTAAGCACCTACTGATAGAAGGTGATGCTTGGAGATGTCATTCTGATGCATCTGTGTGTATGATAGGTAAGTACCTACTGATAGAAGGGGATGCTGGGAGATGTCATCCTGATGCATCTGCGTGTATGATAGGTGAGTACCTACTGATAGAAGGGGATGCTGGGAGATGTCATCCCGATGCATCTGTGCATATGATAGGTAAGTACCTTCTGATAGAAGGGAATTCTGGGAGATGTCATCCCGATGCATCTGTGTGTATGATAGGTAAGTACCTACTGATAGAAGGGAATGCTGGGAGATGTCATCCCGTAGCATCTGTGTGTATGATAGGTAAGTACCTGCTGATAGAATGGAATGCTGGGAGATGTCATCCTGATGCATCTGTGTGTATGATAGGTAAGTACCTACTAATAGAAGGGGATGCTGGGAGATGTCATCCTGATGCATCTGTGTGTATGATAGGTAAGTACCTACTAATAGAAGGGGATGCTGGGAGATGTCATCCTGATGCATCTGTGTGTATGATAGGTAAGTACCTACTGATAGAAGGTGATGCTGGGAGATGTCTTCCTGATGCATCTGTGTGTATGATAGGTGAGTACCTGCTGATAGAAGGTGATGCTGGGAGATGTCTTCCTGATGCATCAGTGTGTATGATAGGTAAGTACCTACTGATAGAAGGGGATGCTGGGAGATGTCATCCCGTTGCATCTGTGTGTATGATAGGTAAGTACCTGCTGATAGAAGGGAATGCTGGGAGATGTCATCCTGATGCATCTGTGCATAATATAGGTGAGTACCTGCTGATAGAAGGTGATGCTGGGAGATGTCATCCTGATGCATCTGTGTGTATGATAGGTAAGTACCTACTGATAAAAGGGGATGCTGGGAGATGTCATCCCGATGCATCTGTGTGTATGATAGGTAAGTACCTACTGATAGAAGGGGATGCTGGGATATTTTATCCATACATTACAGGAAGTCATTTCTTTTGCTGATAGAATGTTACCCTTATGCATCTGTGAGAATGATAGGTAAAGGATGTGCTGGGGTGTCTTCCTAATGCATCTGATGTATGATAAGTAAGAAGTCGTTTGTTTTTTATGGATAACAGAATGCTGGGAGATGTCATCCCGATGCATCTGTGTGTATGACAGGTAAGTACCTACTGATAGAAGGGGATGCTGGGATATTTTATCCGTACATTACAGGAAGTCATTTGTTTTGCTGATAGAATGTTACCCTAATGCATCTGTGAGAATGATAGGTAAGGGATGTGCTGGGGTGTCTTCCTGATGCATCTGATGTATGATAAGTAAGAAGTCGTTTGGTTTTTATGTATAACAGAATGCTGGGGAATGTCATCCTGATGCATATGTGTGCATGATAGGTAAGTACTAACTCACAGGAAGTCATTTAGTTTTTGTATCTACTTCAGATATTAATTACAATCCATTACAGGTGTTCATTATAGTTTTTATTTTCCAGATGACAAGGACAAAGTACATAACCTTGGAGTTTACACAGCCAACCCTGTCTATGACAATAACACTAACTTACTACAGATTACGTTCTCCAATGGAGATAAATGTAAAGATGATACTAGCAGAAAGAAATCCATTGTTACATTTATTTGTAAACCAGGTAACTTCATGTTATTCACTTGGACAAAGATACATGTCATCGATTCTTTCTTTTCTTTCTTATGTTCTGATCCTGAAACATTCCCATTTGGAATATGTAACAAGTAGCCTTGCCATTCATTCATGATTTTTCTGATAATGGTCACAAATTGTAATTACTTTTCTTTTATATGTCAACTGTTTCCTAATGAAAAAGATATTAAATTATTTGACTGTTTCACTTTTCAGACATTTTTAATGCTATTTTGGCAAATGACAAGATGAAAACTTTATGTGAAACTGCTGGACCCATTAATACCAAACTTAGCATGACTTGTCTTTGGGTCATCTTTTAATAATAAAATCCTATAAGCCCCTCTCTCTGTTATTAAATATTGAATATTTACAGTTATGAATTATCACATAGTTACTTGTAAATATATAGTGAGAACTTCTTTTGGCAAATTGTCTTGAAATTGCCAATAATTACACCTGGCAAAAATAAATTGTTTTTAAGGTTCTTTTATACAATGACAGACAACTCATACCCTGAAAATACTATTGTATATGAAATTTATTAAAGAGTTTTAGAATCATAGCTTTTTAGCTCACATATCCCCGAATGGTCATGTGACCTATTGTCATCACTATGTGTCTGTCGTCTGTAAACTTTTTACCTTTTTAATTTTCTTCTCTGAAATCACATGGCCAATTGAAACCAAACTTGGTCAGAATGTTCACTGGATGGACTTTTACAAAGTTTGTGTTTTTTATTCTGGTTGGAAAACCAAAATTATTGCCACTGCAGTACTGATTTTAACACAGAAACGTATGTGTAAAATTTTAAAAGTCGAAACCAATGCAAAGAAATTTTACTAACAATATCATCCTCCATAAAGTTTACCCGGTATATTTTTTTTATGCCAATCGAAAATTCAAGATGGACACCACTGAATGACTTAGTTTAACAAAATGTTTAGAAAGCTTCTTCTCTAAAACCAATTAACCAATCGAAACATAACATGTCACCAGTATTCATTGGATGGTCCTCCATGAAGTTCATGGGTTTTTTTGCCAATCGGAAATTCAAAATCGTCGCCATGGCAAAATTCAAATCCCAACATTATTCCAAATCTGGCCAACTCTATCTACACCTTGAAAATAGAAAAACCTTAGAATTTCAATATTTTTCTAAATTTAAAGGCAGTAAATTCAGACAAAGATAATATCACTGAAACTAGGCCAAATTTTACTGCTGTTATAATCCGAAGTTAGTTTTGTGATTTGTCGGATTAACTGCAGAATTCAGTCCTATTGCTCATATTGTAGCAAATACAAAATTCTAACTTCGGTCTATTTATACAAAATTCAAACAAAATATTCATCTTCTTTACGTTAATAAAGCTTCTAACATTGCAAAACTTTTGGGACACAATCTTTATTGAAGAAATTTCTCTTTTTGTCTTTGAAGATGCACGTGGAAAATGCTATATTTATCATTTTTTCCGTATATGGATAATGTGACCTAATTGTATTATAAACGTGCTAATTTGCATACTATAACAGCCATTCCGTAGTAAGAATCCAGTAATTTACATATGTATCACCCAAGATGCAACACGTCATTCAGTTTTGGATTTCTCAATGTTTTTCGTGTAGTAAACATAATTAAAAAGAGACATGAATGTTAATTAATACACAACGCACAGTGGTTTTTGTCTCGCCTGCGACGAAAGTCGCTGGAGGCGAGACATATGTATGGGAATCTGGCGGCGGCAGCGGCGGCGTAAACACTTGACATCTTGCTTCATATATTTGTAAGCCCAAACCCTAGGTCAATCAAATTTGGTCCAGAGGTAGCTTATGATGAGAACTTGCCAGTCAGTCACCTGTCACCTGACCTTGACCTCAATTTCACGGTCCAGCGACTACGTTAAAGTTTTTGGGTTACGACAGTTCCTCTGTAACTACACATGGTAGGATGACAATATTTGGTGTATAGGTTGATGATGACTAGTACATGACTGTCTGGTAGGTGTCACCTGACCTTGACCTCAATTTCACGGTCCAGCGACTACGTTAAAGTTTTTGGGTTACGACAGTTCCTCTGTAACTACACATGGTAGGATGACAATATTTGATGTATAGGTTGCTGATGACTAGTACATGACTGTCTGGTAGGTGTCACCTGACCTTGACCTCAATTTCACGGTCCAGCGACTACGTTAAAGTTTTTGGGTTACAACAGTTCCTGTGTAACCACGCATGGTAGGATGACAATATTTGGTATATAGGTTGCTGATGACTAGTACATGACTGTCTGGTAGGTGTCACCTAACCTTGACTACAATTTCATGGTCCAGCGACTACATTAAAGTTTTTGGGTTACGGCAGTTTCTCTGTAACTATTCATGGTACAGTAGTCCCCCTCTTATACGATCCCTTCGCCAGCGACCACCCGCTTTATCCGGCCAAAACCCTGATGCATTAAGTGTTTCTAACGTAAAATTACCTTTCGCGAACGACCACCCCTCAAACGCGACCAGCGACCACGTTTTTTTGACACAACAAGGTAAAATCCCTTCACGAACGACCATTTTTACTGACCGGATGTTTATTTTGGAAGTCTCAAATAGAATGAGATTTGGTTTTATTATCGTAAACCAGTTCGGAAACAGTTCAACAACCGGTAAATAAAATGTCGAAATCGTGTAAAAGAAAGGTTTTTAAACTGGATTAAAGGGGAAAACAAGTGGGATATTGTAGATCAGTTTAATTTCGGCATTACGGAAATCAAGTTTATTACAAGAAGACTGAAATATTCAACAAGGAGATAATAGTACAATGTACCAACATAATCATAAATCAAAATTTACTACAAACGATGTCAAAAACATGGGTCAAGTGGGAAACTGGAAACAGAGAAAAAAAACTGGATTTTTCCAAATAAGACGGAACCTTAATAAACTACGAAGTGGAACCTGGACAGAAAATAAAAGTGATAAAAACAACGATAATGCAGATGAAACAGGAACAGAAACATTCACTGTTAAGAAGACTTGGAATTGTTATATTATCAATATCATCTAGATAAAAATGAATTCTTTTTTATTTTTATTTATACTGAATAATAAAATACAAATACTTATTTTGTGTGATTCTTGATCACTTCACAGCTTTTGCTGCTAACCAACCAACCAAGGTCTATACACCTGTATAAATTGTATCCCCTCAAGAAAGACCACCCCCATTATAAGACCACTTTCATGACTCAGATGGGGTGGTCTTATAAGAGGGGGACTACTGTAGGATGACAATATTTGGTATATAGGTTGCTGATGAATAGTCCATGACTGTCTGGTAGGTTCCACCTGACCTTGACCTCAATTTCACCGTCCAGCAACCACATTAAAGTTTTTGGGTTATGGCTGTTCCCCTGTAACTATGCATGGTATGGTGACAATATTTCGTATACAGACCCCTGCTGATATTTAATGCTATTTACGTAATGCTTATGACGAAATTTATTTGCGTTACTGATGCGGAATGCAGGCGAGACGTTTTTCTGTGTCCACACTTGTTATCAAAAACAACAATAAGGATCATCATGTATCAATAATGGCCGATTTTAAACATGAAACCAATAAAAAAATGGTGACATTGTCGAAAGATATCAAGATCTACCACTTCTGATTGTATATGCAACTTCTTTTGGACATCAAAGTGCCAGGAGTGATTCACTCCCGCTCCGCTACATTACGAGTAATGGGACTAAATTCGTACACTCGCTAAATAATTTAATTTGATTTGTAAGCTGAAATCAAATCGAGCAACCCATATTATAAGAAATAACTTGCATGACCTTTGACCTATTCTTACACATTTGAAATTCAAATAGTTCCATGACATCATCGACGTTTTTACTATAAAAATTGTTAAAATTTATAGTTAAAATTAAATTATAAGGAATATTTCAAATTTCTGAACAGGTTATACAATATAATATGGATTGGGACTGTTTACATCATTCATAAACTGCTTCGCGGTTTATTAGGCGTATACAGATTCAAACCATATTATATCGTATAACCTGTTCAGAAATTTTAAGTATTCCTTAAAAAAAAAAGCAAGGGTACGATTATCCGTTCTACACTGAAACTAGCTAAATAATTCTGACAGATTCAAACAAAATCTGTATACAAGCTAAATATTGACTAGATCTCAATTAAGTTTGAAAATAAGACCCGGTTCAGGTCCTGGTTTCATAAAACATCTCAGAGGAGGATTTCCTACACATAGTTTCAACTCAATATTTTTATTTGAACAATGTCAAGGGGTTTGAGGAAAATCTCAATTTGAGAGGTTTTATTAAACGGGGACCTGAATGTTAGAATAAGGATGATAAGTTTATGGCCCTTAAAAATGAACATCCAGAAAGGAAAAATAATTTAGTTAGCTAACTAGCTAAAAAGTTCCTTAGTTCCTAGATAGATTTCAAACTAAATTTATATATTTACAGTATCTCACTTGAGTTGGAAAACTTCAGTATTTAAGATAATTAGAGTTAGGTCATTATGAAGATATAAACAATTTGTGAAACCAAACTGATTCAAAAGATTCAGTCCAGATTTGTACACCAGCTTTTATCGCTATTTTGCAGTATTTTCCTTTGATCTTTATGTGCGGTATTCTTCCATCTCACTCTGCTAGCGTTAGATGAGCCCATCTCACCTCTCTGTCAAGACGTTGTTATGTAAACACTGTGACATCACAATGTAACAAAGGAGAGATAAACAGATAATTTATGTTTTTTAAAACTCGATGCATTTTCTCGCTACCTTATCTCAGGGCAGTTGCCCTTCTATGAGATACGGACGAGAAAATGCATCTCATTTAAAAAACATAAATAATCTATAAATATCACCAAATAATATTATTTATTACCAATATGCACCTCGAAGATTTATTGCTAGAATTTGCACTTAGAGCCCAATTAGGTTCTAGCTTGTAACTTTCAGAAAGTGGGCTTTTACATGTCTGATGCTTTCTTTATCTTTGCATTATAATTATATGTTTTTCAGGTGACTTAGTGACAGGACCTATATTTCTTCGCAGCTCATTAGATGAATGTATTTATGAGTTTGAATGGTACACGGCCTCAGCATGTACTTTATTGCATTCCTCTGGTGATAACTGTCGTGTGGTTGACACAGAAGCAGGTAACTTAATCAGTCGTTTAGATTTTGGCACCAGTGGACTGTTTAATTAGTGGGAACCATTCGTTCAGACTTTCCTATAGGATATTAAATTTAAATTTTGACATTATGATTTTTATTAGTTGACTATGCTACATAATGTCTTACTTTTTTTATCTGTGTAAACAGCACTGTTGTGTTTTTTTGTGATAACAATTAGCAGTAATCAAAATTAAACTTTTTTTTAGTTAAAAGTAGACATATATATATATATGAGTTTTTCTCTGTTAAAGGTTATCTGTAGGATCTTAAAGTCCATTAGCCAATTATCTTTTAATCAGTCATGCATGAACATTTAACATCTATGTTTTGTAGTACATTCTGTGGACATTAAGGTGTCATGCAGAAATAATCCAAATCATTTAGCCTTTTTTGCCTGCCATCATACAGTAGTTTTTCAGCTGTGTTATGACATTCAGTTTTTTTTGGTGGAAGCAACTAGAGTATGGGGTGACAACTCCCAATAATCAGCAGGAACACTGATGATCTTTATCAATTAGGGTTAGATTCGAGAACACCTTGCCATAAATTAGGTTAGAACTCACGAATCCAGTGTTGACGCCCTGGTGATCAGGAGTGGATGACTAACTTCCTTCACTACTTGGCCATTGAGGCCTCTTTTTGCTATCTGTACCTGTTACAAAGTATATGCTACTGTATTTGTTTACAGGTATTAGTTTTGACTTGAGCAAACTGACCAAACCAAGTGGACAGTACTACAACATTACAACAGATAAATATAACTACCTCATCAATGTGTGTGACAAAGTGACCAATGTCACATCCTGTGGGACACAGCCTAATCCTGGAGTGTGTCAGGTCAGCAAGGATCCTCATGGGTAGGTTCATATGTACTTTTATTTTATTGTGTCTGTCAAGTTTCAAATACCCCTCTAGAATAAATTATTTACAATTGTATGTGAAAGTTTTCGTGTTCACATGTGTCATATGTTCCCAGTCAGAATTCAGCTATATTGAGTATTATAGTATCATTGTAAAACATTTGGATGATAAAATTAATTGATACAAAGATAATTTAGGTTATTACAAGATGTTGACAGACTATGTCCATAAGAATTGCTGTACATTTAACATTACAATAGATTAAGTTATTGTTCTAATCAACAGTGATGAAAACTTGTTTAAATCCAAACAAGTTCAGTCTTTCTCATATGTAACTGAGTCTTTTTACAGGGCCCCCTCTCTGAAATCCACATCACACATGTATTTTACTTCTGAACTAAACTTTACCCCTCAGACCTTTTATAAGACTACATTTCAGTGCCAATGGGGTGGTCTCAATACATATTTATGATCAAGTTCAGTGAATGTACCCTTTTGACAACATGTTTATTCCGATTTGGTCAGGATTTTAGATTATACCGGAAGTTGAGCGAGATCGAGCTAAGGGTGTATCAGTCCGATCAGTCGTAGAGAAACAGATGTATAAATTTGGTTTTTTTTTAAATGTATCATAAATAAATTGCTTTACTTTCTAAGTTTCTGTTATTATTTCATATTCGCTTTACGACATTAATTTGGTTTAAACATCTGTAATTTATTATTGAATCATTTGAAAAAAAAACATGATAAATGCCACGATAAATGCAATATATTTTAATAGTAGTTTCGCCTTGAATTTGTTGTTTACAACGCTGAATAAAGGAAAATCGTTGAAATTCGAGTGGGTGGCCATATATGAGAGTCGGGAGAACATTTTCGGGACGCCAGGGTCGGGCAATTTTTTTAACGGGAATTCGGTATTTGGTTAAAATTTGACCGGGGATTTGGGATTAAAGCGTAAGCGTGATCAGGGAAAGAACACTTTTTTTTCCGGGGAATTCGGGATATAAAGTTACCGGGATTAATTTTTATGGTTTAATAGATGTCAAACCTTACATTGGTACACAGGGATTCCGAAGACCAGGGAATATCATATTATCACAGTTTACAAGTGTCATTCTAGCTTATCCCATTACAATTCTGAACTTGTTGTTCATTGCTAATAATAAAATAGTATGAAAATTATGTCAAATTAGTGTAGCAACTTAAGGTTGATCTACTTTTCAATATTGGCCAAAATTGACAACATCTGGACAATTTTTTTTATTGATTAACATTCTGAATTTTTCTGGAAATTCTGGAAAATGTCAATTGTTTGACCGGGAATTCTAAATTTTCTAATTCGGGATGATGACCCCTCCTCCTCTCCTCATATATTTCAAAGTCATATTTTCTTTGGGATTTTTAACCATTTGGCTAGAGAACTTTTGATGAAATTTTCATGTTATTGCTTTTCAAAATGTTCACTTTTTTCATAACTAAGTCACCGTATTTTTTAGTCCTATTAATTTACTAGGTATTTATAACCCTAATGAAAATTGCACGGCGAAAATTGTCTAAGGTCCGTATGTCATAGTCGCTCTTTGGCTGTTAAATTAGGTTCTTTAAATCCTATTTCCTTGATGGAATCTAAACTAAGAAGAGGACTGAAATCGTTCACAATGTCTGAGTCCCCGTTTTACCCGTCATCAGAAGTTGCATTCTTTTGATCGTCTACAGCTGATTAAATGATAACACCTGGCAACTAAAATCTGCCTTGTGACAAACACGCTTAAATTGCCATTTTCTCTTAAAATTTCTTTTAACATCTCATGATCCATAATTGATCTAGAACGTAGTTTTGTGTAATGTTTACATTTGATGCCATGGTAAGTTACAGAAGCTATAGAGATCTATACAACCTTAGCCTCATTATGAACTGACAAGAGCGATCTATTTTTAGAAACAAAGATATTGTGAAACTCGTATATTACAAATTGATTTCTTTGTTGTCTTGGCAATTCCGTGATGTATCAAGGCTATAATGAAAATTTTAATTGCATGCTTACTTAATTTATTACAGTTCATCCTTCAATACTGGCCAAATGAATGCCAAGCTTCAGTACTATGATGGTTTCATCAACCTGACCTACACCAATGGCGACCCCTACAATTCACAGCCACCTCAGCCTCGTACGACAGAAATAGCCTTCTTATGTGACAGAGATGCCAACATTGGTCATCCAGAGTTTGTTGGGGAGGATCATGGTTATAGTTTTAAGTGGTTTACATCCTATGCTTGTCCTAATCCACCAGTGGAATGCACTGTGATAGATTCCATTAGAAATTTACAATATGACTTGTCAAGGTAGGTCACCTTTTCAAATTAACATTTAAGGGTAATCAGCATATGCATGTACAACATTATTAATATTAACATAAACAATAAACCAAGTATCATTTTGTTACAAAATAATGGAATTTTATGGTGAATGTTTCCTTAAAAATGAAAAACATTGAAAGTATACATAAAATTTGTTTTAAACTTTTTCTGAAATGGGGGAAAGTTAAATAAAATAGTGAAAATGTTCTATTTCTGTCCAGTAAAATTTAATCCACTACAATCTTGCTTTGTGATTTGACATGGGGAATTGTACGAGGGTAAATTATCATAATACTGCTAGAGCCGACATTAAAATTCTAACTGATGATGCCTGTTTTATGTAATAGATATGAAACCCACATGTTCATATAATTCATGAAGTTGTAAAGTCACGTCAGTGTCTAATGTGACAATTTAGATCTCTAATTTCATTTCCAATATTGTTGACTGAAGATATTATTTGTAACCCTTATCATGACAAGTTCCACCACCAGAGGGTATATCATATCATGAATAAGATTGTCTCTCCTGAAGGTCAAGGAAGCAATTTTACAAAATTTTAATGATATTGGTGTTATGTATTTTTTTTTTGCAATCACAGAAGCTGTATCCATGGTGATGTATATCCTTCATACTGTCTAGGAATTAAATTAATGTTTAGATAAACACATTGAAGTGCGGATATCATTTTGTGACCTTTGATCTCAAGGTTGTTTAAGATTTGGTTTTATTGTAACAGTTTGTCCAAATCTGGAACACAAGATAATTGGGAAATAATGGATGACCACAATCCTAATCGCAAGACAAAGTATTACATCAACGTCTGCCGTCCCGTTACTGAGGTTATGATTGGTAAAGGATGTGCCACGTTTGCTGCAGCTTGTCAGTCGACATTTGACAGCAATGGAAAGGTAATAATTGATCATTATTATGCTTTACTAAGTATGGTCTATACAAAGAAAAAGTTATCTTTAACTCTATTTTAGAGAAAAAACTATTTATCATCGGTCAATAGTCTGGTAATCAAATAAAATGGAGGACTTTCAACAATAAGTCGTGACAATTTTGTTGCCTTTAATCATACATGGCTTTACAAGAATATAATTTATATAGGAGCACATTTTTTGAGCTTCTAATATACATGACTGTTAAATTTGTATATTCCATTCAGGTAAAATTCATCAATTATATTTTGGTTGGGTTGCTCAAAAGGGAAACCTGGGTATAGCATAATAAAGGCAGATAAAATTGGGTATCTATTTTGTGTAATAAACTCCTACAGTTTTCAACCCAGATCTTTTCAACTTCAAAGAAAGATTGCACATGAATTAAAGTTTTGCACCTGCTGTTATGGAATTGTTCGAGGAATTTTTTCCCATTTTTGTCTTGCCTGCAACGATAGTTGCTGGAGGCCAGACATGTTCACGGTCCATCTACTATGTTAAAGTTTATGGGCGATGGCAGTTCCTCTGTAAACACGCATGGTAGGATGACAGTATTTGGTATATAGGTTGCTGATGAATAGTACATGACTGTCTGGTAGGTGTTACCTGACCTTGACCTCAATTTCATGGTCGAGCGACTACCTTTAAGTTTTTGGATTAAGGCAGTTCCTCTGTAATCATGCATGGTAGAATAACAATATTTAGTATATAGGTTGCTGATGAAGAGTTCATGACTGTCTGGTAGGTGTCACCTGACCTTGATCTCAATTGCTAATGATAAGTACATGAGTGTCTCGTAGGTTTCAATTGAACTTGACCACAATTTCATCGTCCAGTGACTAAGTTAACGTTTTTGGATTAGGTTTGTTTCTCTGTAACCATGAATTGTATATTTTAAATGATAACAATTTAATGCCATTTAGGTAATGCTTATGACATAATTTTTTTTTCGTTACTGATGTACCTACCTATTTGGTTTAATCAACTCTTCTTACACTTTTCAACCCAGATCTCTGAAACATCACAGAAAGATTGCATAAGTATTCAAGTTGTGCATCTGCTATTATAAAAAAATTTGAACAATTTTTACCCAATTTTCTAGACTCAGGAACTTGTCATTTGTCAGCAAATTAAACGGTGAAAGCTGAAGGAGGAGTAGATTTCACAAAATATGTTAACCCAAATCTCTGAAACTTCACAGATAGATTACACATGTATTAAAGTTGTGCACTTGCCTATACGAAATTGTTAGACAAATTTTTCTCACTTTTCCAGCCTTTTGAACTTTTTCAAAAAATTTGTCAGGATAGGGTACATATTTTGTGTAACTCCTCCTTCTTCCAACCACTATAAAATGATAACACCTGATGGCATAAAATTTTTCAAGAAATGTTTTCCATTTTTTTAGACATAGAAACTTAGTCATTTTTAGCACATTTTATACATAATGTTTCTGTTTTTGTGTAATCAACTCTTCCTACATTTTTTGACACAGACCCAAAACCTTCCAGTATTTTGAAAACAATTCTCCATTTATTTAGGCACTTGTTCTGCAATCTCTAACTATTTCAGATGTTTGTGATTTTAAAAGAATTGTTTCCTCAAAATTTAATGTAATTGCTAATATAGATTAAATAATATATTTTGCATTGTAGGAAACGATTGATGATGTTGGCACAAACAAAGGAGAAGTGACAAATGGACCACAGGTCGAAGGTGAAGGGAGACTTTATTTACAGTATAAAACATCATCAAAGCTGTGTACTGAAGACAATGGGAATAAATCTCCATTTCTTACAACTATACACTTCGTATGTACAAAGGGAGCACTTGTAAGTAATACTGTCTTCACCAAAGGCTATTCCATTATATATTATAGGGAAGGATAGGACAAAAGTTGAAACACACCACAGCTAAGATACTATTTTCATCAAAGGCTATTCCATTATATATTATAGGAAAGGGTAGGACAAAAGGTGGAACAGATCATAGCTAAGATACTGTTTTCATCAAAGGCTATTCCATTAAATATTATAGGGAAGGGTAGGACAAAAGGTGGAACACCACAGCTAAGATACTGTTTTCACCAATAGCTATTCCATTATATGCATGTATTATAGGGAAGGGTAGGACAAAAGGTGGAACAGACCACAGCTAAGCTTACCACAGCTTACCACATGTTTTTGCTCTATGATCTCATCGGCTTATAAGTATAGATGACCCAAGACCCTTGTTCCAGATATAAAAATCAGGTCCTATCACTTAGAGAAACATAATCATACATTAGTACTCTTCAATTATCTGATTTCTCCAATCACGAAAGTTAAATTATGCAATTTTAAGTTCTCCCCAATGCTCTTACTTAAAATCTTGATTGGAGAAATCCGATAACCCACTCATAGCAGCGTAAGATCCAATATTTTAATAATTATGAAATTTACTGCAAAGAGATCTAAAAAAAAAAATGGTCCTATATGACAGGACTCTGCATAACACTGGTGTTCTCTTTAACAGTTTATTTCCATGTTCCAATGTATTAACAAAAAAATAATTGAACTTTTCTTAGACAAAAGGACCAAACATACCCATCCAAGTCAGTAATTGTGAACAATCTATCATTTGGGAGACAGAAGCTGCATGTCCACTAGCAGTAGAGGAAAAGGAATCGTGTACAATAGATGATCCGAATTCAGAATTCACCTTTAACCTTCAGCCTCTCAAAAAAACAGGAGACAACGATTATTACAAAGTTTTGGACGTTACAAATGGTAAAACATACAGGGTATGTATTCAGCAAGAGATACTCACGTTTGTTTAATTATTATACCCCCGCTCGACAGAGTCGGGGGTATATAGTGGTCCTCATGTCCGTCCGTCCGTACGTCCGTCTGTCCTTCCGTCCGTCCGTCCGTCCATCCGTTCGTCCATCCACATTTGGTTCCCGGATGATAATTCAAAAAGTTTACATCCGATTTGAATGAAACTTTGGGATATTGTTATATTCAGGTTGGTAAGAAGCCTATCGATTTTGGGGGAAATCCGTCAAATTTCAAGGTCACAGTCCACGAAAAACTTTAGAAATTTTAACATAAAAGTTGTTTCCGGACAATAACTCAAAAAGTTTGCATCTGATTTGAATGAAACTTTGGGATATTGTCATATATCAGGTTGGTAAGAAGCCTATCGATTTTGGGGGAAATCCGTCAAATTTTAAGGTCACAGTCCACGAAAAACGTTAAAAATTTTAACATAAAAGTTGTTTCCGGACAATAACTCAAAAAGTTTGCATCCGATTTGAATGAAACTTTGGGATATTGTTATATATCAGGTTGGTAAGAAGCCTATCGATTTTGGGGGAAATCCGTCAAATTTCAAGGTCACAGTCCACGAAAAACGTTAGAAATTTTAACAAAAAAGTTGTTTCCGGACAATAACTCAAAAAGTTTACATCCGATTTGAATGAAACTTTGGGATATTGTCATATATCAGGTTGGTAAGAAGCCTATCGATTTTGGGGGAAATCCGTCAAATTTCAAGGTCACAGTCCACAAAAAACGTTCCAAATTTTAACATAAAAGTTGTTTCCGGACAATAACTCTAAAAGTTTGCATCCGATTTGAATGAAACTTTGGGATATTGTTATATATCAGGTTGGTAAAAAGCCTTTTGATTTTGGGGGAAATCCATCAAATTTCAAGGTCGCAGTCCGCGAAAAACGTTAGAAATTTTCACAAAAGCGGGGGTATCAGCGATCGCTAGATCGACTTTGTCTAGTTTCTTTTATTTTACTAATGAAAATTAACTTTCATAATGGCAAGTACCTTTTGTATAGAAATAATACAGAAGTATACAATGAAGTACTGGTTTGAAAATATATGTTGTTACTGCTTAAATGAAACCCTAAAGAATTTAAATCCTGAACATTATTTTGTCACTATATTAAATCTGTGTAAATTAAACCTGTCACTAGCACATTCCTGTCTATTCCAAACCAAAAAGTGTTCAGTTTATCTGTAGTAAGTTTTCCTAGTTTTGTTTTCATTATAATTACACAATTTTGCTAGCATTTATTGTTCCCTTTCTGGTCCCATTGTATAAGTTGTCCCCCTTTTGTTTAACCTTGGTTTTGTCTGTCCTGTCCTGCATTAATACTCTCTGTATCTTTGATTCCTTTTGTTGCAATAAAGTAAATAATTGCAATACGCTGTACCACAAACTCTCCTCTACATGTACTTTTATTGTTTTTGGATTCTGAAAAAAGGAAATCTGAACAAATGTTTTATGCAGTAATTCACAGACATGTTGGTAGCTTTTTTTTTAATTCTTTCCAAGAATAAAGGCGAGAATACCTTTTATTTAATGAGCGGTAGGATTGTTAGTGGCAGTTAGTTGTTTAGCAATATCCAATTTATTTCAGCTATATTTAGGACAAATACATTGAGCTCTTGGAAAAAACATTACATGTACAGTCAAATCTGACATATAATGGGGTCACATAGACAGGTGGTCTCTTTATACAGGTTAAATTTGTATGAAATGCTCTGCAACAGGAAATAAATATTTTGGTCACATACATGTAAGACTATACTTAATAGAGCAAAGTTAAGTTCATTCTGATTAGTGTCCAAGTGTTTATGGTAGTTCGTCTACTATTGATCACATGGTCTGTCAACACTGAGATTGCGGGTTCGAGCCTCACTGTGGGCAGGGTGCATTTGACTCCAATATTAATTTACAAGGATTGCCAGTTTTCCTACCTAAGGTCGGGAGTTTTCTCCTTGTACTCTGGCTTCCTCCCCCGATAAAAACTGGACACCATGATATAGCTGAAAAATTGATGAAAGTGGCATTAAAAAACAAACAAACAAACATTAAAATCAGCTGTTATGTTCGCTCCGTATACTACGGTAGTGGAGTAGTAATGTAGTATACGGAGCTTATTTTAATCAGATTGAGTCAGGTTTGACTTGCATGTCCACTAATTAATTACGGTTTTAAGCAATAGGTAACAATTTCAGGAAAAAAATCATGTAAATTTTATCTTGTTATAATTAGATCAACATTTGCGGTGGAATCTCCAAATCAAATTGTGACTATACAAACAATCAGCCATCGTCTATGTGTGTGGAGGGGTCAGGTGGTAGCAATCCAGGATTAGCTAACATGGACAAGTATAAACTTTACTTCGCTGATGATGGACAAATGACACTCAATTACTATGGTTCAAGGAATCCCAAAACAGGTATTATGTTAAAAAAACGACCAAAAAACAAGAGCAGAACAAGTCCATAGACGATTACAAAACCTGTATTCTATGGGTACTTTAGCTACCTCCCCCCACCCCCCAATAAAAACTCAAAACCACGAAAAAGTTGAAAACTTGCTGAAAGTGGCATCAAACATGGTTGAAACAACAACAAATATACATATCTGGATTCAGACAAACATACATAACATGACACAAAAAATAACCACTCGCAAGCCTGCATGTAATAGACACCTATCCGGTTACTCATTGTCATGTCCAGGGAAAAGTCTTATCCAGGAGTAGAAAAGACTACTTATGGGTAAGTCAACATGATAATATTTGAGAAAAGGATTTCCCATAACAATCAATAATTAGGGTGACGGAGACCTTTAAAGGTTGCTGTGATTCCTTCAGGCTTTATTTAATTTGTGAGTGAGTTGCCGGAGTTTACACATAATTTCCAGCTAAAACCCAATGTTTAATACTATAATAAATTGAGTCAACTTGATTTATCCAAATTTAAATACCGTTGAAAACCTCTACAGGAATATAATTCTAAATGTGCAAATCATATAAGAATTATTAGAAAATAAATTTTCTTATTAGTTGTTACTAATATACATGTTACTCATGAACCTTTTGCTTGTAGGTGTATTGACAGAAGTGATTATTTTGTTTCTGTGTGATCAGACGATGGAATATGGAGTCCCAATATTTGAGAGAAAAGACGAGGAGAAATATTTTTTTAAGTTCACCGCATCCTTAGCATGCGCTCCAAAGTTTGTTGATTGTGTAGCCCAGGATAGTAAAGGGAACCAGTATGACTTGACTAACTTAGCTAGGATACATGACTGGGATGTAACAGACCAACGACCGGGACACAGTGATTTAACTTACCATATCAATGTCTGTCGTCCTGTCAACACTGTTTCAGGAACGAATTGTCCAGGTATCTAAGACTTTTCATAATTGAAACTGATTTTTTGTGTTTAAAGCTAAATTGGTAGTTTGTTAACAATATATTTAAGAATTCTTAAGGAAGATGATTTCCCCTTAAACTACAATAATTTAATGCTGATGTTAAAAATACTTCTCCCTTATAAGTATCCTAAAAGGTCTGAATTATGTCTTCCCCCACTTGGTGGGGAGACATATTGTTTTTGTCCTGTACGTCCGTCTGGCTGTCTGTCTGTCCCTCTGTCCATCACAAAGTTATTCTGCTCAACTCCTCTGAAACTACTCGACCAAATTTTACGAAACTTAGTATGTAACAAGTACACCATATGTAGTTGTGCATATTACCTAGAAATTCTGATCCTCAAAATATTGTGGGAGTTATGGCCCTTTGAACTTAGAATTTTCCAAAAATTCCTCTTAAATCATGGTTTCGGCTCAACTCATTTGAAACTACTGAACCAAATTTTACGAAACTTGGTACATAGCAAGTACACCATTTGTGGTTGTGCATATTACCAGGAAATTTGTATCCTCAAAATTTTGTGGGAGTTATAGCCCATTGAACTTAGAATTTTCCAACGATTCCTTATAAATCATGGTTTCCGCTCAACTCCTCTGAAACTACTGCATCAAATTTTACGAAACTTGGTGTGTAGCAAGTACACCATATTTAATTGTGCATACTACAAGGAAATTTTTATCCTCTGGGTCAAATGTGGGGAACGGGGGGAGACATCGTTTTTGTATGCAAAAACAAACTTGAATTTATATTGTTTAAATATAATAACTTTGTAAGACAGTATGCTAATCGAGAGCAAGAGAGATGTTTAATTCTGTCCCTAAATAGTGTGTACCAAAAAAATGTTTAGTTTAGCATGCAGTATTTAAGGTGTTAGATATTTCGCAAGGACTTGTTGAAGAAAAAAAATATAACTAAAATATAAATATATAAAAAATATAACTTGTATTAGTACTGGCTTACCTGTAAAACAACCAGATCTGTTGTCTTATGCAAAGCAGACATTTAAAAGCTGGCACCATACATATCTTGTTTTGCCATTATATGCAAAGTGCAGACTTGATTAAACAATATACTTTTATTCTCCTAGGCATAAAGGTGAAGGTGATAGGCCTCTGGTTATTATTATACTTTATGTAGATATAAATTTGTTTTAGGTGGTCCAATCGGTGGTTGTCAGACTACTGCCCATGGTGAATCATTTAACATGGGATACATACAGTCCAAACCTGTTGTCATCGGAGACGGAACTTTGGTGATACGCTACAGGAATGGTGATATCTGTCACAAGGGTACACCACAACAATCACATCGGAGTACGAGGATTACATTTATGTGTTCCCAGGTCCAGGTTGGTATATTCTAATTAATACATGTACTTCCTGGTATAGGGATTAGCCATCATTCTTTCATATTTAAACATATTGTGACATGCAATTGTATTTTGATGGAATCGGGGAAAATGGAGACACACATAGTTTGTCTCAAGGGGAGTAACATCATTCAAAATAAAAATTCATGTATACATGAATATGTTTGTTTGTTTGTTTGAATGTTGTTTAACGCCATTTTCAGCAATTTTTCAGCTATATCTTGGCGTCAAGGTTTTACTGGGGGAAGAAGCTGATGTTTCCTGAGAAAACCCAGACTTTAGGTAGGAAAATTGAAATTCCTTGTCAACTAAGATTGTAGTCGAGTGGAGTGAGACTCAAACCCACAATCTCAGCATTGACTGACTACGTGATCAATAGAAATGACCTTAACCACTCAGCTGCGGTTGCCCCATTACATAAATATATAAAAATTAATCTTAAAATCTATCTAATATATATTTATATTGCTACATACAATCTTACCATCTTTAAAGAAATTCTTGTAAAAATTGTATTATAATTTTTGCAGCATGATCCAGTATTTGAAGGAGAGACAGAGGAATGTGAATACATTTTCCATTGGATGACACCCCATGCTTGTGTACAAACAGTAAGGATATTGTACTTGAGTACTAGTAATTATTAAAACCATGCACGAGATGATTCATGGATTTACAAATACATATCAGATTATGATTTATAATTTATTTATTTATTATTTGAAAATCATAATCACTCAACTCTCCAACACGGAGAACATAACTGGTTCCCGGATATAATCTCTGTCGCATGTCATCACCTGTGGGACAACATTTGTCGTCTGCCTATGGCAAAGAATGATGTTAGTAATATAATACACGCGATCTTATTTATTTTTATGTTTCTATTAAAACACTTTTGATAGTTTTACATTAAACTTACTGCATCTGTATGCGAAGCTTTTCCCCAAGAGAGATATCTCTCATGGCATCAACCAATGTGTGGCAAAGGTGATTGTGGTTGACATAGGATACCCAGAATCCTTTGCTTGGATATTGTGATCACTCCTGATCTTGATGTTGGTTTTGAGAAATATAAATGGTATAAGTGCAGATTGCTAAAAATGAGAGATAACTCGAGAAAACTGAAATATAATCAATTATAAATTAAAGAACAGCCAGAAACTACCAAACTCAGTGCTTCATTTGTCATCAGTATCAAGCAACCATTTAAAAATGCATTGAGACTTTTTTTTTATTTGCACAAATCATCATTAAATGAGGGTCTGTCTAATTTTTAGAAAGACTTATAGTCAAAATACAATGACATGTCAGGTATTTTTTTACATATTGCTCAACCAATTCTTAATACAGATAACAGCTGTTTAGAAAACTGCTTCATTCTGTTTTCTGTAAAGCTCTTCATCAGCGAAAGATTGGACATTTAAATTGCAGCTTCTCATGTGTGACTCGGTTAACTTTAAACCTCTAACTCAAGTTCCAGCTACATTATACCCTATGACAAACATCTTCCAAATTAGAAATTTAAAGTTACGTGAGTCATGCATGAATTGCTGCAATTTAAATGTCCAGCTCTTTCTGATTACAAGCTTTAAAGAAAACAGATTGAAGCAGTTTTCTAAACAGCTGTTATCTATTTTTGAAATTGATTGAGCAATAGGTCGAAAATACCTGACAGGTCATTGTATATTGACTAAAAATTGAAGACTATCTTCTGTTTCCATGGTTTTACATGTTATTGTTACTGTTGATTCAATTTTGTCATAGTTCTGTGATATACATTATCATCAAATTGAGAAGAAGTCATAAATATACACATTTGTACTTCTTTTATTTAAAGGATATTCGAGCTTTCTCAGTAGTTACATAGTAAAAAATAAAATGTCATTAAAGATACCAAGATTAATATATTCACCTTTCTAATAGATAAATAAATGTGTGTGGACTGATTTAAGATAAGCATCTCTATCTATTGAAGTGGAAAAGGCTTGTGTTTTTAGCTCACCTGACCCGAAGGGTCATGTGAGCTATTGCCATCACTTGGCGTCCGTCGTCGTCCGTCGTCGGCGTCGTCGTCCGTCGTCGGCGTCGTCGTCGTCGTCGTCGTCGTTAACTTTTCTTCATAAATCTTCTCCTCCAAAACCACTGAAGGGATTGCTTTGAAACTTTGCATACATCATCAGTAAAATGTCCTCTACCAAGTTTGCCCAAATCATGGCCTCAGACCAACCAACATGGCCGCCATGGCTAAAAATAGAACAGAGGGGTCAAAATACAGTTTTTTGCTTATAGTTCAAAAAGTATAACAGATACAGGAAAACCGAACAGACCTTCCTTCTTCAGCATCTGAAGCTCTACAAAACACTCCATTGGGTCAAGGTTGTATGATGACTCCTTGTAGGAGTTATTGCCCTTTAATTGTCAAAATTGATGATTTTTGCCATTTTTGCCTTAAAATCTTGAAAATTATTAGAACTAGAGAAAAAGTTAGCATTGCTTAATTGTTCTGCTCTATGAGGGCTACAAAAATGACCTAGGGTCAAGATTGTCTGATTAACTGTTTAAGAGTTATTCCCCTTGAACTGTTTTTTTTAATCGGTTTTAATTGATTTTTTAAAATCTTCGAGATCTCCTCTGAAACAACTGAAAGTACTGCTTTGAAACTTTGTACACATCATCTGTCAAATGTCCTCAACCAAGTTTGCACCTACCATGGCTGCAGATTAACCAACATGGCCACCATGGCTAAAAATAGGATGGGGGGGGGGGCGGTAAATACAGTTTTTGGCTTATATTTAAAAAAGTGTAACAGATACAGGAAAACCGAAGAGACATGCCTTCATCTGCATCAAAAGCTCTACGAAACAATCCATTGGGTTGAAGTTGTATGATGACGCCTTATAGGAATTATTGCCCTTTAATTGTCGAAATTGATTATTTTTGACATTTTTGCCTCAAAATCTTGAAAATTATTAGAACTAGAGAAAAAGTTAGCATTGCTTAATTGTTCTGCTCTATGAGGGCTACAAAAATGACTTTAGGGTCAAGATTGTCTGATGAACCGTTTAGGAATTATTCTCCTTGAACATTTTTTTAATCAATTTTACTTGATTTTAAAAAATCTTCTCCTCTTAAACCAATGAAAGGACTGCTTTGAAACATTGCACACATCATCTTTAGGATGTCCTCTACCAAAATTGTGCAAATCATGACACCTGACTACCTTCATAGCTACATTGGATTAAAATAGAAAAAATGAAAAAAGGGGGGGGGGGTTGAGGGAGTTTTCGACTGATAGTTAAAAAAGTATAACAGGTACAGCAAATTTGAAGTGAACCTCCCTTCTCCCTCTAACCATCAAAAGATCCTCCTTATAGGAGTTATTTCCCTTAAAAGGTCAAAATTAATGATTTTTGCAGAAGTGTTGGGCAATTCCTTATAGCAAAGTAAAGCTGGATAAAAAAGGGTTGTTTGGTTTCAGGTTCAGGTGAGCGATACAGGCTCCTGGGAGCCTCTAGTTGTATTTCTTTTAATCTTTTAACATTATGATTTTGATTTTGAGTGTTTGGAGGGGTGTGTGGAGAAAGATGTTTGTGATTAAGTTATTTATATTAACTAAATGTTTTAACATATTCCAACAATTTCTGCAGGTTTATACTATAATCAGCTTTATAATTTCAGCCCATTCACACAGGAGCAAACTGCAAAGTATCAGACCCTCTTTACAACTACGAGTTTGATCTAAGTCCACTGAAACGAGCTACAGATTACAAAGTGACAGTTGGGGAATACACCTATATACTTAATGTGTGTCAGGGGCTGACATCTAAAGGAACAGGATGTGGTGCCGATGTAGCTAATTGTCAAACTAAACCAGCAGATGCATCTTTCCACATGGATGCAGGTTTGATTTTTCGTTTGAGTGGACCAACTTTTATGAAGATATGGCTTGCATATTATATGAAGCTTATATGGATTGGGGAAACAAGATATTGTCCAAATACATAATACAACTGCTATATTTTTGACAACACATCAATGGTCTTTTAATGCTGCATTTAACAAATGCTTGAAAACGTTTGGTAGTACAATTTTTTCTTTAATATTTCAATCCCAAAAGGTGCTCCAAGTCTAAAAATATGATCAAAATTGTCTGAATGGTCCATACTTTTCAAAACTATTTTCATAATGTTGTACTTTAATATGTATCAAAATTTTGCTTCTTAAAATACCACTACAAAATCTTTTTATGCCCCCGCGACGACATGTCGGGGGGCATTAAGTTTTACTCATGTCCGTCCGTCCGTCTGTCTGCACGTCTGTCCGTCCGTCCGTCCGTCTGTACGTCTGTACGAATTTCTGTCAAGCTTTTCTCAGACACCGTACATCAGAACAATTTGAAATTTGGCAGGGTGGTTCATTATCACAAGTTGTACGTCCTAAGCGACTTTCAGACCTGTCGGACAACTACTTCCTGTTTGGGACTGGGCCGATATGAAAATGTGTTAACATGAGTCTGAAAATTTCGTCAAGCTTTTCTCAGAAACCGTATACATCAGAACAATTTGAAAGTTGGCAGGGTGGTTCAGTATCACAAGTTGTATGTCCTACTAAAGTTCAACTTTCAGACCTGTTGGACAACTACTTCCTGTTTGCGACTTTGCCGATATGAAAATGTGTTAACATTAGTATGAAAATTTCTGTCAAGCTTTTCTCAGAAACCGTACATGAGAACAATTTGAAATTTGGCAGGGTGGTTCAGTATCACAAGTTGTACGTCCTAAGTGACTTTCAGACCTGTCCGACAAGTACTTCTTGTTTGCGACTGGGCCGATATGAAAATGTGTTAACATGAGTATGAAAATTTCTGTAAAGCTTTTCTCAGAAACCGTACATGAGAACAATTTGAAATTTGGCATTGTGGTTCAGTATCACAAGTTGTACGTCCTAAGCAACTTTCAGACCTGTTGGACAACTACTTCCTGTTTGCGCCTGGGCCGATATGAAAATGGAAGATGACGATTTTATTAATTTAAATATAAAAACAGAATAAAAGCAATATTGCCTATTGTCAGAAGATATATAGTTTAGAAGTATGTGTATTGTTCTTTTATTTTTTACCTTTGACGATTCATTTTGTGAGGTGGCTAAAAATATGGCAAAAAATATCCATATAAGAAAACAATTGCTGCCTTTAATATAGGGTGGCTATCAGGATTTATCTGCCCTCAGAAATGTATATTCACTTTGCCTATCGGCTCAGTGAATTTTATACAAATTCAGCCTTTCTA
Source organism: Limnoperna fortunei (assembly GCA_944474755.1). Classification (NCBI taxonomy): domain Eukaryota; kingdom Metazoa; phylum Mollusca; class Bivalvia; order Mytilida; family Modiolidae; genus Limnoperna; species Limnoperna fortunei. The sequence goes on along the minus strand of OX104118.1, from coordinate 14,175,849 downwards.
TTAGTCTTTACAAGTTTATATTGACTGAGAGATGTATGTGAACCGTGGACGTAGTCCAAGGTCGATATTCAACTTGAGGTCGATATATAAAACTTGTATTGACTAAGAGAAAGGTTGTATTTTTGATATTATTAATTCATCATTTTGCTGTATTTTTATTTGTCCATCTACCATCTACTTTTTCTACTTTAATGGATTGACTGAGAACAATTCAAGATTCTGACAACAGAAATGTATTTCCATGAGAAAATATTATAGTTTATAGTAATGTTTTGACAATTACCATATTTAGGGTCGTATTGTCCGTGGTCTTTTTCTTTTAATCTAAGTTGGAAATGAATGGTGCGGATTATACATAAATACAGACTCGATAGAGTGTGTTTCGTCCCGTTGAATGTTGTCAATGGCGGTCGCCATTTTGTTGTTGTGTTATGTGCGTTATTTTTGTACTATTCTAACATGATTCTTTTACAAGCTGCCATATAAATATGTTGTAATGATATTAATTTTTACTTAAATTATTGTTAGTAATGTTATAATAATTATATAGGACGAATAAAAATTAAAATGTATACGAAAAAAATATATATATAGCGGATGTGTAACCTGTAGTTCGTACAGTGCAAATGGCGTCGTTATGTAACTTCAAATGTTTGAAGATCGATGTTTGATTGCAATCATTAAGGGATTAAAATAAAACATGTAATCTTTTTGTTTTCTTTGTTTTCATTGATAAATGAAAGTTGACAAATTGTTTGGTTTCGAAATGAGTGAGTATCCGTTTTTAACGATCAAAATAGACACTATGAGAATGCACTATTATTTATTTAATTTATTACAATCACTAGAAAGGAATAAAACTATAAATATAAATGATATTTTAAGGGAGAATAAATTATATATAACAGTAAAAAATTGTTAAAAAGCGTGACCAAGTCGGACTCGATGTCTTCATCTTGAGAAGTTTTTTTTTATTTTTTACGTGCTGATTGTACATGCATATACAAATTTTTTCCCAATTTTCTGGCTCAAGAAAGGGGTACAGACAATACGTAAATGCGGACTATACACAGCTTTTTACGGTATACATTATTCCAGCTGAAAACATCGACCTTGGTGTTTTTTAAATATATATTATAAAACTAACCCGGAAATAAAGTATGATTGTGAAACGTCACAAAATTTTTGGAATTTAGTGTTCTATATTTTTAGTAACCATGCAATCCACAAAAAGTAAATCCACAATAAATCAATCAACCACCCAAAATACTAAATATTGTGTGGTAGTAAAACACAGCAAAATTACCAATTAATAATATTATATTTTCTCTGGCTGATGAATCCTGATAGCAACCTATATCAAAGTAATTAATTTTATAATGTAGTAAGTTACCTTTAAATATTGTGCTGATCTTGAGTTATCTGGCAGACAACTTGCATGTTAGCATCGACTAACCTAGCACCATTGACTTACCAGGCATCTTTGACTTAATTGGCAGCATTGACTTAATCTTTGAATATTGAATTATTGATGGCACTGTAACACTTGACAGTTTAGTGTTACTTTTTTATTAATTACAATTGCTTATAATTAATTATTTATTTATTTAGGCCATGTAAACAGCAGTTTGGTTTATGATGAAGGGGAGATTACCCTGACATATCTTGGAGGACAACCTTGCCATGATGCAAAGTACACTAGAAAAACTATTATCACATTTTCATGTGATCAGTCTCCACAAAGTGGAAAAGATGGACCTCAGTTTGTGACAGAAACATCAGAGTGTGTGTATCAGTTTGTTTGGGCGACACAGTTTGCATGTCCACCATTCAGAATGGGGACATGTTCAGCTCATGATTCAACAACCGGGAAAACATATGATCTGTCATCTCTTGCCATGACTGATGATAATTATGAAGATGTAGTTTACACAGAAAAAAAGAAGTATATATTTAATGTGTGCAGATCTCTTGTACATCAGAAAGGTAAGTGAGTCTGCAGAAAACAAATTTGCCTGGATGAGTAGTATAAGTAAGAATTAAAATAGGTTAGAATCACATGTTGTAAAAAAATGGAATTGGGCAGGTATATTAAATCCATGCATATTATACACATCTAATTATGGAATATATTTAACATATTTATGTCTCTTGTATATCAGAAAGAATTTTAACACATTTCTTTGAGGGGCACATAATTGGATTTATTTAATACAGGTTGCTAATGGCTTAAAGTGAAGCATTTAAACGTTTTAAGAGATCAGTGATTTGATGTTCTGCATAATTATTTCCACTTTCTGTACATATCTGCAGTATGGACCATCTCAGAAGTGTTTACTTGATTATTACCACAAATCTGCAGTAAGGGCCTTCTCACAAGTGCTTAACATTTACGTAATTATTACACATATCTAGAGTAAGGGACCATCTCTGAAGTTTTTTAAGTTTTACATTATTATTACCACATATCTGCAGTAAAGGACCATCTCAGAGGTGTTTTATGTTTACTTATTTGCAGTAAGGGACCATCTCTGAAGTGTTTAGTTTTTTGTTTAACCACTCCCACTTTCATTACATATTTCCAGTAGGTGATAATTAAAGGCAAATATATATCTGCAGATATATATGTAATGTGCTTACATGTATGATAGCAGGGGAGGTAAATATAATTGTTTCCTTTGTTGACTTCCTTTGTTTCTCTATTTAGGTCAGACATGTCCTTTCTACTCAGCTGTTTGTGAAATTGATCTTGTGGCAGCAAATAATTCGTAAGTATCTAGTGGTAATCTCTGCATGGATGAATAACATGGTTTTAATGTCCTTTTAACCATGGTTGAGCTCTTTTCTAAGAATATGTTTATGCGCCAGCATGGTAAGAACTTGTTCACATCAGATCACAGTGTTGTACTAATATGAAACTGAGTTACACTTATATGATAGCTGTATAAGACAACGACTTACTCTATCAAGGAACGGCCTCTGTGGCAGAGTGTTTAGTTAGCTAGTCATCTACTGTTGATCACTGAGGTTGCAGATTCAAGCCTTACTGTGGATAGAAACTCCAAAATTGATATAGCTGAGAAATGGATGAAAGAGGCATTAAATTCCATTCAGACGAACAGATTACTATGGACCTGACCCTAATTATTTTTTGGAAGACCTTCACACAGAAAAGGACTATTCTACTAAATAATTTTGTGTTTTAGATCATTTTTACTAAGAAGTAAAAGAAGAAGTTAGAAAAAGTACTAATGTATCAAATAATTAATATCTTAGGCAAAATTTGCCAGACAGGAAGGAGGAATTTACATCATACAGCCAGTTCTTTTTATTTAAAAATATTTTGTATTGATAATTTCTGCTGTTCAAAACAATTGTGTTTTTGAAACAAAAACAATCATCATAAATAGAAAATAAATAGAAATTTGGAAATATGTATAATGCTTCTACACTATATAAACTTATAAACTTTTTATAAAATTTAACTAAAACTTTGCAAGAACATATATAATCTTTTGTTAATTTTTATGGATCCTTGTAAAGTGCAAATAGGACAACATCAGCAGTCATTTATTTGTATGCAAATTTGTGATATTGAGATGTCTAAAAACCTTTTATTTGGATTGAATGCAAGTGACCATGTAGTCAATATAGGGTTAAATGACATTCCAGTTCCCTTCAGGGGCCTTTGTGGCCAAGTGTTAAAGGTAGTTTGTCTACTGTTGATCACGAAGTCTGTCAACACTGAGGTTGTGGGTTCGAGTCTCACTGCATGCAGGGTGTACTGAACTCCAATCTTAATTGACAAAGATTGCCAGTTTTCCTACCGAAGGTCCAGGGTTGTCTCCTGGTACTCTGTCTTCCTCCCCCAAAAAAATCTGAATGCCCTGATATTGCTGAACATCATTCCCACAACAACCCAGTTCCCTTTAGATGATCTTTTTATGTAATGCTTAATTTTTTAAAATAATGTGCATAATTTTTTCACTTATCATATTTTAGGTTCCATAACCTTGGTGAGGTTAACGCCCAACAAGTTGTTATTGACAACGACAAAGTAGAGTTGTATTATACAAATGGTGACCTGTGTGAAGATGGCAAAACTAAGATGTCGACACGGATCATATTTTATTGTAATCCCTCTGTAAAGGTAAATGACTTTATATTATTGACATAATGATTATAGTGACCAGGGCCTCGTTTGCCAAGTGGTTATGGTAGTTCGTCTACTATTGATCACGTGGTCTCTCAACACCAGTTTAATGGATATTTTGTTGCCATAGAAGCTAGGTTTGGAGATAACAGAACAAACAGGGATCGTACTGTCAAAATACTATGACCTATTTTCTGCCTATTGCTCAATCAATTCCAAAAATAGATAACAGTTGTTTAGAAAACTGCTTCAATTTGTTTTCTTTAAAGCTCTTAATCAGAAAGAGCTGGACAATTAAATTGCAGCTATTCAGGCATGACTCAGGTAACTATAAAGTTCTAATCTGGAAGATGGTCATAGGGTACAATGTTGGTGGAACAAGTTCGAAGTTTAAAGTTACCTGAGTCACACATGCGTAGCTGCAATTTAATTGTCCAAGCTATTACTGATGAAGAGCTTTAAGGAAAACAGATTGAAGCAGTTTTCTGAACAGCTGTTATCTGTATCAAGAACTGGTTGACCAATAGGTAAAAAATACCTGACAGGTCATTGTATTTTGACTATAATAGATTTTTTCTATCACTGTTTCTCTGTGAACTAATATTACTTATCAATGTACAGTGTACCCTCGGTATATCGCCCCTCGTTAAACCGCCAACCTCGAATATCGCCACAATTTTCTATGGTCCCGTTTTTTAACCATTAAAATTCCCCCGTTGTAATGCCACCCCTGCATATCGCCATTCGCCACATGTTTTTATTTGCAGAAGTACTTCATTCAATAAACTTTCCCCCGTTTCTACTGCCAAACACAAACATTACTCATAATTATTTTAATATTATTGGTGTGTAAACATAGTCACGCTTTCTAAGCTTAATCCCCGATTAGAAAATTAATAAATCAATTAACATAATTGTTGTGTAAACAAAAAGCAAAAAGGAGGGTATGATTATTCGTTCTACAGGCTGTCAGGAAGCCCTTCGAAAAATGCAAAATTACTCTACACGTGACATATTTAATGTTTGAAATAGTCCTCCCTCTTTATACCGCCGCCCTCTTATAATGCCAAAAAATGCCAAGTCCAAAAGGTGGCATTATAACGAGGGAGCATTGTATCTGACATTTTGTTGTTTTTTTATGAGAATTCAGTTTATAATCTAATGTCTTGTCCCATTCATTAGTTTTCAGGTTTTGAGGGATTGTGACATTTAAATATAGATATATTTGGATTACAAAGAAGTTTAATATAATAATATTGTTACTTTTGTGTTTTTTATTCCAGGATTCTCATCCCAGTGGCCATTTTAAAGTGGGTTGTGAACACCATTTTGTATGGTCCACTGAAGCTGGGTGTCCAGTAGGGGAAACAGTTGGGAAGAATTGTACAGTCACCAATCAGGTCACAGGTATGTTTAGTCATGGCAGAAATATTTTACTTCATTTTATGATATTTGTCTTTCTTCTGCAGTAACTCTGTTAACCATCTGGACATATTAAGTTTTTTCTGGTTAAGTTAACTCTTTAGCTTATTATTCTCTGATACGAGTTCTAGCCATAATCTGTATTATTACAAAAACTTTTGTACTCATCTCACAAACTGAATGGATAAAGTTTACCAGTCTATAATATCAAACTTGGACCAGATATTCCCTCACGAGGAGGCCCAACATTTTACAGTTAGTGTTGTAACATATCTAAACTTAGAGTGATGCAAATACATGTCAGTGTTAAGACTTTCATTATAAATTTGTAATATAGAAATGGAAATTATTGAAATAAGTAATAATGAACAGTGAGGTTGTAATTTGTATGCACAAAGCAAAGAAAGATTCACAGTTTTCATAAAAAAGTTGATAAAATTCCATTGTATGTGTTTGCCAAAATGGAGTTAAATGCCACTCGCAGCATTTATTAAGCTATTTCATGACATAAAAGTTTTGTTTTTTTCTTTTGGGGTGGGGGGAGGGGGGGAAGGAAAGGAAGCTGGAGTACCCCGTGATAATTTTTGTCCTTCTGTAGGAAAGTTGTTTGTTCAAGCTATTTAAAGTCTCACTAAAGGGTATTAAAATGTTTCTGTCTTTTGATATTTAGATGGGTCTGACTGAGATTGTTTGTCCCAGATCAAATTTAACTGATTAACATATAGATGCTGGTTTGTTCTAATATTGTTAGAAAGTTACTCCTTTATTCTGCTTCTGTAGATAGATTAAACGTGCTTATATTTTAAACAATATTTAATTATAAGGGAAGATAATAGGGATTATTTGGCTACGTAAATAAGGCAATATGTAATGAATCTTGATGACACAGTTTGATTGGACACTATTAAAGTCATGTCATTTTAAGATTTTCAGCAAAATAATTATGTTCAGTAAATTGATAAATAAACAATTCACTTACTGTCTAAATATCATTGATAAATAAACAATTCAATTATTTTCTTGTTATTTCTCTTCCAGGGCATGTGTTTGATTTATCTCCCCTGTCTGTCAAAACTGTATCAATAGATGACAACAGAGGACATACATTTCAGTTACAAGTGTGTAAACCACTGCCAACAACAACATGTGCCAGTTCATCAGGTAATTTCTTAACATTTTTCATGCAATTATCAGAAATTTTTAACATGGAGAATTTAGGAAATGGTTTGGTGTTTTAAAGTCATTTGCAATTAAGAGAAATATGCAATTAACAGATACGATTAATTGGAATCAACTGTAATTTTTTTTATAAACAATGCAGAAATAATCAGAAACTAGTGTTAAATATTTTGTGATGGTGAAGATTGAAGTGAAAACTTTTTTTTTACAAGATACAAAGCATTATTTATTTCTGAATGTTTTTTACCTTTGCTATGTATACCTTTTGTCATTAGTATGCTAAACTGTAATATTGCTGTCCTTACCTTACCAGTCAAAACTATAGAAAACAAGTTACTGTAAATTTTTACCACTGTTTTAGATGAAATTCATGTTTAATAACATCTTTTGATATGCCAGTACAGTACATCAATACTTCCCCCTGGGAATGTTTAGCAATTCTATAACTTGTTGAAGAAAAGGAAGAAATAGCCAGGAGAGTTCTGTTTGCTTGTCAGGTATGGAAGTTTTACGAAAGACTACTTTTCAAGAAATAATTTTTTTTTTAAACAGGTGCATGTCAGGTGGAAAAGAGCAGTGGAAACAAATGGAATGCTGGGAATGCCAATGGGAATGTCAATTTTGATGATGGTGTTTTGGTATTAAATTATACTGGTGGGACACCCTGTCACAACAATAAATTCACAAGAAATACAGTTATTAACTTTATATGTAGTCCAGGAGCAGGGGAGGGAACTCCTACGTTTGTTGATGAATCTGAAGATTGTACATATTTTATATACTGGAAAACAGAACTCGCATGTGAAGAAAGGGTAATTTTATTTCTTTGTTTAGTATGATACCTGTTGACAATATAGTCTTGTCATAATAGCTTATTTCTGATGCTTTTTCACAAGTTTAATAGAACTGCCAATATATTTAGATTATTGCTTTTTTTATTTCTAAGATCAAAATTATCCATCCAGCAGCTTGTGGCAAGATAGAAAATAAGATTAAAGAAATAAAACCAGCAGTAATCTGTTTATCACTGTCTTGTAACATTTACGTCACATTGTTAACTTAACAACACCCTTAGAAACTGTCAATAAATTTCCATATCTTGCTAGTAGAATGACATATAAAGGATATAACAACAGTGGGAGGGCTAGATTGGAAAATATCAGACACCCAAGTGAAAGGATTTCTAGTCTCCAACGAGGCTCTGTTGAATTAAAGACCAAAAGAAATCTTTCACACTGGTGTCTTGAGATTTTTCTGTCTTGCCCTCCCACTGGTGTTTGATTCTTTTTCTCACTAATGCAGAAAAAAAAATCATGTGCTGTTTTGTTTATGTTGATGTCAACAAATAGAGTTATCTACCCTGAGAGTTCTCTCCTGTGTACATTTTTGTGGAAACATGTTGTTTTGATGTGTGCTGCTATTGTGACATAAATTTGGTCATGGAAGCACATATATGTTGTTTTCATGTTAATATTTAACAAGGGAAATAAACAGACAGCACAAGCAAATATTTTTTTAATTTTATTGCTGAAGCAACGGTTGACTTCACAATACATTTTTAAGGGAAAAGAAGCGTGAAATTCTTATCTCACCCATAGGTTGAGACAAAAATATTTCAACTGCCTTAAAATAGGTCCCATGTGTCTTGTTAGTGAGAAAATTTTTCTCAGATTGCATGATCAAAGAAAAATTGAACAAAATAATGATAAATATCCTCTATTCACATAAAGTGAAATGATGTATGACTTCAGTTGGATGAAATATAAACAAATTCAGTGTAAATATTTTTTCATGATTCTATTTCAGGTGTTGTGCTCCGTAAATTTAGGAAATAGTGAAGTTATGGATTTGAGCCCTCTGATTAAGCGATCTGGACATCATTTAGCACTTTCTATGGCTTCTAATACTAAAAATGAAACCTTTTATATCAACGTTTGTGAACCTTTGAACCCTATTTATGATACATTGTGTCCCCCAGGATCTGGTGCCTGCTATGTTAAACCTGGTTCAGACCCAGTTGTAAGTACAAGTTTTATTTTATGGTTAAGTGCCTTTCGATCTAATTAAAATTATACATGTAACTTTTTTCACTTGCTCCCCCTTTTTTCTAAATCTTCCATTTTAAGTGAAAGATTTAATTTATTTAAAATTTCCATCACAGTTTTCTAAGCAACTATAGAATGTAGAAGCATGATTTTTTTAATATTGCTTTATCCTATATTACCATAAAGTGTATAGGGATTGTATGCTCCTTGGACAGCTACTTCCTGTTTACATAATACTTTTTGTGAATGCAGGAGTATCACTAGCATTAGCTCACAGATTTTCCGTGTTTACTCTTTCTATAGTCCATGTATGTATATGGAGAAATGTATACAGAACACTTTAATGTTTTGATTTCACAGAAGCAGAAAAAAGTTGTGTTTATTTGAGCATGTGAGTTTTGCATTCCCTCCCCCCCCCCCCCCCCCACCCCCCAAAATTTGGTGTTTGCCATAAACTGGCCGAAAATGTCTTCCATTATTTTCATTACAATTCTCTTAGTTTAAATTATGTTATTTTTATCATGCAATATAGTTCTTGTCAATGTTGAATTTTGTCTATTACAGGGTTTGGGAAAACTTAAGAGCAGACCCTATAAGGACCCTATGACAGGAAAGATAGTTTTGAACTATGTCAATGGTACCAAGTGTCCATCAGATCCTAGTAAGAATGCATCAAGCAAGATCATATTTACCTGTAACCCAGGACCTAGCCAGGTAATTATATGCATGCAATTATATTTTCTTTAAACCCAGGAGGGCTGTTCCAGAAAAAACTATGTCCCCTGCCCCTCAGAAGGCAACTTTTTCTTAATCCCACCCCTACATAATTTAGTTAATTTTACATACTAGTATGCTGCATACACAATTTGTTTTTTACCATTAAACCCACAGGGGTTCCTGGGGAAATCGGAGAGGTGGACATAGTATTTTTTGGAACAGCCCCAATTATTATTTTGTAAACATGTAACATTAAAAAAGCTGACTTCAAGTACATGTAATTCAGAATGCTTCTAACAGACCTTATGAAGATTAGTTAGTTTTTTTCCAAAATAATAGCTGCTTACAAAAGTTATTTCTCTTAATGTACTAGGTAGCCTGGGTGGCCGAGTGGTTAAGGTAGTTCGTCTACTTATAATCATGTGGTCTGGCAACACTGAGGTTGCGGGTTCGAGTCTCACTGTGGGCAGGGTGTACTCAACTCCAATTTTAATTGACAAGTCTTGCCAGTTTTCCTTCCGAAGGTCAGGTGTTCTCTCTGGGTACTCCGGCTTCCTCCCCCAATAAAAACTGGATGCCATGATATAGCTGAAAAATTGCTGAAAGTGGCGTTAAGCACCATTCAAACAAACAAAAAACTTAAAGTACTAGTGTTTTCCGGTAAGTGTAAAAACAGAAAAACATATATTGAACTAAATTTAACAATTTGTTTACATTTTAGGTAGACATTACTCTAGTTTTCTGTTATGTATGCCATTTATTATTGTCAGGGTCAGCCAATTTTTGAATCCGTGTCATCTGACTGTGTTTACACCTTTCTTTGGGATACTAATGTTGTTTGTGAAGACAGTGACCTTGAAGTTCCCTTGAAGGACTGCACATATAAAGACCCAAGCTCTGGATTAAGTATCAACTTAAAGGATCTCAAAATCACTAATCCATTCACGGTAATAATAATCATTTAATTATTTTTCTTCAAAATAACGTGTTGAGGAGCTTAGATTTGAAAGTTTTTGTTTCTTTTTTTAGGGCCCCACCACTTTGTTGGGGATGCCCTATAGAAATCAGTCTGTCTGTCCGTCTGAAACGTATTGTGTCCAAGCTATAAATGTTTTATCTTTTGAGGTAGGCTTTTTATATTTGGTATGTGGATAGATAATATCAAGGCATAGTGTTGCATACCATGGTTGATGACCTTTGACCTTGATGTCAAGGTCAAAGGGCCCACAGAGATGGATACTATCTCACTGATATCTAGTTATGTATCATCTCAGAAGTGGGATTTTATTCCAGTCTTAATTTCATAAACAGGTGCACTAGTTTAACAAAATATATAAATGTGAAAAGGTTACCAGTTTACTCTTGGAAATTCTCTTTGGGTACATCAGCATTAAAACAAAAAACAGTTTCTTGTGTTTTGTCATGATTTTAAATTGCACATTTAATGGTCAGAAATATCTGTTTATTGTTTTCTTTTATTCATTGCCACTAAACTAAATGCATGACCATCATATCAATAATTGGTCCTGCAAATGCTAAAATACAGTTATCTCCTAATTCCAATAAAAATAATATGTGCATCTCAAAGAAGTTCAATACATTGTTAATAGAAAGAGTCAACAGCTCCCTATAGGTTAATTTATTTCTGATCTGTTGTTGTAGTTCTGTGTCTCTTTAGAGGTGTTAGTTTGGGGAACTCTGGTAAAGTAGGTGTTAAAGTTCATTCCCTTTGTCAATAAAGTGAACTGGTTTCCCATCCTTTCCACAAGTCGGTGCTGCTCTCCCTGTACTCTATATGTATACAGAATAGTTTGGTGCCTCAGTACAAGATTGGTTTAGGGTAGTTAGCCATCTGATCACCAGCATGTCAACACCTGGGTTGCAAGTTCTAGCTAAAATTTGACAAGTTTTCTATAGAGGATGGGGGTTCTCATTGGGTATTGCCCTTTCCTCCCTCCAAAAAAGTAAAAAAATCTGGTAGCATGATGTACCTGAAAAACTCCAAGTTGCATAAGACACCATTGTAAAAATAAGAGTATTTTTAATGTTATATTTATACAAATTTCCTTAAATTAGTTATGCATTCAATGTTTTTAATGAATTACCAATTTTACTAAATGTTGATGTATTTTGGTTATTGTTTTTGCATGACAAATGAAAACTGCTTACCGCATATGGTCCAGCTTAGGCTCCTTTTGTAGATCCAAAAATGTGCAAATTCAATTCATCAATTATTTTCCACAGTATTAAGTGTTTTGAAATGTGGCCGATTTTTCATTTTGATTGAACAATTTTTTATAGTAAAATTTGACCTAAATTACCACGGAAGTGTATGTTTGCAAGAGTCCATTGTTGTCTGTTTGAAATCCTTCTGGTAATTTCTTCTGCGGTTAAGGCAGGAAAAGCTCACGGTTTGACTGAATACCACTGAACGTTACGAAAGCAGTCGATTTTGAAAACAATGCTAGGTCCCTTTAGAAACTCAAATGGCTGACTTTCTAGGTAAAATTCCTGTAGCTAATGTCAAGGACAACTTGGGACATGTCAACAACAAAGGCATAATATAAAATATGGACGTGTTATCGTGTAGAATTGTTTTAATTCGATTTTAACACTACAAAGGTACAATATGGAATAATAAAAAAATGCAAGCAAATCACTGAGCCCAAGGGGAATAACTTTTAGTATACATAATTGTAATGTTAATTCGTATGTATGTTAGTTTCATACAAACTTGCATGTGACAAGTTCAGTTTTTTTTTATAGGTTACTGTTACAGACACACTTAAATATTTAGTGAGTGTATGTGACAAAGTGACAACAACAGTCCCAGGTTGTGGTACAACATCTATCTGTAAAGTAGAAAATAACAAAGGGTTTGCCTATGGCAGTGTTAGTTCTGGAGAATTTCTGAAGACCGAGGATATTTTACATATGGCATATAAAAATGGTCAAGTCTGTGATGGTATGTTTGAAATGTTGAAGATCTCTTTCTGTTTTTCTCTCTTTCTTTATATTTATGTATACTCTTTCTGTTGACTGATGACTGAAAAAATTGTTTGTTTGTTTGTTTGATGGTGTTTAACGCCACTTTCAGCAATTTTTCAGCTATATCATGGCTTCCAGTTTTTATTGGGGGAGGAAGCCGGAAGAAAAAAAAAATTATCACATTCTATAGACCCAATAAGAACATCATTATTTATATGCCAATACTTGACTAGCTGTTCTAAATATGATTTAGTCAGACAGGCATTGAAGATCCACTTGTATAAATTTCTATAGCAGGATAGCCCAATTCAACTGTGACTGGCATTGAAAAGATCATTTGACTTGTGAGTTTTAAATAAAAGTTAATAAAGATAAACAGGATGGCATTTAATTGTTAGTGAGAAACTTGTATGATTTGGTTTGATAATTACCCTAATTACCCATTTTATCTTTTTTTTACTTTTCATACATTTTACTTGTAGGATCAAAAACGAAAAGTGAAGGAATTATTCAGTTCAAATGTAATCCTGATAGTCCAAATCCTGGGAATCCTACAGTTTTGTCGGTATGTAATCCTGATAGTCCAAATCCTGGGAATCCTACAGTTTTGTCGGTATTTAATCCTGATAGTGGGAATCCTACAGTTTTGTCGGTATGTAATCCTGATTATCCAAATCCTGGGAATCCTACAGTTTTGTCGGTATGTAATCCTGATAGTCCAAATCCTGGGAATCCTACAGTTTTGTCAGTATGTAATCCTGATAGTCCAAATCCTGGGAATCCTACAGTTTTGTCGGTATGTAATCCTGATTATCCAAATCCTGGGAATCCTACAGTTTTGTCGGTATGTAATCCTGATAGTCCAAATCCTGGGAATCCTACAGTTTTGTCAGTATGTAATCCTGATAGTCCAAATCCTGGGAATCCTACAGTTTTGTCGGTATGTAATCCTGATAGTCCAAATCCTGGGATTCCTACAGTTTTGTCGGTATGTAATCCTGATAGTCCAAATCCTGGGAATCCTACAGTTTTGTCAGTATGTAATCCTGATAGTCCAAATCCTGGGAATCCTACAGTTTTGTCGGTATGTAATCCTGATAGTCCAAATCCTGGGATTCCTACAGTTTTGTCGGTATGTAATCCTGATAGTCCAAATCCTGTGAATCCTACAGTTTTGTCGGTATGTAATCCTGATTATCCAAATCCTGGGAATCCTACAGTTTTGTCGGTATGAAATCCTGATAGTCCAAATCCTGGGAATCCTACAGTGTTGTCGGTAAGATCAATGCTGATGTTTGTTTATAACGTTAAAGTTAATATTAAAATATTTAAGAAAAAATGTAATTTGGTAGATAACATTTTTGTTTTGGATGCCTTCTTGTTAAGAGTTGTAAAAGGTAAAAATACACTGTCCTTACTCTTATGTTAAAGACCCTGTTTGTAGATTTTGAAAAAGAGTAGCTGCTAAAGGCTACATTCTTTTCCCCCACCAAATACTCAATACTTTTCCAGTAGCAGTCCAAACATTAGACCCTTTATTAGCCGAGTTGCAACGAAGTTGAACTCGGCTATTGTTATGATGATGCTGGGCAGGCAGGCGGGCAGGCGTGCGGGCGGGCGTCAACAATTGGTTTCCGGACCATAACTCAGAAAGTTGTGAACCGATTTTAATGAAACTTTAGGATATTGTTACATACCATAAGAGGAAGAATCCTATTGGTTTTGGGGTAAATCTGTTCAAGGTCAAGGTCACAGCGACAGAAAAACTTTAGAAAACTTCTTGAATTAGTGGTTTCCGGACCATTACTCAACAAGTTCTTAACCAATTTTAATGAAACTTTGGTATATTGTTACATACCACAGGAGGAGGAACCTTATTGATTTTGGGGTAAATCCGTTCAAGGTCAAGGTCACAGTGACAGAAAAACATTAGAAAATTTCTTGAATTAGTGGTTTCTGGACCATAACTCAAAAACTACATCAAGTACATATATGAAATTTTACACAATGGTTCATACTGTTAGAGGATTCACATATTCATATTTTATGCAACTTTAAAAATTTGTTGATAAAGCTTACATTTTTCCTGCTGTTTACATGTAATGCCTGTAATAACCAATTATGTTAAATTTTAAAATGAAGACAAGGAAAGTTTTGGTTAATAAAATACGGCAACTCGGCTTTTGCACCCCTGTGCATATTGATTTTTCCATCCAATTTCTTGTTGTTTGATTGTTGTTATTGTTGTTTGATTTATTGTTGGTTAAAATGTTACTGAATATACTGAATATACTAAAACACTGCTAGCAGGACATTAAGCAACTAATCAATCAATTAATCAATTTTTCTGAAGGTAAAATCCATTTCACTTATGTGTCATCAGTAAACTCAATAACAACGATCTGATCACCAATTAATGTGGTCAAATCTTCAAAAACACTACATTAATTTCCATAGTGTTGTAAATCATACTAGAAATTTGTAACTGATTTTTAATATGGTTGGCATTTTAATGGGGGGTTTTTAAATTAAAACAGAAACAGGTATAAATTTTCTGTTAATTAAGTAATTTTAATTAGATAGAAGATGTATAAAAAATAAAACAAAAAACTAATTGTATGACTGTTTTTGTTCTGGTTTATTTTATAGGTAACACCTTGTCAAGCAATATTTCTGTGGGAGACGAGATTAATGTGTCCAACAGTTGCTACGGATTGTTCCATTAGTTATGGCGGCCATATTTATGACCTAAGTCTGCTGTCCAGTAAAACTAAATCATGGGAAGTAAAAGATACAACAGGGAACCAGTAAGTAAATTAAATAAAGACCAATTTTTTGGAGTCATAACCATTCATCTTTGTTTTTCATATCATAATTCAAAGTGGGTTATTTCTCAAACCTAAGACGAATCCTGCTAAGGAAAAAAAATGGAAACTAGACAAAAAAGTATTTGATTCCAAGTGTGTTCAGAAAATGAGAGAGAGATAGAAAACACACTAACTTTATTAATGCATAAAGAATATTGTATGTTCCAATTCTGCTTATACCAGTTCCTGCTGTGTATGAATAACTAAGTTTAATTTTCATTGCATCGTCTGTCTGCCGAAATTTATTAGTTATTGGAAGAATTATGTGCTTTTTTGATTAGGAATACTATACAAATCAAAGCAGCTGAAAAGCATCCTTTTTGTCAGGGTGTTGTCATTAAGATAAAGTGGCATGTATTCAGATTTTAGGTAAAATAACAAGTCTATAGAACTAAAGAGAAAACAAAATAAAACATGATTTAATTGTTTGGGATACTTATTTTCATGATTTGAGAAAAAGTTGTTCTTTCTAGAATACATAATTTCATAGCCTTGTCATTTGGTCCAATAGGGCAATGGCAAAGTTGTATTTCCCTCATTTCTTCTATTCTTGCTCTACCTGCCTTTATGAAATCAACATAAAATTTGTTTTTCACGAAAAATAATGAATCCACAGGGAAATATATTCTGTTTCAATAGGGTAATACAATGAAATATTGTGTGCCATGTGACATGCTCTCAGCCAATTTAATAATGAATGTATATCAAAATCTTTTATATTTCAGATATTGGCTGAATATTTGTGAAGGTGTCCACAGCGTTCTGGATTCTGATAAATGTCCTTTAACAGCAGCCGCCTGCAGGAAGACTCCCAGTGGAACAATAGACACACTAGGGCTCATCTCCTCGCAGACCCTTAGAATGGACAGTAAGAATGTATTAGTTTAAACATCTGTATCGTCAGAGTATTTACTGCAAATTTTTAGATAGAAATCTGTTTGTTTTGTTAACTCCATATGGCCAAGTGGTTAAGGTAGTTTGTCTACTATTGATCACGTGGTCTGTTAACACTGAGATTGCAGGTTTAAGTCTCACAGCAGGCAGGGTGCGCTCGACTCCAATCTCAATTTACAAGTATTGACAGTTTTCCTATCGAAGGCTGGGTGTTTTCTCCGGGTACTCGAGCTTTCTGGACAAATGGATGCCATGATATAGCTGAAAAATTGCTGAAAGTGGCATTAAACACAATTCAAACAAACAAAACAATAAATATTCAAAGGGAGGCAACTCATCAAATATGCATTGTATATTGAATTCTTTTGAATTTTGGTAGGGACAACTGACACCAGAATTGGGACATATAGTATATTGATGGACTGCTCAGTGCAGAATTATTTATTTCTTTGAAATTTGATGGCTATTCATCAGCAGACTCATTTCCTTTAGACGAACAACTTTATTTGGTGTTCTTTTTTTTTTTTACACGCAGTAAAGAGGATACTACCTTGACATTTTTCACAGAATAAATTTTGTGTGACTCTTATAATGACTTTAAATTTATTAGAATGCTCATTGAGAAATACCAGTAATTATTAAAATATAAATCTGATATAAACTTAATACTAATTTACTTGTAGGTGATGGTAAAACATTAATATTAGAATATACACATGGAAATTCAGCTTGTTCACATACAAAGAAAAGAAGTAACAACTTACCTGCCACAATCCGTGTCAAGTTTGAATGTGGCAAAATTGTGGGAGGCCCTGTTTATGTATCAGGGTGAGTAATTCAGTAGACGACCATGTTTCATGTGGTAAAACTGTGGGAGGCCCTGTTTATGTATTAGGTATCAGGGTGAGTAATTCAGTAGAGGAACCTGTTCAATGTGGTCAAATTTTTGGAGACCCTGTTTATGTATCAGTGCGAGTAATTCAGTAGAGGACCCTGTTCAATGTGGAAAAACTGTTGGAGACCCTGTTTATGTATCAGGTGAGTAATTAATTCGAGAACCCTGTTTAATGTGGTAAAACTGTGGGAGGCCCTGTTTACCGGTATGTATCAGAGTGAGTAATTTAGTAGAGGACACTGGTTATGTATAACTGAATAGTATGAGACCTAAATTTAATCCAGTGAGTCTAAATTGACATGATATGAGATGGCTGGATTTGAACGATATGAACTCGGGTATACATATGTCATTGTATGCTTGATAATTGTATTAACAGCCATGATAACTGTTCCTAACAAGCCCTTGATGTAGTTTGTGCTGTGGAAAGAACTATTTATAGATCATGACAAGTGAGCCATTATTGGCTCCAATTATGTACAACAGTGAGTAGATTCTGTTTATTTCAACACGCTTTTTAACCTTTAATGGGTGCACAATGTACAGTCGTTCCTGTTTGATCTGCATTAATCCAGTAAAAACCAGTTTACAAGGGATTTATTGTAATGGGTGAATACTTGCCATAATCTAATAATTAATATACAGCCATTCTATTCATAAATTTTAAGGACATTTGTAATATATGTATAAGAACTAATATTTGAAATGAACATGATTTTTTATCAATTAAGTGACCTGCAGAATCTTTCTTAAATCACCCAAAATCTTCACTACGTAAAGGATCTCACAATTCTGGCCATTTAGAACATCAAAATTAACAGAAAATCAATGTTCAATTTGCACAGTACACTGTTAATTCCTAAGTTCTAACTGCTATGGATAAATTTTATGAATTAAATAATTTATTGCAGCAGCAGCAGCGATAGCAGTTGTGTGTTTGAGTTTAAATGGAAGTCCAGTGTTGCATGCAGCATTGAAAGGTACTGTACTATGGGTGGCCTTTCATGTCATAATTGTGTTATTTCTATTGCCTTACTGTTTCTATCGTGTTACTTTCAATAAGTATCCCAATAATTCTTAAAAGTAATGCAATACTTTTTGTTTTTTTGGGATACTTTAAAAAAAATTGTACTTTCAAATAGTATTGCATTAGTATACTGTGCTATAGATACAGGATGTATGTCAACCACTGCGATGAAACGAATCAAATAAAGAGAGAACAAGAAATATGTCTTTTGTTTAACACAAACACTCTTATCTGGTTGTGGAGAAACATATTAACAAAAAGCAGTAACACAAACACAGAAATCTTAAATGTTTTATGTTTCAGAAGGGATACTTTTATATGTGTTTTATATAATTGATTGACATTAATTATTTATTTTGAATCTTTTACAGAGAAGAAGTTACAGAAGAAAATAACCTTATAACAGATCCCAGATCACAGGCGAAAATTGATCTGAACAATATTACCAGGTAAGTCAAGGGTTTGTTGGGTCTTTGGTGGTCAAGTGGTTAGTAAGTCTGCCATTGATCCCGTGCCTGCACACTGAGGTTGCAGAGTTGAGTCTTATTGTGGGCAAGGTGTTCTCCACATCATCCTAATTGAAAACGATTGCTTGTTTTCTTAATGAAGGTTATGTTTTTTCTCCGGATACACCAGCTTCCTTCTATAATAAAAACCATACTTCGTAATATTCCTGAAAAATTGCTGAAAGTGGTATTAAAACCCTATTAAACAAAAAAAAATTGGTTCTTTATATAACAAAAATATCACTTAACAATATTGTAAAATATCCATATGGTTTAAATTGTTTTATCCCAGCTCACTCTTACTAGAATATAAATACCAAGTAATTGAAGTTCTGGTCGGGCCCTGATTTCTAACAAAAATCTTAGCTGACTTTAAGTTTATATCCTTGTTTTAGCCAATTAGAACTTGAGAATTTTGATGTTGCTATGGTACTTGAGGAAAAACAAACTTAAATCTGATGTTTTACTTATGCAAACACTATTTTATTCACCAAACCTGTGACTTGGATTCAACTTAATTGACACATTAACATTCTTTCATACAATTTTGACAAATGCAAAAAATACTTCATTTCAATGAAATTAAATCAATTTCTGATCACACATTAATCATGCATCTAAACAGTTGTATATTGGAAATTGGTGAACATTTAAAAAAAGGTGGTTGTTTAATGAACAAGGAGATGCTTTGATGTAGTCTGGGCAAAAGTGTATAAAAGAAGCACTCTAAGAACATGTTTACTATGGTAGTTAAAAAAGGAGAATTCTAATAAGACCTACATAAAGCATCCACAACTGTTTTAAAATGAGTGTATATTAGAATATACCAATTTCATCCATTGTAAAATCAGTACATATTTGTCCTATGAGCTGTGTTACCCATGGTACAATCAGTATATATTTGTCCAATATAAATAGAAATAGTTCAGGGGTCATGAATATATTCTGATTTAAACATGGGTTAACCCTTTTTTACCACATTTTACCCCTTACGGTAAGGCCAACCCATGGTGAAATCAATATATATTGGTGCCCCTATGTTTTATTTTTTAAACAATATTTCATTGCAATTGTATTCTGATAGAAAGTGATACCTGTCAGGTAAATTATTTACACTATGAACAATTACAAGGTCCTTTCCAAATATGGGCCTGACTTAGCAACAGAGATCACGTGGTCCGTCATTACTGAGATTGCAGGCTCGATTCTCTCACCGCAGGCAGGGTGTACTCGACTCCAACCTTAATTCACAAGGATTGCCAGTTTTCCTTCCGCAGGTCGGGGATTTTCTCTGAGTACTCTGGGTTCCTCCCCCAATAAAAACTGGACGCCTCAAAAAAGCTGAAAAATTGCTTAAACACAATTCAAACAAACAAACAAACACTATCAGCATTATTACTGACACAACTTGCTTTAACTTTGAGCCTTTTTAAGTTAAAAATGCTACAATTACAAAAATGCTACAATTACAATAATGAATAGTTTTTCAGACCAAATTTGAACACATTGTTCATTCTAGCTGCATTGTGCAAAATTTTTTTTCTTAACACTAAATACAAGTACATCATTCGTGTTTCTGTTATTAAATTATGTAGAAAAAGAAATGAGTTTATATATTTACATGTTTGTAGAGTTTTGTATGTTATAAGATCGGCATTCAATTAAAATAATTTAATTAAGTAGAAAAAGAAATGAATTTATATATTTACATGTGTGTAGAATTTTGTATGTTATAAGATCCATTCAATTAATTCTTACAACTTATGGAAGGAACACAGTTTTAAACCACTTCTGTTGGTAAGTGTCTCAAACACTCCATTTCAAATCATTTTGTATTTCAGAACATTTATTGTACAAGATGGTCCAAGGACATTTTATATTGATACCAAAGGCAGTGCTATGGGGTGTACGAATGCTGTTGTTTGTTTACATACTGATAATAAACCCAACAGTGTAAATATTGGTAACGTCAACAAAAGGAAGTTCTATATTGAAGGTAAAGAAAAGTTTATTTAATAATTTTCTATGTAGTAAGTAGGGCCCACCACATTGTGCCAGATGCCCTATAGAGATCAGTCTGTCCATCCGTGTGTTCGTCCGAACTACCCGTGTACGGGCTGTAACTTTTATCTGTTGAGGTAGGCTTTTGATATTTGGATTGTGGGTAGATAATATCAAGGCGATGTGTCACATACCAAGTCTGATGACCTTTGACCTTGACCTCAAGGTCAGCGGCGCCCACCGAGATGGGTACCATCTCATTGATATCTAGATTGGTTTATTCTAGATGCACTATATAACTGTCAGGATTGGGTTGTGTCATATTGATTAGTTCTTCAGCAGAGCCTCAGTGGCCGACTGGTTAAGGTAGTTTGTCTACTATTGATCACATGGTCTGTCAACACAGAGATTGTGGGTACGAGTCTCACTGCAGGCAGGGTAGGCTTGACTCCAATCTTAATTGACAAGGACTGCTAGTTTTCCTACCGAAGGTCAGGGGTTTTCTCCCGGTACTCCACCTTTCATCCCTAATAAAAACTGGATGCCATGATATAGCTGAAAAATCGCTGGAAGTTGCGTCAAACAGCATTCAAACAAAATAAACAAGCAATATCCTGGCAATATGCTTTTATTGTCATAGGATTGATAGGGAGCATCAAACTATTTACAAATAATGGTAAACTCAGTTACATCATGTGATACACTATTTTTGTAACGAAGCAGGAGTTAAATCCAACCTGAGCAGTGATAAGGTATGGTGGACTAGGTAGAACTACCTAGTCTGTATTACAATCCAGGGGACATAACTTCAGTCTGATATTTGGGGAGACAAGTCTGTATTTTGATAGAAGGAAACAGTGCTTTATATTTAAGTAATTTAAATGGAAATTTACAATTATTAGATGATCAGCAATAACAACTGTCAATTTAATTATTAGTGTCACTATTAATTAACTCTTATTTTCTTTTTTCAGATGATATTTTACAAGCTGAATATTCTTCAGATGAAAAATGTGAATTTGACAGCAGTAAATCTGTTACTAGTATCATACAGTTTAAGTGTAATGATAATAATGAAACGGTAAATAGATTTGTATGTTAGTTAATTTTGTTTGAGGATGTACATTACTTTCACTATTTTTTCTATTATCACTATGGTGTCCAGTTTTTTAAGAGGAGTCGTCTGGAATACCATGTAAAAACTCCCAACCTATAGCAGGAAAATTGGCAATCCTTGTCAATTAATATAGAAGTCTTGTACAATTTGTCATCACATATTAGCATAAACATATCTTATATTTAATCCACAGTCATTATATAACAAACTAGCTAAACTAACAACAACCATAGGCTGACATATCAGTGGTATGACTAATGGATCAGACCATTCTAAAATAAAACCTATAATTATGTGGTTTTAGGTATCATTTTATTGAAAATTCATGGATTAATTAAACAATTGGTTAACTGCATGAATTGTACAGAGTGCAATTAAATATTACAAATTTTCAGCCAAAATTGTGTGCTTTAGAATAATCTTACTTCAATATAGTCATTTGGACAAAAGGTATCTGTTCCATGCCAGGAAACTTGAAGAGGTATACATAGCATGTTATAATAGAAAAATCTTTTCCCTGTTGCTAAGCAACATAATGTCAAGTCAATAAACAAAAACCATATATATAGAAATTCAAAACAACTATATGCACGCATCTGTATAATTGCTTACAGATCCATTCTGATTGTATGAAAATCGTTGTAATTAAAGCTCAGGTCGCACAAAAACATTGTGTATGTAAATGACATGTTCAACCAAAAGTAACACTAGGCCAGTGAAACTCCGTTTTTTAGCGGACGGATCTGGTCTAGAGGTTACACCTCTGTCTTTACATGCTAGGCGCAGTAGCCATAGATGTTATAAACTGACACGAGTTCGATTCCCGAGGTGGGACGGCTCAAAAATCAAATCTGTGTGTACAGATGATTTTCAGAGTGGAAATTACAACGACATTGTTTGGTTAATTCATTAGACGCTTATATATATATATACAGTCTGCGAAATTAGCACAAGTCCGCTGGCCCCTGGCCAGTAAAAATCCTTTCGGGCAAGTGAAATTTTGATAAAATTTATATTGAATATATAGGAGAAAATCCAAAAGTTCAGGATTCGGGCAAGTGAGTTGCAAATCCTAATTTCAAGCACTGTATATATATATATATATATATCAGTCTGTATTGACACTTAATGACTAAGGCCATTCGTTGGTCAGTCTGTGTCTATAATTTTGACAAAAACACTGTCATTTATATCATTGCATAATCTTCTAGACATATATATATATATATATTATGGTATTGTATGTTTTTAATGGTGAGCCTGTTATACTTCATTTCAAAACTCAACTTTTCCCAGATGTGTGTAGTTTTAATGTAAAGTTATCCCTGTACCTCCATATATATTTTCCCCCATATTATTGGTAGGTCCAAAAGGTGACAGTATAAAGAGATTACATCACTGTACTTTGGAACTTACAAACTTGTATTCTTAATTGTTTAATATTATTTCTCTGTAGAGTGTTCCAATACTGCTCTCAGAATCCAGAGACTGCGTCTACTTGTTTGTGTGGGAAACACAGCACACTTGCCTCTCACCTAATGTGTAAGTTTTTTAAGTATAGAATTCAAGGAGTTGTAGCCAGTGAAATTCAATCTATAATTATAATTCATAATCAAGAATTACAGTTAAACATTTATTGTAAGCTGACTCTCTGTGATTAATTTTTATTGAATTCATATTATCTCAGATTAATATTCATAATCATTAATTATAAATTAAATGTGACTTTTTCATGCCATACATAACATTGTTTAAAAAGATAATTTTCATTTAGCAAAGTCATTAAATTCAGTGTGTGCAACAGGGGGGAGTAATTGTTGGGCAAATATTGAACAGGTACCAAAAATATTCTTTGTTTGAATTTTTATTTTTACCAGATTGCCTCAATCTGTTGTTGATATTTGCACATGTCAGAGCTATGTTCATTCTGACATTGGAATGTCTACTATAAAAACTACTATTGGTTCTGTTATCATTATGAGATCTAGATTTTGTTTGTTATACTTGTCTTAAAACCTAAATTCTATTTTCAGTGTTATTCCCACACCAACATCTGGTGGATCAGTACCCACTGGAAGTTCTGGAAAAGCTACACAGGAAGGGAAAACCAGTAGTGGTGGAGTGGGTGGGGGAAAAATTGCAATAATTGTTACTGTTTTTGCTGTTGCAATAATTGTCTGTGTTTTGCTTATAGTTTTCCACAAGGCTGAAAGAAGGTACATACAATTTTCTTTTGTTATTTCTATAATAAACAAATTGTATGACAATATTGACTTTTGATTGGCTAGAAAATACTTTCTATAAGAGGATGGAAAAAAAATTGTTATGGAGACACGTCCCCTTTGACATCATATATTACTCAGTGGAAACATTTACAGTTCCTCAGCGAAGACGACGGGTATACTGTTTTACCCTTGTCTGTTTGTCCTTACGTATGTTCGTAACAAAAATTTCTGTCACAGTTTTCTTAGCAACTACAGGATGCAGAAGCCTGATACTTGTTACAGTTGTAGGATGATATGTTAAGAAATACAATTAATTCTGACAGAAAAGTAGAATATTGTATGTTTTTGTCTGTCGTCTGTCATCAATTGTATGTAGATATTGTGATCAGGTTCTCGTCTTAACTCGAAGCATTCTTGTACCTTCCAACAATGTAAAAGTTAAGTTAGGATTAACAGTTGCTTCCAAATTTCAAAATGATGGGACTAAAAGTGCCAAACAAAATAATGACATGCAAAAGATGCTGTATTTTTTTATATACAGAGTTGCAGATTCTTTATAGAAACTGCTGTGATTGTATCATTTATTCTGTCAGTGCTGCCTTCCATTCAGATACTATGATATAACTATGAAGGTTGTTATGTATAATTTTCAATGTTTTCCATTCTAGAGCTGCATTTAGATTAAAAGTTGCCAGTTTATTTGGGCATGAAGGAAGACAAAGAGCTTTATATAATGTGGTAAGTATTACATCTTCCTTACAATTTTAATAAACAATTTTAATAAAACAATATTTTTAATTTATATCATTAATTAGCAATATATTGATTAATAAAGCTGTATTTTTTGGTCAAAATAAATTAAACGGTAACTTTAATTATGGATATGATACCTTAAGTATATTCAAGTGTGTCAGTGTTATCCAATCATACAATATACAGCAATGGGTTTTTGCCATTTTTATACCCTGCCACACACAGGGGCAGGGTATTATGTGATACCCTCCGTATGGATGTAAGTGTCCATCCGTCCCTCAGTCTTTGCATTGGTGGTTTCTTGATGATAACTCGAAAACATGTCAACAGATTTTATGTAAACTACTTGCAGCTATTAAATACTTATACAATAGTTTCTTATATAGAGGGCATTGTCATGATATCTTGACTGCACAAGGGAGAGTGGTATTGCCTGAAACATTGATAATGCCCTCACGTCAAATTACTGCAGATTAATTAATACCAGCTGACCTTGTTTTATCCAATTAAAACAAACATAATTTTACTGATATGAAATACCATAAAATAAAGATCAAGTTAGATTTTCAGCACAATCCAATTTGTAGTTTTTTACTTTGGCCAATTCAAGTTTTTTTTTTGGTAAACAGTTTGTGGTTTCTATATGATAAATTAAAAACGCATCAACAGATTTTATTTAAACTTTGCACAGCTATTAAATAATATAAAATGAAGACCAAATTCAATTTTTAGCACAATCCAATTTGTAGTTTATTGACCTAGGCCAATTCAAGGGTTTTTTTGTCAACTATTGGCAGTATTCAGATCATAACTTGAGAACGTGTCAACATATTTTTTAAAAACTTTGCACAGCTGTTAAGTACTATAAATTGAAGATGAGATTGAATTTTCAGCAGAATTGCATATGTAGTTTTTGAGTTGTGCCAATTTGAACTAATTTTTATAGGTCCAGGGTCAAGGTAACAATTGTCTTCTGAGATGGACTGTTATGCTCAGCTGTTTCTGTAGGCTGATGTGTAATTCAGTAAAATGTGTTCATGAATATTAAAAACAATGCAACGTGGCAGGGCATCATTTAATGTCCTATCAAATTTTTTTTCTGCCTTCAGCTTTATGAAATTATTCAGCACTCGCATGGTTGTAAGTTTCAGTTAAAATATTACTCTAGAGGTCATTACAGTCAGACATAATTCTACAAATGACAAAGTGTATTATTATTTCAGCTACCTAGTGTAGAAGAGGATGGCGATGGAAATGAAAATGATGAGGTTTTATTATTAGCAAATGAAGAACAAATGGCATCTAGTTTACAACGAGCAGACAGACTAAGGACTAAGAAAACATCTCATAGTGATGTTAAAATTTTAAATCCTTTTGAAGATGCAGAAGGAGGTTACCATGACGATAGTGATGAGGACATGTTAGCATGATCAATATTTTGTTGTAACCTTTATTTGTCTTTCAAGACAGAGTGGAGTCTGTTTATTATATTTTTTTATTGTGATATGAAGAGAAATTATTTTTTCTTGAAATAACATACAATATATTTTAGTGCTTTAATGAAACCATGATTTACAATACCAGAACTCATTTAACATAAATTAAGAGATTAATTTTTTTTAATTTAAGGAACAAATATACTTTATAAACCTATTATCGGAATCATTTTTTCAACGATTTTTGTTTATTTTTCATAATGTGATTGCAATATATAATGTCAGTCTCAATCTAATTAAAATTAAATCTTTCACTTGCTGCCACCTTTTTGCTATGGTCACTGCATGTACAATGTAGCTACCATAGCAAAAAGGGGGGAGCAAGTGAAAGATTTAATTTTAATTAGATTGTGTCAGTCTCATTGTTCTGCACTAGTTTACATACTCTTGGTACAGGATGCTGTTAATTGTCATATTGCAACAATGAGCCACAATACTGTGAAATCCTTTTTCTGCATGGGTGAGAATTTGTAAACACCACAAACTTGTTAACAAACATTTGCACCAAACCACGAATTTTATCCCTACAAAGAAAAGTACATAAACAGTCTGCTGCTTTTCTGTCAAGTGTGATAGGAAAGGAGCTAAACAGACTTTATTTTATTCCTATAATGACATAGATGTTTAGAAAATCAGATACTTGCAATTTTTTCATTCAACAGAATGTGAGATTTTTACATGGGGGAGAAAAATTTAAATTAATTTTTCAATGTTTAGTCCCACAGTACACAAGTGATAAGTTTTAATTTACACCAAACGACTAGAAAAACTACACACAAAATAAATTAATCATTAAAAAAATTAAACAGAAACCTTTTTGAAAAAAATCTTTTATGCAGGAAATATTTGTGTAGTCTCAATATTGATATTGATGCATACATGTGTATATGCACAACATTAATGACATCTTTTCATTTTATTTTACAATGTGATAAGAAGACACGATATTCATTTTCTCTTATTTAATTCCAAATGCATTTACATTGAAATATATTCAATTTTACTCTTTATAAAAAAATAAATGGTTAAAGTGGAACTTCACTCAACAATTGCTTAAAGATTTTTAAATTTCTCTCAACATTTTATTATTACATTATACTATTATTCGCCTGGAGAGGGTTTCTTTTGATTTTGTCAACTAATAGTTTGATGTAGTTTTCAATTTGCATGAATTATTTTGCTCATTTGGTAATGTGAATCTCTTCAAAATCATCATTTTATTAATATTTAGTTTTTTACTTAAATTTTGCTTCATTTTTGCCATTGTTGGGTTATTGTGACTATTTAATTGTAAAATACTTTGTATGTAAGAACCTTTTTAATGAAAAGTACATCAAATATACTAACAAACCATGCATATATTTACACTTAAGTTAATCATGTAGAATTTGTGTATCTTAATTTCCTAAACTAAAAGCTTCAACCCTAGGATATAAGCTTAAATGTTCTACGTAGACAACGTTGTCTACACCCATTAGATTAAATCCATTTCCTCCAACTGACCTTAATAATGTTTCATTATTGTTCTTTATAGTTAGATCTCCAGTTTTGATTTTTTTTATTATGATTTTAAAATTATAGCTGTCATACATGATCTTTCCATGATTTTTGCATTTACAATTCTCTGTTGATCAAGGTTGCCTGTTGCCATGGATAAAAATCTTGCATATACAATGATCCACGATACCTGTTGTTTTCAATAAAATCTAAAGCTATTGTTAATCCGATATAACTGCTGTGAATTATGTTTTTTTCTTTATACATGTATATTGATGCTTATCAACTATTTAAACTTAATACTGCTGTTTGTTGCTAGTTCTGTATATTGTTATTATTACACTTAATACTTAAAATGTCAAACATGTATGGTAAATTGATGGGCAACAGATTTTGTAAACTTTGGGTAATTTGGGTAATTAAAAGTGTACTGATGAACCTTGAGAAAAATTTTGGCATTTTTTTTATTGTTTTTCAAAACACAATAAGGATGAATGGTTATACATATTTTATATTGTCAAAATGACTGTGTTGTAGTTTGAACAAAGTAAGTGTAAATATGTTTAGAAAATGATTTGTATATTTTCCTAATATTTCATTGCATGGGATAATTGATAACTTGAAAAAATTTTACTTTCAGTTTTTCATTTGCTAACTTGTGATTTATATACTTAAATTCTATAGAATTTGGACTTATTTGTATTCTGCCATAGAATTATTGGTAAAAGGTACTCCAGTTTGTCAGATGCAAAAATGATAAGGTAGATAAACTTTTAGTTTGCATTATCTCCCTTTATAGATAGTGTTGTACAGGGAGAAAACTCTGTCACAACCATGTTTTCATTCATGTGATGGGTTTATCATTAACCATTATTGTGTGCAAAAATGTTATTGTCATTAAATTAATTTTAAAAATTGTTGTATGATTGGAAGGTTTTGTTTTTGAATGTTAATTTAATTATTAATAGTTATAATGCTTTGAGGAAGAGATTGAGAGAGAAATAGTTTTCACATCTTCTATAAAATAAAACAAATTTATTTTTATTACTTGTGTTTAGTTTTGTTGTCTACTTACCTCAAAGGTCTAGAAACTTTCGTGTTTGCTGGACATGACAGAAATTTACATCAAAATGACTTCCAAATTCTGTCAAATCTCACATCCAACATAATTGTAGCTCAAACTTGAAAATAATAAATAATCAAATAGATTTTTGTTCTTCCTTTGCTAAATTGTGATTTATACACTTAAATTCTAATTTAGTACTTAATTTAATACTTAAATTCTAATAGAATTAATACTTAAATTCTAAAAGAATTCTCACATCCAACAAATTTATTTTTATGTACTTGTATAACTATGTACAAATACAATAGTTGAAAGACATTTTCCATGGTTAACTTGTCACAAAATGTTACCACCTAGTTTAAAATTTACTGATAGTGTAACTTATAGGTGTGGCCATTTTTTTCATCCAGACTTTCTATGAGTAGGCACTCATACATTCAGGATTTTTGTACAGGCTTTAAGTATCAGTTTTATGATTTGGTTGAAGTTGCTAGACATGACCAATCTTTATATATGGTCGAGTTGCAAACCATAACCAATCTACATATCAATGCACACTTGAGTTGGTAACTAAGACCGATCTCCATATTTGGTCCTTTTGCAAAAAAGACTTATTTCCATATATGGTCAAGTTGCTTGCCATTACCTATATCTTAAATCTCATTGAGTTATATTTATAGACATCTCAAAGAGGAAATTTCTAATGAGATACTCTGACTTCTTTTAATAAAAATGGGTGATAATGATATAGCTGAAAAATTGCTGAAAGATATAAAACCCCATTTTAAGAAACAACAAATACCAAACAAATATAAGTTATTGTTATTTCAGAATAAAATGTCCATTTAATGGTAATTCACAAACACTGTCAGGAACTGATTCCTATCACCCTTCTCAAACTTGGACTTTTAGCTGCAAAAGACAAGTTTTAATGGTTTCAGCAACACATTTACAAGTATGCATATATGCTCAACTTTGTGTGACAAAAAGTGTGCACTTGACAAAGCGAGTCCATATCTGGCATGGTTTGATCAAAGTAGTTGTTTCCACGTTATATCAATGTTTGATGTCCAATTTATGAAAAGTGTAAATTTCATATATGAGGTCTTGCATATTTGGTCTTATGTGATAAAAAGGTGCACTTGCAGACAAGAATTGTGTCTAATTTTGTGTAATAAAAACAATGCTTGACTTCACCTCTGATATTTCACAATAAGAAGGAGCACTTGGTTTCAAGAGTTCGTGTGCACTTAATTTATGTGATAAAGTTTACAGGTAAGTTGCAATTGTTATTGAATTATTCCATCAATAAACTTCAAACTAATATCACCTGAACAGTATTCCATATGATGGTCATATACAAGAAACAAAAAATTATTTATATGATGTGTTGCAGTATTTAAGGAGAGCCTTCACACTCATATGAAACACTTGACGAGATGCGTGACTTTATAACTGAGGGCGTGGAAATATGCTATTCCTTACTAGTACCTCCAACTGACTGCAATTTGTTTTGTCTTTCTAGTCAGCAGACAAGTTTGAAAAAGATATTTAAGATATTTTACAGTGTTTGTTGCTGAAAAATAGACATGTCCTTAACAAGTTAGTTTTGTACTTAATGATTTTTACAACCCCCCCCCCCCCCCCCCCCCCCCACCCATATTAATAAATTATCACTATATAAGAAAAATGTTTAATACATTCTTCTGAACTGAATCTTTAGGTTTCACCTGAGTCACAGTGCATAACTGCTGGAATTTAAATGTAATTAAACATTCTTGAATTGCTTCCTTCCATTTGGATTAATTTTAACTAGATTTCATTTTCATTCACACTAGATGTAACTTGATAAAATAAATAAACATAGCTAAGTTATAAGTATTTCTTTATACATTTTAAATTTGACACTGACTTATATTTTCGATCACTGGACCTTTATTCATCTGTCAATAAATAGTATAAATACCTGTATTACAACAAGGAAGTATAAAGGGCAGACATATTGGACTACCTGACAATGGCATTTGCAATGTCAATACAGAAAGGACAATTTCCTAAAGTGTGTGATTTATGTGAAACAGAAATCAAAATAAAATGGAAATGTCTCAGCTGTAACCTTCTTATGTGCAGTAAATGTAAAGAAAAGGTTCATAGTAAATTTAAATCAGCTGATGAACATAAAGTTATTGATATTAAGGATACAGGATTACATTCAGAAAATGTAGATTTTAGTCATATTAAGTGCCAAGACCATGCAGGACAAACTTGTGTCATGTTTTGTAAGTCATGTGATCAGCTTGTCTGTCCTCAGTGTATATCTAAAGTACACAATGGTCATGGATTGGTAGAAATTTGTGAAGGCTATCAAATCAAAGTGGACAAGCTGAAAGAAGGACAAACCAAAGCAATGGTAAATATAGATAAACTTACCAAAACAGAGGTTAAACTCGATATTTTACTGAAGACTGAACAAGGTAAATTCTTAGAAGCTGAGAAAAAAATTCATGCCCAGAATAAAGCTTTAAAGAAAGCAGTGGATATGTATACAGGCAACATTATAAAAGAGCTAGCTAAAAAATGGGAGAAAATGCAGAAGTATATTAAACAAGAACAAGATAAAGTAAAACCAATGAAACAAAAACTGAATGATCAAATTATTCAAAGTAATGACCTGATGAGTTCAAACAATGCTGGACAAGTCTTCCATGAGAGTAACCAGCTAAGTCAGTCTTTAATTGCTGTACAGACACTTGGTGTGGAGCTTAATTTCAAATCAATTCCAAGGTTTTTACCAGGGGAGATAACTCAGACAAATGTGGGATCACTACAAGAAGTATCTACTGATGTTAACATGACAATATCTAAACAGTATACCACAGACATTTATAGAGTTGGTTTAATATCAACATGCAGTGATGGCACATTATGGATAAGTGATCAAGATGTTACACAGGAAGTAAAACCTGAAACAGACAATCTGAAGATGAAGTCCAGTTATAACACAGAGATCTTTAGTATGGCAGTAACTCCATCTAATGACCTTCTACTGGCTACTGATGAATCAAGGTTAAAACAGATCAGAGAAGGCAGTGCAAATGTCACAGACTCATTATACAGTGTAGAACCATTAGATATTACAGTTGTCCATGTCACTAGTGATTACAAAGTCATGGTAGGAGCTCAGGGTTCTGGTAGAAAGGTAGTAATCAGGATGAATAAAGAAGGTAAACATGAGAAAACTTATGAACATGATAGAAACAAACAACCAATATTTACCAATGTTAGGCACATTACCACTACCACCGCTGGTACAATATTTGTGGTGGACGAGTTATCAGAGGATGACACAGGTAGAGTAGTGGTCTTAGGACAGGATGGTGATGTCATCAATACCTACACAGGCCATCCAAAGATCAATAGTGATGATGAACCATTTAAACCAGTGCAGATTGTAACAACTCCATTACACAACATCATTGTAAAGAACCTGGACAGTAACACCCTCCATATCCTGAACAGTGTGGGAGATCCCATTACATACTACAACACTAAGAACATTGGAATACTATGTTCATATTCTCTCAGCTTCACCATCACAGGTCAGCTGTATATAGGATGTAGTACACCAGAAGGCAGTACAGACAAGGCCAAGTTATATAAAGTGGACATCTCACAGATATAAAGGATCAGTAACATACAAGTATGATTTTATCCTATAAATATTTTGCTGAAATATCCATTAATTTTCTTAATTTACTTTTTCTTAGTAAACTTATTTAAGCATAAGTGTAGGTTTCATTTCATGTATTCATTTCCATTTATTATTTCTCCGTTAGCATTCTGGACAGTAAAGAGTAACAATTGACCTATCAACATGAAGATGATTATTACATTTCACAATATTATATACTCATATAGAAATCTTTATTTTGATTCGCTTAGACACCATCATGTGACATGTGATATTTTGCTGGGTCAACCGGTAACTGTTGGGTTGCATGGTAAGGTCACCTTCGCGTGAGATTTAGCACGTGAGCCTCATGTTTGCCATCACTTGGTGTCCATCAATCTTCAAGTGTATAAAATAATGAAACATTTACAAAATTTAGATGTTTGGATAAATGTACATGTACATGTACGTAATAAAACATTAAAACAAAACAGTAGTATATGTTAACATGCTTCTGTCTACATTGTATGGGCTGGATTTTTTCCTGTGGAAAAAGGTTAAAATCTCCAAAATATGTTGCAAATATAGAATTGTTTTCATTTAATATTCGATATAATATAACAGTTATCACCCTAGATGATATGTGACCCGGCATTTCTTTCCCGTCAAAAAGTAAGGTCACCCCCGGGGCAAGTCCTCAAGTGACCTTACTTTCTTGGGGAAAGAAATCACCTGGTCACACACCAACTAGGGGGGTGATAATTGTATAATATCAATCTACAAAATAAGTGTTATGTAGCTGGGTAATAGAAGTTGGTGATTAAATACCATTTCCTGTCAATTTCTAACTTTTAGAAACGTGCATTGAAAGAAATGCTATGAATCTAATCTGAAGTTTATTCACTACTTATTTAAAAAAATTTATATATACAAAGGACATGACATATATAGTATGATACCATAGAGATACTGGCTATGTATCAGAATACCATAAAACATGTATTATATCATGGAGATAGGATATGTATCGAGGAACTATTGTTCTGGTTTTATTTATGTAAATTAATTTATATTACAGCCACGAAGAAACACTGTTTTGGATAGTAATGAGGATTGTAATGTGAATTGTAATGTGGATTGTAATGTGGAAAGTGGACAAACACATTATTCAGTAGTACTTCCGTGTACTTTATAATAGTTGTGTAAGTTAACAGACTAAAAATGCTGGCATGAATTGTAATTTTAAAACTATGTAGTTACTTAATTTCTGAGATTAATTTAAATGAGAGGTCTGTTTTTGGTTAATCTACAATTTATGTTTTATATATAATTCAATATAATAATATAAACATGTACATGAATTAATTTGCTTCTCACCATCACTTCATGTATAAATAACTACAGCTCATCTTTCTTGTTTCCTAAACGTTTAATTTTAATCTATATGTGTATTTGGTAGCAAAAATTAAGACAAAACAAATACATGTATAACAGATTTTTAATATTATTACTGAATTTCGTTCCAAAATGTGTAATTTTGGGTAGGAAGATGGGGTTGGGGGAGTGTTTTCATCGGCTCCACTAATGAAACCATACAAAATGATCCAAAATGGACACCATGATATAGCTGAAAAAAGTATGATGCAAAAAGGAAAAAAGTTGTATTCTCAAGTAGCTTACAGTTCAATTATCATCTGCAACTGTTATTGGGGCATAACCAAACTACCTGGTGAGATATACTACAAGACAAAACTAACATTAAATGATTAAAGGGGGAGACAATGTCTGGTCACAAGATTCTTAAAGATAAAATAGTACAGTTTGTATAAGGATTAACTTTTTCTAATGTGATGTACCATATCAATCATCTGTTTCTTGTGTAATAATTGGTGTAAAGATATTGTTCATTACAAAAGACTTAAACTTTGGTTATGGTTAAAATTAAGATAATTAATTAGCAAATTACAATTAAGCAAATGAATTTGAAGTTAATCATGC
This sequence comes from Limnoperna fortunei, assembly GCA_944474755.1. Classification (NCBI taxonomy): domain Eukaryota; kingdom Metazoa; phylum Mollusca; class Bivalvia; order Mytilida; family Modiolidae; genus Limnoperna; species Limnoperna fortunei. The sequence goes on along the minus strand of OX104118.1, from coordinate 14,141,333 downwards.
TGCTGATGATATATCTTGTTTGGCAAAAGGACAGCCTACAAGCAGGGACATCATATAATAATCTTGGTATATAATGCCTCTGCTAAACATTATAAACCTGCCACCTATGTGCGATTTTAGAAATAATTCACGGAGGCTGTGGTTTATCATTGTTTTACAACGGTGTGACCATTTATGTCGTATGATTTTATCCAGAGCGACAGTGTGAATTATTTCTATTCTAATAAGACAATTACAGTACATTCATGATATTTATGTACCTATAAAAAACATAATTTCCGCAATAAATTGGCTGTTCAGTCAATGTAACACAATATATTGTGATGGATAATTATAGCGTGCGTTGCTATTTATAAGATAAATACGTCATATGCAATAGATTTCTGTTGGAAGTTAGTTTTGTAATTGTAACAGCCCTTCAAAACACGCTCTTCTTGTCGTGTGTTGCTCATACATAAATCATTTGTTTACCACAGTTGTGGTCTCAAAGCCTTTGCAGCATGTCATATTAGAATTTCTTTTTGTTTTTGTTGCCCACTTAAGATCTGATGTGATATGAATATATTAATTGGCAATTTTTATTAATTTATTAATGTCACTTTATTATCAGCTCTGTTGTGTGTGTGTATGTTATTTATTTAGATTTGTTTTGTTTTGGTTTTTTTTTGGGGGGGGGGGGGTGGTAGGGAGAGGGGTGAGGGTTGATGGTTTTATCTTTGATCAAGATAATTTAGGTTTTTGCATGCAATTGTCAAACTATTTCTTTGTTTGCTTGTTTGAATGGTTTTTTTGCCACTATTAATAATTTTTCAGCTATTTCATGATGTCTAGTTTTTATTGGATGAGGAAGCCATTGTACCTTGTAAAAACCGCTGACCTTTGGCAGTGAGCAAAATATTTTTTAAAAATTTAATTTATAAACAATTAAAATAAACCAGCAGCTTTAGTTTTTTACCTTTTTTCTTATTTTCTAAATGTGTTAACCTTAGCTAATGTTAACACAATAAGAGGGGAGACAATCAGGGATAGACAGTACCAAATGACTAAACAGAGGGTTTAGTTGCCTTAAGTTCAGTTTTGTTTATCTTATCTAATGTTGACTTAAGGAGAGGGGAGATAATCAGATATAGATACTGACGAATGTATATATTTTGATAAAAATCAGGTGGATAATAATAAAAACCACTTACAAGAATTTAATTTGAGCTTTGATTTCATATAAATGTACATAATATGTTATTTTACTTTTGTAATTGATTTTTAAATTATTAACTTGTAATTTATACATGAATTAGGAACTTACTTTGTTTTATACTTCATAAAATAATGCTAAAACACTGTATCATGTACAATTGATTCCACTTAATTGCATATCTGATTATTGAATATTTTTCATTTTGCTAAACCATGTTGTTCAATTCTAGGGCTGATAAGCATATTTCTTATTCCTTGTGTATTTAAAATGGTTTTGACAAGATTGTATTTAACAAATAGACATTGATGGTCATAAGGCGGTTTAGGAACTGGTCAGTCACCCCCAAAATATTATAGAAAATGAAATGAAGCTGAGGTTCATGGGTCTATTTACTATTTATGGAGTGACTGACTGGTCAATAATATAATATGGTATCATTAATTGATTATTTCTGTATCGGCCTAGTCATTAGTCCAAAGCTTGCTGTCTTGGTCTGAGAAGCAGCCAAAGGCCAATAAGGCTGGCCAAGGACCAATAACTAGGCCAATACAAAAGTCATCACGTAATGATATCTTAATAAACTAAACCAAACCAAAACTATCAGGCCAAATCATGCCAATATTGATATCTGAATAGTTAATTCATGTTGGACTGGTTGGCAAAATATATTATATTGACAATTTTACTGTGATTCAAGTAAATATTATAGTAGTTAATTAGTAAACTGTTATTAGAACTGATGTTGACAAATTATTCATTTGACTTTCACACATAAATGTATGTATGCTGTTAGTTTGTAAAATTGTATGATTTATCTGAGAGATTAATTTTTAGTGAAGAATGATTGTATAGTACCCCTATTGAACACTTTAAATGCACCAAAAATGTTTGAGATTTATTTGCATTGTTGTTTTATTTTAAGCTCAGAAATATCCCAAGTCTCCTGTTTATATGCATTATTTTTCTGTGTCTCTCCTTTCCTTTTGAATGGCTTAGTTTATTTTTGTTTTAATGCAAGCCAGTCTATAAAACAGTATATGCTGTGATATAATGTTTAATTCCACCTTATATCAAAATACTGGATTTTCATTGCTTTAGGGCTATGATATTTTTCTGCAAAGGATGTTAAAACTAAATTCAGTTGTATCTGCATGGCCAAAATATTTATTACAACTGTGTCATGGATGTCGTAAAGATTCAACAGTATGGAAGACGTGTTTTAGGATTAATAATAAGTATTGGAAATCAAAGCCTCAATTATATTGTTTATTACATAGAGGATAATAATTGGTGGAACTAGATATCAGTGAGATATTACCCATCTCTGTGGGCCCCGCCGACCTTGAGTTCAAGGTCAAAGGTCATCAACCATGGTATGTGATACATCGCCTTGATATTATCTACCCACATTCCAAATATCAAAAGCCTACCTCAAAAGAAAAAAAGTTACAGCCTGGACAGGATTAGTTTAGACGGACGCATGCACGAACGCAGACGGATGCACGGACGGACAGACAGATTACTATAGAGCGTCCGCCACAAAGTGTAGGGGCCCTTATTAAAGAAATATATCATGCTTGTGAGTGGTATTGGCCCAAAATACTGCTTTTGAGACTGGGTAAGATTTCACTCGCCTTACGGCCCATTAAATCCTCACCAGCCTCTCAAGCAATATTTTTTGGCAAATACCACTCTCTAGCATGATATACTTCTATAATATGTCATGTAAATGGCCTGGGTGGGATCACATACTCATTAATTCTAATTGCCTAAGCCAATCCTGTGATTGACATAATATTCTTTGCATTTTAAACCCAAATGTGTCTTTTTTTAACAAATATTGGAAATGTGTCTATTTTGTTTTTTGACACTATACTACTAAATACAATTTTGATATTTGTTTTAGTTTTATTTAATTTTACAATCATATAAACAATAATGTGAGTGTACAGACTAAAAATATACAAAGTAATTGCAATTTCAGATGTATTGTTCATATGTAATATAACAATTAAGGACTGTCAATAGGGTTCATGTAAACTTGTAGAAACATTTTTAACTCGGACTTTATCATGGTCAATATCATTCCATAAGGGTAGATGTTATGACCTCTTAAAATGTCCATAATTGATACCTACTAAATCGTTGGGGGCCTCGGTGGTCAAGTGGTTAAGGTAGTTTTTTTACTATTGATCACATGGTCTGTCAACACTGAGATTGCAGGCAGGGTGCACTCGACTCCAATCTTAATTGACAAGGAGTGCCAGTTTTCCTACCGCAGGTCGGGATTCTCTCCATGTACTCCAGCTTCCTCCCCCAATAACAACTGGGCACCACGATATAGCTGAAAAATTGTGGAAAGTGGTGTTAAAACACCATTCAAAACAAAAACAAACTAAATAGTTATATTATCACCAAGTACAATATCTACCATTGCAACTGAACATTTCCTTCAATATTGTTACAAATATTCACTATTGAATTTAAATTGTTTTAGTAAATTAAAATATTAGTCATTTATATCTTTTCTTCCATGGCATTTCAATGGTTTCATGTTTACTATGTACCAATAGATATTGAATAGCATTTTCTATATACACCCAACATGGAGCCTCAGTGGCAGAATGGTCTAGGTAGTTAGCAATCTATTTCCTGTAATGATCAACAGCATGTTAAACCCAGGACGTGAGTTCGAGCCTTACATGGGGAAGGTGGTTTCGACTCCATCATCAATTGACAAGAATCACCTGTTTTCCAAAGGCTGTGGGTTCTCACCAGGTACTCTGAATTCATAACAATTGGATGCTGGGATATAGCTGAAAATTGCTGAAAGTGGCATAAAACATAATTCAAACAAACACAAGAACATATTGAGGTGACTTGAGAAAATAATGGATAGATACCCTGCTTGTAGTTTTATCATGATTTATAACACAATACATGCCATAGATTAAAACACTTGATCATATGTTGCTTAAGGCTAACAAATATCTGTTATTGTGTATGTGTTTATCTTGGTTTTGAAGTATATATTTTTAGTGCAGTAAACTAGGTCCTCTGTATTGCAAATGTTAATAATTAAAATTATGGGTGTCTAAAGCCCCAACTATCCATGCAAATGAAAAACAACAATACCCAGGAAAATTTAATGTCATTTCAATTCACTTTATCAAACTGAATACAATTAAAACAATTCTCATTTAAATTGAGACAGGTAAAGCCATGAAAGTTATTGCACTTTGACCTATCACATATTTATCTAGCTACAGTTCAATCAATTTTAAAGAAACAACTGTTTCAATCAGCTGAACAATGTAAAACCATTTTAAAAGGAATAAACAGGTTAACTTCATATAAGTGGAATTACTTACAATATCCACTTTAACACCATGATCTGCTAAACAATACATTAAAAAATCTTCAAAACTAGAAACCAGTAATTCTCAAGAGCCTGTATTACTCACTTATTGTATATAGATAGAAGATGGTATTTGTATATGTTAAACTTAGTCCTGCAGAAATTTTCAATTTAAAACATGACTTTTGTAGAGAACCATCAAAATTATGTAACTGTTTTTTTTCAACTGGATCAATGGTTTCTAATAAAATGCCCTTGGGTTTCTATACTAAATTAATTCTTGCAATGGCAGCCATCTTTTATTGTTTTTATCAGATAAACAAGTTTAGACACAGAAAAATGTGTCGCCTGCATTCCGCATCAGTATTGAAAAAATTTATGTCATGAGCATTACATAAATAGCATTAAATTGTTATCATTTTAAATATATACAATGCATGGTTATGGAGAAATGGACCTAAACCAAAAACTTTAACGTAGTCACTGGACCATGAAATTGAGATCTTGGTCAGTTGAAACCTACCAGACACTCATGTACTAATCATTAGCAACCTATAAAACCAAATACTGTCAGAGGAACTGCCCCAATACAAAAACTTTCACGTAGTCGCTGGACCATGAAATTGAGGTCAGGGTCAAGTGACACCTGCAGACAGTCATGTACTCTTCAGCAGCAACCTGTATACCTAATATTGTCCCTTACCATGCATAGTTACAGAGGAACTGCCCTAATAAAAAACTAACGTAGTTGCTGGACCATGAAATTGAGGTCAAGGTGAGGTGACACCTACCAGACAGTCATGTACTATTCATCAGCAACCTATATACCAAATATTTTTATCCTACCACGCATGGTTACAGAGGAAACGCCCTAATACAAAACTTTAACATAGTCGCTGGACCATGAAATTGAGGTCCAGGTCAGGTGACACTAGAGGTTAAAAATTTTTGTGTAGCTGTAGTGGTTCAGGACCTGCAGACCACATAATTTCACTAGTCCTGATAAACTTTCCAGTGGTCTGGCTATTCGATTCTTGTTTTAATTAAGTCATTTAGGCGATTGTGAATACAGATCATTCCAGATGCATAGTATGTGATCATGAAATTTTGATTCAAATAAAAAGATATCAAATATAAAGAATTGACTCTGGTAAAATGCCATATAAATTTAAGCCTGAAGTGGAATAAATATTTTTCTAACAATTGCTTCATAACATATTGAAACAGGCCAAGGGGTAATAAATGGATTATTTGTTTTAAATGGTTAATCTAAAATATCTTAGGTAAAAAGATAATCAAGAAATTGTAAAGAAATGCAATATAAAACTTGTATTTTAGTGGCATTTAAAATGCTAAAACCTAGCATTAATTCAACTTTAATTTTTACTAAAAGCCTTCATACATCAATGAAGTTATCTGTTTCACTTATTTTCAGCAGCTTTTCTTTGAAACCTTCCTTTCATTTTATTTTTGTCATATTGTTTTTGTTTCGATATTTTCGGACTTGTCTCAGTTTGTCACCATTTGAAACAGCATTATTTGACTTGACTTCAAGGTCTGGTCATGAATGACTGGGTCATGTTTTCATCAATGTTTCCAACACGTTTTCATCAACAATAAATAATTCTTATCACTGCCAAATGCAGAAAAAACGTAGATAAAACAGGTCTTTGATGCACTTGATTCTAAACTGACTTACTTTGTCTATATCAAGCATATTAAAGATCCAGAACAAATACAGAAAAGCAACAATGAAACATAATTGAATTAAATAATTTTTTTTTTAACTGGTCCGTCAGACTCTGTCTCTTTTATGATGCACAGGACCGATATGCAAATTGACAGGTCCCGGACCTCGGACCAGTGGATTTTTTAACCTCTAGGTGACACATACCAGACAGTCATGTACTATTCATCAGCAACCTATATACCAAATATTGTCATCCTACCATGTATAGTTACAGAGGAACTGCCTTAATACAAAAACTATAACATAGTGGCTGGACTGTGAAATTGAAGTCAAGGTCAGGTGACAGGTGACTGACTGGCAAGTACTCATCATAGGCTACCACTGGACCAAATTTGATGGACCTAGGGCTTAGGGCTACAAAGATATGAAGCAAGATGTCTAGGTGTTTACACTGCCGCTGTAATCCCATACATATGTCTCACCTCCAGCCACTTTCGTCGCAGGCAAGACAAAAACTTTGTATATGACCATCTGTCTTTGTAGTAAAGTATAGTCTGTACTGTCGTCTGGTTGAATTCTATGAAGAATATAATGAATGTTAAATATGAATGCTTAATGAACAAAATGATAAATAAACTAACGAAAATAGCAATTGAATTGTAATACTATATGTATGTATATTTATAGTTGTCTAATGTAAATAATTATAACAACACTACTATATACAAATTATACATAGGGAACAATATTTTGCTCTAGACATTGACTGAACGAAAATTAAAAAAATTCACATACAATGTGGCTTTTATATATATTTACACAAATGTTTCAGCACCCAGTAACAAATGGCTTAGCAGTTTCTGAGAAGAAGGCATTTTAACATTTTTTCCATAGGGTCCTATTGCACTATGTCTGTGTGCTGGCTATTTTGAACTTATGAATATTGCTAATAAGTTTTCTTTCAACTGTGTCACCCATTTCAGAGAATAAGCTTTTTTGAACACTTTTCTGATACGGTTGAACTAAGTCTGCAGTGGTGGCAATTTTGGATTTCTGAAAAGAATAAAGAAAAAAACAAAATCTTTTTAGAGGACCATAAAAAAATATTCACATTAAGTTTTGCAGTTTCTAAGAAGGCGTTTAAATATTGTTCCCATCTATAGGGTACTAAAGTATAACTGAAAAAATGCAGAAAGGAACGATAAACCCCATTCATACAAACAATAGAATAAAATAGTATCATACATACTGTAAATATTTGTTTTGACCGAAAGTAGCACAATTAATTATGATGTTACAATAAGAAGTCAAATAATAACACTGGTGATCAATCCCAGAATTCCCTGTACTCATGGCAAGCATGCCCAGCTGTATATCAATGCCGCTGTTTTATTGAAGATTGTATGTTACAAACCTGTCGCTGATGCATATAAATGTGCTTTATGCATCCAATGTACTGCATTTATTCCTCCCACCAACTATTTTATGCTCAATGTCAAAAGGACGTCCCCTTATCACCCTGTTCTATGTTAAATTCTGCCTTCATTCCAAGTAAAGACATTATCTATAAAGACAAGGACAAAGGTAGTGAAAAAAAATATACAAATGTATTGATGCACCAACTGAACAAATTATACATAAGGGAAATTCTGATTATATTAAAAGCTTAGAATGCTTAGGGGATGTAGAGCTTGTACAACATGCACAATACACTTAAAATTTAAAGGATTTAGTCTCACAAGGTAGACATGTGTTGCTTCCAGATATTAGGCTTCCGGAAACAATATAATAATAAAGAAGAACAGTCTTCACGAAATTAGTTCTTGGCTTGTTGGACCTAAACACAAATACTGCCAGACCAATTTAACATTTTTGTTGTAAATTTAACAAATTTGCCAGACCGGAGTAAATTTGGCTGTTTTTTGCTGGTTGGGTCCGGCGGACCGGCACATTTCGGGAAGACTGGAAGAATAGTTAACAGTCTTTAAAATGATAAAGAGGAGTTTCAATGAGAAGTTAATTATAAGTTTCAGGAAAAATACTCAAGGGCAAAAAATACACCTAGTTTGTTAAATTAATTATACGGAATTTACAATTACGAATTTGTGAAAGTTTGGTTTGATTAACTTCAAACAGTTCTGGATAAGTTGTAGATAAGAGAAGTTATCCCTTCTCTCACATTATTGTCATGACAAAAAAATTTAGAGTCCCAATTTATTTTTATAAAAATATCAGTCTATAATAATTTTAACATCTTTTTTTGAATAGTGGTTCAGATAAATCCAGTTCATAAAAACAAATTTGATTCACTTACTTTGATTCACAAATGATTGTATGAATATATTGTAATGGTAATTTACCTGTTTGAACTTTGACCTGATATTCTCCAGTTTCTCAAATAACAAAGGATTGGTGGGATCATCTAAAGTTAAATCTCTGATTAACTTCAGTAAACTCTCTGTTACTTTAAATACCCTAAATAAAGTAAAATTGGATAAAATAGAATTTATACAAAAGAGTTTCTGTCTATTTTTAGCAATGTTTAAGCAATATCATGGCAACCAGGTAGCTTTTTTCTGGTATAATGTCCTTTCTAGCAAACAAAAATAATGAAAGAAGGATAAACTAATTTTATGTGTTAAATTCTATACTTTTATCCCATTTAATACTATCTTTGTAACTATTTTGCTTTGCAAAAGAAAATAATGAAATTTAAATAAACCTTTTGTCTTTGCATTATAATGAAAGGAATGTTTTTTTTAAAACACCAGACTGACTGTGATGCAGTTTAAGCTGTGTTATGTCTCAGTTATGTAATTAATGGTATTTATTAGAATAACTAATTTCGTATTTTTTTCACACTTATAACAGGATCCAATGATACTCAGAATTTTAAATTAATTTTGTAGTTATCTTTTCATAGCCTTTTTACTAACCAAAACATGCTTGATATCTTCAAAGTCAATGAATAATCCTCAGATATACTATCCAAGAAAGACAACTCTATCAATTTTAGAAGCAAATGGATCAAGCTCATTAGCTGGGTATCTGAAGGGAAAGAGCAGATAGAAGTATTTAACTTTTCTACAGACAGGAATAATCTTAGAAGCAATAAGTTTAACACTAATTCTATACAGGCAGATATGTCCAACTACCTACTGGAAGATATCTCCACCACATAGAAAGCTCCCTCATGTGTCATTATTATTTACTGTCACTAATTAACATCTAACGTTAAAATTTTAACCTGGTCTTACTAGCATCATCACTAATCTTCTTTTGGAGTTCTTCTGTAAATCCATGATAGAATCCAACCTAAAAATACCATAACATACCTTATATTATCCAATTCAAAGGGGGGACATAACAGGTGCAATCACAAAATTAAACCTCACAATTGCAATTAAAGAATTCCAAAGTACGCAAGACCTATATTTCATATTTCATGACAGCATTAAATGGAGTATACTAGTTCGTCAGCCAGAGGTAAGATATTGTATATGATATATAAACCATCTAATAAAAAATTAATACCATACTACAAATCACTTACAGGAAATGGAAATCTAGACAACAGAGTCCAATTATAATTACAGGTTTATTTCACAAATTTGTTTTTTTCATAATTCTGAAATCAAGTCATACTTTTGAAGAATACAAACAGATGTTCCTATTGTGGTGCTGTTTATAATTTCATGTCTATTAGTATATGTATGTATTTTTCTCAATAAAAATTTTAATTGTAAACCAATTACACTATTCTAATAAATTAAATTTTTCAACATCAGCTCTGTTTTACCTCTGAAGCTATAGAGGATCCCTTTTGCCATCCTAATTTATAGCCCTCATCATAACCAGATTGTTGACCCGTTTCATACCCAGCCTGAAAACCTGCTGTCTGACATCTGAAAAATTTAATAAAACAGTTTTCAATATGGTGCATTATAAGAAATGTAGTAAAAGGCCAGGAAATTGACTTTATTATTCAATTTGAACATAGAGCACAGAACTCATTTTTCACAATACTTCAGGTATTTTAGCAGAAGAAGAAGAAAATGAGTAACATGCTGGGCTTTTTTAGTTCCAAAGGTACAAATTGGTGTCTAAAAAAAAATGTTGATAAACAGATGACACTTCCAAATCTGCACTTTAAAATTCTTTAAATACAGAGACAAATGACTTGCAATTTAATAAAATTTTAATTTAGGGGCCTCGGTGGTCGAGTGGTTAAGGTAGCTCGTCTACTATTGATCACGTGGTCTGTCAACAATGAGGTTGTGGGTTCGAGTCTCACTGAGGCAGGATGTACTCGACCAATCTTAATTGACAAGGATTCCAGCTTTCCTACCGCAGGTCGGGGGTTTTTCTCCGGGTACTCCGGCTTCCCCCCCCCCCCCCCAAAAAAAAGTGGACGCCATGATACAGCTGAAAAATTGCTGAAAGTGGCGGTAAACACCAAACAACCAACTAAAATTCTAATTTAACAATTTGGAAGTGTCAGATGTATCAGTTGAACTAATTATCTTCTCTGTTTGTGAAGTGTTCTGTTTTACATTTTACTGTTTAATACTTTTTGAGTAATTTTAATCACATATGTTGTAAATAATAGTGAGCATCTCAGATGTGGGCTATATGGTTACATGTGTGTGTAAAAAAAAGTCATGTACATGTGATCCATATCATATGAATTGTGCAAATCCATTTCAGATAGTAGCTGAGCTATCCAAAGATAATATTGTAGGCGATCACTAGAATTAAATAAAAAAGGTGACAAAAATAATTCTGACATCAATAAAATTAGAGTATTTATTTTTTAAATAACTACAAAAATGTCAGACAATTTTTTGTTTGCAATCTAAAACGCTATGAATTGACGACTTTCCAATTTAAAAAACGCCACCTAGTGTCCATTTCCGGTACTAAAAACTGCGGCTATAGCCGCAGTTTGTCCTGTTGAAACCTTTTGAAATGGACAATTGTCTTTGATAAATTTTCACGCTTCAGTTGAATAACAGGTGTCAATATCTGAGTGAGAAAGGTTATTAAAACCGCCTGCTGTGTAAACATGATCGTTAATTAATTAATCTATGTTCATTATCCTATTTACCTGATGTTAATTGGAGGTAGAACCCCAGCTGTTTTATAGCTTAAATAAACAAGGTTATCAGTGACATCCGTGTTGTATTCAAACTCACCTGTTGCCTATGGCTATAGTAACATCTACTTATAAGGTTAATTAGAAGAAAAATTTAATTGGCATAGACAAACAATATTAAAACAATCCAAAATCTTTATTTCAATATCATAGTCTTTTAGTAATGATAGCCGTAGTTTTTTTAACAGGAAGTAAAAGGGGAGATTAATCATGTAAAACTGGAAATGGGTCAATTGATAGTTTTAAGATGTCACCACCATTAGAGAAAGACGTCACGTCACCAATTGAAAGCAGAAGCACTGTTAGGATGCTCTAATGAAACGTCATGAACAATGTGCGATGCTCGCATTTTTTCATCCATTTATTAATATTTGTGCATCTCAAAAGCAAATTTGGACACCGTGGTTCGTTTAATTAAAATCTATTGAAAATCCTTTTTTTTCAAATTTAATTTATCTTTCTTGTGTATATAAATTTTGAATATACTTTTCTTCTCCCATAATAATGTCATGAAATATGTCATCATCTATATTACTGCTCATTTTCTACAAACTGTAAAAATTATGAACCACAAGGGTATGTCGAGTGCTGTCCCTTGTATTGAGAATTCGATCTCTTAAGTCATTGATAATAAATGGAAATTTACTTGAAAGTATCAACCTTCAATGTAAACAGACATGAATAATAAACGTGTGATTTTACATTAACTATTTTTCAAATTATTTAAATGCACATATATCTTTTATAAGATAAATACTAACGAAAATTTAAAAACCGTAATAAATGCCGTAAGTGGCAAGTTAAATGAAAAATAAAAATGAGCACCAGCAGAAAAACTGAAAAAACAAAATCTAAAGACAAAGAAACTAAAGAAGATGACGTGCGTCCAGAAAAAGTTCAGAACAAAAAGTCTAAATCGTCAGAAAAGGAAAGCGAAGAAGATGACGTAGAACCAGAAAATGTAAAGCAATGCTTTTTTTAGTTCATGAATATTATTGATAATGTACGTTTTTTATAGGTATTTGGACGTTTCGTCCACAGTACGTAGACATCGGCCCAAGACATTTCGACCGTACCATTTCAGCCATACTATTTATGTTGGTATATTGTTGATTTATTCAGTATGTACAGGATAAAAATGAACTTTTTTAAACTAAATGTTACACCCCACATGCGCTCAGCGTTTTGCTTGCATTTTTTTATTATTCCATACTGTACCTTTATAGTGCTAAAATCCGATTTGAAAAAAATCTACACGATAGCACGTCCATATTTTATATTATGTCTTTGTTGTTGAAATATCCGAAATCGTCCTTGACATTTGCTACGGGAATTTTACATGGGAAGTCAACCATTTGAGTTTTTAAAGGGACCTAGCTTTGTTTTCAAAAGATCGTTTGCTTTCGTAACGTTCAATGGTATTCGGACAAACCGCGAGACTTTTCCCGCCTTAACTGCAGACGACATGACCCGAAGGATTTCGAATAGATAACAATTGACTCTTCCAAACATACACTTCCGTGGTAATTTAGGTCAAACTTTACTATAGAAAAGTGCTCTATCAAAGTGAAAAAATCTGCCGCATTTCAAACCGCCGACTATCACTTGGATATAATTGTTGTTGTCAGTTTACACATTCTATAATCTACAAAAGGAGCATAAGCTGGACCAAACGCGGTAAGCAGTTTTTATTTGTCAGCCAAAAAAACCGCTATATTGCCGCTTCGAAACTTACTATAGTTAGTTATCTTTATATATTTCAAAGATAATTCGTTTTTGTGTGGTAAAATAATCAAAGTATATACCGCTTTAATAAGGCTTTATTGTTTCATAAGCAATAACAAATAAGGATATAACAGAGCACCATTTTAGACATGATACTATAATTAATCAAAATGTCAATGAATCTTGGGTTAACTTTTATTCACTGTCTGATTCTGCATCCGAGTCTGGAAGGTCTTCTGCCAATTGTACTGCTGGAGAGTACAGATGGCTGACGGCTCGCAGGAAGTCAGAGGTGGACATCTGTTGCTCTTGTAGCTTGTCCCAGTACTCGGTGAGGCGACCATGCATGGAGCAGTAAGTGGTGGTCTGGTATCTGGTAAGTTGCTGCTCTCGGACGAGGTTGAGCTGCTATTTGACTGTCTCTGGATTGCTGCTGTTCCTGTTGTGGAATTCTGTAGTAGGTTGTCAAATGCTGAGTGGATATGGTCGGCAGGAAGGCACGGTAGAGCAAGCAGCTTTCTGATAAACAGGTGTACACTCTTCTTGTGGTCGTAAGCTGTCTTTAGTCCGAGTTTACTGACTTTCCTTATAACTGCTTGGCACCAGTACAACCTTTGATGTCAGCTACGAGAAAGACTGTCTTGATGGCGGACCAAGCGACTAAACAATAAAATAATAAAATAAAAACATAATATGACATTTACATTATTTCATCCTCTGCCAAGACCTGTAATGAAAGAATGGTTGTGCATACATAGAAAGGAAAGAAGAAGAAAGTTAATGAAATAAAATATAAAATAATACATGTACATCGTTAAAGTATGTAAAGAACTTGTGCATCTTAATTTTCTTATTTTAATATATACTAATAGTTACATTTTGGTTGATTATTTATTTTATCTGTTTGAATTGTGAAATTATTAACTTACAGCAACGTTGATCTTTGTCTTTTTGGCTACTCCAGGATCATGATCACTCACATGGGCATGAGCTGAACCACCACATACAAAAATATCCCCACGTTGCATTACAGTAGCTTTATACCACACAGACTTGTTACGAACGCTGCAAGGCAAGTTGATGGTCTTGGCTGTAGAGTGCTAAACATAAATGAAAAGTTATATAATATATGTTCATTATTTATCAAATAAACCAACATAGTCTAAAGGTTTTATATCTATTGAAGAAGTGCTGTTTTCATAAAATCATTTACGGTATTTGTATTATGAAAAATATAACTTTCATAATATCTCATCTCATAGTTAAAAGTTTACCAATTTAACCTATTAATATACCTTAACCGTGTATAAGTAGCCAACACTACTGACAAATTTGCCCTGTGAATGGTACCAGCCTCTATGATCTCAAAGGTGACGGGCTGGTCTTCTACGAACGAATCTGTCAACTCAGTGTCTTATATGTCACTAAAAAGAAAACAAAAATGTTAAAATTATTTCGCTTTACAACTTTTGTGTGTATTGAAAAATCTTTAAATACTAGTTGTTTTGGTACTGAGCAACGTGATAATATAGTGTTTAATTGCTAATTTTTTACTTGTTTAAAAAAGAATGAAATGTTTGTATATAAGCTGAAACATACCTGCATGCTGCCTAAGACCCACAGGCTGATCACACGAAGAGCCTGAGGAACACCATGGTGATCAAAACAGTTGTGAGAAAAAGTCTGTCATTTGCTCCCCTTTTATGCATTTTAGTCGGTTCTACAAAGATTGCTCCATGTTCTTGGATATTCCTTTATATTTTCTTCAAACTATTGAAGTTGACTTGTTCTTTAGCTTGGTTCATCTTTTGATATTTAACAATGTTGTTTTGGTTAATTGACATCAAAGAGGTTTTTTTCTTTGTCTAAGTGGTGTTTAATTTCTTATAATTATTTTTTAATCATTCATTTAATTTATTAATTAATCAAAGATTGACAATGATTTACTATTAAAATAGTAACATATTAATATGATGATTTTATTTAAGGATTAATATCTAACTAAACTTTTCATTGGTAATATCACTTATTTCACTCAACCTTTGTTTTTTTCAATTAACTTTATTTAAAAATATATATTCAATCCATGGCCTATATGTCCTATTTAAGTATGGCTGATCTTTAATAGGGCAGAGGTGTCTATGGATGAAGTGTCCATGGCCGAAGTCATACTATGGCCTAGGTGTCCCAAAAGCTAACGGTAGAGCATGAAATATTCACATGTCACCTCCGGGGATAAAAACCAGTGATCTCAATATTGCCAGCCAGCCCTCAAACCAAGTGAGCTAAAGAATTACTCTGTTAGCTCAGTCGATTTTGACTGGTTATATATCTACTATCTGCTAAAACACGGATAGATCTCCTGTGACACATTTTCCCCCCTTTGATGATTCAAAACACCAAACCCGACAAATCCTCCATGTGGGTTTTTAAGTTGGAAGCCAAATGTAACTGTAGAGCATGAAATATTCACATGTCACCTGCAGGGATTGAACCAGTGATCTCAGTATTGCCAGCCAGCCCTCTAACCAAGTGAGCTAAAGAAGTACTCCGTTAGCTCAGTCTGTTTTAACTTGCAATATATCTACTATATGCTACAACCCATATAGACCTCCTGTTACAATAATATAATCCTAGAAGTAATAAAACAACAGTAGCAGCACACAGGTCTACCACTATATTGTAATTACCTACCTGGCACTCTAAGTCATATTCTTGAAACACACCAGTTACACATGGCCCTTCTTACTCAAATTGTGCATCACTGAAAGGCCATCATGCACCGAAATAGTCCAAGAATCCTCTGCCGTCCAGCGTTTTTTTTTTTTCTTGTGACATCAGAGAGCTCTCTATAAGCAGTCGGCAAATTTCATCGTGTCCAGATGTTAACAAACATTTGCGTCCAGTTAAACTATATGTAATTTGCTTCTATATATTTTTCTCAATGAATATAATCATCATACATAAAATCAAGCTAATTTAAGCACTGGATTTAAGTCACATTGTTCTCACGTGACTTTTTGTTCAAAATGAAAGTGAGGAATGTAAGATGTATAAATGGAAATGAGCTTAGAAATGGACTTAAATCAGCTTTATTGAAGAGATGATGATTATATTCATAGAGAAAAATAGCTAAAGAAGCAAAATACCACATACACAGTTGTCTATCAGTAGCTCATACAACCCCATTTGTTGTGCCCTGATCTTGACATGGATGACATCTAATTCCTCTTTCTGTCTTGTAGCAATATAGACTACAAAAAGTCCATGTTAGGTAGTTCAGTTGCAAGAATTTATCTTTGGAGATGTTCAAATCAATTACCCCAATATAAACAGAATAAAAGACAATTATAATATATTTGTCCATGTTAGGTAGTTCAGTTGCAAGAATTTATCTTTGGAGATTTTCAAATCAATTACCCCAATATAAACAGAATAAAAGACAATTATAATATATTATTATATACTGGAACAAAAAACAGTAGCAGCACGTACACAGGTCTACCACTTTATTGTAATTACCCCTACTGGCACTCTGAACCTCCTTAGTCATATTCTAGTAACACACCAGTTGACATTTTAGTGTTGATTACTTTTTTATTTGTAGGTTCATTCAGCAAACAAATGGGAAAAAGTCAATTTAGGAGATGATGGTAGAAAAAAGAAATTTCTTCGTCTTATGGGAGCTGCAAAGGTATACCCTAAATATTAGGAAATAATTTTCTTCCCATTCACACGGAAGGACTCTGACAGATCTAGAGTGGTTAAGATAGTTGGTCTTCTATTGATCACGTTGTCTGCCAAAAACGAGGTGTGCATTCTCGAGTCCTCCACTTTGTGGTGGACGCCCCATAGTGATCAGTCGCTCCATCTGTGTGTCCGAAACTAATTGTGTCCGGGCTGTAACTTTTTTATCTTTTGAGGAAGGCTTTTGATACTTGGTATGTGGGTAGATAAGATCAAGACAATGTGTCCCATACCATGATTGATGACCTGTGACCTTGACCTCAAGGTCAGGGGGGCCCACAGAGAAGGGTACCATCTCACTGATATGTAGTTTTACTTGTCAGCAATGCCCTGTTGCCTTTTGTCAATTAAATCTAATGAAACTATGTTAAGATGGACTTTTGCCTAGTTATATACTTGGACGTTGGTAACCAGCCTTTTGATTCTGTAGTCAAGTCATTTGAACATTAGTGCCAATAAAGATTTTCTTATTATATGAAATCAGCCATTGTTTGATGAAGATGACTTAATAATAAATACATGTACATGTATTTATTTTCTGTTAGAACAAAAAAATGATACTGCTAGATCGTTATAATACATGAAGTTGTATTGCTTTTAGAAAGAACATCATGGCAGATTTGTTATTGGAGATGAAAAACTTAAACCACATGACAGAGATAGTATGTATTACTTAGATTATGGTATTATGTAATGAAATTTATCATTTTTATATGACACTAGGTTGTAATCACATTTTCAAGACTATAACTTTGTGTGGTTTTCTCTGGATACTCTGGCTTCCTCACCCAATAAAAACAGGAAGCCATGATATAGCTAAAAAAATTTCAGAAAGTGCCGTTAAACATCATTCAAACAAACAAAAATCATAATGCATTTTGTGCAGTAAAAACAATCCTGTCCTAAGTCAGAATATAAAGTATATTCAGTCCATAGGTCAGTGTCTTCATACTTTGACAACTGCTATATATATACAAGTAGTTGAGTTTTACATTTGGAAAAGAATCAATTTAAAGATTTTTTACAACTGAATGTGGGGGTCTTTGTTTAAGGTACTTAGTTATCTACTATTGATCATGTACTTGTCAACACTGACATAGTGGATTCCAGCTGCCATACTGCATGCAGGGTGTGTCTGACTCCAACTTTAATTGACAATGCTTGTCAGTTTTCCTGTTGAAAGTGGAAGGTTCCCACTAGGTACAGTCAGGCTTCCTCTTCCAATAAAATCTGGAGGCCATGATGCAGCTTAAAAATTGCTGAAAGTGTTAAAAAAGACATTCAAAATATATAATGGAATGAGTACACTATTTTTCATTGTGTTTTTAGCTCACCTGACCCGAAGGGTCATGTGAGCTATTGCCATCACTTGGCGTCCGTCGTCGTCCATCGTCGTCGTCGTTAACTTTTCTTCAAAAATCTTCTCCTCCAAAACCACTGAAGGGATTGCTTTGAAACTTTGCACACATCATCAGTAAAATGTCCTCTACCAAGTTTGCACAAATCATGGCCTCAGACCAACCAACATGGCTGCCATGGCTAAAAATAGAACAGGGGGGTCAAAATACAGTTTTTTGCTTATAGTTCAAAAAGTATAACAGATGCAGGAAAACTGAAGAGACCTTCCTTCTTCAGCATCAAAAGCTCTACCAAACACTCTATTGAGTCAAAGTTGTATGATGACTCCTTGTAGGAGTTATTGCCCTTTAATTGTCAAAATTGATGATTTTTTGCCATTTTTGCCTAGAGAAAAAGTTAGCATTGCTTAATTGTTCTGCTCTATTAGGGCTACAAAAATGACTTAAAGGTCAAGATTGTCTGATTAACAGTTTAAGAGTTATTCCCCTTGAACTGTTTTTAGCTCACCTGGCCGAAGGCCATGTGAGCTTATGCCATCACTATGCGTCCGTCGTCGTCTGTCGTCGTCCGTTAACAATTTCAAAAATCTTCTTGTCTGAAACTACTGAACCAATTTGACTGAAACTTGATAGGAATGATAAATGACATGTTGGCTACAAACGATCCTCATTTTAAATTGATCCTATAAAAAACATGGCCGCCATTGCTAAAAATATAACAGGGGGGTAAAACAGCAGTTATTTGCAAATAACTCAAAAACGGTGACAGATATCAAAATTCTGGCAGAGGGTAAAAGTGATCAGCACGTGAAAATCTACCTACCCTGTAATTTTGAAGAAATTCCAACAAACCATGTGGGAGTTATTGCCCCTTTTCTTGATTTTTTCTGAGTTTTGCACTAATTTTGTCTTATATCTCAAGAACTATATAAGATATTGAAGTTATTTCAATTGCATATTGTTCAGCTAATTAAGCTCTACAAAATTGTCATTGGGTTGAAAATGTCAGATGACCCCTTATAGGGGCTATGGCCTCTTAAATGCCAGAAATAGTGGTTTTACCCTTATAGATTGCGAACTGTCCGTTAACAATTTCAAAAATCTTCTGGTCTGAAACTACTGAACCAATTTGACTGAAACTTGATAGGAATTATAAATGACATGTTGGCTACAAACGATCCTCATTTTAAATTGATCCGATAAAAAACATGGCCGCCGTTGCTAAAAATAGAACAGGGGGGTAAAACAGCAGTTGTTTGCAAATAATTCAAAAACGTTGACAGATATCAAAATTCTGGCACAGGGTAAAAGTGATCAGCACGTCAAGATCTACCTACCCTGAAATTTTGAAGAATGTCAGATGACCCCTTATAGGGGCTATGGCCCCTTAAATTGCAGAAATAGTTTTTTTACCCTTATAGATTGTGAACGATAGAAGATAGGGAAAAGGTTTTGCTTACTTAAATGTTCAGCTAATTGAGCTCTACAAAATTGTCCATTGGATTGAAATTGTCAGATGACCCCTTATAGGGGTTATGGCCCATTAAATGCCAAAAATACTGCTTTTAGCCTTATAGATTGTGAACGATAGAAGATAGAGAAAAGGTTTTGGTTAATTATATGTTCAGCTAATTGAGCTCTACAAAATTGTCCATTAGGTCGAAATTGTAAGATGACCCCTTATAGGGGTTATGGCCCTTTAATAAATGTAAACAATAGTCTAAATTGGATTGATGTAGTCAGGTGATTAATTAAATTGGTTATAGCCCCTTAAAGGTCAACAAACTGTTTTAGCTAACACGAGTAAAGGTGGTCTACTTGTGTTTACCATTACCATTACAGACAAAGTGTTAACAGTGGACTCGGGGCCTCGGTGGCCGAGTGGTCAAGGTAGTTCGTCTACTATTGATCACGTGGTCTGTCAACACTGAGATTGCGGGTTCGATTCTCACTGCAGGCAGGGTGTACTCGACTCCAATCTTAATTGACAAGGATTGCCAGTTTTCCTACCGCAGGTCGGGGGTTCTCTCCGGGTACTCCGGCTTCCTCCCCCAATAAAAACTGGACGCCATGAAATAGCTGAAAAATTGCTGAAAGTGGCGTTAAAACACCATTCAAACAAACAAACAAACAAACAGTGGACTCTATAGGAATATTTTTCAAATGCCAACTTTTCTGAATTGCAAAGCTGATTCAAGCCATATTATTGTATGTGAATACTTATTGGATGGTTCCCTTAAAAGTTTATGCTTGCTCATTTGATCTAAAATCAACAATGGCTGCAATTGTAGGAATCAATTTTACATGCAAACCTATATATAGGAAAAATGTCTGAAGCTATTGAATCAATTGAAACCAAACAGCAGGATTCATTGGATGGTCTCAAAGATCATGTTATTTATAACAGTAAAAAATTTAAAGTTACAGGACTTAGTTTGACAATGTGGATATGCCATCTTCTTTGCCTATATAAATCAGGTGAGCGATACAGGCTCTAGAGAGCCTCTTGTTTTTTTATCGGTTTTAATTGATTTTTTAAAATCTTCTTCTCTGAAACAACTGAAAGTACTGCTTTGAAACTTTGTACACATCATCCGTCAAATGTCCTCAACCAAGTTTTCACTAACCATGGCTGCAGATTGACCAACATGGCCACCATGGCTAAAAATAGGACGGAGGGGGGGGGGGAGGGTAAAATACAATTTTAGGCTTATATTTAAAAAAGTATAAAAGATACAGGAAAACCGAAGAGACATGCCTTCATCTGCATTAAAAGCTCTATGAAACACTTCATTGGGTTAAAGTTGTATGATGACTCCTTGTAGGAGTTATTGCCCTTTAATTGTCGAAATTGATTATTTTTGACATTTTTGCCTCAAAATCTTGAAAATTATTAGAACTAGGGAAAAGGTTAGCATTGCTTAATTGTTCTGCTCTATGGGGGCTACAAAAATGACTTTAGGGTAAAGATTGTCTGATGAACCGTTTGGGAATTATTCTCCTTGAACATTTTTTTAATCAATTTTACTTGATTTTAAAAAATCTTCTCCTCTTTAAACAATGAAAGGACTGCTTTGAAAAATTGCACACATCATCTAAACTACGTCCTCTACCAAAATTGTGCAAATCATGACACCTGATCTGCACCTACATAGCTATGTTGGCTTAAAATAGAAAAAATGAAAAAAAGGGGGGGGGGGGGAGTTGAGAGAGTTTTCGATTGATAGTTAAAAAAGTATAACAGGTACAGCAAATTTGAAGTGAACCTCACTTCTCCCTCTAAGCATCAAAAGCTCCTCCTTATAGGAGTTATTTCCCTTAAAAGGTCAAAATTAATGATTTTTGCAGAAGTGTTGGGCAATTCCTGATAGCAAAGAAAAGCTGGATAAAAAGGGTTGTTTGGTTTCAGGTTCAGGTGAGCGACACAGGCTCCTGGGAGCCTCTAGTTGTTTTATGGCCTGTAGGAGTTAGGTTTTAGCTGAATCTTGACACTGCAGAATGTAATTATTTAGTCATTTTTTTCCTGTAGGTCCAGAGGATGAAATAGATGAAAAGTTAGAAGATCAGTATAAGCAAGGTCTAGAGCACAAATTATTAGCTGGTCCCAAAGCACATATAGGTCTGGGATTTCATGATGATCCCAAAAAAGTGTCTGAAAATTCAAAAGGAACTGGTGATCAAAATGATGAAAAGACAGATGATAAAGTTGCAGAAAAACATAAACTTGATGGAAAGACAGAAGATGCCCCAGTAAAAAAGAAAATGATGTATAATTTTGTTAAAGCTAGTGATTCATCATAAGAAGCCGATCTGCACATAGATTCATTTTATCTCATGTATGAATGGAAGAAGGATGTAGCCTTTTCAACATTTTAATTAAATTCATTAATTTTGAATGTTTTTTACTATATTTTATGCATTTTTAGCTCACCTGACCCAAAGGGTCAGGTGAGCTATTGTTATCACTTTGCGTCCGTCGTCGTCGTCGGCGTCTGTAAACTTTTAACATTTTAATCTTCTTCTCTGAAACCACTTGGCCAATTGAAACCAAACTTGGCCATAATGTTCATTGGATGGACCTTTACAAAGTTTGTGTTTTTTATTTTGATTGGTAAACCAATATGGCCGCCACCTCAAGACTTAGTTTAACATAGGACCCTATGGGGAAAAAGTTAAAAAGGGCTTCTTCTCTGAAACCGTTTAACCAATCAAAACAAAACTTACTAGCAATATTGTTTAGATGGTCCTCTATAAAGTTTGTGTTTTAGATGGGAATTGGAAATTCAAAATGGCCACCACTGCAGGACTTAGTTTAACATAGAACCCTATGGGAAAAAGTTTTAAAAGGCTTCTTCTCTGAAACCGGTTAATCAATGGAAACAAAAACTTACTAGCAATATTGTTTGGATGGTCCTCTATAAAGTTTGTGTTTTTTATGGCAATTGGAAATTCAAAATGGCTGCCACCGCAGGACTTAATTTAACATAGGACCCTATGGGAAAAAGTTTGAAAGGCTTCTTTTCTGAAACAGGCCAACCAACGGAAACAAAACTTACTAGCAATATTGTTTGGATGGTCCTCTATAAAGTTAATGTTTTTTTATCCCAATCTGATATTCAAAATGGCCGTCACCGCAGGACTTAGTTTAACATTGGACCCTATGGGAAAAAGGTTAAAAAGGGCTTCTTCTCTGAAACCGGTTAACCAATCAAAACAAAACTTACTAGCAATATTGTTTAGATGGTCCTTTATAAAGTTTATGATTTTTATGCCAACTGGAAATTCAAAATGTCCGCTACCGCAGGACTTAGTTTAACATAGGACCCTATGGGAAAAAGTTTTTAAAGGCTTCTTCTCTGAAACCGGTTAATCAATGGAAACAAAAACTTACTAGCAATATTGTTTGGATGGTCCTCTATAAAGTTTATGTTTTTTATGGCAATTGGAAATTCAAAATGGCCGCTACCGCAGGACTTAGTTTAACATACGACCCTATGGGAAAAAGTTTTTAAAGGCTTCTTCTCTGAAACCAGTTAATCAATGGAAACAAAAACTTACTAGCAATATTGTTAGGATGGTCCTTTATAAAGTTTATGTTTTTTATGGCAATTGGAAATTCAAAATGGCCACCTCCCCCGCAGGACTTAGTTTAACATAGGACCCTATGGGCAAATAAAAAAAATCTTCTCTATAGAACTGGTGAACCAATGAAACAAAGCTTTCTAGTAATATTGTTTGGATGGTCCTATTTAAAGTTTATTGAAAATTACAGGACTTACTTTAACATCAGGGAAATGCCATCTTCATTGCCTATAAAATCAGGTGAGCGATACAGGCTCTTAAGAGCCTCTGGTTAAACCCCACCTCCATTTGCATACAAGTGTCCACCTGTCTGTCTGTTCATGCCCCGGTGGTTTCCAGGTGATAACTTGAAAATACATCAATGGATTTAGTTTAAACTTTGCACAGCTGTTAAGTAGTATAAAATGAAGATAATGTTCAATTTTCAGTAGTTTTTAACTTGGATCAATTAAAATTTTTGTTTTGGTCAAACAGCTGGCAGTTTCCAAATAATAACTTGAAAACATGTCAACAGATTTGGTTAAAACATTGCACAGATTTAAGTACTATATCATAAACATAAAATTCAATTTTCAGCTCAATCTTATTTGTAGTTTTTGAGTAAGGCCAATTAAAAAAAAGTTGGCAAAAATTGGCAGTTATTAAAAGAAAATAGATTTTGTTAAAACATTGCACAGCTGTTAAGTAATATGTTAAATTTTAAGCAGAATACCATTTGTAGTTTTTAAGTTGGGCCATTTAAAATTAATTTATGGGTCAAAGGTCAATGTATAAATTGTCTTCTGAGATCATGCTCAGCTGTTCCTATGTGCTGATTTGTAATTCCATACATGTGATATTTCTCTCAACCCAAAGTGTGAGACTGGACTCAATTTTGTGTGAGATTTGATGATTTTTTGTGAGATTTTTAGTCGACCCCGATTTTGCGTTATTTTACTCTTTCATTTGGTTTGTTGTTTTGTTGTTTCATCTTATTGTTTAATAATTGTTGTTCTGGATTGGCCTTGTATGGAACATATGTTTTACCTCTCTTGTAGTGCTTTTGCCATGGTGTGAAATACAAGCAGTATGAATTTGTTCTCTTTTAAGATACAAGATACGACGAGTATGTATGCTCTAAATTAAAACACGTGCATGAAAGGTCATGTGTGCCTGTTAAACTGGAGGGAAAAACAGCCATGCAATAACCAACTACAGTTAGAACGAATAATGCATATTAAAAATCCGCCTTAATTATGTCAAATTTTATTTTGATTTTGACTGCAAAACTTTGAATATCAGCTTTTCATTTGATTGGTGGAATATCTGTTGCATCATAATAAACACCACCCTCTTTATTTATCACCAATAATTAATTGGTGGGATCTAGGGGCTTATTCAAGTAATTTATAAAAACGCCTTTGTCGTTAGACAAATACACTTTCTTAGCTTGTGAGTCCAAAAGTGTATTTGTCTTACTCGTTAGACTGTACTATAGATTTAACATAATAGCATTTACACAACATTAATGTGTGCAATCTTTCAAAGTGTTGGGCATCTGCACTACGCAAACCATGTACTATCTTCTCTAAAATTTGTTGAAAACTTCTTGTTCTGGCAAAACTATATAACCAAAAACAGTCCGTGCAATAAACAAGGAAAAATTTTAAATTGGCTCTTAACATTCCAAATTTTGCAGTGTCTTCTCTGGGTACTATATTTATTTTGACGGAACTGGACTGTCACTAACTTAAAGAAATTCAAGTTACAAACTAAAACTTAGGTGAATACTGTTATTCCTGTGTGTAATAATAATTTATTTTATGAGGTTGAAGAACATAACACAAAAAAAGATAAACTACGTAAAATTCAAATTTTATTACATAACTTGGAATGCATCTTATTCTAGCTCCAACAAGATGATGTATAATCTACTCAGACATGGATTTAACAATCATCACACAAAAAAACAACGAAATATTCTTGTCCAGAGTCTTTAATACTTTCAAAAAGTGTTATTACATATTTTTGCTTGGCAACTACAAGTTGTATGATTTAAAAAAAAACTTATTGAATTCACACAGTGGAAAAGGAAAGTTAACATGCTTGTTTTCTGCCATTATAAAACTCAAACTTCATTAACAATTTTAATAAACACAATTTTTATTTCAATTTGAAATTATGTCTGCAATTAATAAAAATGTCTTTAAAAACACATTTTGGCCATATAATATGCATTACCAACAGACAAAAATGTGAATGACCCTGAGAAATGTTACAAAGCATAGAAACAATTTTTAAAATGTACTAATGAGTCAGAAAGCTTCATTATTTGCTTGATCTTGCAGATAGTTGAAGCAATCACCATCAAGGGTGAAACTTTTTGAATTCTATACATAAAATTACGTTTTATGAAAAGATCTTAACAATTTCTTGTAGCAAGCAATTTAACAGCATATTAATTTCAAAAGTCACATATTACCTGCATATTAGGTATTCAATGTCTTGCATAAATAAATAATACTAAAATATCTACTTGGTTCAATGGTACATTTTCAATTTACAAATGTTTACATGCATGTATAAAATAGTCTCTCATCTATATTTCAATTTAATTGAAAAGGTTAATTCATTATTGTAAATGTACATGTTTGGATGTCTAGATATTTAACAACCTTGCACTGGCTACACATATCAAAGAAGAAAACTGAATGAAACAATGAAAACAAACTTGGTAAATATAACATCGTGTTTCCAACAGGTCATTATAAATTGTACAACACTATGCATTTTATGCTTTTTGATAGGAAACTATCACATGAAACTAGATTGGCACCTAATTTATGATAATTGATGCAACTGAACACCCTGGTTACAAATGGTATATTGTGCTATTAAAGGGAAATAACTCTGCCCTCGGACAACAAATTTCTTTGAAAGGTTTGTGACAGGTTTGCTTGTACACAAGTCATGTTACAACTTATTTTCACTGAATGCTTGAAATCTTGACTTGTTTCTTCAACAGGTAAATGGAGAATTATGACATTTCTTATTTGGCCATCAAGATGCATCACTTTACTACTACCAGGAAAAAACACTGAGAATTGAGATGTCAGCAAAAATGTTATAACTTGTTAAATTGAAATAAATACAAGAAAATTTAGGTTGACATATTCAGTGCATTAAGTAGCTGATTTATAAAACACTTTAACTGGTCCAAAATGGTGCACACATGATATTGTCATGTCAACAGGTCAAACATCTTTGCATGTGTAATCACATTAAAAGTGAGTTCAGACAGGAGAATAAAATTTGTAAGAAACCTCATACACAGTAAAAAGTCCAAGATCATTCAAACTTAAGATTTAAGGACTAAATATCTACTACAGAGAAACATTACAATCATGTAAGTGAAGATATAAAATTAGTAAATGATGTCATATTATTTAAATGAGAAGAAACACCACAGATGTGATTGGAATTTACACAATGTTACAAAGAATGTAATATTTCTGATTATTTTCTACCTTTAACAATACTAGGTAATGCGGAAATAAATTTTATTATCTTGTGTGCACCCCAGTGTCATGTGAATAATCACTGCTATAAAATAAGTAGGATAAGGAAATAAACAGCTTAATTTATTTAAAAAAATAATCACTCTACCTCAGTTCTTAATTTGGTATAATATGTTTTCAGTCTCCACTTGTTACTTAATACAAACAAAACAAACTGGAAAGATATAACTGATGATTAAGGCAATATTTGTCTCCACTGATCACTATGTAGATGGAATAAACATATTTTATTGACAAAACTGTGTGACGGAATCGGACAAAAGTTATCACAACTTACAAAGGTCCTTTTCCAGTAATATATATCACAATATTAAGCAACCGCAGTAAAATTACACATGTTGGTGCTTGTGATTTCTTGTACAGAACAGTTAGAAGTTAATGAATCAACAAAATTTCTTTAAACGCAAAATATATTCCCATGAAATTTGTTATCAGTTACATGAGAATTAATGCAGCAAATGCTTCAATCCTTTACTCCATTTTGATGTCTAGCAATTTAATATCGTTGAATATGCATCTATAGAACAATTTCCCTTTCAATAACACTTTAGAAGATAGAAGAAAAAATCCTATTTCAGATCATAGACTCTTTTTTCAAAGAAACTCTTCATTTATTTCTGTACTTACAAGATTTAAACAAATCTGTTAATACTTCAAGTCAACACAAACCCCTGTTAAGAACAATATGTGTTCTTTTCTTAATTTAAACATGTGTGACGGTTCGCAACTTTTGCCACAAATAGGGCAAGAATTTCATAAACAATCATGTATAAACTAAATATGCCATACATTCAAAAACAAGCAATTAAAAACAAGTAAACATAAATAAAAATACATTTCTGGACGGTTTTCTCTGAATGGAATGTTAATATATATATATTAAATACAAAATACTGGTTAGAAGTTGCTTTAACAATATTAAGGACGGCTTTTGCAACAAAATTATACATTAAATGCTATAAATGTTTACTTTTCTGTATTTATACACATATTTTTCTATGAGTAGGACCTTCATGCATGTTTTCAATTGCTGTTTATCATATAAATTAATTTTTTACTTCGTTTTTTTCTTATTGACACACACAGATGGTTTTTTTTAATATTCTATATATGTTTGGATTCATTAAAACTTATCAATAAAACAAAACAAACAAAACTTAATTCTTTAGTGTATATACTGCTTTAAATACTGAAAATTTTAGTGGTCCCAATACAATAACATTTTTTCCATTAAGGGACATCCATTATTTTTAAACAGGTCAGTTTTAAGGAACTGATACAAGTTTACCATTGTTAATCACAACATATTTTTTTCTGGCTAAAAAGGTGTAATTAACACAGACAAACATAGTCTTAATTTCATACTATTCCTTGCATATTACTTGTCAGCTTAACTGAAAATAGCTTATGCAATCAAATTATAAAGTTAACACAGTCAAAACATGTGTTTATAAATAAACCTTTCACTACTAAAACAAGATTATAAAATCCAGTCGTATTTAAAGTAAATCCTTCACTAGCTCCCCCTTTTTGTTATTGTTCTGTGAAGATCTAACAACATCCCATTACAGGTTATCTCAGATTGAACTTTTGATATAAATATTATCGAATGAAAAGTTTGGGTATTCCCAAAAAATTAACTAATCAAATGTAAGCTTTTATCTTAACTTCAGGTTTACTGATGAAAAAGGTATAATAAAACAAGAGAGATTTCGAATAATGACACAGGATTCCCCAACATTAAAGGTTGGTGAACACAGTTTTTGATTGGTCAATACAGAAGTTCAACCTGAGATGACCTGTAATGGGATGTTGTTAGATCTTCACTGCAACAATAACAAAAAGGGGGAGCTTGTGAAAGATTTGATTTTAATAAGATTCTTATAAAATCCAACAGTAAATAGCTATTATTTTATTGGAGAATTGTTTTGAAAATTTTGTGATCAAAGTACAGCTGATTGATAGCTGATATTGCTAAAGAAAGTGAAAGTGGGTGATTTGCCATTTTCAGCCTGGACAGTATTCCCCTAATTTAAAAAAAAACAAATAAAAAAGTAGTTATGATGCTTTTAAAAATGTAACATTTTACTGACAATATTTAAAAAAAATGAAAGGTGTCATGGATCATTAAATTACAACTTTCATCATGAAAAATATTATGTTTTTATCAATTTATGTAAGAATAACAAAATCAGATTTCACACTTTCATCTTCTGTCAATATATTTTCATGGAGTCAACAAAAACATGTATTGACCTAAATAAAGGTTGATTGTAAAGTGTTAATCTCATATGTGTCGGGCTCATCTTATCTTTGCAATCATGTACACAATTATATAAGTGTAGAATTATTATATTTATAGTGGGGTAGGACTATTTTTTTTTTATTCTGGAAAAATGGAATAGAGGACATTAATTCACAAAAGCCAATTAGATAAGCCAAAAATGTTGGCTGGATTTATAATTGTTAAATGTGATTAAATGCCACTTGCAGCAATTGTTCAGCTATATAATAGCATCCAGTTTTATTTGGTGAAGAACCCGGATACCTGGTCTATTTGTAAACTTCTGTCCTACACTCCCATATACACTTTAATGGAATAATCCAAACATAGGCAGAAAATCAATGCAAGTCTTTTGTAATGAAAACATGTCTACATTCATTGTATAGTCAGTAAAAGGTCACTTAAAAAAATGTTGTAATCATTTAATACTTGAAAAAAAAATCAAACTAAATAACAAATACACTCAATTAGCACTAATAAAAATAAAAAAAAGGGTTTGATTTCTATAAAGGCACAAAAATTAAAATAGCCAAAAATTTGGCACAGCAACATTTGAGCACAAATTCTACAGTTTCACACATTTATCAGCAGTTTTATTGACATATATACAATGAATTTCTAATAAATCAATTATTAATCTAAATAAAACAGAAATGACTGGCGATATTTGACACTTTGTACTATTATTGGCAGGCATGAGTCTTTAAGCTGATAGAAAATTAGACATAAAATGAAATGTCATGTGCAAATAATGGGAAAAGTTTTGAACTTTGATTTATCCAGAAAATTCTTACCTCCCTTTTTTTCCATAAAAACAAGTTATTTATCATAATAAGTATTAGCATATGCAGGGACTGCATTCAGAGGTTGTGTCTATCTAAGGTTAGGACAAATTTGTTAATATCAGTTGTTCTGAAAAGTCAAAACAGTCAACAGAAAGTAATAGATACAACATCCCTTGCACAAGAAAAATAGCTGTAAAAGGTTTTGATCATTCAAGGAACATTATAATTCTGAGAACAAAAAACTCAATGACTAGTACATCTATCTTCTAAAATAAAATGGTTTATAACAAATATTCTTACTGGAAAATTTCAAGCCATAAATCCCTTATTGAGAAAGAAAAATAACACTTTTCTTAAAAATCTGAGTACATCAATCTATCATTTTGATGGTAGCAAACCATCAACTTTACTGTCTAAGCTTATGCCTCAACATTAAACTAATTTATTAACATAAATAAAGACTGACGCCAGCAAATGTTAGAATACTATATTATCTTCAAAATGGGGTTTTGGAAAAAAACATTGGAGAATAGTCTCAGTATAGATCAAGCAATCCTTAATACTTAACAGATGTCTGGAGAATATAAGCTAAATTCATGTTTAAGCATAACTTTTAAGCAGTATAAGAATCACAATTTCTTAGGCTTTTTTCCAGAAAAACTAATTATCATTCAACAAGACAATTTCAAAGTGGTTTTTTTTCTTATATTGTGATCAGTGCATAACATGTAGTTAACTCACAATTAATTATGCAAATACACAATCCTCAATGTTTGAAAGGAGAAGATTAATAATGTACTGAAAATAAAACAAATGGCGACAGTGAATTAAGATAAAAATATCTAAACAGGGATATGGGTGAACTTAAGGGAAACTTTGATGTAATTACCTCCATCGTAATGTTTACCAGAGGGTTTTGCTTATGAGTTTAAGAATTTTTTTTTAACATAGATGTCTCATCTTGGTTGGAGGACTACAACTGGTAAGCAACATAAACCTGAACATAGAGAGGGCTAACTTTAACTGTATTTAAAATTAAATAGTGGAATGTTTCATCTCAGCATCCACATATCTGGAGTGGGTTTCTTAAAAAGTCTTAAGTGTAAAATACATCATATGTGCTGATGCCACAATGCATTTTATTTTGATCTTCCAACACTTACGACAGATTTTACACTTACGATTTTTTTGTGAAATCCATTCCTTACCTTGACCTTAACCTGAAGAGACTGATGCTTTGATTTGTTGATAGAAATATTAAACAAGAAGATGGTTTTAGAAAAAGCCTGCAAGAAACAATACAGTTTGCTTTAAATTGCATATTGTTTACTAGTAGCAGAACTACATCAAATAATTATTTAAACTGATATTAACAAGTGAACTATCTGAAATAATTGAAAATCATACATTTGATAACAACCTAATACTTTTTTTATTTACACAAGTATCTTTAAATTGCATATACTTGTTTTATGAAAAATAGTATTAAAATTTGACATCTGATTAATCAACCATCCATTCATTTTACCCAGAATTCAACGATAAATTATGTGCATAATGCTACACACATATGGATTTCACATGATATCAAAAGTTCACGTAATGACCAGACAATATAACAGTTCACAAATGTGCGGAGGACTATCCCAGCTCTTTCTAGTCATCATTTCTGGACCTGTTATTTTGAGTAATTATGATGTCATGTTTTTTTCTTCCCTGCAGTCAAAGTTTTACCACTACTTGGCGTCGATGTCTGTCGTAAATGATTATTTGATATCTTTGTGTTACCTCCCTTAGTAGGTACTGGTGATTTGCCACTAAGATTTCGTTGACCAGGACTTAATTTTTGTGACTTTTCTGAATTATTTCCATTCCTACTTGAATTCTGAAAAAAAAGATACAGTATATAAAAAAAACCCTACACTTTTGCAGAAAACAAAATTTAACATATTACAGCATTGGTTGTGAACCTTTATAAAAATTTAAACTTTAATAACGAGCTATTTTCATCAAGTCCACACCTCCTAACCATTGAAATACAGGCTGCTGAACAACATTAATTTTAACAATGGTATAAGGTACAAAAATATACAGGAAAACAAATTCAGTGATTTAGACATGAACACATAACAACAATATTTACACACACTCACCCCTGATTTACCCCCAGAACCTGGCTTCTTTGATTCATCAGAGCCTTTCCTTTTACAAGAATCTGATGGCTGCAAACAAAATGTAATGCTAATCAGTTGGAATATACATTATGTTAAAGTGGTATTATTCTGAAACTTTGATAACCAAATAAAAAAAAAAAGAGAATAAAACAAAAATAAGATGTTCATCAAAGTCATAAATCAACTTTGAGCTATCTCCACATGATTGAGATGTGACGTGAATACCTGACTTGTATGTACAGCTTGTCTCGTCATTTTTGCTGATTTTATAATCTTTCTATTGTAGTTTATTTAAGATAACAGTAAAACTGCATGATTTTAGAGATCAAAGAACAACCAAGATTTCCAGATCAAATGAGTAAGAGTTTGTGCTTCTCAAGTCTTTCTGTCTGTTGTCACTGATTGGTGTTTGTCTCTGGTAACTCTTAGACTTTATTTAACCTCTGTACCAATTGTTCCTCATTTCTTATTGTTAAATCCAACACCAAAAATGAAAATAATGCAAATAAAACATTTTAGAAATTAACCTGAGTTTATGGTTTTAGTGAAGTAAAACAAATGATAGCTCTTGCTTGCCCTCTTTGCCCTTTAAAAACTAGACAAAGTCGATCTAGCGATCACTGATACCCCAGCTTTTGTGAAAATTTCTAACGTTTTTCGTGGATTGTGACCTTGAAATTGGATGGATTTCCACCAAAATCAATAGGCTTCTTACCAACAAAATATATAAGAATATTTAACAGTTTCATTAAAATCGGATGAAAACTTTTTGAGTTATTTTCCGGAAACAACTTTTTGTAAAAATTTCTAACATTTTTCGTGGACTGTGACGTTGAAATTTGACAGATTTCCCCCAAAATCGATAGGCTTCTTACCAACCTGATATATAACAATATCCCAAAGTTTCATTCAAATCACATGCAAACTTTTTGAGTTATCATCTGGAAACAACTT
Source organism: Limnoperna fortunei (assembly GCA_944474755.1). Lineage (NCBI taxonomy): Eukaryota > Metazoa > Mollusca > Bivalvia > Mytilida > Modiolidae > Limnoperna > Limnoperna fortunei. The sequence goes on along the minus strand of OX104118.1, from coordinate 14,108,269 downwards.
TTTTGTAAAAATTTCTAACGTTTTTCGTGGACTGCGACCTTGAAATTTGATGGATTTCCCCCAAAATCAAAAGGCTTTTTACCAACCTGATATATAACAATATCCCAAAGTTTCATTCAAATCGGATGCAAACTTTTTGAGTTATTGTCCGGAAACAACTTTTATGTTAAAATTTCTAATGTTTTTCGTGGACTGTGGCCTTGAAATTTGACGGATTTCTCCTAAAATCGATAGGCTTCTTACCAACCTGATATATGACAATATCCCAAAGTTTCATTCAAATCGGATGTAAACTTTTTGAGTTATTGTCCGGAAACAACTTTTTTGTTAAAATTTCTAACGTTTTTCGTGGACTGTGACCTTGAAATTTGACGGATTTCCCCCAAAATCGATAGGCTTCTTACCAACCTGATATATAACAATATCCCAAAGTTTCATTCAAATTGGACGTTAACTTTTTGAATTATCATCCGGAAACCAAATGTGGACGGACGAACGGACGGACGATGGACATACATGAGGACCACTATATACCCCCGACTCTGTCGAGCGGGGGTATAAAAAAAAACAAGTGTGGACACAGAAAAACGTCTCGCCTGAATTCCGCATCAGTAACGAAAATAAATTTCGTCATAAGCATTACGTAAATAGCATTAATTATGAGCAGCAGCCTGTATACCAATTATTGTCACCATACCATGCATAGTTACAGAGGAACTGTCCTAATACAAAAACTTTAACGTAGTCACTGAACCGTTAGATTGAGGTCAAGATCAGGTGACACCTACCAGACAATCATTTACTATTCATCAGCAACCTATATACCAAATATTGTCATCCTACCATGCTTGGTTACAGGGGAACAGCAGTAACCTAAAAACTTTAACATAGTCACTGGACCGTGAAATTGAGGTCAAGGTCAAATGGCACCTACCAGACAGTCATGTACTATTCATCAGCAACCTATATACCAAATATTGTCATCCTACCAAGTGTAGTTACAGAGGAACTGTCGTAACCTAAAAACTTTAACGTAGTCGCTGGACCGTGAAATTGAGGTCAAGGTCAGGTGACACCTACCAGACAGTCATGTACTAGTCATCAGCAACCTATATACCAAATATTGTCATCCTACCATGCGTGGTTACAGAGGAACTGTCGTAACCCAAAAACTTTAACGTAGTCGCTGGACCGTGAAATTGAGGTCAAGGTCAGGTGACACCTCCCAGACAGTCATGTACTAGTTATCAGCAACCTATACACCAAATATTGTCATCCTACCATGCGTAGTTACAGAGGAACTGTCGTAACCCAAAAACTTTAACGTAGTCGCTGGACCGTGAAATTGAGGTCAAGGTCAGGTGACAGGTGACTGACTGGCAAGTACTCATCATAAGCTACCTCTGGACCAAATTTGATGGACCTAGGGCTTGGGCTTACAAAGATATGAAGCAAGATGTCAAGTGTTTACGCTGCCGCCGCCGGATTCCCATACATATGTCTCGCCTCCAGCGACTTCCGTCGCAGGCGAGACAAAAATGACCAAAAAATGAAGTTTCACTGAAGGTTTACAAATGTGTAAGGTTTACATCATTGCAAAATAACTTTATAGAAAATGTACTGTCTTAAAATTTACATTTAAGTACTTTGTACAATGTTCATTTTAACTACATAAAATAGAACAGAAGGAAAAATGTTTGAAAAAAAAATGCAGCTTCAGAAATTTTTAATCTTTTTTTTGAACACAACCAGTTAAAGTGACAACAGACTGATTGGGGTATCCGCACAACATACATTACTTAAAGGTGTAATGACATGAAACAAAATTATAACTGGCTCCTCTACATCACTATGTATAAGCTGGGAGCATGACAATTCACCTAATACATAAAGATAACATAAGAAAATTGTTAAACAGAATGAAGTTGTAAAATGATAAATTACAGAGAAAAAACTCAATGTGGTCTCTACTTTCATAATCATCTTAACATTTGGATGAAGGTAATACAATACTGAACACAGAGGAAACAGTCAAAAAAAGACAATCCACAAATCAAAGTCCAAGAAACCGGCAAAATCCAGAACCAAGAACCAAAAATATAGAGGAACTACAGCAACTTTAACATAGTCACTTGACCGTGAAATTGAGGTCAAGGTCAAATGGCACCTACCAGACAGTCATGTACTATTTATCAGCAACCTATATACCAAATATTGTCATCCTACCAAGTGTAGTTACAGAGGAACTGTCGTAACCTAAAAACTTTAACGTAGTCACTGGACCGTGAAATTGAGGTCAAGGTCAAATGGCACCTACCAGACAGTCATGTACTATTCATCAGCAACCTATATACCAAATATTGTCATCCTACCAAGTGTAGTTACAGAGGAACTGTCGTAACCTAAAAACTTTAACGTAGTCGCTGGACCGTGAAATTAAGGTCAAGGTCAGGTGACACCTACCAGACAGTCATGTACTAGTCATCAGCAACCTATATACCAAATATTGTCATCCTACCATGCGTGGTTACAGAGGAACTGTCGTAACCCAAAAACTTTAACGTAGTCGCTGGACCGTGAAATTGAGGTCAAGGTCAGGTGACACCTCCCAGACAGTCATGTACTAGTCATCAGTAACCTATACACCAAATATTGTCATCCTACCATGCGTAGATACATAGGAACTGTCGTAACGCAAAAACTTTAACGTAGTCGCTGGACCGTGAAATTGAGGTCAAGGTCAGGTGACAGGTGACTGACTGGCAAGTACTCATCATAAGCTACCTCTGGACCAAATTTGATGGACCTAGGGCTTGGGCTTACAAAGATATGAAGCAAGATGTCAAGTGTTTATGCCGCCGCCGCCGCCGCCGGATTCCCATACATATGTCTCGCCTCCAGCGACTTTCGTCGCAGGCGAGACAAAAATTGGTTAATGCAAAGGGACATAACTCTTTGAATTTGTCACAGATGAGGATGCTCTAATTCAGTCTCTATCTAACACCTCATGTATGAGGAGTTGCATCTACAAAGTGCATACTGAAAAGTATCAAAATTTTCTAGGATGCCTTACTAAAACACACATTTGTATAAAGTTCAAAATTGATGGATTATTTCCTGTATTGTAGCTTTAATCAGAATAAAACAACTCTGAAAGTTGTTAACAAACCAGGATACCCTATTACCATGTGCATCTTCATCATATTATCTAACAAAATTCAAACAAAGATTCAGGCATGTACAGTCAAGTGCATCCACACCATTAACAGTGCTTACTGTGTATTATCATCAAAGTCAAAGTTTAAAGGGCATAACTTTGTGATTTGTCCACGATGCCCTACCTATACAAGTAAATCTTTTGTACAGAGGGAACAACATGTTTTTTATAAAAAACACTAACCCACCATGGAAGTTAATCCTTTCCTCTATCACCCACCATGGTATATCCACGCCTACTATCAGGGTTAAGAATATTCTCAGGTAATCTTACCACGGTGGATGCATATGAGGGAGTTCAGTCTACCATGGCATGTCGCAACAGGGGTCCAGCCACGATATCTCCGCAGTGGTCAATGACAACATAAACGTTGTCATTTAATTGATTGCGGGTTTAAACATCGTTACCCGAAGGAAAAGAGAACATTTTTAAACAGTGCTTAAGAATAATTTGCACATGCATTTTATTTGTTGATGATCAATTATGATTTAATGTGCCGGTAGACTTGAAGATCGAATATTTGTTCAACCGGATGCATGTGTTATGCATTAAATATTACCCTGAACAAGTTCGGTAAATTATCCGGATTTGAATTGTCACATTTCGTTTTTAGTGTATTACAACATCTAACGAATTGTCCTGAAGAAGTTGTACGCGAACTATCTTTAATCAATTATAAATCCTTTTCAACAGAAAACAGGCAGTTGAGCAGCGATCTTTTTCTTTATTTGGTATTTAAAACCAGAGTTGTTTTTACAAACGCGGACAAAAGTTTACATCACGTATCGTTATATAAAACTCGTTAACAGGTTGGGATACAACAAATTAATTACTAAAATGAAGCCAACATGCAGCAAGGATAATAAATATGTGAAAAGTGTATAAACGATGATTCGGCACATAAAATATAGTTTAACTATGATATAGTACAGGCGCCTGTTTCACAAGGTTGCATGAAGTCTTACGTACGCACAATTCTAAATACACATTTACCTTGGACAGTGGCGTTTTAAACTATAACAATTAATATAACAGGTTTATATAAAAAAAAAGTAGTGATGTGCTTCTGAGCTAGATATACCCTACACAAAATTGACAATTTTTCAAATCGACGCAGACGTGTTATTTGTATAAAGTTCCCGTTAAAATTAACTCACAGTTTCGGTGTTTTTGCATGACATAGTATTTATTGGGATGAATGTTCTTGAGATCAGACCCCTTTAAGACTTGCCTTAGTTCTCTAAATACAAATACTAATTCTTAACTTTTTGTTGTATTGTGGTACATTGATCAAACAATAAAATATGCATAGTTACTTACGTCTGTTATAACATTAACAAAAACAAATCGGAATAAAATTATTATTGAAGACAAAAGAACTGATTTGTCCACACTCATATAAATAAAAAATAATTGCCCGAATTTACTCAACAGCATGTTTGTTTATTTGTTTTGTTCTTTTTTTTTCTTCTTCGTTTTTTGTTGTTGTTGTTTTTTTTTTGCGCGCCGATACGAACGTCTGTTTGCGGACATAGGGTCTTGTCGTAATATAATAGAAATTATAAGGATGCTACTAAAGTCTTTTCTACAACAAAAGTTGATGATGTGTTAGGCTTTTAACACTGAAACGACTATTAAGGTTGATTCTATATCACGATTGTATTTTTTTAACACACGTGGTTCAACACCGAATACGAATCGAGTATAAAATCATTCATGGAACGATATATTCTGCGACATAAATATTTAGTGATTATTTCGAAAATTTGAAAAATCAGAATGTACCATTTTAAGTCGTATTGATTTTAAAGTTTTTAAAACGAATTTCTTTACAAGTCTCGCATTTATTGTGTAATGTGCTATTTTACCGCTAAAAATGTGAAGCCGCGTGTTCACCTGTTAATTTATAAAATTATACAATACGCAAGTTTATTGAAATGTTTGAGAGCACGTGCTTGATTAAATGAAGACTGGACAATACTTAGATAATCGATCGTGTGACACAATTTACATCCGGTAAAAGTTCAAACGGTTGGAACATTAATCAGAGGCGCTGACAGGGAAATTTTGACGATAGAATAGCAAAGATTTTGACAATTTTAAGGCCAAAATGGGGTGTTCTAACCTTTTAGAACACGTTAATGGAATAATTGTCAATCTAAATCAGTGACCATTAACTTTATGGTATTCTCGTATAATGAATAGATTAGCAAGAACGCAGATTAATTTTGTTGTCAAACAAACGTATTAAAACGGCATATTTTAACACAAATCTCTAAATTAAATCGCAACATTTAAAATTTTTTTCACTGTGTCAGGATGAAAAGAAATTGAAAATCCACTGTGGTCAACACGGTGGGTCACGATATGTAGTGGACAAATCACGATGTACTGCAGAATACCATCGTGGCGTATGGTGGTGAATTTCTGAATGAAAAAAACCACGACCACGGTATATAGTGGGCATTATAAAAAACACGTTGTCACGTCTGTATGATCTTACAATATTAAAAACTTCTAAAAACTTCAGTATCATCCTGTGTAGATGGATTTGCATCTGCAATGTGCATGCTGAATAGTATAGCTAAGGTTGGTTCAAGTTAAACAAGCCTTGGAAAAATTAGTGTAATATGACAGACAGAGGGCAGACGATCAGACAGGCTGATCATTATGTACACCACCGAATTCAAAAAAATTTACTCTATCACCTAATTATGATTACAAACATTTAGCAAGACAGATAAAATCAACAAAAATAACCTTTTCTGACGTTTCATCTATACAGTTTTCGTCACCATTTTCTACCTCTTCGATTATTGCACTGTTTTGTCCCTGTTCCTGTTCGATCATTTCCTGTTCTAGTTTAATATCATCCTTGAAAGCCTTCATTAAATCTAGCACATTTCTACTATCTCGATGCACACCCTGAAAAGAACAATTTCATTTCATCTTTAATTTGTGTATCAATATTAATAAATACCTATGGCAGTTTCTATAGGAATCAGTTTAGGATATATACTCATGTTAAATTCAGAACAAAGTTAGAAGTAATTGTCAAGAACATATTACAAATAAACCAATGATGTAAAGCAATAAATTGTGTGAATGTTTATTTGCATCTTGTAATGTGCATGGTTTCCATTATTTAAGATATTCAATGTATGTTATTTATATCAATCTCTTTATCAATGTACTATGCAATAATTAGAAATAAAGAATCTTGAACCTTATGTGTGCTTTACTTGAAAACAACTTATTTAACTAGCTTATGAAATTTACAAATTACCCCATATGAAAATTGTTACTCTGCCCAAATTACATACAAAGGAACACACAATAAAATGTACTTAGATATTATTATTATTATTGAGTATTATTTATCATTATAAATTCTGAATTTTATTAGTTTTTTAAACACAAAATTAAGATTTTTCGCCCGAAAAAAAAACTGCAAAACAAATTAAACAGGAATAAATACCCAAACTATTCATTTATTTAAACAAAACACTCTCCCCTTACCATTTCTCCTATATCAAATCTCATCAAAGTTAATATTATCTGAATGCACCCTGAGAACATTTGTTAATCCGATCCATTAACTTTTGCTAAGACTTAATTGTCAAAATACTTCATTAGTTTCCACAAAAACTAAACTTTTACCCCAAAATCATTTCTTCCATGTATCATTTAAAACTTTATTGTATGCAAGCAGTCTGTTTAACATTTAATGAATATATTTGATTTTTAACTCAATTATTACAAACAAACAAAAATAATGGATGAGTGGACAGATGGAGCCCTTTGTTATATAAACAGGGATTTTTACTAGGTACAATAAAAACTGGCTTCCATTATACACCTGAAAGCTAAGTGGCCTCAAACTAACAAACAAATAAGAAAACAGCCGTTCAGAACTTACACTTATCCAGGTGTGATGTAAAACTTCACTAGCAGTTATTCTTTGTGCTGGGTCAGTTTTTAACATTAATTCTATACAATTCTTTGCTGTAAGTAAAATTATATTTATTACATTGACAGCAATAAAATACCGAAATTTCTCAGTGAAATAAATTCTGGTAAATCACATGTGAAATAAATCGAGTTCTTTCACTCCCAGGAAGTGATGTCGTAATGAATGTCATTAACGATGTAGCTAGTAAACAATGACACATAAGATATTTAAAACAAAGTACCTCTAAGTTTTTGGCGACATATGTTTAATACTCATCAATGTAACAAAATAATCAATAATGCATCATGAATTTTGAAAATATGATCACTCGTGCCGAAATGCATTCAGATTAAGCTCATTTGCGAAGGTTCCACACACTAGTCTAATCCGATGCGTTCTATGGCACTAGGTCATATTTTCAATATTCCCTCTATGCAATTGATTATCCTATAAATATTATTTTTTCTGTTTAACAAAATAACCAGTTAAGATATAGACTTCAAGAACAATTATTTCCATAATTCCTACTTTAACAAGCTGCAGACAGCTGTGTTCTTGACTTAGTTCTAAAAATATAACATTTTTATGTCTATTAAAAGATCCTGTCTTTATTTTGATTAAGGCAATCTGAGATCTATTATCTGGCAACACTATATACAGAGTCAAATTTTCAATACATGTACTTCCTGTACAAAATCTTCATACTTGGGAATATGTCAATTTTAAAGAACAATTTTTGTATGAAAACTAGATATCAGTGAGATGGAACCCATCTCTGTGGGTCCCGCAGACCTTGAGGTCAAGGTCAAAGGTCACCAACCATGGTATGTGACACATTGTCTAGACATTATCTACCCACATTCCAAATATCAAAAGGCTACCTCAAAAGATAAAAAAGTTACAGCACAGACACGATTAGTTCAGACGGACGTATACAGACACACAGACGTACAGACTGATCACTATAGGGCATCCGCCACAAAGTGGCGGGGCCCTAATTATCATTTGATGAGTAAAATGCACATGCAGTTCAAAGTTTGTAAATTTGTAAGTATTAAAACTGTTTTTCAGATCAGAAAATTTCCCCAAATACATTACTCCATCACATTTAAAAATGTGAACTAGTTTCTTTTTTGCACATCATGTATAATATACAGTACAATATGGACTTGAAACCTGTTTCAAGTAGGGTCTAATTAGCTCTAATTCATACAGTTACAATCAGTACTTACCTGATTTATTTAAGGTCAAAAGTCTAAACCTATTATCTGATAAACTATAACTGTCTATTTATCTTAATATTTACAAGTCTAAGACTAGTCCTACCTTGCTCAGAGATTGTATTCCAGACTGGATTTGTATTTAACTTAACATTTACAAGTCTAAGACTAGTATTACCTTGCTCAGAGATTGTATTCCAGACTGGATTTGTATTAACCTAACATTTACAAGTCTAAGTCAAGTCCTATCTTGCTCAGAGATTGTGTTCCAGACTGGATTTGTATTAACCTAACATTTACAAGTCTAAGACTAGTCCTACCTTGCTCAGAGATTGTATTTCAGACTGGATTTGTATTAACCTAACATTAACAAGTCTAAGTCTAGTCCTACCTTGCTCAGAGATTGTATTCCAGACTGGATTTGTATAAACCTAACATTTACAAGTCTAAGTCTAGTCCTACCTTGCTCAGAGATTGTATTCCAGACTGGATTTGTATTTACCTAACATTTACAAGTGTAAGTCTAGTCCTACCTTGCTCAGAGATTGTATTCCAGACTGGATTTGTATTTACCTAACATTTACAAGTCTAAGTCTAGTCCTACCTTGCTCAGAGATTGTGTTCCAGACTGGATTTGTATTAACCTAACATTTACAAGTCTAAGTCTAGTCCTACCTTGCTCAGAGATTGTATTCCAAACTGGATTTGTATTTACCTAACATTTACAAGTCTAAGACTAGTCCTACCTTGCTCAGAGATTGTGTTCCAGACTGGATTTGTATTAACCTAACATTTACAAGTCTAAGTCTAGTCCTACCTTGCTCAGAGATTGTGTTCCAGACTGGATTTGTATTAACCTAACATTTACAAGTCTAAGTCAAGTCCTATCTTGCTCAGAGATTGTGTTCCAGACTGGATTTGTATTAACCTAACATTTACAAGTCTAAGACTAGTCCTACTTTGCTCAGAGATTGTGTTCCAGACTGGATTTGTATTAACCTAACATTTACAAGTCTAAGACTAGTCCTACTTTGCTCAGAGATTGTATTCCAGACTGGATTTGTATTTACCTAACATTTACAAGTCTAAGTCTAATCCTACCTTGCTCAGAGATTGTGTTCCAGACTGGATTTGACATAAAATCAACCTCCCCTTTCTTAATAATATCATATAATTCTTCTTCTGATCCTGCCCTAAAAGGAGGTAATCCACATAATCTGTAAAAAAAATGGTCGTGTGACTAAATCAAAAACAGTTAAAAGTAAAAAATATTGATGCTCCTCAATTGTCAACTGTTCCTAAAATCACAGCACACATAATGGAAGTTATGTGGTGAGCAGAATAGTTTGTTCACACAGTGAACTGAACCTTCAACCTCAATTTGTATGCTATTTCTGCTCTTGAAATTTGGAAATAAGCAAATAATTGTTATCAAAATGACTGCTTCAGAGTTACATTAGCAACCCAATTTTTTGCTTGCAACATGTCATCTTGATGTGATAATCACTCTTACCCCATTACATGAATTAGTTTTGCGACTGTCATAGTGACCTATAAATTGCACATAACATGTTGCTGTAATGTGATCACTTGTGCCACATAATTTGAAGGTCTGTCAATGACCCTCAAAGTTATGGGCCTGAAACTAATTTGCTTCAAAGTACTCTGTGACTGTGACCTTGACCTTGAGGGTAGTAATTTAACTGCTACACAAAGGTCCGTTTAATAATTTTAAAGGTCCTTTTTTTAATACCACAAAATCTTCAGTTTCAATAACAAAAACAAAATATTATTTCAAAATACTTTTACTTAAAGGGCTCGAGTGATTTAAAAATTCTAGATGTATTTGACGCTTAGTTGCTATTTAACTTGCCCTTTAAAAAAAACAATGAGACAGCAAAACTTTGTAACACAAATGTGTAAGGTAAACGAGCAACCAGGATCATAATCATGACTTTTCAATTTATTTTTAGTTTTTCTCCAGGTTTTCACCGTTTTATGACGAAATGAAAAAAAAAGACATTCCCAGTCTACACCAAATTTTCAAGGTTGTGTGGGAACCCTGAACAACCGATGCCTACTGATGTTTGTGCTTTAGTATTAATGTATGCCCGATGACATTTGCTGCATTGCTTGGACCATATTGGGAGGGTTCCCAGTGCTTGACTCACCAAGCAGCCAAGCATGCACGGTTGGCAGGTGGGGAGACCCTCTCATTGGGGTTGTCAGGTCACAATACGGATAACCTGGCCACAGACCATAGTGTGTGATGTGTTTGGAGTCCCTTGCAATATAAAGACCTCTTTTGTAGATTTTAAACTAGAGGCTCCCAGGAGCCTGTAATCGCTCACCTGGAATCCAAATGACTTAAACTATATTAAAATTTTTGAAATTAACAGTTTCAGTCTAGTTGTTATAGCTTTTAAGTTACTGTGCAAAAACTAAACATTTCTTCAAAAAATTTGTTAAATACAATAACTCCTATAAGGTGCCATCCACAATTTCTGAAAATTAAATGGTTTTTGGGCATTGTCCTTTAGGGTACTTTAGAAATTTACAGTTTTACTCTACTAATAGGTGTGTTATAGACTAATTTATAATTAAAAAACTGTTCATATGTCCAAATTCATAATGAAAGGGCAATAACTCCTATAAAGAGTCATCTTGCAATTTTTGGACTAAGCAATCATTTGTAGGGCTTCTATTGCTGATCATTTGTGCAATTTACAGTTTTAATCTAGCTACTATAGTTTTCAAGTTACAGGACAAAAATGGAAAATTTCTTAACAAAATTGTCATTTAAGGGCAATAACCCCTATAAGGAGTCATCTGACAATTTCAGACCAATTAAATGAATTGTAGGGCTTTTTTGCTGATCATTTTTGCAATTTATTATTTCACTCTAGCTGCTATGGTTTTTAAGTTACAGGACAAAAACGGAAAATTTCATAAAAAATTGCAATTTAAGGGCAATAACTCCTATAAGGAGTCATCTGACAATTTCAGACCAATCAAGTGAATTGTAGGGTCTTTATTGCTGATCATTTGTGCAATTTACAGTTTCAATCTAGCTGCTATAGTTTTCAAGTTACAGGACAAAAACGGAAAATTTCATAAAAAATTGCCATTTAAGGGCAATAACTCCTATAAGGAGTCATCTGACAATTTCAGACTAATACAGTGAATTGTAGGGCTTGTATTGTTGATCATTTTTGCTATTTACAGTTTTACTCTAGCTGTTATAGTTTTAAAGTTACAGGACAAAAACGGAAAATTTCATAAAAAATTACCATTTAAGGGCAATAACTCATATAAGGAGTCATCTGACAATTTCAGACCAATCAAGTGAATTGTAGGGTCTTTATTGCTGATCATTTGTGCAATTTACAGTTTCAATCTAGCTGCTATAGTTTTCAAGTTACAGGACAAAAACGGAAAATTTCATAAAAAATTGCCATTTAAGGGCAATAACTCCTATAAGGAGTCATCTGACAATTTCAGACTAATACAGTGAATTGTAGGGCTTGTATTGTTGATCATTTTTGCTCTTTACAGTTTTACTCTAGCTGTTATAGTTTTAAAGTTACAGGACAAAAACGGAAAATTTCATAAAAAATTACAATTTAAGGGCAATAACTCATATAAGGAGTCATCTGACAATTTCAGACCAATCAAGTGAATTGTAGGGTCTTTATTGCTGATCATTTGTGCAATTTACAGTTTCAATCTAGCTGCTATAGTTTTCAAGTTACAGGACAAAAACGGAAAATTTCATAAAAAATTGCCATTTAAGGGCAATAACTCCTATAAGGAGTCATCTGACAATTTCAGACTAATACAGTGAATTGTAGGGCTTGTATTGTTGATCATTTTTGCTATTTACAGTTTTACTCTAGCTGTTATAGTTTTAAAGTTACAGGACAAAAACGGAAAATTTCATAAAAAATTACCATTTAAGGGCAATAACTCATATAAAGAGTCATCTGACAATTTCAGACCAATCAAGTGAATTGTAGGGCTTTTATTGCTGATCATTTTTGCCATTTACAGTTTCACTCTACCTCGTATATTTTTCAGGTTATATTGTAAATACCAAAAATTTTGTCAAAAATCGTCAAAAAAGGGCAATAACTCCTACAAGAAGCCAATACACAACTTCGCACTAATAGCAACTATTGTAGACCTTAATGTGCTGATCAATTTGAAGTAACGGTTTTCTCTATAGCTATTATAGTTTTTTAGATAATGATCAAAAACCTGTGTTGACCCCCATGTTCTATTTTTAGTAACAGCGGCCATATTTGTCTGTTGATCAACACCCTGGGTACAAACTTGAAACTAGGAACCCTAAGGATGATTGTGGCCAAGTTTGAAAAAAATTGGCCCAGTGGTTTCAGAGGAGAAGATTTTTGAAAAAGTTTACGACGGACGACGGACGACGGACGACGGACGACAGACGACGGACGACGGACGACGGACGCCAAGTGATAGCAATAGCTCACATGGACCTTCGGTCCAGGTGAGCTAAAAAGAGTAGGCTCATTGTTGCTGCCTCAATAGGCTTACTTCTCGGTCCCTACCCAATACTCCACACTTTTCTAAGGGCAGCCAAATATCGTATCATATGTCCTATCCCACCCCTTGTTTCTGCTGATTTATTGTTTGTAACTGAATATAGATGAAATATAGCAAACATCCAATCAACCATTTGCTGTATTGCAATAATTTTCATTCAATGACATTTGCAATGCATTCATAATTTTTAAAAATCCTCCCCTCTATACTTACAAGGAATACATAATGACTCCCATCGCCCACACATCACACTGTTGACTATAGGCTTTATTATCTATAATTTCTGGGGCTGTAATAGATCACATAAAATATACATAACAAAATCAAGAATCATAAATAATAATACACTTGATATTCACATACAAAGTAGTAACACAGACTGAATGACATCTAAACAAGTAAGTGTGTCTCAGCAACACTGATGTCTCGCTTGGCACATATTGGTTACCCCCCCCGCCCCCCCCCCCCCTTTCTTTCACTCGGGAGTGAAATATTTGGCTTGGGCCTACAGAACTTCGCCGGTAAAGATATTTGATTACTTTGTAAATGTGAACTATCTCCTTGAGATGTGAAGTCATCTTAAAAAAAACTAGAGGCTCCCAGGAGCCTGTAATCGCTCACCTGGAATCCAAATGAGTTCAACTATTTTTAAAATTTTTGAAATTAACAGTTTCAGTCTAGTTGTTATAGCTTTTAAGTTACTGTACAAAAACTAAACATTTCTTCAAAAATTTTTGTTAAATACAATAACTCCTATAAGGTGCCATCAGACAGTTTCTGAAAATTAAATGGTTTTTAGGCATTGTCCTTTAGAAATTTAAAGTTTTACTCTACTAATAGGTGTGTTATAGACTAATTTATAATTCAACAAGTGTGGACACAGAAAAACGTCTCGCCTGAATTCCGCATCAGTAACGAAAATAAATTTCGTCATAAGCATTACGTTAATAGCATTAATTATGAGCAGCGGCCTGTATACCAAATATTGTCACCATACTATGCATAGTTACAGAGGAACTGTCCTAATACAAAAACTTTAACGTAGTCGCTGGACCGTGAAATTGAGGTCAAGGTCAGGTGACACCTACCAGACAGTCATGTACTAGTCATCAGCAACCTATACACCAAATATTGTCATCCTACCATGCGTAGTTACAGAGGAACTGTCGTAACCCCAAAACTTTAACGTAGTCGCTGGACCGTGAAATTGAGGTCAAGGTCAGGTGACACCTACCAGACAGTCATGTACTAGTCATCAGCAACCTATACACCAAATATTGTCATCCTACCATGCGTAGTTACAGAGGAACTGTCGTAACCCAAAAACTTTAACGTAGTCGCTGGACCGTGAAATTGAGGTCAAGGTCAGGTGACACCTACCAGACAGTCATGTACTAGTCATCAGCAACCTATACACCAAATATTGTCATCCTACCATGCGTAGTTACAGAGGAACTGTCGTAACCCAAAAACTTTAACGTAGTCGCTGGACCGTGAAATTGAGGTCAAGGTCAGGTGACACCTACCAGACAGTCATGTACTAGTCATCAGCAACCTATACACCAAATATTGTCATCCTACCATGCATAGTTACAGAGGAACTGTCGTAACCCAAAAACTTTAACGTAGTCACTGGACCGTGAAATTGAGGTCAAGGTCAGGTGACAGGTGACTGACTGGCAAGTACTCATCATAAGCTACCTCTGGACCAAATTTGATGGACCTAGGGCTTGCAGGGTTCAACATTAACTTTTTCATGCAGTTGTCCCATCGGGCAAGTTGAGTAACAAATTTACTTGTCCGAATCAAAAACATGCTTGTCCGAAAAAAATGTGGAATGTGAAAAACTTCTGAATAGTACTTATACAAACTTACCAATAATACATGATAATTGTATATTACCATTCATAGCTCACCAGCATTGTAAAATGAGACAGAAAAACTGAAAGGAGCATTACTCCAGACAAATATATCATGTATAGAAATGTGTGATCATACTAACTTTGTTTGTATCCACGGCACGTGGAATCCACTTGTTGAAGGCCTGGTTCTGACCTCCAAGCAGTTCACTAAAAAATTTTCCCAACGTAAGTTGCTGGTGTGCCATGACTGACACCAAACTAAAATGGTTATGGCATTGCCGCATACAAAAGACAAGAGAAAAGAGGGGGGACATTTATTGTTTACGCTTTGCAACCAACGTGTCAAAAGTGCAAAATATCTAATAATTCGGGAAAAGAATAATAACACCAAATACCTTTCATTTCAATTTTTATTCCACACAAAACATTAAAGGCAAATAGCAGGTTAACACAATCCAGTTGTTTTTTTATTTCTGTTTTCATTCAACAAATTTGATCTTTTGATCACGTACCGCAATACACATCCCTGTCAAAAACAGAAGTCCTAAAATAGATACAGATCGCTCATTGGTTGGTTTAATTATAGCTGTATTCGGTCACGTTGTCATTGCATGATCCGTAGCTGTTAGATAGTAGACTCTAGAGGCACCTCGAACATAGAATTTTTATGATTGGATGATCTAATCTCGAATCGACCAATCGCGCAATAGACGTTCTAAAATTAGATGATGGAAATTTTTTGTTTAGAAATAGAGGAATAATGATATCGGAATTGATGTGTTTTATTTTAAGCAAATGAATAACACGATTGAAGAAATTTAAATTGCGACATTAGGCCACATTTTTCACTTGCCCGATCGGACAAGCTTAGCACAACTTTTACTTGTCCGAACTTTCGTTTCACTTGCCCCGGGCAATCGGACAACCGTTAATGTCGAACGCTGGCTTGGGCTTACAAAGATATGAAGCAAGATGTCAAGTGTTTACGCCGCCGCCTTCCCATACATATGCCTCGCCTCCAGCGACTTTCGTCACAGGCGAGACAAAAACTGTTCATTTGTCCAAATTCATAATGAAAGGGCAATAACTCCTATCAAGTCATCTTGCAATTTTGCAATGCTTGGACTAAGCATTCATTTGTAGGGCTTCTATTGCTGATCATTTGTGCAATTTACAGTTTTAATCTAGCTGCTATAGTTTTCAAGTTACAGGACAAAAATGGAAAATTTCATAACAAAATTGTCATTTAAGGGCAATAACCTCTATAAGGAGTCATCTGACAATTTCTGACCAATTAAGTGAATTGTAGGGCTTGTATTGCTGAATATTTTTGCTATTAACAGTTTCACTCTAGCTGTTACAGTTTTTAAGTTACAGGACAAAAACGAAAAATTTCATAAAAAATTGTCATTTATGGGCAATAACTTATTTAAGGAGTTGTCTGACAATTTCAGACCAATCAAGTGAATTGTAGGGCCTTTATTGCTGATAATTTGTGCATTTTACAGTTTCAATCTAGCTGCTATAGTTTTCAAGTTACAGGACAAAAACGGAAAATTTCATAAAAAAATTGCCATTTAAGGGCAATAACTCTTATAAGGAGTCATCTGACAATTTCAGACTAATACAGTGAATTGTAGGGCTTGTATTGTTGATCATTTTTGCTTTTACAGTTTTACTCTAGCTGTCATAGTTTTAAAGTTACAGGACAAAAACAGAAAATTTCATAAAAAAATTACCACTTAAGGGCAATAACTCATATAAGGAGTCATCTGACAATTTCAGACCAATCAAGTGAATTGTACGACTTTTATTGCTGATCATTTTTGCCATTTACAGTTTCACTCTATAGTTTTCAGGTTATATTGTAAATACCAAAATTTTTTTCAAAAATCGTCAATAAAGGGCAATAACTCATACAAGAAGCCAATACACAACTTCACACTAGCAACTATTGTAGACCTTAATGTGCTGACCAATTTGAAGTAACGCTTTTCTCTATAGCTATTATAATTTTTTAGATAATGATCAACAACCTGTGTTGACCCCCATGTTCTATTTTTAGTATTTGTCTATCAACACCCTGGGTACAAACTTGAAACTAGGAACCCTAAGGATGATTGTGGCTAAGTTTGAAAAAAATTGGCCCAGTGGTTTCATAGGAGAAGATTTTTTAAAAAGTTTACGACGGACGACAGACGACGGACGCCAAGTGATAGCAAAAGCTCACACGGAACTTCTGTCCAGGTGAGCTAAAAATGCTTCAATGCGAAGGTAAACCCAAGTTGGAACAGACAAACAGACAAATGAATTGACAAACAACTGGCGGGATATAATTAAATGTTTCTTATTTATCACTTACACATATAGATAGGGGTTCCACAAAAATCTTGCATCATATTATCATGGCCAACTCCACCTTTCACCACAGACAAACCAAAGTCTGTAACCTGAAATCATATATCATTTTAAAGTTAAGTATGGTCACAAGGAAAAATGTTTGAAATAGATTATTAGTTTAAGGTTTCAACTAAACATGTGTCTTGTCTTTTATGGGCCAGCCCTAAACGTTCAGACAACCCAACAAAATATTTAACAAGGGGCTACACAGAAAATAAAATGGAAAAAAATGTTGTGATACATTTAGTTTTGGGACAAAATAATAAGCATGTAATATTAGAACTGTTTTGACAGGTATTTGGGAATAGCTAAGCAACTACATGAAAAAACATCATCAGAATGTGAAACTCGAGTATATTGCTTGATAAAATTCGCTTCCAATATTGTTCAATATTGCTAAAATGGTCAAAGTCCCATAACTCCTTAACAATTTGACCAATCAAAATGGTGGTAGTGCACATCTACACATCACAATTAATCCTATTAAATATCAAAGCAATCCATTGCATTGTTTCCAAGATGCGTCCAAAAGATCTACAATTGTATAATATATTGTTGAAATAGTCGGTTCCGTAACTCCTACAAAATTTGACAAGTGTGAACACAGAAAAACGTCTCGCCTGAATTCGGCATCAGTAACGAAAATAAATTTTGTCATTAGCATTACGTAAATAGCATTAATTATGAGCAGCGGCCTGTATACCAAATATTGTCACCATACTATGCATAGTTACAGAGGAACTGTCCTAATACAAAAACTTTAACGTAGTCGCTGAACTGTGAAATTGAGGTCAAGGTCAGGTTACACCTACCAGACAATCATGTACTATTCATCAGCAACCTATATACCAAATATTGTCATCCTACCATGCTTGGTTACAGGGGAATAGCAGTAACCTTAAAACTTTAACGTAGTCACTGGACCATGAAATTGAGGTCAAGGTCACGTGGCACCTACCAGACAGTCATGTACTATTCATCAGAAACCTACATACCAAATATTGTCATCCTACCATGCATAGTTACAGAGAAACTGCAGTAACACAAAAACTTTAACATAGTCGCTGGACCTTGAAATTGAGGTCAAGGTCAGGTGACACCTACCAGACATTCATGTACTAGTCATCAGCAACCTATACACCAAATATAATCATCCTACTATGCGTAGATACAGAGGAACTGCCGTAACCCAAAAACTTTAACATAGTCGCTGGATCGTGAAATTGAGGTCAAGGTCAGGTGACAGGTGACTGACTGGCAAGTACTCATCATAAGCTACCTCTGTACCAAATTTGATGGACCTAGGGCTTGGGCTTACAAATATATGAAGGAAGATACCAAGTGTTTACGCCGCCACCGCCGGATTCCCATACATATGTCTCGCCTCCAGCGACTTTCGTCGCAGGCGAGACAATAAATCACAAGTGTGGACACAGAAAAACGTCTCGCCTGCATTCCGTATCAGTTACGAAAATAAATTTCGTCATAAGCATTACGTAAATAGCATTAAATATCAGCAGCGGCCTGTATACAAAATATTATCACCATACCCTGCATAGTTACAGGGGAACAGCCATAACCCAAAAACTTTAACATAGTCGCTGGACCGTGAAATTGAGGTCAAGGTCAGGTGGAACCTACCAAACAGTCATATACTATTCATCAGCAACCTATATACCAAATATTGTCATCCTACCATTCGTAGTTACAGAGGAACTATCGTAACCTAAAAACTTTAACGTAGTCGCTGGACCGTGAAATTGAGGTCAAGGTCAGGTGACACCTACCAGACAGTCATGTACTAGTCATCAGCAACCTATACACCAAATATTGTCATCCTACCATGCATAGTTACAGAGGAACTGTCGTAACACTAAAACTTTAACGTAGTCGCTAGACCGTGAAATTGAGGTCAAGGTCAGGTGACACCTACCAGACAGTCATGTACTAGTCATCAGCAACCTATACACCAAATATTGTCATCCTACCATGTGTAGTTACAGAGGAACTGTCGTAACCCAAAAACTTTAACGTAGTTGCTGGACCGTGAAATTGAGGTCAAGGTCAGGTGACACCTACCAGACAGTCATGTACTAGTCATCAGCAACCTATACACCAAATATTGTCATCCTACCATGCGTAGTTACAGAGGAACTGTCGTAACCCAAAAACTTTAACGTAGTCGCTGGACCGTGAAATTGAGGTCAAGGTCAGGTGACAGGTGACTGACTGGCAAGTACTCATCATAAGCTACCTCTGGACCAAATTTGATGGACCTAGGGCTTGGGCTTACAAAGATATGAAGCAAGATGTCAAGTGTTTACGCCGCCGCCGCCGCCGGATTCCCATACATATGTCTCGCCTCCAGCGACTTTCGTCGCAGGCGAGACAAAAATGGTGGTAGACTATGCACATCTTTACATCATAACAATTAATCCAACCAAGCATCAAACCAATCTGTCAAGTGGTTTAAGAGAAGATGCGTCCACAAGATCTACAATTGTATTATTTTGCTGAAACTGTCAAAGTCCCATAACTCCTACAAAATTTGACAAATCAAAATGACGGTATAGTATGCACATCTACCCATCAGAACAATTAATCCTACCAAATTTCAAAGCAATTTGCCAAGCGCTTTAAGAGGAGATGTATCCACAAGGTCTACCATTGTATTATATTGCTGAAATGGTTTAAGTCCCTTAACTCCTGCAAAATTTTATGAATCAAAATGACTGTAGAGTATGTACATCTACCCATCATAACAATTAATCCTATTAAATATCAAAGCAATCTATCAAGTCGTTTCAGAGATGCATCCACGAGATCTACCATGATATTATATTGCTGAAACGGTCAAAGTTCCATAACTCCTACAAAATTTGACAAATCAATATGATGGTATAGTTAAGTGCAGCTAACCATCATAACAAATCATCCTACCAAATATCAAAGCAATTTGTGAAGGGGTTTCAGAGGAGATGCGCCCACAAGTTCTACTATTGTATTATTTTGCTGAAAGGGTCAAAGTCCCATAAGAAAATTTTACAACTCAAAATGATGGTATATTATGCACATCTACTCATCATAACAGTTAATCCTACGACCTACGTACGGATGCCGACCATTTCTAGGTCCCTCCCTGGTGTTGTGGCTGGGAGCATAAAAAAACAAAATTTTAAGAAGAATGGCATTATCCTGTCTAAATTTTCTGTATTATGAGATGGCATGTTGTCTATGCAAAAAGTAATTGCAAACATCATTATATAAATGAACATCCATCATTAAACATTTTCATTTACCAATAAAGTTTATTAGTTTCAAGTTTCAACTAAACATGTGTCTTGTCTTTTATAGGCCCAAACCCCAACTTTCAGACAAGCCAACCAAAAAAAAAGTAAATCACGAAATTTTAAATCATTGTTATAAGAAGTTCAAAGATTTCGTGATCATGGATTATAACTTTAATAACGAATTTTATAAAAAGAGATCACTGATTTTTATTCGTTATACTTATTTCGAGAATAAGTGATCAAGGTTTTTATTTGGTTTTAACGAATTTTGGAATTAACGATCACTGATTTATAATTCATTATCCAGAATTTGTTATAATGGATTTCAATTTGTTTTCCCTCAAATTTATTCCATGATTATTCTGGAATTTGTGATCACAAATTAAAATTTTGTTATCAAGAATTATTAAAAAAAACATTTGTAGTTCCTAAAGAAGCTTCCATAGAAAACATTTTCCCGTCTAAAACGTATTTATTATGAGATGACATGTTGTCTATGCAAAAAGTAATTTCAAACATCATTAGATAGACAAACATCCATTAGACTTTTTCGTTTACCCAAAAAGTTACTTCCTGTTAGCTAAAATGTCTCATGGATGGTCATCATGCAGTCATTTCATGCATGATACATATTTGTGACCCAATGTAAACATGACTGTATTCTGTTTCAGATGAAGGAAAGGTTGGCACACGATATCAACTAATTAATAGTCAATACCCTAGAATTTGTTAATTTCTACAGAAGTGACTACCACTTTTTTCCTAACCAAGAAAATTGTTATCAAGTAATTAAATGCAGTAGGCGAACAATGCTACCAATTGAAATGTTAAATGTTTAAATAACTAAATGATATCTAGCTATTGTACAAAATAATTTGTTGATTGTACCATCTATATCATTAATTGATTTCTTAATTACCCTGAGAGAGTGATATCTGACAAATGAATGACATTATAACGACAAATGAAGGACTTATTGATCTCCCGAGTAGGAGGCTTTTGTTGCAAGCATTGATGAAATTATTTATCAATTTGAAAATAAGACATTTCATAAAAGTCACAGATTAATTAACATACTCTATATCTTTTCAAAAGTAATTAATAGCAATACACAATTCAATTTAGTTTTCCAATAAAAAATACATCTTTTGTTAGGATGTTTATGGGAAAAATTTAATAATTGAACTGCTCTAAACCAGTCTTGAATAAAACAGGTTAACCACCAGAAGACTGAAACTACAATTCCTTTTCCCCTTCTGTTAAAATTATTTTTTTTGTAAATTTTATCTCAGTATTAAGCCACCATTCTTAAGTGGCCATGATTTTTTCTAGTGGTGGACATTTTAGAGAAGCTGTACATAGTAGGTAATAAAATAACTTCTATGGATTTCTTGGCAGTTTAAGATTTTGGAGCCCTAGCAAACCAGAGACATGCAGTTTGAAATATTTTTGCTGTTTTAAAGCCAAAAACATTTAATGGTGATCTCTTATTCAAACATTGGTTATAATGAATTATGGTCTGTGATCACAAAATCTGGAATTCGTTATAATGAATTTACATTTGTGATCACCATTTCAGGTATTGGTTTTTACAAATTAAAATTTGTGATCACGAATGTGGCAAATGTACATATCCAGCAGAAGTTCTTGGTAAAGACTGCTTTAAAAACACTCAAAACCACTATTTCATTCAAAGCAACTTTTTAAATTTATTTTTTAATTATTTTGGGTTTTTTTTTTAATTAATGATGGTCAATTTGAAGCTTCATTTTGTGGATAGTATATTGTAAATTTATTCACAGAGATTTCATTAATTAAATTTCATTACTTTAATTTCTTTAAGTCCATCATTAATAAACGCTTCATATCAACTATAACAAACAGCTATGAAACTATCGTCTATGTGTATCAATATTCATCTGATACAGTAATTAAAATGATTCAATAAACATAATTAACCTGTAAAAACTCATTATAAAAATGGACCAGTTACCCTTTTTTTTTATACAATTTTTGTTCATTTATCAATATACAGATATCAACTAAATGATAGTTAGATTTTAATTTATTGGGTTTGATATCTAACCATCAATGTCTTCATGGAAATTGCTGCAGACTTTATTGATATTGTAACTGAAACAGTTAAAGCGTATCCAAAAAACATATTCATTCTTATCAGCATTTACGTCATAGTGATGTATCTTGTTGTAATTGTTCCAAGTATTGCTGTTTTCAATATAAAATCATTCAACACAAAACAAGTTATAAACCAAGTTGTTTTTAAAATCAGTTTCTAACAAATTCAAAACTATTGTTCAAATACATTATGGCATGAATCCATGACACATATCCTTAATAACCTTTCTTATTGTTCTCAGCTGCAATATTAAGACTGCACCGAGTACATTTATGGTTCACGACAAGATCAATTGTATCAAACATATCTACAGATATTTCTTAAGAATTAGACAGACTTATTATATTGATGATTCATTGTAGAAAAAAAACAATGATTTTAGCTGCAGACGTTACAAAGCAAAACTGCAGAATAGTCTGTGCATTTTTTGTTGTCATCTTATATAGCTTTTCTTTAATAATGCATCAAATTCTATAGCAGATTTAAAGGGTTATCTCCCCTCTATGACAGTTTTTGCAGTGCATTTTATTGAATTAATAGCTCATGACCCTATGCAGTTGATAACACAAATTTTCAATAACATTTAATTTTGACACCAAATTTTAATAAACTTAATTCATAACACATATCCCTTATAACCTATTTCATTGTTCTTTGTAACCACATTCTAGTTGAATTGACTACATATATTGCTCAACACGATAGAATCAATTGTATCAAATATATCAAGGTTACCTAATTTATGTTTCCTAAAGAATATACTGACAAATCATAGTAGAACAAACCCAATGTGATCTAGGGTTTTGAAATTGTAGAAATACACAAATAACAACTTTATAACATCTTGGTCATGCAAGATATCTTTTCTAGAAAATTTCAGTAAATTAAACTACAGAGTAATGGGTTTTCTCTCATTTTTTTTTTAGGAATTTGTAGTGCATTTCATTATATTACCCTACTTGGTAACAAAATAGTTTTGAATTTTTAATAACATTTCATTTTGACATAAAATTTTAAAATAACCAACCCATTTTAATTTAGCACCAACCACATCCCCCCACCTCCTAGCAACATGTAAGTTGTTTTGTTAAAAAACACACTGGGTCGGAATAAAAAGTACAATCAGACCAATCAAACTATTCCCACTGTGATACTAAAGCTCATGCCCTTGTTGAATCTCCTTAGGAATACTTTAACAGCAGAGTGTACAGCCATCTGGTAGACATGTATTATCTTTGGTTGACTTAATATATTAAATCTAAATGGGTTTTACACTCAGCTGACTCATCTCAAATTGTATTTTTAACTGGGACAACTGACCCTGGGGTCAAATTTTAAGGGGTTCAGTAATGGATGTGGCTGCCAGGTGCAATAATTAACTGAGTTACTCATTGAATTCTGTATTCAAAAAGCAATGGGAAAGTTTCAGCCGTAAAAAGTTTTTAAAATATCAATGCATAAATGCATAAAATCATACAATATACAGAGATTTTAAGAATTTAATTAACATACATGTATTGACCAATGAACCAACTTCAAATTAAATTAAACCTGGTTTCTCTCAATATAAGAACATCCAATGTTTCTACCTTGCTAAATTGGGTTTAACAGCACTTTAGTTCTATAATATGTAACCCATTATTTGATCTGACATGTAATATCGCATGTCAGAAATGTTTAATTACCCTCTCCTAATCAGGAGCTATAAACAGCTTCATCTAATTGATCTGGAAGTCTTACAAATTGCTTCATGTTAATGTGGAAGTTTTTATGACCATTGAAGCTAATATGAACATGCAATAAAACAGCTCTCCAACAGGGATGTGGAATGTAACAATTTTTATCCTTGATTGAATTTTTAATATTTCAATAGAAACTTGGTAACAGATGTATCCCATACAAACATACATATTAATATGTGCAGGAAATTCTTAAAAGAGTGTCAATTCAAAATTTTTAAAACAAAATATACCGGTAAAAAGTACAACAGGGATAAAGTGTAGCATACTGGTTCATACCCTCACTAATCATAAACGGTACCAGATCAATATTACTCAATATCTTTTTACACCTGGAGAAAACATCAATTATTCATCTAACCTTTATATGAAGTTTGTCTGTAGGGTCTTTGGGATTCTGACTTAGGAGAATATTTTCTAATTTCAAATCTCTATGGACTATATCTACAACAAAAATATACA
This sequence comes from Limnoperna fortunei, assembly GCA_944474755.1. Classification (NCBI taxonomy): domain Eukaryota; kingdom Metazoa; phylum Mollusca; class Bivalvia; order Mytilida; family Modiolidae; genus Limnoperna; species Limnoperna fortunei. The sequence goes on along the minus strand of OX104118.1, from coordinate 14,083,415 downwards.
TGTAATATAAGCAATAATATGTACATGTAACAATGATACAAATCTTCAATATCAACACTGTCAAGCTAAATTAAGACAATTAAAGAATTTATTTACAGCAACATTTCTAACGGGGTTGTGTTTTCTTTAAGTTGTTTCAAACTAGAGCCTCCTAGAAACTTGTAATCACTCAGCTGGAACAAATGACTTCGAGCTATCTTTAAATTTTACAATTTACATGTACAGTTTTAATCTAGCTGTTATAGCTTTTAAGTTATTGGGCAAAAACTAAAAATATCTACAACAATTCTGTTTGTTTGTTTGTTTGAATGGTGTTTTAACGCCACTTACAGCAATTTTTCAGCTATTTCATGGCGTCCAGTTTTTTATTGGGGGAGGAAGCTGGAGTACCCCGAGAGAACCCCCGACCTGCGGTAGGAAAACTGGCAATCCTTGTCAATTAAGATTGGAGTCGAGTACACCCTGCATGAAGTGAGAATCGAACCCGCAATCTCAGTGTTGACAGACCACGTGATCAATAGTAAACGAACTACCTTGACCACTCGGCCACCGAGGCCCCTACAACAATTTTGATTAAAGGAAATAACTCATCAGACAATTTCTGCAACTATTGCAAAAAGACTGAAATGGCTGGTTTGCAAAGCAAGTGCCTTAAAAATTTGGAATAAAAAGGGTATACTTCCATATTTCTGAAGAACCTGAGATGACTAAGTTCCCTTGTCTAGAAAAATGGAAAAAACTTTTCTAGTTCTAGAACCAAAACTGGTACTAAGTAACTTCAACAAAAACTGTTATTAAAGCACAAAATGTCCTATATGACACTTTTCAAACAATCAAATGATTTGTATGCCTGGTTCTCCTGATTATTTTTGCTATTTACAGTGTTACTCATTTTACTCAGAGTAAAATTTCTAAGGCCAGAACTGGTAATTTTGTCTAAAATTTAATGGTCAGTAAAGGGAAATTACTCCTATAAGGAGTAATCTGAAAATTTCAGACCAATAAAGTGAATTGCAGGCATGAACTGCTGATTATTTTCGGAATTTAGTTTCACTTTAGCTGTTTTAGTTTTAGAATACAGAACAAAAACTTTTCCTTACTGCAGGTCTGGGGTTTTCTCAGGGTACTCCTGCTTCCCCAATAAAAACTAGACACAATGATATAGCTATACAAGTGTGGACACAGAAAAACGTCTCGCCTGCATTCCGCATCAGTAACGAAAATAAATTTCGTCATAAGCATTACGTAAATAGCATTAAATATCAGCAGCGGCCTGTATACAAAATATTGTCACCATACCCTGCATAGTTACAGGGGAACAGCCATAACCCAAAAACTTTAACGTAGTCGCTGGACCGTGAAATTGAGGTCAAGGTCAGGTGGAACCTACCAGACAGTCATGTACTATTCATCAGCAACCTATACACCAAATATTGTCATCCTACCATGCGTAGTTACAGAGGAACTATCGTAACCCAAAAACTTTAACGTAGTCGCTGGACCGTGAAATTGAGGTCAAGGTCAGGTGACACCTACCAGACAGTCATGAACTAGTCATCAGCAACCTATACACCAAATATTGTCATCCTACCATGCGTAGTTACAGAGGAACTGTCGTAACCCAAAAACTTTAACGTAGTCGCTGGACCGTTAAATTGAGGTCAAGGTCAGGTGACACCTACCAGACAGTCATGTGCTAGTCATCAGCAACCTATACACCAAATATTGTCATCCTACCATGCGTAGTTACAGAGGAACTGTCGTAACCCAAAAACTTTAACGTAGTCGCTGGACCGTGAAATTGAGGTCAAGGTCAGGTGACACCTACCAGACAGTCATGTACTAGTCATCAGCAACCTATACACCAAATATTGTCATCCTACCATGCGTAGTTACAGAGGAACTGTCGTAACCCAAAAACTTTAACGTAGTCACTGGACCGTGAAATTGAGGTCAAGGTCAAGTGACACCTACCAGACAGTCATGTACTAGTCATCAGCAACCTATACACCAAATATTGTCATCCTACCATGCGTAGTTACAGAGGAACTGTCGTAACCCAAAAACTTTAACGTAGTCGCTGGACCGTGAAATTGAGGTCAAGGTCAGGTGACACCTACCAGACAGTCATGTACTAGTCATCAGCAACCTATACACCAAATATTGTCATCCTACCATGCGTAGTTACAGAGGAACTGTCGTAACCCAAAAACTTTAACGTAGTCGCTGGACCGTGAAATTGAGGTCAAGGTCAGGTGACAGGTGACTGACTGGCAAGTACTCATCATAAGCTACCTCTGGACCAAATTTGATGGACCTAGGGCTTGGGCTTACAAAGATATGAAGCAAGATGTCAAGTGTTTACGCCGCCGCCGCCGCCGCCGCCGCCGCCGCCGGATTCCCATACATATGTCTCGCCTCCAGCGACTTTCGTCGCAGGCGAGACAAAAATTGCTGAAAATGGCGTCAAACATCATTCAAACAAACAAACAAACAGGACAAAATCTGAAAATTTCAATACAAAATGGTCTTATGTGTGGTCTGACAATTTTGGACAAACTATATGTTTTTAGGTATTGTCTTGCTGAACATTACTGCATCTAATGAGGCATTAAATGATACCCCGCCACCTTGCAATTGTTTTATAGTATCCATAACATATTTTACTGAATTAGAAATTTAAAATCAGCCAATAGGAACAGCTGAGCATGGTAACAGACCATCTCAAAAGACAATTTTTACCTTGACCTTGGACCTAAAACATTTTAAATTGGCCTTACTCAAAAACTACAAAATGGAATTGTGCTGAAAATTGAACTTGATCTTCATTTTATAGTACATGTACATCACATCTGTGCAACGTTTTCACAAAATCTGTTGATGTGATTTTCAGTCATCAATTGGAAACTGCCCCCATTAAAATCTGGATTCCAAATTGCTGAAGGTGGTGTTAAACACCTTTCAAAAACATATAAACATTCAACAATGGTCAACTTTACATTCAACAGGGACAAACATGTACACTACAACCAAAGTGTATTTTTTGTTTTGCACCATCGCCAGTGGGCAGCAATGTCCACACTTATCATACCTTTCATTTTGTAAACACTTTCTAGAAATTCTTCTAAGTTCTCAAAGAATCATACTAAACAAGTGTGGACACAGAAAAACGTCTCGCCTGCATTCCGCATCAGTAACGAAAATAAATTTCGTCATAAGCATTACGTAAATAGCATTAAATATCAGCAGCGGCCTGTATACAAAATATTGTCACCATACCCTGCATAGTTACAGGGGAACAGCCGTAACCCAAAAACTTTAACGTAGTCGCTGGACCATGAAATTGAGGTCAAGGTCAGGTGGAACCTACCAGACAGTCATGTACTATTCATCAGCAACCTATATACCAAATATTGTCATCCTACCATGCATAGTTACAGAGGAACTGTCGTAACCCAAAAACTTTAACGTAGTCACTGGACCGTGAAATTGAGGTCAAGGTCAGGTGACACCTACCAGACAGTCATGTACTCGTCATCATCAACCTATACACCAAATATTGTCATCCTACCATGCGTAGTTACAGAGGAACTGTCGTAACCCAAAAACTTTAACGTAGTCGCTGGACCGTGAAATTGAGGTCAAGGTCAGGTGACACCTACCAGACAGTCATGTACTAGTCATCAGCAACCTATACACCAAATATTGTCATCCTACCATGCGTAGTTACAGAGGAACTGTCGTAACCCAAAAACTTTAACGTAGTCGCTGGACCGTGAAATTGAGGTCAAGGTCAGGTGACACCTACCAGACAGTCATGTACTAGTCATCAGCAACCTATACACCAAATATTGTCATCCTACCATGCGTAGTTACAGAGGAACTGTCGTAACCCAAAAACTTTAACGTAGTCGCTGGACCGTGAAATTGAGGTCAAGGTCAGGTGACAGGTGACTGACTGGCAAGTACTCATCATAAGCTACCTCTGGACCAAATTTGATGGACCTAGGGCTTGGGCTTACAAAGATATGAAGCAAGATGTCAAGTGTTTACGCCGCCGCCGCAGGATTCCCATACATATGTCTCGCCTCCAGCGACTTTCGTCGCAGGCGAGACAAAAAACAGTATGTCTACTCCAATACAACACATGGATTGACAACACCAGAATGTGGGTAGGGTGTGCTCTACTCCAATCTAACTGACAAGGATTGCCTGTTTTCTTTCCGAAGTTCAGGGTTTTTTTCTGGGTACAACAGTTTCCTCCCCAAAAGAAAAATTGGACACCATGATATAGCTGAAAAATTGCTGAAACTGGTGTAAAACAAACAAACAAGAAAAAAAAAGCACCAAAGGTAGAAGTTTTGTCCATGCTGTGCTAACTCCTACTGTAGACAGTTGAAAAAAGAAGTGTGGATTGTGAGCACGCTCACAAAGGGATACCCCCACTTCGCTTCAATTCCAATTGTCTCCCCTGAATAATATCCGACAGAGACGAAAATTCTTCATGCACATCTACATATGATGTACTTCCTTCATGTAAAGTTTCATCAAAATCTGTCAAGCGGTTTAGGAGGAGAAGCGCTTACAAGGGATGTGGACAGACGGACAGACAGACAGGGTGATTCCTATATACCCCCCCAAACAAGTTTGTGGGGGGTATTAAAATATTGACCTGAACTAACATTGATCATTTGCTGAACATTTTGTGTAATACCTAGTAAACACAGGTAAACTATAGCTTTAATGCACCTACCCCGTTTGTGTAAATATGAAATTGCCTCAGCCATTTTTGTCATTATAACTTTGGTATCTTCTTCAGAAAATGTTTGTTTTTCCTTTAAAATATCAGCTAACTCGCCTCCTTCACACAATTCCATCACTAAATACATTTTCTGAAAAAAAAAATTGTAGACTTAAATAAGACTATTTGCACTTCAGAATAAATTCATTCACTGCATCGTTAGGTTGTTTGATTGATGTTTTATTTCAATTTCAGGAACATTTTAAGCTATATTTAAACAACATTCAGTTTTTTTCTAAGGAAGGAAATTAGAGTTCTATATCTGGTAAAAAAAACACATCTTTTGACAGCACAACGAACAATTTTTCTTAACGGCTGATTTCTAGTACAGATGACACAGTACAGGTGAGCACATGCACAATCATTTGTACTCATTGTGTCAACCAATCAAAATGGTAACATAACAATATTCATATTTCACGTCCTTGTTTTGAACATTCTGATCAATTGGACATCGGATTTCAAACAATGAAGAGTCAATAGTATATATCGCAATGTGAAAGTTGTTGGTTTATGGTCAAAATAGGTACTGACATGCATTTTGGAAAAGCCCAGGTGTTCTTCCACACATGATCAAAATTTTTGTCTTTTTGCTAGTTTCGCTGAGCTTCACTTGTGAAAAAAACCTAAAATTGATATCACTCATGGAAGATTACCCAGTATGTCCCAGAAACTTATGTATGAACCTATTATTCTTGTCATATCATATATTTACCTGTGTATTTATTTACCTAGTAATTCAAAAATTTATAGCTATAACTTTGAATTTTCTGCACACTGGCATGGGGTTAAACATATTGTTTCAAAATTCAGAAAAAAGCCATCTATAAGAACAAAATAATTTTTCCCTTTATAATTTATGTATAAATGTAGACTAGGTCCCCAAATTTTCAGGAATTCATATTTTTCAAAACACAGTATTGCTATACATTAAACTTTTCTTGGTTTCATTACTTCATTCAAATAACAGCATATAATCTCACTAAACATATCTATTATTATTAATAAACCACTATAATATTTACTTAGATAACAGTAAAGCTCACCATATGATATATTTTGCCAAAAAAGTCCAATATGGTATTGCCTGATTCTGACCTGTATTGGCCTGATCGTGACAAAATATTCAATTAACATTCTGTAGTAATTTGGTAAAAGAATAAAAATAACAGTTGTGTTGGCCTAGTTAATTGATAAAGATGTCATTATTTGTTGATCATTGTATTGGCCTAGTTATTGGTTCTCAGCCAGGTGTATTGGCCTTCAGCTGTTCCTTAGGCAAACTGATTGGGCCACTAACTAGGCCAATACAGAAATCATTTGTAATATTATCATAGTATACCTCAGTATGCAATCCACATTAATTATTATTATTTCATATCAGTAAAATTATGTTTGTTTCAATTGGATAAAACAAGGTCAGCTGGTATTAATTAATCTGCAGTAATTTGACATGAGGGCATTATAATTATCATGCCCTCTATATATAAGCAACTATATTGTATAAATATTTATTGGACTGACAGGACTAAAATTCTTGAATTTAATTTCAAATAAATTCTACTTTTTACAAATTGTGTGTAAAATATTACATAACATAATACACTACATAACATTATTCCACATTGATAAAATCCTATTACTGTTATTTTACTCGGGTAGACAGACATCTTGATTATAAATAGCAGTCTTAACATGTAACAATATGTTTTGCAATAAATTAAATTTTTAATCTGTGTTGACATAAAGAAATTTCTTACGACTGGTTGTTACATGTACCATTTACATTTCATTTGCATTTAAAGTTTAGTGTAATTTTTATTTATATACAAATATAAAATTGCAGCATGTTGTTTTCCATTAAATATAAATTGCACACAAAATTAAACCATAAATAAATTTAACAAAAAGATTTCAGCTTAATTGTCATACTGTTAAAAAATGATGAATGTAAAAGTACAGTTGCTTTATTTAAAAGAACCCACTCAAAAGGTTAATCAAGATGGAAATTTCAAGGAAATAACTGTTGACTTTGCCCAACCTGTCATATCCTGTTTAATACATGTACTGCCCACACTAGGGAATACACAAAAATATGTTTGACTAACGATTGGTTACGATAATTATCATCTGTGACAATACACCAGAGGTGGACTGCAGATCAATGGAAGAAAAAGGATGATACCAACAGACAATATGACAACAGATATAAGAATTAGGGTACCAGACAACTATACATTACTGTATCCAACCCAGTCTATTCTAGAGGGCGAATATTAATTAAATATAAGAATTAGGGTACCAGACTGTATCCAACCCAGTCTATATAAATGTTAATTCTATAACATATTCAGCCATTTCATGTACTTTTATAACATTTAAAATAATTCCTGTTAATTTAAGGTATTTATCTTATAATTAAAAATGTAAGGACCATAAAAAAGTACTTAAGCTAATTTTCCAGTTCAAATAACTTTAATGTCAAAATTATAGCAAAATATGATTATTAAATAGATAAACATTTTAAAAATTTATACAAACTGTCAGAACAACTGCTACAAGTTTAAACAGGGTAAATGTATTAAATTATGGTTTAAAGCCTTTCTGGGGGTACACTGTTAATTGAAGAATGAGTAAGCCTTTGAGATAATAATATCAACATACTTTTCCAGTTTCAAACACCTCATTAAGTTTGATGATGTTTTCATGGTCAACCCTCTTAAGTATGGTGACTTCTCTTTCCAGTAACTTGATAGCAGAACTACCAGCCTGAAAAAGAACAAATATTTTTATTCCTATTAATAAGGACAGACTTCTGATCAAATTTATGATGGAAGCATTTTCACATCTACCTCTCTCCCCACTAACTGCATACCATAACAAAATATTAGAAACATGATCTCTCGTGGACCCTAAAATTTAGGTCAAGGTTAGGTGACAATTGATTGACATGTATTATGCATAAGCTATCACTGGACCAAAATTAATTCATCAACGGCTTAAACTTACACAAGATAAAAAGCAAAATGTTAACACTGCCACCGTCATTGGTGGCCATTTAATACAGCCACATTCATTACATGTAGATGTATATGATATACAAATCCTATTAACATAAATTAAAGGATGATCACCCAGCAACAAATGACAGCTTACAAGACTTCACAACTGAAAATGCTGGGGATGGGTACTACATGTACTAGAGACTGTTCCTGGACTAGGAGCATACCTACATGTAGGCAGCAAATAGGAATGTCCTCTCAGGAGGTTGGCAGGCTACAATACAACAAAAAAGTTAAGAAACAAGGGACCATATTTATAGGTTGTTTGTGGAGACCCAAAACTCCTTAAAATGGGGAATAGGATAGATGTCAAAACAAGAGTAGGTGGCCTGTAGCGGATACAAAGGTCTAAATTCTCCACCATTACCAAACTCTCAATACTCGATTTGTCGCAGGCCAAATATCCTGTACATTGGTCCATTCCTTGTCCCTAATTGATTTGTTGACTGTCTTTGTCCTTAATTTAGTTGTAATAAAGCTGGACATTAAACAGGCATTCAATAAATAATTGATTTTTCCATGACTTGTATTGGATTATGACCTAAAGTAAATACCATGATATTGATGGTATTAAAGGAAAATGATATTCATACACCTCGTTGTCTTCATAGTGCCTACAGGACCAACATAATTAATGTTGTACATGCATATTTATACATGTAAACTGCCTAACACATGCCAACAAACAAAAAATAGACAATTTGCAGTTTTTGACAATAAGTGCTTTATCTGACAAACAAATAAACATAATTTTTCAGCTAAAAGCTGAAACTACACAACAGAAAAGAATTAGGAAGTGTTTGAATGCAATCATCTCCTTCAAGAAAAGAACAAAATGTTATATGTATTGGATATACTTGTACATGTACAATCTGTGCAAACAGTTTAATAGTACAGACTCTGTACATGTCTACTTGGTATAATGCTGTCAAAAATTTGAAAAAAGTTGTAGCTTAAACTACACAACAGGTAAGAACTAGGAAGTGTTTGCATGCTTCCCAATGCTTTGACATTTACAAGTAAAAGATACCCATGTACTGTGCCAAGTTAGTTTGTAACATTTAAGTACATGTATGCTGGAAGCATATTCATGACTAAATGTATTATTATAAATCACTGCGAAACAAAACAATTATTTCAGTGATATAGTCATTGTCTAAATTTACTGCCATGAAATTCCGAAAATTATTTTAATTCTAAGGTTTTCCTATTTTCAAGGTGTATATAGCCTTAGCCGTATTTGGTATAACGTCTTGGAATTTTTTGTGATAAAAGCTCTACATCTTAATCAGTTGGATTTTAAACATATAGTTTGGGTTTGAGCGCCACTGATGAGTCTTGATCAGACGAAACACACATCTGGCTTCTTGGTTAATTCTATTAACCTTTGTATGTTTGATGACATTTTATTTAAAATAATGGCTTCAATTTCTGAGAAGGAAAATAATGTTCATGCTGAAATGATTTTGCATGGTTGAGGTTATTGTCACTTTCAAACATTAACTTTTTTATTTCAGAGAGGCTAAGCTTTCTGAAACAGTAAAAACACTGGAACTCGGACAGAAAGCTTACAATGCACTGTTAATACTGAGTAGTTATGCAGGATGGAACAACTTAAGATGACTTTCAATTTCTAATACCAGAACCACTCATTAAGTCAAATGTATTTATTATAATAATTACTTAATTAAATTATTTTAATTAAAATTCACATATTCTTCTCTATAACTTCAAATTTTATATAAATAAGTAAACATCATAATTTGAAGTTTGATCATTGACCTCAAGTCGACAAGTCCATTCTCATATAAACGATTGAATTCCCTTTTTAAGTGTTTTGCCCGATGCACAATTTAAATCAATTTATTTCTTAACATCAATAGTTCTTAAGATAAAATTCCAGCTTACACAAGACTAATAAATTTTCTTATATAATAATATTGTCATGATTTTTTCAACTGGCTGAACATCTATACAGAACATAAAATTAAAATCTAAGTGGATTAGACTAGACATATTTGTATATAGTTTGTTATTTTTCTAAACTAGATACTTTGAAATGGTTTAAAAATTGACAAAATAAAGGATGGGAAAATGACAAAAACAACATGAAACCCCAGCCACAAATACATGTGCATTTTTCTACAAGAACAAGTCTTAAATAAGTCATAAATCTTACAAAATATTTGTATGTTGTGACAGTCTGTTAAATGTAACTAAAACACTTTCTTCCTTTAGAATATTTTTAATCTAAAGCACATGGAATGAACAAATTTCAATCAGACTCTTGAAAATTTAAAGAAATGAAAGAATTGCATGATTAATTTGAGTGTAAGACCGATGGCAAGGAATAACAGCAACCTGATATGGCTCTAACAAAATTACTATTCATGTACATGTATATGACACACATAAAACATTTTTGACGAAATCACAAAATTTTTTTTATGGAGGTTAAAACATTTCTGTTTTATTAATTAATTATGTTTTTACCACAAAAATTTCTTTCTGAGCATTTAAAAATACAAAACAAAGCCTCCTAATTTCACCATTTCTCAAATGATGGGTTCAGAAACAGTCAGCTCTTTAATTTTTTTGGAAAACACCTAAATAATGCTCATGTCGAGCAAACAAATGTTCCTTAAATTAGTAGCTTCTTTGTACATCGCATTACATTATTCATACATTGTACATGCTTGTATATAAATGACACCTAGTGTCTTGATTAAATGCAATTCCCTTTTCTTAAACTTTTGAAGTCTATGTAATTTTAACATAAATCTTTATTACAGATTAAATCAGTTTTTACTTTTTGAATGACAATTTCTGTTTTCCATGAATTCTGACCCATCTTTTGATTTATCTGACGTTTTATAACATGTAGATAAATTCCTTATAGTTTAAAAAACTTCACGACACACTAAAATGTTTATTGATTTTATCTATCTCTTAAGTTTTGTTCAAGAAAAATGTTAATACTATAACAAGTGAGGACACAGAAAAACGTCTCGCCTGCATTCCACATCAGTAACGAAAATAAATTTCGTCATAAGCATTACGTAAATAGCATTAAATATCAGCAGTGGCCTGTATACAAAATATTGTCACCATACCCTGCATAGTTACAGGGGAACAGCCGTAACCCAAAAACTTTAACGTAGTGGCTGGACCGTAAAATTGAGGTCAAGGTCAGGTGGAACCTACCAGACAGTCATGTACTATTCATCAGCAACCTATATACCAAATATTGTCATCCTACCATGCGTAGTTACAGAGGAACTATCGTAACCCAAAAACTTTAACGTAGTCGCTGGACCGTGAAATTGAGGTCAAGGTCAGGTGACACCTACCAGACAGTCATGTACTAGTCATCAGCAACCTATACACCAAATATTGTCATCCTACCATGTGTAGTTACAGAGGAACTGTCGTAACCCAAAAACTTTAACGTAGTCACTGGACCGTGAAATTGAGGTCAAGGTCAGGTGACACCTACCAGACAGTCATGTACTAGTCATCAGCAACCTATACACCAAATATTGTCATCCTACCATGCATAGTTACAGAGGAACTGTCGTAACCCCAAAACTTTAACGTAGTCGCTGGACCGTGAAATTGAGGTCAAGGTCAGGTGGCACCTACCAAACAGTCATGTACTAGTCATCAGCAACCTATACACCAAATATTGTCATCCTACCATGCGTAGTTACAGAGGAACTGTCGTAACCCCAAAACTTTAACGTAGTCGCTGGACCGTGAAATTGAGGTCAAGGTCAGGTGACACCTACCAGACAGTCATGTACTAGTCATCATCAACCTATACACCAAATATTGTCATCCTACCATGCATAGTTACAGAGGAACTGTCGTAACCCAAAAACTTTAACATAGTCTCTGGACCGTGAAATTGAGGTCAAGGTCAGGTGACACCTACCAGACAGTCATGTACTAGTCATCAGCAACCTATACACCAAATATTGTCATCCTACCATGCGTAGTTACAGAGGAACTGTCGTAACCCAAAAACTTTAACGTAGTCGCTGGACCGTGAAATTGAGGTCAAGGTCAGGTGACACCTACCAGACAGTCATGTACTAGTCATCAGCAACCTATACACCAAATATTGTCATCCTACCATGAGTAGTTACAGAGGAACTGTCGTAACCCAAAAACTTTAACGTAGTCACTGGACCGTGAAATTGAGGTCAAGGTCAGGTGACAGGTGACTGACTGGCAAGTACTCATCATAAGCTACCTCTGGACCAAATTTGATGGACCTAGGGCTTGGGCTTACAAAGATATGAAGCAAGATGTCAAGTGTTTACGCCGCCGCCGCCGCCGGATTCCCATACATATGTCTCGCCTCCAGCGACTTTCGTGGCAGGCGAGACAAAAAGTGATATCAATATGCTGCATTTATTGCTTTTTGTTGTTTTGTGGCCCTATATAATTCTGTTCAGCAATCAACAGTGTCCTGTTTGTTCTGTGAAGAAGCACCAGTATCCAATGAGATCAAAGAAATTGCAAGACAAAGCAGTAACAAAACAAAACTGTAGTTCAAAGAATGTCATCTACTACATGTACCGTATCTATTACGGTCTTATGTTGATTCAATAGCATAACAAAACTCTAGTAATTACCTTCTCCTTATTAACTACTTTCATTGCCCAATATTTCTCAGTTTCCAAGTGTCTGACTTTGAATACTTTCCCAAACATTCCTTGCCCGATTTTTTCACCCACTTCATAATATTTGTTAATCCACGATTCCTCCTCTATCCTTGTATGGGGAATATCGGTTGCTCCTGCGCTGCCTTTCCGATTACCTATGTTCGCCATGTTCATGGATTTAATGCCAAATTCTGAAAAAGAAACAATGTTTGCTTAGAATAAAGAATAAAAGAAACCATGGAGTAATCTGGAAATGTTAAGGGCAGTTACCTGTGAACAAAACAAAATAGTTAATACAAAATATACAGTATTTCTCTGCTGTATTAATTACATTTAAGTCAAAAATGTTTGTGTATACATAAACATTTACCAAGCATTAGAGAATGAACTTTAACCCCCACAAAAATAATTCACTTCTGCTGAATCATTTTTCATTAAAAAAATATCTGTATTTATCCATCACCTTTGATATGGATAAAGTATACTATACTTGTGTTAAATATTGTAAGCCATAAAGACAGATTTTAACAAAGACTCATTCAGACACAATTTTTTTTTCTCTTTTCAGTTAGTACGTTTTTACAACATCATGTGCATTTTAAAGTATACATCTTAAAAATTTCAACTGTGTGTATCAAAGAAAATAATTACTAAAATATTTTCTTTCAGTTTTTAAATATATCATTTGTTTGTCAAAAAATAACAAGAAGTAATTGTAAACAAAAATCTTTACATGTTTGACGTCATGACAATATAAAATTTGATTAAGAATTACGACCAAACCTTTGAGATAATCACATTATTGTTAATAGCCATAAAAAAAAGATGACTGAAGTCCATCTCATGTCTTTTGGTACTTAATAACCATCAGAATTTACTGATTTATGCAGTCAATAAAATTAGAACTTTACCTATTACAGTGTCCACCTAATACACAACAAAATTAAAATGTATAAATGAAATATATATGGACAATCAGCATGCAATATTTCTTTAAAACTCCTTTATTCTAAGGCATGACAGGTCCTCATAATAACATAAGACTTTCAGCTTAACAAGTTCTTTTATTTCTCTTAAACATTACACAAAATTCATTAAAAAAAGTCCGAGAACATACTGAAGCATACAAAAGATGGTAGACACATGACTTGTTTGTTTGAAGATATATGCCACAAACACTCTCAGCAGCTTTTTGCTGTATTACAGCAACCAATGTTTATTTTGGGGGAAAATAGAGTACCAAGTGAAACTCTGACCTTTAACCTGGCCATCCTTGTACATTGAGGTTAGAGTTGAATGTACATGCAGATGTACTTTGCCTAATTAAAGTCAGACTTAAACTCAGGATCCTGTTTTGACATACATGTATCATAAGTATACTAAGTATATAAAGACTGACTACATGTACATTGAACACTAAGCCACTGATTCGCCACACATGGGTCAATGGACAATGTATACATCTATAGGCAATAGGATGACAAATTGAACCATGTATAAAGTCACATATATACATGTCCATGTATTAAACACGAGGCTCTTAAAAGCTCTTATAACTCACATGAGATATAATAGAAATGAAGATGGCATTTCCCTTGGTGTTAAACTAAGTCCTGTTATTTTCAATTTTCTAAATGTACCGGCATAAATTATCTTTGCTGAGTCCATCAAATGAATCTTGCTGTTTGGTTTCATCTTGTTCAATCATTTACAATTGGAAGCCATTTAAAAATTTGCATACAGGTTTCTATGTTAAATTAATTCCTACAATTGCAGCCATAATGGATTTTTAATGAAGTAAGCAATCATAAACTCAATAAACGCTAGCTTTGCAGTTTCAGAAAAGGTGGCCATTTGAAACCAAAATTTGTCAGACAAGTGTGGACACAGAAAAACGTCTCGCCTGCATTCCGCATCAGTAACGAAAATAAATTTCGTCATAAGCATTACGGAAATAGCATTAAATATCAGCAGCGGCCTGTATACAAAATATTGTCACCATACCCTGCATAGTTACAGGGGAACAGCCGTAACCCAAAAACTTTAACGTAGTCGCTGGACCGTGAAATTGAGGTCATCAAGGTCAGGTGACACCTACCAGACAGTCATGTACTAGTCATCAGCAACCTATACACCAAATATTGTCATCCTACCATGCGTAGTTACAGAGGAACTGTCGTAACCCAAAAACTTTAACGTAGTCGCTGGACCGTGAAATTGAGGTCAAGGTCAGGTGACACCTACCACACAGTCATGTACTAGTCATCAGCAACCTATACACCAAATATTGTCATCCTACCATGCGTAGTTACAGAGGAACTGTCGTAACCCAAAAACTTGAACGTAGTCGCTGGACCGTGAAATTGAGGTCAAGGTCAGGTGACAGGTGACTGACTGGCAAGTACTCATCATAAGCTACCTCTGGACCAAATTTGATGGACCTAGGGCTTGGGCTTACAAAGATATGAAGCAAGATGTCAAGTGTTTACGCCGCCGCCGCCGGATTCCCATACATATGTCTCGCCTCCAGCGACTTTCGTCAATAAAACTGATTGATCAATCGAAAACAAAACTTGTCACCAGTATTCATTGGTTGGTCCTCTATAAAGTTTATGCTTTTTTACAAAATGGCCACCACTGCAGGACTAAGTTTAATATATACACTTTAGGAAAAAAGTTCAAAAAGGCTTCTTCTCTAAAAACTCTTAATCAATTGGTTATTTTGGTTTCAGAGAAGATTGACATGTAAAAAGTTTACAGAAGATGACATCGACAAAGACGACAAAGACGACAGACACAGTGACGACAATAGCTCATGTAACCTTTCAGACATGTGAGCTTAAAATGTGTATGTCAATAGTCATGAAACCCATATCCTTACAGGAGCACTAGAGTATAAACACATGGAAAAATGGGTAACTTGACATATTGGATTATTCAAGTATGGGCAAATATCAGATGTATTAAGTATACCAAACTTTATAATAATTCTACTATACTGTATGCCAATAAATAACAAAACATTATGAATTCATTTCTGAAGTAAAAAGACCAGTAATACCTGGTACATGTATTAAATTACAATTTGATTCAATTCAATGTTAATGAATTTCATAAGATTAATGTTAATATAAAACTTGGAAAAAATAATAATAAAATGGCATGGCATGAATCCTAATGTACATGTAAGTTAACACATCAAAACCTTTATGAAGTGTTGTATCACACACACAGAACTGAACATATTTCTTCATTATGCTTAGAACTCTAAAGAAAATCCAACACTTATTCAGTGTTCCAGGTGTACATTTTAAGATTTAAATGGAACAAAATCTTGTGTCTATTATTCTTGTACAAAATGTATATATGGTATAAGTGTTATGTAAAACTTAAACTGGTAATTTGTGGATTAACTAACAAACAAGAAATAGTCCTTGGTTTAAATCCTTTTATATCTACCTTTAAATATAACACCAAAGTGAGTAAGTATCATTGTATATGGAAGTGTTTCAATTATTGTGAATGGTTATTACCTATGACCTATGATCATAATCTTCACCTTTATTTCAAAGTTATTATTATTTGACAAACTTAATTGTCACCGAGTGGCTGTTCTGCCCTCTTTAAAATGGTAAAAAATTAAATCAGATATACAGAAAATTGGAACTATTTTCAAATGACCTACATTATAAATACAAATGTAAATGTACAATGTGTATTTAGCTTTAAAACCTAGATACAGGGTACAATAATAGCTATTTACTAGGCTTAAAACTGCACCATTTAACGTCCCCCTTTTGAAATTTCAATTTATATTTTAACATGCTGCATCATAAAAATAAGCAGTCCTCACCAAAAACTATTAACCCACAAGCCAAAAGACTTTTGAATTTGTAAAAATTTGAAGACTGAATTCAAATATACTAACCCAAATGAAATTGGAACAGCTTTGTGTGTGTTACTAAGAATTGTGTACAAATGAACAAGGTTTGGCAATAAATAAAATTTTGTTGGTCTGTCACAGTTGTCGAAAGATGTTCCAATTTTTTTACAAAAAAAAGATTTCCGAACAACAACTTTAAAAAAATGTGCAACAAAAAGCATTAGAAATTTTTACAAAAAAAAGTTTTAAAAATCCATAAAAGACAGAAATAGCCGGATTTAGTTAAAAAATTAACTAAGTCGGTTAACAGGTAGTAGGTGAGCGACAGACCTGAAATTGAATCCCACGTTAAGGGACGCCTTTCTGATGCTGCATACCAAATTTCAAGAGACAAGAGAATGTGATTAGTAGTTGCTGAGAAAACTGTTACGAAAATTTTTCCTATTTCGACCCTTGAAACAGTCTAAGTTGGCTAGGAAAACAGGAAGTAGATAACTGACTGACCTGGTAAGGGGAGGCACAGTACAACTCATCATGCTAAAGCTGTGCACTAAATTCAAAATCAATCCCTTTAGTAGAAGCCGAGAAAACTGTTACGAAAATTTTTCCTATTTAGACCCTTGAAACAGTCTAAGTCGGCTTGCACCAGACAGACAGATGGACAGACAGACGGACAAGGTGATTGCAATACAGCCCCCTCTCTTACAAGTGGGGGTATAAAAAAACAACCTTGTGGTGACTTACACGGTGAACAGGTGGAAAAAACAACCTTGTGGTGACTTACACTGTTAACAGGTGGAAAAAACAACCTTGGGGTGACTTAAACGGTGAACAGGTGGGAAAAGAAACCATGTTGTGACTTACATGGTGAACAGGTGGAAAAAAACAACGTTGGGGTGACTTAAACAGTGAACAGGTGGAAAAAACAACCTTAGCCTTAGGATGACTTAAACGGTGAACATCTGGAAAATACAACCCTGTGGTGACTTACACAGTGAACAGGTGGAAAAAACAACCCTGTGGTGACTTACACGGTGAACAGGTGGAAAAAACAAATCTACCTGAGCTGTAGTGTATGTCTGTAATTTCCATGGTAACAATCTTTGCTGAGTATATCTGTGCAATTTCTGTGTAGCTGGCCTGATGACATAAAAATTAAGTAAACTAATAGCTTACATGTATTCTTGTTATTTTGGGGGTACTAAAATAATTTCTAAGAAATAAAACTTCTTTAAAATGACACATCTACATACTAGTATATGGCCCAAAAATGGCATTAAATCTCCCTTAATTCAACATATGTCTAAATACAACGGTCCACCTGTGCTTTACATATTATTTATAGAGATACATGTACAAAAGAAATACATTTTATGTACATGTATGTGGACATGGTGACTGCAGTACAAAAAGTAAATACTAAAATGATTTTAGTACAAGTTAATTATACAAAAACATATCTTTAACATGTGCTTCATGTACATGTGTATACAATTTGAAAGTCCATCAATAATGTGGGACTGGGAATGGATATACTGACAACATTTGGACCATTGTTTTCACAAATTAATTAGGGGAGAATAAAATGAACATTTTGGTAAATATGGAAAGAAAAAACACACTATTGGAGAAACAAATCATGCACATTGTGGGATAAACTTATTTAAAAGCCATGTGACCTGTATCAATATAATATGTGATGCAATTTGTGTAGAAAAGTTTGTCTTTCAGTTTGCAAGAGAGACAAATGTCAGTCCAACATACCACATGTTAAGCAGTTTAGTCAAACACACATTTCAGGTAACTTTCTGTTTCTATCAAAATTAAAACAGTAGTTAGCTATTAGATTTTTGTGTCTACCATTCCTTAATAAAATCATGTAGAAACACTTACATGTATACTTCTGATCTGACATGTTACATCTCAAGGAGAGCAAGACAAAATAATCAAACGTGTAAGCAGGTTTTAAAATACTAATTTAAGAACTGTATGATTTCAATTATGAGAACATTTTAGGAAGACTAAAGCATACTTCTAAATTTATTTTAAGGTAACAATTAGACATTATGCAAATTTATGACCACGAAAACAGTCTCAATATTCAACTACATGTATCTCAAATTTGACATGATACATGCATGTTTAAATAATAAAATGTAATTATAATATCCTACATGTAAATCTCTCATAAATTAAAAACTAAATCTTACATACCAGAACTGAACAACATTCCTCATATAATGCAACAGTTAAATATAAACATAACCTTCATAACCATGGACAGCAAAAATGCACCATCAAGTACAGGACTTCTGTACACAAAGACAGAAGCATATGGCATGTTATACATACTTATAAAATACATTTATACAAAACATGTAAAAATTTTATTTAAACAATGTATCGAACAATAAAACTCCGGCCTATCTGATGTAGGTATACAATGGGTTTATAAGACAGCATTTACACAGTTGAGTAATGCCACAACGTCAAATAGATCTATCTGATCGGGTCAACCGACGATTTAATTGTCCTTTTGATGATTTGGTATCAAGAGATTTAGAAATATGAGAAGTTATGAATCAAAAATAAAAATTTTGTTTATTTTACAAGAGGTCGAGATATGAAATTTTTTTTTTACATTCAAATAAAAGAATGTCTTAACATTAAAAGTACTTATAACAAAAGTACTATATAAATATATGTATAAGGAAAAACATTTCAATTAAAAACTCATTGCCAAATGTATTTATTTTTATAACTATTTAGCAAAACCTCCAATCCATAAAATCTCTTGAGTGAATATCTACGTGTCAATCACAAATTTTACAGTATTGTACTTGACAGAACAGCTTAAGTTGAAAGTTTATGGTATCTAGTATGGCACAGTTTATGGACACTGACACAGTTAGTCGTTGTGGTAAAAAAGAAATTTCAAATTAAATTGACCAACTTAGTTCTGAATGACATTCAATGAACAGTTACTAGGCTTTCAGAAAAACTAAAACTTGTCAGGTCTACAGAATGCCAAGAACAGGTCAGGTCTACAGTTTGCCAAGAACAGGTCAGGTCTACAGTTTGCCAAGAACAGGTCAGGTCTACAGTATGCCAAGAACAGGTCAGGTCTACAGTATGCCAAGAACAGGTCAGGTCTACAGTTTGCCAAGAACAGGTCAGGTCTACAGCATGCCAAGAACAGGTCAGGTCTACAGTTTGCCAAGAACAGGTCAGGTCTACAGTTTGCCAAGAACAGGTCAGGTCTACAGTATACCAAGAACAGGTCAGGTGTAAAGTTTGCCAAGAACAGGTCAGGTCTACAGCATGCCAAGAACAGGTCAGGTCTACAGTTTGCCAAGAACAGGTCAGGTCTACAGTATGCCAAAAACTTGTCATGTCTACAGTATGCCAAGAACAGGTCAGGTCTACAGTATGACAAGAACAGGTCAGGTCTACAGTATGAAAAGAACAGGCCAGGTAGACTATGACAAGAAC
The DNA here is from genome assembly GCA_944474755.1 of Limnoperna fortunei. Classification (NCBI taxonomy): domain Eukaryota; kingdom Metazoa; phylum Mollusca; class Bivalvia; order Mytilida; family Modiolidae; genus Limnoperna; species Limnoperna fortunei. The sequence continues at coordinate 14,063,507 of OX104118.1, read as the reverse complement.
AAGACAGGTCCACTGTATGACAAGAACAGGCCAGGTCCACTGTATGACAAGAACAGGTCAGGTCTACAGTATGACAAGAACAGGACATGTACAGGTCTACAGTATGACAAGAACAGGACATGTACAGGTCTACAGTATGACAAGAACAGGACATGTACAGGTCTACAGTATGACAAGAACAGGACATGTACAGGTCTACAGTATGACTAGGACTGGTCAGGTTTACAGCATGACTAGAACATGTCAGGTCTACAGTATGACAAGAATATGCCAGGTCCACTGTATAACAAGAACAAGCCAGGTCCACTGTATGACAAGAACAGCTCAGGTCTACAGTATGACAAGAACAGGTCAGGTCTACAGTATTACAAAAACTGGTCAGGTCTACAGTATGACAAGAACAAGCCAGGTCTACAATATGACAAGAACAGGTCAGATCTACAGTATGACAAGAACTGGTCAGGTCCACTGTATGACAAGAACAGGTCAGGTCTACAGTATGAGAAGAACAGGCCAGGTCTACAATATGACAAGAACAGGTCAGATCTACAGTATGACAAGAACTGGTCAGGTCCACTGTATGACAAGAACAGGCCAGGTCTACAATATGACAAGAACAGGTCAGATCTACAGTATGCCAAGAACTGGTCAGGTCCACTGTATGACAAGAACAGGTCAGGTCTACAGTATGACAAGAACAGATCAGGTCGGCAGCATGACAAGCGCTGGCAAGGTCTACAGTATGACAGGAACTGGTCAGGTCTACAGAATGACAAGAACTGGTCAGGTCTACAGTATGACAAGAACAGAACATGTCTACAGTATGACAAGAACAGAACATGTCTACAGTATTACAAGAACAGGCCAGGTCTACAATATGACAAGAACAGGTCAGATCTACAGTATGACAAGAACAGGTCAGGTCTACAGTATGACAAGAACAGATCAGGTCTACAGTATGACAAGAACAGGCCAGGTCTACAATATGACAAGAACAGGTCAGATCTACAGTATGACAAGAACAGGTCAGGTCTACAGTATGATAAGAACAGGTCAGGTCTACAGTATGACAAGAACTGGTCAGGTCAACAGTATGACAAGAACAGATCAGGTCTACAGTATGACAAGAACAGGCCAGGTCTACAATATGACAAGAACAGGTCAGATCTACAGTATGACAAGAACAGGTCAGGTCTACAGTATGATAAGAACAGGTCAGGTCTACAGTATGATAAGAACTGGTCAGGTCTACAGAATGACAAGAACAGGTGAGGTCTACAGTATGACAAGAACTGGTCAGGTCTACAGTATGATAAGAACAGGTCAGGTCTACAGTATGATTTGTTTTGTTTGTTTGATGGTGTTTTACGCCACTTTCAGCAATTTTTCAGCTATATCATGGCGTCCAGTTTTTATTTGGGGAGGAAGCCGGAGTACCCGGAGAAAACCCCCGACCTGTGGTAGGAAAACTGGCCTGGCAATCCTTGTCAATTAAGATTCGAGTCGAGAACACCCTGCCTGCAGTGAGAATCGAACCCACAATCTCAGTGTTGACAGACCACGTGATCAATAGTAGACGAACTACCTTGACCACTCTGCCACCTCTACAGTATGACAAGAACAGGTCAGGTCCACTGTATGACAAGAACTTGTCAGGTCTACAGTATGACAAGAACAGGTCAGGTCCACTGTATGACAAGAACAGGTCAGGTCTACAGTATGACAAGAACAGGCCAGGTCTACAGTATGACAAGAACAAGTCAGGTCTACAATATGACAAAAAAACTGGTCAGGTCTACAATATGATAAAAAACTGGTCATGTCTACAATATAACAAGAACAGGACATGTCTACAGTATGACAAGAACAGGTCAGGTCTACAGTATGACAAGAACTGGTTAGGTCTACACTCTACAGTATGACAAGAACAGGCCCGGTCTACAAAATGACAAACTGGTCAGGTCTACAGTATGACAAGAACAGGTCAGGTCTACAAAATGACAAGAACTGGTCAGGTATACAGTATGACAAGAACAGGTCAGGTCTACAAAATGACAAGAACAGGTCAGGTCTACAGTATGACAAGAACAGGTCAGGTCTACAGTATGACAAGAACAGGTCAGGTCTACAAAATGACAAGAACTGGTCAGGTATACAGTATGCCAAGAACTAGTCAGGTCTACAGTATGACAAGAACAGGCCAGGTCCACTGTATGACAAGAACAGATCAGGTCCACTGCATGACAAGAACAGGTCAGGTCTACAGTATGACAAGAACAGGTCAGGTCTACAGTATTACAAAAACTGGTCAGGTCTACAGTATGACAAGAACAGGCCCGGTCTACAAAATGACGAACTGGTCAGGTCTACAGTATGACAAGAACAGGTCAGGTCTACAAAATGACAAGAACTGGTCAGGTATACAGTATGACAAGAACAGGTCAGGTCTACAGTATTACAAAAACTGGTCAGGTCCACTGTATGACAAGAACAGGTCAGATCTACAGTATGACAAGAACAGGTCAGGTCCACTGTATGACAAGAACAGGTCAGGTCTACAGTATGACAAGAACAGGTCAGGTCTACAGTATGACAAGAACAGGTCAGGTCTACAGTATTACAAAAACTGGTCAGATCTACAGTATGACAAGAACAGGTCAGATCTACAGTATGACAAGAACAGGTCAGATCTACAGTATGACAAGAACAGGTCAGGTCTACAGTATGACAAGAACAGGTCAGGTCCACTGTATGACAAGAACAGGTCAGGTCTACAGTATGACAAGAACAGGTCAGGTCTACAGTATGACAAGAACAGGTCAGGTCTACAGTATAAGAACAGGTCAGGTCTACAGTATTACAAAAACTGGTCAGATCTACAGTATGACAAGAACAGGTCAGATCTACAGTATGACAAGAACAGGTCAGGTCCACTGTATGACAAGAACAGGTCAGGTCTACAGTATGACAAGAACAGGTCAGATCTACAGTATGACAAGAACAGGTCAGGTCCACTGTATGACAAGAACAGGTCAGGTCTACAGTATGACAAGAACAGGCCAGGTCTACAGTATGACAAGAACAAGTCAGGTCTACAATATGACAAAAAAACTGGTCAGGTCTACAATATGATAAAAAACTGGTCATGTCTACAATATAACAAGAACAGGACATGTCTACAGTATGACAAGAACAGGTCAGGTCTACAGTATGACAAGAACTGGTTAGGTCTACACTCTACAGTATGACAAGAACAGGCCCGGTCTACAAAATGACAAACTGGTCAGGTCTACAGTATGACAAGAACAGGTCAGGTCTACAAAATGACAAGAACTGGTCAGGTATACAGTATGACAAGAACAGGTCAGATCTACAGTATGACAAGAACAGGTCAGGTCTACAGTATGACAAGAACAGGTCAGGTCCACTGTATGACAAGAACAGGTCAGGTCTACAGTATGACAAGAACAGGTCAGGTCTACAGTATAAGAACAGGTCAGGTCTACAGTATTACAAAAACTGGTCAGATCTACAGTATGACAAGAACAGGTCAGATCTACAGTATGACAAGAACAGGTCAGGTCCACTGTATGACAAGAACAGGTCAGGTCTACAGTATGACAAGAACAGGTCAGATCTACAGTATGACAAGAACAGGTGAGGTCTACAGTATTACAAGCACATGTCGGGTCTACAGTATGACAAGAACAGGTCAGGTCCACAGTATGACAAGAACTGGTCAGGTCAACAGTATGACAAGAACAGGTGAGGTCTACAGTATGACAAGCACAGGTGATCGAGGTCTACAGTATGAAATAACATGTCAGGTATACAGTATGACAAGAACTGGTTAGGTCTACATTATGAAACTAGAGGCTCCCAGGAGCCTGTATCGCTCACCTGAACCTGAAACCAAACAACCCTTTTTTATCCAGCTTTTCGTTGCTATAAGGAATTGCCCAACACTTCTGCAAAAATCATTAATTTTGACCTTTTAAGGGAAATAACTCCTATAAGGAGGAGCTTTTGATGCTTAGAGGGAGAAGGGAGGTTCACTTCAAATTTGCTGTACCTGTTATACTTTTTTAACTATCAGTGGAAAACTCTCTCGACTCCCAACCCCCCCCCCCCCCCTTTTTTTCATTTTTTCTATTTTAAGCCAACGTAGCTATGTAGGTAGTCAGGTGTCATTTGCACAATTTTGGTAGAGGACGTCCTTAAGATGATGTGTGCAATGTTTCAAAGCAGTCCTTTCATTGGTTAAAGAGGAGAAGATTTTTTAAAATCAAGTAAAATTGATTAAAAAAATGTTCAAGGAGAATAATTCCTAAATGGGTCATCAGACAATCTTGACCCTAAAGTCATTTTTGTAGCCCTCATAGAGCAGAACAATTAAGCAATGCTAACTTTTTCTCTAGTTCTAATAATTTTTAAGATTTTGAGGCAAAAATGTCAAAAATAATCAATTTAGACAATTAAAGGGCAATAACTCCTATAAGGAGTCATCATACAACTTCAACCCAATGGAGTGTTTCGTAGAGCTTTTGATGCAGATGAAGGCATGTCTCTTCGGTTTTCCTGTATCTGTTACACTTTTTTAAATAAGCCAAAAACTGTATTTTACCACCCCCCCTTCCGTCCTATTTTTAGCCATGGTGGCCATGTTGGTTAATCTGCAGCCATGGTTGGTACAAACTTGGTTGAGGACATTTGACGGATGATGTGTACAAAGTTTCAAAGCAGTACTTTCAGTTGTTTCAGAGGAGACGATTTTAAAAAATCAATTAAAACCGATTAAAAAAACAGTACAAGGGGAATAACTCTTAAACGGTTCATCAGACAATCTTGACCCCTAAGTAATTTTTGTAACCCTCATAGAGCAGAACAATTAAGCAATGCTAACTTTTTCTCTAGTTCAAATAATTTTCAAGATTTTGAGGCAAAAATGGCAAAAATCATCAATTTTGACAATTAAAGGGCAATAACTCCTACAAGGAGTCATCATACAACTTTGACTCAATAGAGTGTTTTGTAGAGCTTTAGATGCTGAAGAAGGAAGGTCTGTTCGGTTTTCCTGTATCTGTTATACTTTTTGAACTATAAGCAAAAAACTGTATTTTGACCCCCCTGTTCTATTTTTAGCCATGGCGGCCATGTTGGTTGGTCTGAGGCCATGATTTGGGCAAACTTGGTAGAGGACATTTTACTGATTATGTGTGCAAAGTTTCAAAGCAATCCCTTCAGTGGTTTTGGAGGAGAAGATTTTTGAAGAAAAGTTAACGACGACGAACGCCAAGTGATGGCAATAGCTCACATGACCCTTTGGGTCAGGTGAGCTAAAAACTGGTCAGGTCTACAGTATGACAAGAACAGGTCAGGTCTACAGTATGACAAGAACAGATCAGGTCTACAGTATGACAAGAACAGGTCAGGCTTACAGTATGACAAGAACAGGTCAGGCTTACAGTATGACAAGAACTGGTTAGGTCTACAGTATGACAAAAAACTGGTCAGGTCTTCAGTATGACAAGAACAGGTCAGGTCAACAGTACAACAAAAATCCTTCAAAGACAAAATTTTCACTCTGTAAAATCTGGCCAAAAACTGGTCAAGTCTACAGTATGACAACATAAGCTCAGGTCTACAGTATGACAAGAACAGATCAGGTCTACAGTATGACAAGAACAGATCAGGTCTACAGTATGACAAGAACAGGTCAGGTTTACAGTATGAGAAGAACAGGACAGAATATCTACTGTTTGAGTTACATAAGGTCAGGTCTACAATATGACAAGAACCAGGAAGGCCTGTGATATGAAGAGGTCAGGTTTTAGGGAGTAAATTTCACAAACATTGAAAAAACACTGGCATTGGATTGACCAACAAAGGGCTTGTCAGCCATTGTTACACAAGATTAATAGGTTGCCATGCTGATCAGTTACTACTGACCACACATACTGGTACAGTTGATCAGTTACTACTGATCACACATACTGGTACAGCTAATCAGTTACTACTGACCACACATACTGGTACAGCTTATCAGTTACTACTGACCACACATACAGGTACAGCTGATCAGTTACTCCTGACCACACATACTGGTACAGTTGATCAGTTACTACTGACCACACATACAGGTACAGCTGATCAGTTACTACTGACCACACATACAGGTACGCTGATCAGTTACTACTGACCACACATACCAGTACAGCTGATCAGTTACTACTGACCGCACATACTGGTACAGTTGATCAGTTAATACTGACCAGTCACCACACATACCAGTACAGCTGATCAGTTACTCCTGACCACACATACTGGTACAGTTGATCAGTTACTACTGACCACATATACCAGTACAGCTGATCAGTTACTACTGACCACACATACAGGTACAGCTGATCAGTTACTACTGACCACACATACTGGTACAGTTGATCAGTTACTACTGACCACACATACAGGTACAGCTGATCAGTTACTACTGACCACACATACTGGTACAGTTGATCAGCTACTACTGACCACACATACTGGTACAGCTTATCAGTTACTACTATCCACACATACAGGTACAGTTGATCAGTTACTACTGACCACACATAGCAGTACAGCTGATCAGTTACTACTGACCACACATACTGGTACAGCTGATCAGTTACTACTGACCACACATACTGGTACAGTTGATCAGTTACTACTGACCACACATACCAGTACAGCTGATCAGTTACTACTGACCACACATACTGGTACAGTTGATCAGTTACTACTGACCACACATACCAGTACAGCTGATCAGTTACTACTGACCACACATACTGGTACAGCTGATCAGTTACTACTGACCACACATACCGGTACAGTTGATCAGTTACTACTGACCACACATACTGGTACAGCTGATCAGTTACTACTGACCACACAAACAGGTACAGCTGATCAGTAACTACTACCACACATACTGGTACAGCTTATCAGTTACTACTGACCACATATACAGCTTATCAGTTACTACTGACCACACATACAGGTACAACTGATCAGTTACTACTAAACAGGTACAGCTGATCAGTTACTACTACCACACATACAGGTACAGCTTATCAGTTACAACTGACCACACATACAGGTAAAGCTATCAGTTACTACCGACCACACATACAGGTACAGCTATCAGTTACTACTACCACACATACAGGTACAAGTAGAATCTTTAAAGTGTTTAGTCAATGCAGAAGTTTCTTACTAGTACATGCAGGAGGACACCATTCACATCAGGCATAGGAATAGAATTTACTGTTGTAAGGAATGCAATCTACAAAATCAAAGTCCTCTTACCAAAACTTGGGGCTTCTTTAAGGAACAAGATTGCTACACCATAACCAATGTCTCCCTTGAGAAGAAAAACAATGTTAACAAGGATTCTTTAGCATTATCAGAGGTTTATAACCTGGGTTTATTGGGGAACTGTTATAACCTGGCTGACAAATGGCAAGCAAGGTCTGATTAGCTTTACATGGCCTTTCCTATGATCCAGGTGAGCTTACACAATGTGGGAGTGGGTCATGATCAGAGATGTGGTTGTGGGGGCTGACTAAAGCAAACTGTTGTTAATTTATAGACTCAATAAACAGGGATCGACATTAACTGTAAAACCTACTTGTCCATTCGGACAAGTAACAGTCAGGTTTTACTTGTCCGAAAGTACAAAGTACTTGTCCGATTTTTGACAAGGTTAACTGTTTTGCCATATTTCAATTTTGACTCAACTGCATCGAAATTCGACTTTTATATTGATTTTTTTCTGAACCTGACACTGACAAGTGGCACGAAATGTCAATTAAGATGAAAGTTATGAAAATTTTATGACAGAAATCGAACTTCTTTCCATTTATTTGTATCAATAAAACGACAATTAATTCATTCATTTCATTATTTTATTGAAATAAATTGTTTTAGTCTAAAACATCCGACAGTTGTATCGTAGTTATTTTAGAACATTTTTCCAGAAAGGTCGATATAAAATTAGCATCAACGATTTCATTGGATGATTATTTATAATAAGTAAGAAACGGGATTTCATTGGTTATTGTTAAGTGACACGTGTTTATATTTAGAAAAGGGGAATTTTTGTCGCAATGCAGGGTTTTATTTTTAACACAATTAATGCGAGAATCGCCGCTTAAAGGACTTTTTAAAAATTTACGATTGTTCTAGATAAATTTGATTTTATTTTCACTTGTCCGATCGGGCAACTGAAACAAGCTTTTTACTTGTCCGAATTGTATTTTTACTTGTCCCGGACAATCGGACTACCGTTAATGTCGATCCCTGATAAATAAGTAAAAACTTCTTTCAGCTACAAAGCCATAGTCGTAATGGTTAAAAAATAACAATTATATTTGTCGAATCCAAGGACATGATAAAAAACCTGCTATTTATTTAATGACCTGAAATTCTCGACATTACAATACACAAATGTATAAAAGCATCTATATCTCTATAGCAATAGAACCTTCAATGTTTGTTGTATTTGTTAGCAATTTGGATACAAAAGAAAAGACGAATTTACACTTCAAAAGACGAGTGTTTACCTTGTCAAAATTGATCCTATGTCTTCATAATTCTAGCTGTCTGTCAGTGTATATCATTAAAAGGCCATTCCTAAGTAATATTTAGATAAGAAAATAATTCGTTCATAATGCTTTTGATGACAATAAAAATAAATATTGACATTTTAAACAAATAATTACAGCTTTGGGCCCATTTTTTACACAGCATAAGAGGCTTGTATATAGATTCTAGGTCACATTTAATATTTACTATATACAGTAGCCCTTAATAACGTCATATTTTGAATAAATGCAAATAGAAGACGTACAAACTACATTTAATACATTTACATGTACATGTACTAGTGCGCTGCTATTTTTTAGAAAATAATTTTACTAGAAAAATTTTTTAAAAGCATGGGGCTTCATTTATTTATTTTAGAAAAAATGCAACCAAATGCACCTGACTGTTATAACTGACATTTTTAGTATATAAATAAACTGAATTATCTACCTTAAGAACAAGTGTGGACACAGAAAAACGTCTCGCCTGCATTCCGCATCAGTAACGAAAATAAATTTCGTCATAAGCATTACGTAAATAGCATTAAATATCAGCAGCAGCCTGTATACAAAATATTGTCACCATACCCTGCATAGGTACAGGGGAACAGCCATAACCCAAAAACTTTAACGTACTCGCTGGTCCGTGAAATTGAGGTCAAGGTCAGGTGACACTTACCAGACAGTCATGTACTAGTCATCAGCAACCTATACACCAAATATTGTTATCCTACCATGCATAGTTACAGAGGAACTGTCGTAACCCCAAAACTTTAACGTAGTCGCTGGATCGTGAAATTGAGGTCAAGGTCAGGTGACACCTACCAGACAGTCATGTACTAGTCATCAGCAACCTATACACCAAATATTGTCATCCTACCATGCGTAGTTACAGAGGAACTGTCGTAACCCAAAAGCTTTAACGTAGTCGCTGGACCGTGAAATTGAGGTCAAGGTCAGGTGACACCTACCAGACAGTCATGTACTAGTCATCAGCAACCTATACACCAAATATTGTCATCCTACCATGCGTAATTACAGAGGAACTGTCGTAACCCAAAAACTTTAACGTAGTCGCTGGACCGTGAAATTGAGGTCAAGGTCAGATGACACCTACCAGACAGTCATGTACTAGTCATCAGCAACCTATACACCAAATATTGTCATCCTACCATGCGTAGTTACAGAGGAACTGTCGTAACCCAAAAACTTTAACGTAGTCACTGGACCGTGAAATTGAGGTCAAGGTCAGGTGACACCTACCAGACAGTCATGTACTAGTCATCAGCAACCTATACACCAAATATTGTCATCCTACCATGCGTAGTTACAGAGGAACTGTCGTAACCCAAAAACTTTAACGTAGTCACTGGACCGTGAAATTGAGGTCAAGGTCAGGTGACACCTACCAGACAGTCATGTACTAGTCATCAGCAACCTATACACCAAATATTGTCATCCTACCATGCGTAGTTACAGAGGAACTGTCGTAACCCAAAAACTTTAACGTAGTCACTGGACCGTGAAATTGAGGTCAAGGTCAGGTGACAGGTGACTGACTGGCAAGTACTCATCATAAGCTACCTCTGGACCAAATTTGATGGACCTAGGGCTTGGGCTTACAAAGATATGAAGCAAGATGTCAAGTGTTTATGCCGCCGCCGCCGCCGCCGCCGGATTCCCATACATATGTCTCGCCTCCAGCGACTTTCGTCGCAGGCGAGACAATAAAAATAATTTCAATTGATTTCAGCCATTTTTACAAGATGAAGTTCACTTAGTATTCTCCCAGTTTCATGCATGCCATGTACTAGTACAAATATATCTCAATGCATATGTACACTAATATACACAAGCACATTCACCTCACATCTAAGGAATATTCTTAATATGAACATATAGCTTGGATCTATACAATTAAACAGTGAAAAGGGGAGATAATGTTACTGTCAGCGAAATTACTATGAATGCACTAAACCTTGATCAGAAGAACATTGTCTTTTAAATATTTGTTTCATCGAAATGTAATTAAATTTAAAAAAATATTTATACATTGAGTGCATAAAACGATTAAAACTGAACAACAAGATTATGAGCTCATCATGAAATACAACAATAAATATCCTGCATTCCTAAAATGTAGAACAGGCTACCCGGTAATGGTTATATATTAGAAGTCTTCCAATAGGAGATATGTAATACCAATTAAAGTTAATTTAAATTATTATGTATAAAATAACAAATCCATTTACCGCTTGAAAAGTTTTGTTTTAAATTGGTTTGTTTTGTTACTGCTTTATATAATGTTTTAAATCAAAGTGAAATGAAGCATTGAAGTGAAAAATATCAATTACTTTTGAGTTTTAATCATGTTGTTTTATATAAATATTAACCAAAGCTATACCCACTGCTTTTTCAAGCGACTGGGGCTAATAAATAAATTGTCTAAGTCGTGAATGTAATTTTAATACCAACTAATCCACAATAAAATTTGGGGATTCTTGCAATTCTTTTGAAGTCTCCAGACGCTACACTTAATGGCTATTTTAAAACTTTACTTTTCAAACAGGGACAATTGAAAGGTAATAATTTAAAAACTAGACACAACAAAAAACCAATGTAACACTATTTAAAAATTCATTCCTATTCAACCCATACAATTTGACAACAGAAATGTTCTTTATTTATAGAGCAACGGCATATCTTCTAACTCTGCTTAAGTCCAAACACAAGTACATTGATATTTCTTCAAACAAATCAATATTCGAATGTAATACTTTATAATAATATCCCTGCATTAGTCCATATCTAAGATAAAAAATATTCCAACAAGAAAGTGAAATCCTTATTACACACGTACAACAAATTTTCATTTATAAAAAAAGAAGCTTGTTTAATAAATATGTATAATCTGGTACACTAACAATGAACTGTTACTAAATCATGTATGTGGGCAGTAGCTAGAAGATTAAGACAGATTAAAAGATAAACGAACTTCATGAAAACATGGTATATTATTGCTTTTATTTACATTAATTAAATCTGCCAAAATTCTAAAATTGAGTTGTACAAGATTGTACAGGGGCCCATGAAGCACATACTAGTGTAAGGCAATCCTGTATAATATATATAAATATGTCACAATACTTAGACGTTTGTATATAATTTACTTACTGTGACTGCATGACAAGTAACTTTGTCATCCTATATAATATATACAAAAAATGCTGAATTAGATTACTGTCAGATTAATACGTATTGGTTACGAAAATTCCATCGTCACACGCTAGTACACATGTACTATGTCTATGTCTAAGATTCACCCCGGTTAATGAAGCTATATTTTTATATAGCGGATTTGGCCGAGGGGTCTAGACCGCTGGACATAGTGCAGGCGAATTGGTGCCACAGTGTCACAACGGTGTGAGTTCGAATCCCGCTGAGGGAAAGCAAAAATTTGACAGTGTTAAAAATCTAATTCAAACAGTGTTGGGCTTAATTTGTAGACGTATATATAAATATTTGATGTTAACCCTGTATTTCTGATGTTTCAGAAATCCGCTGGATAGATATATTATATGGTTGTCACAATACTTAGACGTTTGTATATAATTTACTTACTGTGACTGCATGACAAGTAACTTTGTCATCCTATATAATATATACAAAAAATGCTGAATTAGATTACTGTCAGATTAATACGTATTGGTTACGAAAATTCCATCGTCACACGCTAGTACACATGTACTATGTCTATGTCTAAGATTCACCCCGGTTAATGAAGCTATATTTTTATATAGCGGATTTGGCCGAGGGGTCTAGACCGCTGGACATAGTGCAGGCGAATTGGTGCCACAGTGTCACAACGGTGTGAGTTCGAATCCCGCTGAGGGAAAGCAAAAATTTGACAGTGTTAAAAATCTAATTCAAACAGTGTTGGGCTTAATTTGTAGACGTATATATAAATATTTGATGTTAACCCTGTATTTCTGATGTTTCAGAAATCCGCTGGATAGATATATTATATGGTTGTCACAATACTTAGACGTTTGTATATATATATATATATATATATATATATATATATATATATATATATTATACAGGATTGCCTTATATATATATATGTAGATACTTTCTATTCAGCGAAAATCAGATTGGTAAATGAAAACTAAGTACTTAATATATAACAACATGTAGCTGCAATCGGTTTCTTCAATCAATGGTTTCCATGCAGTTTTGCTTTTAGCCCTTTCTGCTATACTAGTACTTATATATCTTGTACTTATACGGGATTCTATCTGTTTCAAAAGTGCATTTGTACTTGAACAATGTACATGTATGCAATTGTTTTTTTTTAATCCATCAATTGTACATGTAGCCAGGTAGCCAGCCCAAAATGAAGTGCAAGAAAATATTATGATTGATTTAAAATGGGTCAGTATTATGATGGGGGGGGGGGGGGGGGGGGGCTAGACATTGCTCTTAAATAAATAAAGCCAAATCCTGCATTCTGGCTGACCACAATGTGTACACAGCTTTGTTTTTGTGTACAGTTGCAAAGGCCCCCCCCCCACCACAATATATAGAAAAAAACTTGAATATCCCACTGTCTCGTCCATGTACCATGTACATATGTACATTCCCATTAAATATTTTGACAAATATGGCCAGCCAAGTTTGAATTTTAAAATTTTTAAACCAAATTTTGGAATGATACATTGCCAAAATGTTACAGTGTACATGTACATGTACTAGTATAAGCTTTGCAGCAATGACAAAACAAATCATAAGCATGATTTGTCATTTAATAACTTTATGTATTTACATTTACCCTACAAGCTCGTTCCAAATGAAAAGTGTTTAATTTTGTTTTCTTTTACATGTCAGATGATTACTAAGTACTTACATGTACCTTAACATAAATTGTGACCATTTACAGTCTTTATTTTTGGCTTTTTATGTTTATAGTTTTTACCTTCTCTTAGTGAAACATGGATTCAGCTTAACATGTACATGTATAGAAAAAAATATCTTGAAAAAAATGTCTAATTTTACATTCAAATTAGAACAAAAAATGTAATTGATAAATGGTCTACTTTATTTGGAATTAAGCAATACATGTAGTTGTATATTATAATATTAATACATGCAACAGAATATCTTTGGCTCTGGGCCTAGGGTTTATTAAGTATCAGGTCTGTTCATCCTTAGTTCCCCCTTCTCTGAGGTTCATGTATTCTATTTTCTTGTGTGGTGTCATTTAGTTCTAATACATTTGTTGGTCTATTACAATTATCTCTTTAATTATATACCAGAGATTGTGAAAACGTCAAACAAATTTTTACCACTTAGCAGATACTGTTACTGACAAAAAGTGCATCAGTTTAGTACAAGTACATTATTGCATCTTTCTCCTCTTAATTATAAGTTGTCTGTAATTGAGGAGATCGTAATTCTACTGTTCGAATATTTTGTTACATTACAATTTGCACTTCTAGCACCAGTTTAAAGAGAAAAAAAATGCACTGTAGGTCCTGCACATATTTTTATGCTTTTAGCAATTTAAATTTCACATGGATGGTGTCAGACCTATGTCTGGCAGAACATTCAGACATTTTGTGAACTCTGTTATACATAACACAATTTTGTATAAGTAATTAACTTAATAAAAAAACTTTATGTATAAAAAGCATGTATAAAAAAATTTGAGTTGATGTAGCAGGGATCCTCGCGTAACGCGTCTAGATGCGTATTGTACACGTCTTTTCAGTTCTGGACGCGCCTTTTCAACATCTAACGCGTCCCAGTACGGGTCCGTGTCAGTTGTCAGACGCGTACAAATTTCCGTCATGTCAATTCCGTCTCCGATGCGTGATTATGTATCCTTACAAATGGCGATCAATATTTACCTGTCGTCCGATTCTCAGCAGGTAGCAATCACTCGGGCGGCAAATATGCTTCAATTAAGATGTTTATTAAACAATAAACGTGCAGTGCTGATGGACACTCTTTATGGTTAAAATAAAGCGTTGATAATACACTCGTTTCAAATTTCAATACACATTCGGAACCTTGCAATGCAGTTGCAGTTAGGATTTTTTTAAAGTAAGAATTCTTGCATGGTACAAAGATATCTTCAATATGAACATTAATTACTTAGTAGTTATCTTATAAACTTTTAATTTTTGTATATATCAATAAGATAATCTGCTATAGACTAGGATCTGAAAAAGGGGGGATGGGGGGGGGTGGATGAGTAATGAGTTGTTTGGAAGAAATATTAATGTCAGCATCTGTATCACGGTAAGACAAAAGTATCTCTTTAATGGGCAAACATCAGCATGTTTCAAGTAATGAGTGCACATCAATCATACTACAAAGACTTCCAAACTCAGCTACTACTAATATAAAATACTAGTAGCATTGGATAAACATTCTGCAAGCCATATTATACAATGTATCTTTTTATAAAAAGACATTTAATGGGTCGGTCATCAAAGAAAACGGTTGTATGCAAGCACTTAGCTGGACTCATCTGCGATATGTGGGACTCATGAAAATTTTTTGGGACTCGCCACTTTAAAAAGTGATGAGTCCAGGACTCACCATAAAACAAGTGTGGACACAGAAAAACGTCTCGCCTGTATTCCGCATCAGTAACGAAAATAAATTTCGTCATAAGCATTACGTAAATAGCATTTAATATCAGCAGCGGCCTGTATACAAAATATTGTCACCATACCCTGCATAGTTACAGGGGAACCGCCGGAACCCAAAAACTTTAACGTAGTTGCTGGACCGTGAAATTGCGGTCAAGGTCAGGTGGAACCTACCAGACAGTCATGTACTATTCATCAGGAACCTATATACCAAATATTGTCATCCTACCATGCGTAGTTACAGAGGAACTATCGTAACCCAAAAACTTTAACGTAGTCGCTGGACCGTGAAATTGAGGTCAAGGTCAGGTGACACCTACCAGACAGTCATGTACTAGTCATCAGCAACCTATACACCAAATATTGTCATCCTACCATGCGTAGTTACAGAGGAACTGTCGTAACCCAAAAACTTTAACGTAGTCACTGGACTGTGAAATTGAGGTCAAGGTCAGGTGACACCTACCAGACAGTCATGTACTAGTCATCAGCAACCTATACACCAAATATTGTCATCCTACCATGCGTAGTTACAGAGGAACTGTCGTAACCCAAAAACTTTAACGTAGTCGCTGGACCGTGAAATTGAGGTCAAGGTCAGGTGACACCTACCAGACAGTCATGTACTAGTCATCAGCAACCTATACACCAAATATTGTCATCCTACCATGCGTAGTTACAGAGGAACTGTCGTAACCCAAAAACTTTAACGTAGTCGCTGGACCGTGAAATTGAGGTCAAGGTCAGGTGACACCTACCAGACAGTCATGTACTAGTCATCAGCAACCTATACACCAAATATTGTCATCCTACCATGCGTAGTTACAAAGGAACTGTCGTAACCCTAAAACTTTAACGTAGTCGCTGGACCGTGAAATTGAGGTCAAGGTCAGGTGACAGGTGACTGACTGGCAAGTACTCATCATAAGCTACCTCTGGACCAAATTTGATGGACCTAGGGCTTGGGCTTACAAAGATATGAAGCAAGATGTCAAGTGTTTACGCCGCCGCCGCCGCCGGATTCCCATACATATGTCTCGCCTCCAGCGACTTTCGTTGCAGGCGAGACAAAAATCCTACAAGTATCACAGTTCACTGATGTAGCTTGGAAGGTTGACATGTTTTAATGCTACTAGTATCTGTGTAAAACCCATTTACTTTAGTAATAAGTAATTGCATTCATTCCACTTATAAATGTAAGTATAATAATAAGCATTTGATTCAGGCAAACTGTTGTTAGGAAAACTCCTAATTTCGAGAACAAGAACTGGGGCTAAAATTAACTGCCGGTCACAATTACATCTAAACTAAAAGTCAGCTTGTTTAAAATGATGTTTTTGTGTGACAAATGAAAACTACCTACCGAGTATGGTGGAGTTTATGTTCCTTACATAGATCCAATATGTACATGTACAAATTGTATTCAAAAATTATTTTCTACAGTTAATCAGCATTTTGAAATTTTTTTTTCATTTTTATATGGTGATTTTCTGTCTAGTTAATTTTGACCTAAAAAAAAACGGATGAGCTATGAGCAGGTGAATGTTGTCCTTTCGGGCAATGTCCTTTACAGTTGAGGACAGAAAAGTCTCATGGTTTATCCAAAATTGAAGGTCATGAAAGCAGACGAATGTATGCAAATAATGCAAGGTGGTTCCTTAAAACCAAAATGACTGACTTACAATGTAAAATTCATTTTTGAAAGGTCAATGACAATATGTGACATATAAAAAACAGAGGTACTGTATGAAAATTTTTTAAAGTGGATGTGTCATCATGGAAAAGATGTTCTATTGGATTTTTTAATACAAATGTACCATATGGAATAATAAAACAAAGAAAATGAAAGTAAAAAATTTTACATGTACAGGGGATGATATTTTTAGTTAAAATATATACTCAAGTCTGGTAAACCCGTCCACTTTCTGCAACGTTATTTTCAGTATCTACTCTAAACTTCGTCTGCTAACATGTTGTTAACAGTTTTCAAAAAGACTGAAAATCGTCGAATATAATTACAAGGTATCAGTCATATATACCAAATTATGTTATCAAACAAATAGCATTGAAGAAAAAGTTACCTACTGTTGTAAGAAATATATTACAAACAACAACAAAAAACCAGCAGCAAGCACACGTTTTGATTTATACAACCATCTCAATATGCATAAGAGGATTTACTGGACATGGTCACACAGAATGTAAACAGAGCCACAGGTTAGCAACATCATGTTTCACTAATTTGCATTGTGTTTAGAATTATTTTTATCATTAAAAAAATCACAGGCATACAGTTCAATATCTGTTTTAAAGATTTATTTAGAAAATAAGGAAGAAATTATCGTGTTGTTACTGTGAATCAATACTGAGCTCATTTATTTTCTAATTGGGATACTGTCAGGTATACTTCAACCACAGGGGCACGTAAAAATTGATTTACTTGCGATTTCGATTGATACTGGGTCGGTTTTGTTATAGTGTGGGAGAAGGGAAGAAACAGAGTCTATACACGCCGCCTTTATGTTTCTAATGTCATTTAACTCTCAAATTTTAACAATTTTCACCAGTTTTAAACGAAACGGACAATAACCCTGACCGGAAGTGGTGACTTTATCGTTTGTCGTCATTGATGCCTTTCGGTACTCACTTTCTCAGTAACGATAAAGTCTACTTCCGGCCAGGGTTATTGTCCGTTTCGTTTAAAACTGGTGGAAATTATTAAAATTTGAGAGTTAAATGACATTAGAAACATAAAGGTAGTGTTTTTCATGAAGATAATTCAATTCGGAACAGAAATAATTACAAACCCGTGTAGATAGGGGTGAAGGAATATTTTTTTTTTATTTTTTGAAAGTTGGCGGGTATAGACTCTGTTTCTTCCCTTCTCCCACACTATAACAAAACCGACCCAGTATCAATAGAAATCGCAAGTAAATCAATTTTTACGTGCCCCTGTGCTTCAACCTATACATAACACTTGACTTGTCATAATAAATACCATTTAACTTACACAAACAATAATGAAAGATTTAAGTAGCTACCAATAGTTGACATTTTACAATTTCAATTTACAAACTGTGAATAATTATTTGACTTCAACTAAAAACTCTGAATATAAATATTTCACTACGATAGGCGTTCATACTTATCGTACTAACTATCCGTCACTGACAGTCAACCACTTGTTGAAGTTATCTCACCTTTTTCTCATTAGAAGCAACTTGACAGTCAAATCTCCCTGGCGTATAAAATTTGACGGGAATAACAGGGAAAAATATTTAAATATCCAGATAAATAAAACATTACTAAATTAGGTTATCATTAAACGCAAAACATAACTTTTGTTTAGCAATCACTTTCAAAGTCAGGTCGCCATAGGCGCTGTTTTGCTACCAAGTATACGCGCATATTTTCTGCGCAAACCGGAAACACATAGTTACCTTCGACCTAGTTGGACATTTTTAAAACTTATGAGAGATATCGAAAGTTTCGTGTTAAAAGTTTTTGGCGCTGATAATTCAAATACAAAATTGGTATAAATTTTAGTTAGTTTCTTTTTTATTCAATAAATCTTGATAAATATTTCAAGAAGATTTGATAAAGAATTTCTTACTATGAGATAACACAATGGCATGCCGAATTTAATTGAAGTTAACTGCCAACATATTTTTGGTTGTTCGATAATTTCGGCAGAGCCAAAGGGTCTCGGGACCGCTTAAGTGGGTCTAGAGCCTTAATGGGCGGCGCAAGCCCTGACCGAAAACGATTTAAGAGTATTTCCATGGTATTTGAGGGGGTGTTATCTTCAAGAATTAAGTTTTTTGAGTTGACATCATGTATTTTGTTAATTCTGGATTAGAAAAAGCTGTTTTAACACAATTTTAAAAATAATTTAGACTTTTTACTTTTTTTTTTCCTGAAAAAAAAAAGAAATCGCAGATTCAAAAGATCTTCCCGGTAACTGGACACAGGTAAAAAATTCAGAGCTTCCTGGCAAAATCCGGAGCATTAGCATGTGTCTTTACACTTACGTTGAATATACATTTAAAAGTTAAAACATTTAACCAAGTAGTCGAGTTTCGATGATGAGAAAATATAAATGATATCCTGTGATATGTCATATCCACAATATAAAAAATTCAACTTAATCCGAATTAACATGGTACACCCTAAGGACCGCGGATAGGCCCTCCGTATTATAACCTGACAACCCAAATGAGTGGGTTGTTTTTATTTGACACATGGACACACACTGAGCGGATCTGTGGATGTAGCACTGAGAATACACATGGACACACACTGAGCTGATCTGTGGATGGAGCACTGCTCAGAAGACACATGGACACACACTAAACGGATCTGTGGATTGAGCACTGAGAAGACACATGGACACACAGTGAGCGGATCTGTGGGTGTAGCACTGAGAAGACACAATTACACACACTGAGCGGATCTGTGGGTGGAGCACTCAGAAAAAAATATGGACCCACACTGAGCCGATCTGTGGATGGAGCACTAAGAAGACACATGGACACACAACGAGCTGATCTGTGGGTGGAGCACTGAGAAGACACATGGACACACACTGAGCGGATCTGTGGATGGAGCACTGAGAAGACACATGGACACACAGTAAGCGCATCTGTGGGTGTAGCACTAAAAAGACACAACTACACACACTGAGCGGATCTGTGTGTGGAGAAATGCGAAGACACATGGACACACACTCAGCGGATCTGTGGGTGGAGCACTGAGAAACCTTCCCAGTACTAACATAAAATGGTATCATACTGTGTAACTACACAGACACGGCTACAATTCAATTTGTTCAAACATTTTGTTTTAAAGAACACTTTTTATTCATGTCAGCACACTAGTAAGACCAGTAATTTTACTGGATGGTATCAATAATTTATCACCGAGGTTTTTTAGCTTTTTGTCAAAAAGAACACAAATGGTATAAATTTAATAAATTCTAAACATTCTTTCATGCAAATCACTAAACCGTTTTACTTCTAAAGTACGTTTTACAGGTGATGTTGAGAAAAAAGAAAGAGAGAAATTTATGATATTGCAGAGGACTGGGTGTTTCTTTGTTAGCTCTACAGAGATTTAATTATGTACAAAAGAAAATTATATGGCGCTGTAGATGAGCGAGTGTTTATTTGTTACATCTACACAGATGTAAGCTTGTAAAAAAAGATATTTTTTTCTCATTTATATAGTTTTTATAAGTCTCACTGAATTTTGAAATATGTGTATAGTAAATGACACCTTGCGTCATAAAATTGTCTATTTCAGAGTTATGTAACTGTACTTGATGGTTTTAAATATTCATGATTAGTTGTGATTCAGTTAAGGTTGAGGTTCAATTCGAATTTCATTTAACTTTTACCGTTGTATATTGCGTTATCTACCCTTAATATACATACATTTCCAATCTATGATCATCTATAGATTACATATATTTTCATCATGACATATATAAACAATCACTTTGAAATAAGTACATTTGTATTTTAAATCAAATATCTATAACACTGGACCTGTGGTAAATTTTTTGTGCTTTTGAAACTAACGATAACACTTAGCATATGTAAGACCTCCCAGAGTAGGCAGCGTAATGAAGTCATCCAAGTTTACTTCGTAGCAGTCCAGCCCACCTTCGACCAAGGACAATCTACTGTCCCTGCTTCGACCAAACAATATGGGGTAGTCAATAAAATTCTCTCAACAGATCAAGTGAGAGAAAAACCCAATACCATCATGATGTTAATAAAGAAGAAATTGTCACTTTATTTGTCTTTATTTGTTGTCAACAGTTAGCTGTATAAATAAATCACTTGTAATAGGAACACACATTGTTGTGGTTTACATGTACACAATTTCAAAAATTGTTTGCATGCTCAGAGGTCAGATTATCTAGTTACAGTAAATCCCATCATTTTAAGTCATCATTGTGTTTTATGTTTGCTGTTTACAAAAGAACTGAGTATGACCATGCACAAAAATGTCACATTGTAGTCGCTTATCTGCAATACTAATTTTTATTTTCAGTTATTGCATACTGAAAAGCAACAACAATTGAACCACAATAAGAGACACACCGTGTATTAAATTAGAATTATGAAATTTTACAGCAGTAGGTAATTGGTTGAAAGTGATGCTAATACGTGCATTAATTTTAATTACATGTATTTCGTTAATTTAGTAGTCTTCTTTTACTTAAAACAAATACTTATCTACGTTGGCATTTTTGCTAAAGCGGAGACTATACCAAAATATTTCTAGTGATTGACCCACAAAGCTCCCCAGCGCGTCAACAGATTGCGGATTGGAGTGACCATTTCGCTGACCCTGGACGACAGTTGGTAACGTGTATAAGGGAGGAGCGATGCTTTTTGCACTAAAAAGACCCATGTCCTGTTGATTTTGAAAAAGATAATGCAGGCTCATTGTAACCGTTACAACAGACTAAATTCCCGGCCTCTACTAAATATTCCATTAAAAATTGTCTAGTGGCAATCAAACTTTGATTTCCGTTTCACATTGATTTGTTGTTTGTTAACATACTCACCTTAATAAGATATTGCTCGCTTGTGATTCGTGTTTGTTTAATTCAGTTGATCGTAGTTTTAAAGGTGGAGAAGTAAATATGTTTTAATCCTGTTGCAAAAAAAAGAAAGACATAGATTTAATTGCGTTAAAAATATTATGTTGCTTTTAAATATACCGCATGCATCTCTTTTTGTAATGAAAGTTTTTAACGGGTATGATGCACCATCCACACAGCTTGCCTCTTCAACTATGATATTAAACAGCTAAACTGGGACACGTTGCTTGAACAAAGTTAGGACGAAAGAACGTTGATATGATAGAAAAAACCCGCCTTTCGGTAGGAAAACTGGCAATGCTTGTCAATTAAGATTGGAGTCGAGCACACCCTTTCCGCAGTGAGAGGCACGTAATCAATAGTAGATGATTAACTACTTTAACCACTAGGCCTCTGAGACCCTTAACAAATGAACCAACAAAATTATGTTTCAGACCACAATTAAATAACAAGTAAGAGACCTTTGACCTTCTATAGCTACAGCTAGGTGCATTCATAACTGAAGGTTACACGCAATTTTAGATCACTACTCTCGGGAAAATACTCAGTAACCTCCATTTATTCCAGACTTCACTTTGTATTTTATTAATCCGGAGCACTTTTAAGTATTGTTTGCATGATTGGGTTTCCTTGCTATTTTTTCAGAAGGCAGCTCTGATTGAATTCCAGAATGCTTTATTTGCTTGCTTGATTGATTATATTTATTATCTTTGATGCGGACCAACTAAACTCTTTAGGTGTGGGTGCATGATTGAATTTGTTTGTTTGTTTGTATGATGTTTAACGTTAATTTCAGCATTTTGTCAGCTATATTATGACATCCAGTTTTTATTAGGGATAGTAAGCCAGAGTACTCGAAAAAAACTTTGTTAATTAAGATTGGTGTCGAGTGCACACTGTCCGCAATAAGACTCGAACCCGCAATCTCTGTGTTGACAGCAAGTCCACGTGAGTGATACTAGACGGACTACCTTAACTACTGGAGCCACCGAGCCCCTCGATTGGATTTGTATTTTAGTTATAAGCCAACAGTACTGCATTTTTGTATTTTGTTACTGGACAAACCGTTTACATTAATTCGATAAAATGTGAAATAAATAATAAATAAAAAAATTTATATAATTTTTGTTTCGTTATTTTGTGAAACGTGTTTGTTTTCTCTGCTTGGGCAGATTCTAAATAGAGCCTGACCCTCTGCTACTATTGAGAGCCTCGGTAGCGAGTGGTAAAGGTAGTTCGTCTGCTAAATTGATCACGTAGTCTATCAACGCGAACTTGCGGGTTCAAGTATTACTGCGGGCAGTGTGCGACCGACACCAATATTTATTGACTGTTTTCTACCTACTGTCTGGGTTTTATCCAGTTATCCCTAATAAAAATTGAACGCTACGATATGGCTAAAAAATTGCTGAAAGTGGCGTTAATCACCATTCAAAAACGAAAATTATTAAATGAACACTATACATAGTGTGGAAAGTTAGATAACTCTGTCACTTTTTCTAAACAAATAGAAACAGGAAACATCCAATAGCTATCTTTAGAAATTACAGAGCAACGCAAATTGTTTGTTCAGCAATTTTAGTTTAAAAAATGTCATCAGAAAACGTTATTGGATTAAAACCACATCAGTTTGTTCACATCATAGACTATGTAAGACTTAATGACAACTTACATTTGCTTATAAACTTCATAATTTACATAAATTTATGAAACCAACTTTCGTTTCATTGCAATGCAGTATTGTAATATTTTTTGTTTCAGGTCCCAATTTCCAACAAAACTGTATGTTACTAAGCCTATATCAGGGTTACAAATGTGGATATATCAGATTTAGGACATGCATAATGTCCTGTGTTTTCTTGCACCTAAGATGGGCTAAGGAATTTTGTAATTTTTCAGTTTCAGAATAAAATATTTTTTCCTGAAAAGGAAATGTTTTTGTTCTGCAACTACTCCTTCAACTGTACAAAATACGACCCAACAAATAAAGCAAATTTGTAAATAATGACGCCAGCTTCTGGTACCCTTGTACTTATTCTAACGATATTTAGTATTTTGTTCTGGTTTTGGCATTTTGCAGGGTTCAACATTAACAGATGTCAGATTGCCCGAGTCAGGTTAGTCTGGTTCGGACAAGTAAAACCTATCTTGTATGTGTCCGATCGAACAAGTATAAAATTTGAAACAACCTTAAAGGCTACAGAGGGAACAACGTGTTTTTTATAAAAAACACTAACCCACCATGGAAGTTAATCCTTTCCTCTATCACCCACCATGGTATATCCACGCCTACTATCGTGGTTAAGAATCTTCTCAGGTAATCTTACCACGTTGGATGCATATGAGGGAGTTCAGTCTACCATGGCATGTCGCCACAGGGGTCCGGCCACGATATCTCTGCAGTGGTAAATGACAACATAAACGTTGTCATTTAATTGATTGCGGGTTTAAACATCGTTACCCGAATGAAAAGAGAACATTTTTAAACAGTGCTTAAGAATAATTTGCACATGCATTTTATTTGTTGATGATCAATAATGATTTAATGTGTCGGTAGAATTGAAGATCGAATATTTGTTCAACCGGATGCATGTGTTATGCATTAAATATTACCCTGAACAAGTTCGATAAAATTATCCGGATTTGAATTGTCACATTACGTTTTTTAGAGTATTACAACATCTAACAAATTGTCCTGAAGTTGTACGCGAACTATCTTTAATCAATTATAAATCCTTTTCGACAGAAAACAGGCAGTTGAGCAACGATCTTTTTCTTTATTTGGTATTTAAAACCAGAGTTGTTTTAACAAACGCGGACAAAAGTTTACATCATGAATCGTTATATAAAATAAATTACTAAAATGAAGCCAACATGCAGCAAGAATAATAAATATGTGAAAAGTTTATAAGAGAATCGCCACATAAAATATAGTTTAACTACGATATGGTACAGGCGCCTGTTTCGCAAGGTTGAATGAAGTCTTACGCACGCACAATTCTAAATACACATTTACCTTGGACAATGGCGTTTTAAACTATAACAATTAATATAACAGGTTTATATAAAAAAAGTAGTGATGTGCTTCTGAGCTAGATATACCCTACGCAAAACTGACAATTTTTCAAATCGACGCAGACGTGTTATTTGTATAAAATTCCCGTTAAAATTAACTCGCAGTTTCGGTGTTTTTGCATGACATAGTATTTATTGGGATGAATGTTCTCGAGATCAGACCCCTTTAAGACTTGCATTAGTTCTCTAAATACAAATACTAATTCTTAATTTTTTGTTGTATTGTTGTACATTGATCAAACAATAAAATATGCATAGTTCCTTACGTCTGTTATAACATTAATAAAACAAATCGGAATAAAATTATTTTTGAAGACGAAAGAACTGATTTGTCCACACTCATATAAATATAAAATAATTGCCCGAATTTACTCAACAGCATGTTTGTTTATTTGTTTTGTTCTTTTTTTTCTTCTTTGTTTTTTGTTGTTGTTTTTTTTTTGCGCGCCGATACGAACTTCTGTTTTTACGGACATAGGGTCTTGTCGTAATATAATAGAAATTATAAGGATGCTACTAAAGTCTTTTTTACAACAAAAGTTGATGATGTGTCAGGCTTTTAACACTGAAACGACTATTAAGGTTGATTCTATATCACGATTGTATTTTTTTAACACACGTGGTTCAACACCGAATACGAATCGAGTATAAAATCATTCATGGAACGATATATTCTGCGACATTACTATTTAAAGTGATAATTTCGAAAATTTGAAAAATCAAAATGTAGCATTTTAAGTCGTATTGATTTTAAAGTTTTTAAAACTAATTTCTTTACAAGTCTCGCATTTATTGTATATTTCTTTACAAATCTCGTATTTATTGTGTAATGTGCTATTTTACCGCTAAAAATGTGAAGCCGCGTGTTCACCTGTTAATTATAAAATTATACAATACACAAGGTTATTGAAATATTTGAGAGCACGAGCTTGATTAAATGAAGACTGGACAATACTAAGATAATCGATCGATTTAAGGTGTGACACAATTTACATCCGGTAAAAGTTCAAACGGTTGGAACATTAATCAGAGGCGCTGACAGGGAAATTTTGACGATAGAATAGCAAAGATTTTGACAATTTTAAGGCCAAATTGCGTGTTCTAACCTTTTAGAACACGTTAATGGAATAATTGTCAATCTAAATCAGTGACAATAAACTTTAAGGTATTCTCGTATAATGAATAGATTAGCAAGAACGCAGATTAATTTTGTTGTCAAACAAACGTATTAAAACGGCATATTTTAACACAAATCTCCAAATCTCTAAATTAAATCGCAACATTTTTAATTTTTTCACTGTGTAAGCATGAAAGGATATTGAAAATCCACTGTGGTCAACTCGGTGGGTCACGATATGTAGTGGACATAACACGATGTACCGCAGAATACCACCGTGGCGTATGGTGGTGAATTTCTGAATGAAAAAACCACGACCACGGTATATAGTGGGCAATATAAAAAACACGTCACGTCTGTAGTAATTTAAAAATCATAGCACCATTCACCTTGCATTGTTCATCATTAAAAGCAAAGTTGAAGTTGCCCTGGATTGCCTTTTAATTTCATTGCCATTTGGGTCAGATATCGTCATATTATTGTCACCCTGTTATGTTTATCATGTCCAGGATGTGCCATTTATTAGCTGGTTTGACCTGCATTACTTTTACATTGTACACAAAGTATAGTATAATAGCTCTTATGGAAACCAGTACAAAGCAAACATGACAATACGACAATCTCCACAGCAGATACAAAGTCCGTAACGGAGATTGCAAATACCATACTGCTGGGGTAAGATGATTACTGCAAAGATTTAAACTTTGGTAGTCACTTTACAAAAATGGTTTTAATCAGTAATAGTGCATTTTTTTATTGAATACATACTAGTAATACTAGTATATGTTCCACAATGATGCTGTTTTGTTCTTCTAGTTCTTCGTCATTTTATAATTCAATCAGCTTGTGTACTCACTCATGACAAAGAAATGTTTACATGTACATGTATTTAATGGCACAATTTTTGCAACATTTGATTTTGATTCATTTTATTGCAGTGAACATGGAAATGTGTGATATATTTATGTTGTAAAAGGAAAACTGGAAAGTTAATAAAACTGTTTGTTCTCTTATTCCAATCCAGTGATACTTTATTCCACTATAATTTAAACTGCATGTACATGTATTAATCAAATCAATATTAAAAGATAAATAAAAAGATCATGTATGTCCCCCTTGTTTTAGCTGTACAGCTTTTTATGCCTTTGTACTGTGTTTCTAAAACAATCATTGGAAAAGTCTGTTTACACCACTTATATAAAAGGACAACTAAACTTCTAAAAAAGTGAATGTTGAACGCTGTTTTGTCGAATACGATGTTTGTGACGTCAGGCTATCACTCGAATATGGGCCAAAATTTTCAAGTAAAATATCAATCTAATTTACTTGCTCCCCCCTTTTTGCTATGGTCGCTGTGTAAGCAATCA